>OZ026612.1:18549983-19159983 GCA_964020975.1 Hermodice carunculata | reverse complement strand
TAACGGTCCTCTATAAAGGACAAGAAGAGGTCACAAGTGACAATGACCAGATTCGCAAGGGCGCTGAGCTACATTAATATTGACTGCTCCCTTGAGTGAGTAACCCAGGCTTGAACACAGCTCCTAAAAACTTCATTATTTCGTTAGCATCGGGTAAACCACACTGTGAAAATGCCAGTGGAAGGACTCCCAGATATGCTAGAAACTCTTCTTGATGCTAAAGCAAGGACAAACAAGCTCAATACATGGAGTATTTTCAAGAAAAGGATGGCAGCGTGAGTGTCAAATGGAGATTCAAAGAGATCAATGGTGCCGATAATGCAGCCAACCGTGACCAATATAATTCTGTGTACAAGAGGAAAAGTGATCATCAAATACTTCGAGATCATAAGCGTACTGAAAATTGGAGAGCAGCAAAAAGCCAGGGCGTTGTGACGAGAAGTCAAAGTCAAAATATGTTCAGTATGTCTGTGGAAACAGAAATAGCAAGGGACACGGAAATTGTAAACAGACAAATACAAATTTCACTCCTGTTTCTGTTAATTTTGCTTTGGAACCAACAGAAGCATTCACAGGGTCACCTCTACTGGAAGTGGACAAACCAAGGGATTTATAGAGAACAATGAACTTGCCAACGTCGACGAACACTCTGTCCTGGATGCATTGTCTGATCGTTCAGGCGAAGTAACAAGCAATTTCAAATTGCCAGAAACTGAATCGGGGTTTGATAAATACCAATCCAGTCAGTCAAACGCCAACAACAACAACTATTGTAATCCACACAAACAGGGAGGTGTATGCATACACCCCCCTGACACAAAGGACTCCAAGCCAGCAACGTTGGTGTTGGTCAATGCGGTGTACAAAATTGTGCCTATAATGACTCCAGTGAAACATACAGGGAAAGCTATATCTATGTTTGTAACAGGTGCCCAAAAGTCCGTGCATGTCGGCAGTGTTATGGTGCAGAAGCACATAAAAGACACAAAGGTCACATGAATATTGTCAAACTGAACAGGTGATGGGAAAATTGATACATAATGTATGTGTTAAAAACAATTATCTGAGAGATGCAATATGAACAGCTATGAAGTAGAGTTCACCTCATTATTACTATTACTTTTTTTCAGTGTACCATTTTGAGTACGAATAAAGATAGATATATATATATATAATGTGCACGCAAGGCTGAATAAGCACAAACTGTCACAGCCGCGTTGTGTTTACAGCGAATTGGTTGTGGTTCCTGAGATGTAGCGTTATTTGACTTGAAACGCTTTTAATTACGTTTATTTGGAATGATGGAGCATATGACCGAATTAAGATTCAAACATCCAACTTTATCGAAATTTAGCACAGGGTGATGTCCATTTTCCCTAACTTGCCAGATCCAGGAAATCAATTTCATAATAACAAAGGGATAATTAAGACTCCTGTGTACCTTCCAGTGCTTCAGTATTTCGGTCATCTTTACTGTTTATTGCTTTGATACAATTCGTGATTCCAGGTACGGATACCGAAATTTTGAAGGGGGAGGGATGCTGCAATTAAAAGCGAGTCGCGTGTGTCAGGGCTGCAAGCCCCCACCTGAAGCCCGGAGCAGAGCCCTGCCAGGGGTCCAGTGGGCAAAAATTCCTGAGTTTTAGCATATTATATGGCGATTCAACAGACTTCCCAGAAATTAAAATGCATTCTTTTAGGTATATATCAATATTTTTTTTCTTCACGCAAGGTATGCACGACCTACCGATTCATGAACAAAGTCGCTGCTATAGTTGTGCACATTTGAAAGCAAATAAGAAAAAAAATCTATAAGAAAAAAAGGGGAACATAATAAGTAGAACAATTATTCATATGAATTTGACAGCTTTTTATTTATTTATTTATTCATTAATTTATCTATTTATTTATTCATTCATTTATTCATTCATTCATTCACTCATTCATTCATTAATTTTATTTTTAACTTCAGTGATTTACGGTCTGGGTATTCATTCACTCAATGTCTTTTCTCTTTTACCTTTTTTTGCGTTTTTAGAAAAACACGAAAAGGTGGAAAATAGATCGCGTCAACAACATTTTGGCTCCTTTTGACTTTTGTTTGGCAAGTAACCAAGCACCAAAAATTTCTAACCAATATTTCTTGCCGGTGACGTGCTTGAAAAACTCACAATTATAGATTGACGAATTTACCGACAGAATACTTTTAAAAATTGTATTAGCTACACTAATGATTTTTTAATTTATTAATTTTACATTCAATCTTAAATTGGACGTACTTATACCTTCTAAGATATGCCACACAATTTTAACAAATATTAAATCATGTACTTACAAATGTATTACATAAAATACTAAATTGTATTTAATTTACACTGGAAATATTTATATGGAAATATAGTATTGGTTAAAACATATCTCCACTTTAATTACATGTAGTGACTGAGGTTGAACTGACTGACAACAAAATGTGAATGCATGATTACAGCCCGCATACATGCGCATATATATATATATATATATATATATATATATATATATATATATATATATATATATATATATATATATATGCGCGTATGTATGCGGGCTGTAATCATGTTATTCTCTTGGCCTGTCAAATTCAGTTGTAAAATTGTGAAAATGCAAATTTTTAAGGCTCACTCATTTATGTTTATAGGTTACTAGTATCTCATGGCTAGATCAGTATCTTACTCTGTACATTTCCCCCCTCGACTCGTATGCTCCCGATACGTCTCGAGGGGGGACTGCACAGGGTAGAATCCTGATCTAGCGATGGAAAGGTCCCGAGAGGATACGGCTCGATGGGGGTACTGTACATGGTAGGATACTGATCTTGCCAAGGGATGATGTATGTATCCTATGCAGCACCTGGGAAGTGAATTGCTCTGATTGGTAAATTGTTTTCAACTTCCAGGGAGATATACAGACCTATGTTATTTCAATGCACACCCCATAGGCTGCCCTGTACGCTTCCCAACTGGTTATTTGCTGATTCGTCCATAGGTTTCAATTTCCAGGGAAATATGAAGGGCATGTGGGATTTCAGTGCAAATTCTGCATTGTATTATATGTTGCTACCAAACTATGGCAGTATATAGTTTTGAAATGCCAGTATACTCGAGATGATAAACACGGTATGGAGGAATTTTGTTACTTACAAGTTCCACCGGCTGTGCCCAGGTAACAAATTAAACTGACGTCAACCGAGATAATATGTAAAAGGGAAAAGAACATCCGTTTAAAACGTGTGGACAAATGTCCAAGTTAACTAAGGATTAACAGAAATATATACGTAGTTCCGGTAAGAGGACCGACCCTACTGAAAAAACTCGACCCTAAATAAATATTCTGAAACATCAAAAAAAGGAGGGAGAGTGATAGGGAAGTATCTAGCCACTCTTACCTAAAATTGATCGACCCTGTCTAAAAGATTTTATCGAGAAAGTGGCCGTCGTGTGCCTTTTTGAGGTGGTAAAGTCACCTCAAACACAGCATTCTATTTCAACTTGTCTGGAGGTTTAACTTGGACCGGGGCTGGGGAAACGGCATAGCTACATAGCCTCGGTTGTTTGGTGATCGTTATCATAATATTTCATTATTTCCGTAGGTTCCAGGTGCCTGTTCTCCGAGTTACCAGGGGAAACGGTCGTTAGAGAACTTTTAAAACATGACTTTCTATCTTAACGTTAATCTTCCCGCTCGCTTTTGTCTGAAGCAGTTACCATGGTTAGCTACAAATCCAAATGCGACACGATGCCCTAGCAATACAAATCATGCACGTTGGTACCACCATCGACGAGCACGTTTTAAACATGGTGCAATGTATTGCGGGGAAACGCAGTGCCAACGAAAGAAAATAAAAAAAGAGTCAAAGAAAAATGCTCATGCCCATGATAAATTGCAGTGCCTAACCACCAAAGAAAGAAAGAGTGAGCGAGAGAAAAAATGCTCACATCAATGATTAATTGCAGTGCCTAACCGCCAAGGAAAGAAAGGAGAATGAAAGATAAAAAAAGTGCTCACATCCACCCCGAAAGCAAAAGCTCGAGATCATGGAAACACCGTCCACATTTACATTTAATCATGTATTTAAATGATAAATAATAATGATGTACTGTGCACGGCGAGCTTCATCCGCTTTAATCTCGAAACCAAAGCCTAAAAATGTCCGCCTCACAACTATCTACAACACCGACATCGGGGACATTTCAAGATTTTACTTTTTGCGCGGTGGGACAGTAGCACAAAAATACATTTCACTTGGATATCAAAGTGAATCGCGGCCACAGCATATATCATATCGTTATTGATGCTGTGAAATATTTGTTAAATATAGGCCTATACGTTTGGTTTCATGTATTTTAACCCCCTTTTCCCAGTTCATCCCAACACTATCCTCATTTATTACAAACTATTGGTGTGGAACCCACAATTTTCAAAATGGCAGCCATTATGGGTTAGTCGCGATTCGATATTTTGAAGAGGTATTATCCAAAATATTTGTTTGATTAGTGTAAAGGCAAGATTAATTTGTCGAATGATTTTTTGTACAATATAATATGTTGTAGGCGTAGCCTAAGATGCGAGCGTTAGCATTACAAAGTATCGATAATAACGTCGGTGGATCAGGCAGTACATAGCACCTGGTCGTTAGGTCCCTCTAGCGGCCATTTTCTATTTCCTATAGATACTGAGTTCTCTTCTGATTGGATAATTTACCGTTCTGTTATATCCTATAGGTGTTTATGGCAAGAGCTCGCTGAAGCTCGCTATAATGGCACTTTTCCAGAGTAAGCATTACCTGAAACTGTAAATACAACGCCGTACAAATAGCGGTTGCAGGCAACGGTGTGCCTCAGAATAGGGATTTTGTATCAGACACTGAAGTCGCCCCCAGGCTATGAATTAAGTAGCACCGCTAGTCGGACGTGCCAAGCCCCCAATTTTAAGGGAAAGATGGAGCTTAGGGGAGAACGTTGCCCCGATAGTGGATGCAGGTCCGAAAGTACCAGTGGGTTTTTATGTAAGTGGTAATCATAGGATACAATGAAATATTTATCTACACCATCGTAATAACGTAAGACCTGTATCTCCTCTGTTGTGAATTCAGTCTCTTTTGGGGGGGGGGGGGGGGGGGGAGGTTGGCGCACCCGAGGCACACACACCTGGATCCGCGCTCGGGTTCATCGAAGATGCACTCAATGATTTGTTTGTCTAAGTAGTAAATTTATTGTACATGCTGTGGACCATTTTTCCTCGTTTGTTATTTGTGCGTGTGACAATACTAAACGTTATCGTGCATGGTTGAAGTCAGTAACACTTTGCCATAATTGTTTTGATGAAACATTTAATTATTGAAGGTATTTGTATGAAAATATCGTGTAAACGTATGTATAATATTTATGAAGCACTCGAATTTACAAAAAAAGTTAATCATTCGGCCTGTGGTATTTGTCCATTAGCGCTCATGTGGAATAATTGACTCAATATTTAATAAAATGATCGAAATTGACAATATTTTCTCAAATGTCACAAACCTGACACATTACGTTGAAACACTGACTCAGGGTTAGCAGTGAAATAGAGCTTAATTGTTTGGAGACTTTCAAAGTGAGGAGTAGGGGTCATCACGGTAATTCATCATTTGCCACGTTCATGTTTATTCATTATTATGTGGGTTGTCTTTTCTAAATATTTAGCTCAGACAAGGAGCTGCTACTCAGAGAGACATGTGCGAGTATAAGCTCCGAAACATGTTCTGAGTAGTTACCCGCTGAAGAGTGTTTAATTTATTTGGGCTAATACAGCCTATGTCAAAATTTTACAGAGAAACGTGTGCAATATGGATAGTAATAATTCCATGTACATAAAGGTTAGACAGGGACAGGTTAGCTTATGGAGAGTAAAGAGTTTGGACTGCAGAATAGGGTAATGACTACTAGGAAGTGGTTCTGGACAAAGAGACACAAAATACAATATGACCAGACCTACAATAGATAAGAGACACCGTCATTCTTTCTTACAGTATGATATGACCTCGCAAACAAGATCGGAAATATTCGATTCCATAGATGAGAATGGCTTTTAATAGCCTCGAAATCAAAGTCTATCATGTGAGCTTGAATACCAGTATAATGCACCCTCATTTTGCAATGTCTATAAAGACGCTATCTTTATGATAGTTATCATCAGCACAACACGCCAGGTTCATGTTGTTTCACTTGCCTGCATCTTGGGTTCAAAGTTGAAATATGACAGACAAGGACAGAAATGCACGTGTCTGTAATAGGGTACGGGAGGAACTTTTTTAAAAAGGACAGCAATGTTTTTGTAAAATATTTGACATACACAGAAACGCATTGTTTTGTGTATATAGGATCGATTAAATGATTCTATTTGACGAAATATGCAAAAACGTTCAAAAAGATTATTTTACTCATTGATCTTTAAGTTAATGGACTCGTGTCTGCGAAAATTTGTGATTTTTGTCCTTGTGTTATTTTAACGAAGAGATTCCGCGACGCGCATGTACTTTGGGCTTCTGTGGCATTATAATTTATACCAGACATACACAACCTTCAGCTGTGAAGAAAGACTCGCAGGAAGCAATCTTTGTACTTTATATCAGGGGCATGGGGAAAAGCAACGGTTGTTTCGCTTGCCTCAGATGAATATCGTGTGGGGGTTGTTTTTTTGGGGGGGGTCTTTTTTTTGTCTTTTTCTTTTTCATTCTTTTTTGTTTGTTTTGGGGGGTTCTTTTGGTTTATATTTTTTTATTTATTTATTTATTTCTTGGGTGTTGTTGTTGTTGTTGTTGTTGTTGTTGTTGTTGTTGTTGTTGTTGTTGTTGTTGTTTTTGACAGAAGCCATATGCAGGGGACCTGCTGTGTCCGGTGATAGAGTGAACGTTTAGCGTTCCTTGCTCAATGTACGGGTCCTCATTTCATCAACTGAACCTCATGGTGTAACATAAGCTGGAGTTAAGATATGTTACACAGTCTTGTGCCAGCATATTTGGCACACATTTACTTTTTTCTTCCCCGTATATCTGAATTCTATATTTTGTGTTTTGAAAGATGAAACACGGGGCATGTATTTTAATTTCTCACCAAAAATCTCTGACTTTGTCATGAGGCAACGGTGACAGCCGGCAACCGTGATTGTCAAGTACTCATGGAAAACCAAAGGTGCTTCTATTATTTGTAAAAATAAGGAATACTTAACCCAAACACATGACGACTTTTTTTGCTAAAATCAACCTCAGTGTGTGTTTGGAGAGCATGACTATCACATTTTAAATGTTATCCAAGTTGATAGTTCGACAGGAACAACATATTTTATCATGCTTTATAAAGGGGTCTGCCATACATAAGAGTACTTACTTCCTTGTCAAATAATTAGAATGTCCTCAGGTAAGACTTATCCTCCATTAAAGGAAAAAAATGTCTAATCTCTGAGTCTAATATTTGGGGAAAAAAACTACAACATGGTCGTACATTCTGTTTAAATTCAACGTTTGTTCGGCGTTCCGGCGTTCCGGCGTACTATCTGTCGTTCGTCTCTCCCCTACAATTGACATTTTCAACTGTTTCTCAAAATCCTTTGGATGGATCTTATTAAAACTTATAGTGGACATGGCAGCTTGAATGGTTTTCGGAGTCTTTTACTGTTTATTGTTGTGTCAAAGTTAAAGATACATACCGTTGATTTTGTTTCCTTCTTCCACAAGCCCAAAGTACTTGCTGGATAAACTCATTCTCTGTAACATAATATTGAGGTTAAGCTGTTCCCATTTCCTTATTACCAACGAATTCTCAAAATTACACAGTAATCAATCACCATGATAGCACGTTGGCAGTAGGATGGTAATGGATGCCAGTGCAAGTACATGTATATTTATGCCTTATTTAATATTGTTGGCCTGATTTTTTTGTTCAAACTTTCCGGGTCTTTAGGAAATTTAATCAATTGGTATGCTTCAGGGATTTTTTGTTTGTTTGTTTTTTTTTGGGCGGGTTGTGTGTGTTTTTTCTCTCTCTCCTTTTTGGAGAGGTTGGGGGTTTTGTTTTGTTTTTTGTTTTTGTTGTTTGTTGGGGGATTCCATTTTTTCTATTATTTTAGTGTCACGATGCCCACCTTCTGAATATTACCAGAACTCAACTTAGAATGACAACAAAGATATAACTTAATCAGTAACAATATATTAACTATCAAAATCAGTTAAAAGTAGGAAAATTTACCTCCTCTGGTATGTCAATAGTTAAACAGTCTTAGGTGAATCCTAATCCCTGGTGAGATTACCCACAGGTACTGTCCAACAGTTCCAAGTCCTATGACAGGTGCCAAATGATCTGGTACAAATCCCACAGAGGTGCGGTTTGGTTCCAATGTGGTACTGAAGGGTGTGGTGCTGATCCAATCCCAGAGAGGTGCAGTTTGGTTCCAGTGTGGTAAAATTAAAACCAAATATCCCAGTCCATTCAAAGATATTGTCCACACTCCATTGGTAATTACAATAGCTCACAGTCCCACTGGCTTGTAGTCACACAGTTCCTGTCAGATCTTTCCGAAATTCTCTCCCAAGTCAGGAAAATATCTGCTTTATATATATATATATATATATATATATATATATATATATATATATATATATATATATATATATATATATATATATATACATATATAGAGAGAGAGAGAGCGAGAGAGAGAGAGAGAGAGAGATAGAGAGAGAGAGAGAGAAATCCCACCATTGTTCCAGAGTTTTCCAATCAGTCACATATCCCAGTGTTTTGAGTGAGACATGTCTCTGATTTTTCTAGATCACCTGCGAAATATGTATAGACAGTACAGTGAAATGAGTCATATGAATGTAGGTCAACACTTTGTTTACAAGCTGCCTAAGAATAACCCAACAAAGCAGGCTAACTCTGTGACTTGGTACACACCCAAAGAGTACAGTGACCTCTAAAATAAAAACAAACAGACAACCCCATATTCATAACATGAGGAGAAAAAAATTAAAATGGCTTCTTCCCCAAAACCACTTTAACAATTTAATTGAAACGACACAGGGAAATATTGCATCCCGTTATACCATATTTGTTCATATGGGTGACCTTGACGTGACACACGAGGTCACCACTAAGTTTTGATGGATTTGACTGTTGGAAGTTAAGTCAACGATAATTTGTATAAGAACTTTAAAATTTAGCATTGTAATTGTTCTTCATACGAGCTTATTTTGATAACGGTTATGTGACTTTGACATGATTTTAAAAGACACAGGGTTATTTCCTCATGAATTTTGATTCAGTCCATAAATGCATGAGCGTAGACTTCGAAATTGCACAAATAGGTGGTCATGAACCACATGTGGGTAACATTGCCCTGATTGCCATGGTGACAAGGCCATTTCAGCCAGTTTGTAAATTCACTTGCTACTTTGAGAACTAATTTTGTTTTGTATAAAAAAAAATTGAGAATAGTGAAAAGTGAATGAGGCGTAAGAAATTGACACATATATATATATATATATATATATATATATATATATATATATATATATATATATATATATATATATATATATATATGTTTGTTTGTTTGTTTATTTATTTATTTATATAGGAGAAAAATAAAACTTTAAAAATGTCACCAGGGGGCAGCCTATATCACACGGGTTTCATCTTGGATGAGGCCACATTCACACAACTTCTCATCTCTGGGGATACCTGCCCAGCGACCTGTCTGTATTCTTAACCTTTGTGATGACAGACACAGTGCAGTATACCTAAATGTGGTCGACCATATAGGTTTTTACAAAGTGGTAGATAGTGCCTCCGCAAGTGATCCAGTATTTATAAAAAGACCAACAGTTAGTTACCCTACAAATATACGAAAGCATTTATTGACAATGCTTTCCTTTTTTACCAACGACGCAAAGTACATATGAGCTGTGTGTATCAACAATCGAAAAGGTTCAAAGTTTCAGCAATCCACAAACACACACACACACACATACATACATACATATATATATATATATACATACACACACATATGTGTGTGTGTGTGTGTGTGTGTATAACGTTTGGGTCGATTTTTGTGCTATAAAGTATGTGTATAAATATCATATAGGCCAGACCAGTATGGGCCCTATAATAAAGTCATAAGAAAGTGCTATAATAGGCCTAGTGTTCGGCAGAGTGCCTATAAAAAGTACTGATATACGACATATTGTTATGGGCTAAGCTACTCCTCGGGTAACGATGGCGTCGTCTGCTGTCAGCGAGACTGCTGAATCTCTGCTGGAACATTTTGGCATCTGGTGCAGCACAACTAATCCAAGTACGCAAACATGAGATAAACAGATCATAATATAGTTTTTTGTCGACATGCAGGAAGTAAAGTATTTTTGAAAGTTACATTTGTGTGTTAAAATTTCGCTCACTCATTCTGCATGTATGGCACCCAGTGCTTTTGATATTCTTCTTACCGACAACAAACCATAATATTCTCTATGCACACAATTTTTAACACACAAATTTTAAAAAATACTCTGCTTGCTGTATGTTTGGAAGATAAGTGGTTACTGGTCTTGAGCCCATTTCTTTCCCATGTTGTTACTTTTGCAGGAGAAACATATTTGGGCGTGTTTTTCAAACATAGATCTACCCTTCTTTCTGTCAGATCTTTGTTGCGGGATAGGGGTGCAGATCAGGGAAGCAGCGTATTTGAATTTCTCCTTTTCTATCAACCTTACGTTTGAAGAACATTTCTTTTCTCAGCAACGCAGATCACACACTAAATTTGCACGTCGACTTTCTTATCGAAATGACATATCTGTCATTCTTCCATACAATTAGTGCGTTCTATCCTCTGTGAGGAACATAATCACGTTCAGGTAAACCCATTAGTTTTACATACCGTCAGTGGTATCTTACTTATAGTTTATATTCCGCAAAATACCTAAATAGTCATAGAGATGAATCAACAACCTCCTTCTTGAAGACTGAGTCGAAAGCTTTCCTTGGTGTCAGCTGGGCGCTCAGCGCCAAACCCTCTTAAATTAAAGCTGTTGACTTTGGGTTTGTAATTTTGACAGGCCTCATGTGCACCTGGTATTCAAATTGTTTCCCTTTATTGTTTAAATTAGTGGAAAACATTTTAGCAGACGACATTTGACAAAAAGCCGGTTTTGGCCGAAAGAAGGCTATGTAGTGTGGCAGCTCTGGGCGTTAGTCCATTGGAGGTAATGTGCTCGTGACACATCGAGAAAAGTATTAAACCGGTCTTTATATGCCCGTGTCCTTGGAAATTTGTTTCGCACAGGCACTTAGTGCCTGTATATTGTTCCACGCAACTAGTTGAGATTATATAAAATCCAGTGTACTGCCTGTGTGTATAAAGCAGACAATCTTGAATCTTGTGGCATCCCAAATGTCTGGGATCATTGAAAAAGAAACCAATTTAGAATTATGCTTGTCTAGAGTGTAGTTGGTTTGTCCAGCAGTGAGCTGCATGAATATAGCGTTCTACTACCTACTTTCGCCTGACACCAAGCTCAGTATTGTATCCACTACAGTTGGGGTGAAGAAAACAGGAAGTCTGGCCTGTTCCGCAGGTAATGTCTTGCATGGTTTAGGCATGAATGACATTTGAGCTCGAGTGGTAGCAAATCGGTTCACGCTTAAGAAAATACATTACCCTCCATGAGCGTCATGTCGTTCCACCGTTTGTAGTAATTTTAATACCTACTTACACGGTTCTTAATATCCGTAAGCAAGCAAGTTCTGCCAAGCATGTATTCCTGGCAGACCTACAGAGGAGACAGGAAGCCATATAGGGAAAGGCAGAAAGCCAATAAACTGGCATTGCGTAAATTTATCACAGCTTGAACGGTGGCGTACCACGAGTGTAATGACCCCTTTGGTTGCATGAACTTTAGCGCATCCTAGCAACAAATTGTGACCTATCTGAGCAACCAAGGACCAGCGCACAGGTTTCGTAGTGTTGATTCTTTTTGCATTTGAAGTGATCATGTCTTTGCCTCACAAAGTCTTCATTGGCATGGTTGACATGTAAGAAGACATCTGTACTTAAAAGTATGGAAAGTAAACTTTAGGAGGCCGACTCTCGTTTGAACGAAGTGCCAGAGAGCCCCCGAACTGCCCTTAATGTCAAAGATGTCCATGCAATTAAGTGGCTAGATGGCGACACGTAATATATGGCCCTAGTCGATGTGCTCCAACATATCTTGCTTTCATGAGTTGCCAAAGTTGACCCTTGCATGTGGGGGGTCTTGACTGGAAAGAGCCAGTAGATCCCGATGCTGTAGGTAAATCACTCCCATTCAGATTCATACACTAGCCAACTGGTCCAACATACCATCTTTTTATGTATTAAATATGTGTAACGTCAGCTTCTTTGTAGAGTCATTATTCATATGTATGTATGTATGTATGTATGTATGTATGTATGTATGACAACATAACTTCAGGTGTCAGTGTGCAGTGATTTGCTTTGTTTCCACGTGTCGTGACTTCTCTTTGTAACAACAGCTGTTAAGGTATACTGATATACAGAATATGACAAATATTTTTCGTCTTTCCTGTGACCAATACGCTAACGTCTCCTCAGGCTATTACGTAAAATGATGGGTAAACACGTCACCATAAATGGACACGCAATGTACTTGTGACATAAACAAAATTTAAAAAAGGTTTCCGTGGACCTGGTGTGTGTAATTGATTTTCCACATAGATGGTTCTTGAAAGTACACTCTTATTTGTTCCTATATGAAATAACTTTGGCCACCACATGGGCGGCTTTCGGTTTATGTGGCTTTTTACCTCAGCTGACTTGTCAGTCAGCTGAGGTTTTTTGAGGGTCCGTCGTCCGTCGTCCGTCCGTCCGTCCGTCGTCCGTCCGTCCGTCCGTCCGTCGTCCGTCCGTCCGTCGTCCACAATTCACATTTTCGACTTCTTCTCAAAAACCGTCAGCCAGATTCACTTCAAACTTGGTGGAGATATGCCTTGGGTGGGTCTCTACCAAGTTTGTTCAAATGGTCATGGTCCAGTGATTTTTGGATTTTTAATGAATTTTTTTCGTCTTTTTTGGGTAAATCTTAAAAAATCTTCTTCTCCGAAACCACTCACCCAATTGCTTTGATATCACACAGGAACACTCCCTGGGACTCCTAGTTCTTAATTTGTTCATCAGGTGGCGCTGCAATTTTTTCCTAATTTTTTATGAATTTTTGTGTGTTATAGCTATTTTCGACTTCTTCTCCAGAACCATCACTCAGATTAAGCTGAAACATGGTGGATATGTTCCTTGTAGAAGGATCAAACAAAGTTGTTCACTATGTGGGAATGCTGCGGATTCCTGATTTTTAACGATTTTTTCAATTCTGGTACTTGTCGGTCAATGCAGCTTTCCTATTGATTACTATGGAAGTCAATGGGCATTCTAATGCTAATTCACATTTTCGACTTCTTCTCCAAAACGGTCATCCAGATTAACTTCAAACTTGGTGGCAATGTACCTTGGATGGGTTTCTACCAATTTTGTTCACGTGGTCATGCTCCAGTGATTTTTGGATTTTTAATGAATTTTTGTTGTTGGTTTTTTTGGACAAATCTTAAAAAATCTTCTTCTCCGAAACTGCTTCCCCAAATGCTTTGATATCACACAGGAAGACATCTAGGGACTCCTTGTTGTTAATTTGTTCACCAGGTGGCGCTGCAGTTTTTTTGTAATTTTTTTTGTGAATTTTTGTGTGTTATAGATATTTTCGCCTTCTCCAGAACCGTCACTCAGATTAAGCTTACACATGGTGGATATGTTCCTAATGGAAGGGCCAAACAAAGTTGTTCACTATGTGGGAATGCTGCGGATTCCTGATTTTAGCTCAGCTGACTTGTCAGTTCATAGAGCTGTGGGGTCACAGTGCAACATACATGAATTTATACTCTTCCTTATAACTTGAGAACTACTTGAACTTTGATGTTGCACTTGTAAGTGTTCTTCTATAAAGGTCAGACTTACTCAGAAGATGGTGTCCTTGATCCTTTCCCAAGTTCATAGAGCTGCAAGGGTGATGAATGTCCAGATCAGCTGAGGCTCGGGCTGTTCACACAGCCCTCTTGTTATTGATTTGAGCTTTATTGCATCCATCAGTCAGCAATACACATTTGTTAACTTCTTGAAAAAAAAACTGTTGGCAAGACGATTTGTTAACTCACTAAGGATGTACTGTTGATTGATCTCTGCACGGTTGTGTGCTAGCTGCCGCTAAAATATTTTAATCTTCATGATATTTTTCTGCTTTTCGGAGAATCCCGAAACGTCTTTCTAAAGCTTGCTAATTGTTTTGCAATCATACAGGGGCACATCCTAGGTAGTGACCCGTAGTTCAAATTTTTTTGATCCAGTGACCATTGCCTACCGTCCTGAGGTCACAGTACAACTTTGGCAAATTTAGATTTAGTAAATAAGTCAGGAACTCTGAGCTGGGACTTCAATATTTTTCATGACGGTATATACCTGTTGGCAGTAGGTTGAGATTTCATGAGCATGAGTTTCATCTAGTTCCTAAGATCACAGGGCAACTTCAGTGAATATGGTTTGAGACTGATAACTTGAGACCTACTTTGTATTCACAATTCCAAGGGCTCTGCAGGCGCGCCAGCTGCGCGCGCAGTATTCCCTGCGTCTCAATGTCATGAAGACTGACCTGCTTGAACGATGACTTTCTTCTTGCAAATGGCAATGTTCCTAGCAGAATTACCTGCCACCGGGCTGGGATTGCATGTTGAGTTATCTTGATTTTGTCAACATGACCTTGCCAAAATAAATTAATTTTGTTTCAAGATACTACATGTACCATAATTTTTTGTGCTCGGAGTTTGATATTGCCCATGGTCATGGTACTATGGAAAGGCCACCAAGTTGCCTGAAAATATGGGGGACTTTAGCACAATCCCCAAGATCACACAACAGCATTGAAGTATTTGGTTCCCCGATCCTAATTAAAAAACTGTTTAAGCTGGGGTTTTGACCTTGCACTTGATGTTTGATCCTTCAAGGTGGGATTGCATTCTAGTGACCGTGACTTTTTTCTCAAGGTCATGCGTCGACTTGAATGAATTTGGTGTACAATACGATAATAATATACACAAATTGTTTCAGCAGTTACTTAACATTGCGGTAGAAGGACTTATCTGACAGATCAGATGTCTGTATCTGTTAGTCTATGTATGTTCATATGTGGGCTTCCCTTTTGTGAAGCCACTCTTCGCACCTGTTGACTCAAGACGTCACAGTATAGTTGAATGTAAAGATGCTTAAGCTCTGACCAGGCACGACTGACGTTATTGTATCTTCCCATCTGCTTTGATTATGTGTGGTCACCTGTATTAGATTGCAAAAGAAAGTGACCAAAATGCAGACTTTTCGTCAACTTCTACCATATCTCACTAATAGTTCTGACTGGATGACAAGTAAATGTTTTCATTTTAGTTGCGAAACAATTTTCCAAATGCGAGTCGTTCGCATGCTGCTTCAACAACAGCGACAGACTTACTCAGTTCTGGCAGCTTTTCCAGTGCAATCTTCAATGGTAATATCGCCATAACCATTTAAAACTTGTCATTCAATCAATAAAATAATACTATTACCAGGCATGTAACTGTAACGAGATGGATGAGAATTTCAAAGCAGGTTGTAGAACATCTTGCAAGACTTTACAAAAAAATCGTTATAATCTGAAAATTAACTACAGCTTAACCATTTCCAACGAAAACACACAAAACTTCGCAAGAAATAGACAAAATGGCAACGCCACCCGTTGAACAAATTAAGGTCTGGAGGTCCCCCAGAAGTTACCCTATGCAATTTCAAAGCTATTGGACATGCGGTTTCGGAATGGAAGATTTTCAAATATTTGGTCAAAAAATGAAAAATAAATATTCACAACAAATCCGAAAACTACTGGAGCGTGACTATATAAAAATGTTGATAGATACTCGCATAAGGTCCCCCCCCCCCCCCCAGTTTGAAGTGTATCTAAAGGACGGTTTTTGAGAAGAGGTAAAAAATGAAATGGTGAACGCTCGACGGACGACGGATACACCCATATTATAAGGTCTCAGCTGACTGACAAGTCAGCTGAGATAAAAAAAAACAGGGCATAAGGACACACCAGGTGAATTTCGGAGGTAATCTCTGATTGTAAAACGAGAGCTGTTTTTACACCATGTGGATTCCTTCTACCGGTACGGTACTCTCAGCTTTGTCAATGCCCAAAGGTCGGATATGAGTTGGCATCACAAACATCTTTACAGCCTCCGCTCCTCGATTTTATTGATGATGATGATGATGATGATGATGATGATGATGATGATGATGATGATGATGATGATGATGATGGTGATGGTGGTGGTGGTGGTGGTGGTGGTGGTGGTGATGATGATGATGATGATGATGATGATGATGATGATGATGATGATGATGATGATGATGATGATGATGATGATAATACTGTGGCTCTCCGCTTATGCGCCGCGGTCCTGTGTGACACAGGTGGCATAAAAAAAATTATAAGATGGAGGAAACTTGCATTTTGTATGTTCTAAATTGATGTATGTTGATACAATTAAATTTACAAGTCTTCAGCTTAAACACTTTCAAATTTTAAAGTAAATAATAGTACCACGACGTGATTATTCGGTGGCAGGGTGACCTATCTTATGTCCCCACCATTTTAGTGTGGAATATATATATGTATATATATATATATATATATATATATATATATATATATATATATATATATATATATATATATATATATATATATACACATATATATATACATATATATATATACATATATATATATATATATATATATATATATATATATATATTAGGGCATTGATCGGGTACCCGGGTAGTACGAAAAAGTCGGTACCCGGGAACTTTTGTCGGGTACCTTTAAAAAATCTGTGTTTTTAGATAGATATAATGAAGAAATGAGGGTTGATTTTGTGTGTGTTACGGCATAATGACGCGCACTGGCGTGCGCCACGCCTACAATGTCAGTTTCAATCACGCGCCTCATTATGCCATAACACACACAAAAGCGACCTTCATTGCTTATATTTACATTTTCCTCTTAATTTTTCGGCTCAATTATTCGAAATTTAGAAATTTAAAACATAGAATTAAGAGGAACGACCAGAAACTGATTTGCTTAGCTTGTTCAACAAGTGGTGAAACCCAGTTGGGCGTGGCTTATTGGAATGTGGGGGGGGGGGGGGGACACATGTGTTATGGTCCAATGGCACACATGGCTCAGGTGTTATGGTTTCATAACACACCAGGCATTCCCCTATACTTGCAATGTTAAAAGTTAGATTAAGTGTAAATATATTAAATTATAACAATGCTTGACCAAATGACAGCTAAGTTAAGAACGTTCATATTAGAATAGAAGGCATACACCGGTAAGAGCCCCGCGCGACCACACTTGACCGTTGGAGGTATCATACATGTCAGAGTGAGGCTCTTTATTGCCTGCCAGACAGACCACTTGCATGTCAGACAAAGACATGGCAAGCCCGGTATGGGAATACTTCACCAGAGAAAAATATGATGATAAAGTCACTGGCAAAATGTGCAACAAGGTACTTAAATTCATATGATCGTCTACGACCAACATGCTCAAGCACCTGAATTTCAAATCTCCGACTTGAAAGAATGTGACAGCTCAACAGTGGTTGTGTAATAAAGTTAATGTCAAATAATGACAATTTTTCCAGCTCAAATTGCCCACTGTCCAATAAAATGTATGCTTTGACACGATCTTGTATTGGGGTTAGTTGAATGGTTAATGATTGCGCGTATCTCTGTGCATGTATGTTGGTTGGATTGCTTACTGTTATGATTAATAAATTACCCGACAATCGGGTACTCGGGTAGTAAAAATTAATAAAAGTCAATGCCCTAATATAGATGTCCTTGTCCATCCGTCCGTTCGTCCATCTTGCCCCCAACTTGTATCGTAGATATCTCCAAAACCATGTGGCCTACAGTAATGAAACTTTACAGGATTACTAATCTGTAAAGATTTACTTGTGTGTGTGTGTGTGTGGTGTGTGTGTGTGTGTGTGTGTGTGTGTGTGTGTGTGTGTGTGTGTGTTTGTCCATGTGGCTGTACAACATCCTTGATTTTGTGTCAATGACCACAGTACACCCCACGTCCAATATGAAATTCGTGTCGTACTTATCTCCAAAACTATTTGACCTACCGTCACAAAAACTTTGGAGAATTATTAATCAGTATATGAAGATGTGTACCTGCTGTAAGTCTGTGCCTTTGTCTGTGTCTCTGTACAACCTCTAGATTTAGTGGAGAATGGCCACTGGCCGCCCCACGTCCAGGTCTCTTTACAATAGTAAGACAGTAAATTATAGACAGTTAAAGAAGTGAGAAACAGCATTATCCGTTGAAATCAAGAAAGGTTTACCTTGGCCTCACCACAATGTACAGAGACCCAATCAAGGTTCGTTAAAATTCATGCAATCATACGTGTCTTGTATGATATGTAACTTTTGTTCATTTCAGCCATGTTTTGTTATACACTCTAATACTCCCCGTCGAGTTATTGTGGGCAGAAGTAAAGTCTTTTCTTTTATGTCCCAGTGAAGTTCGCTCTCAAATTAACACATATCTTCCATGGTAACCAAGTGTTTGCCTCAGTTGAAATCCTTTGGCACATGATGAGGCTCCTTTGTGTCAGACGAATTTTTATAGGTGGTACACATACTACTTTCACAATTTCTTTAAGACAGTGGCAGAATCTAAGTTTGTTTTTTTTTTTTTAACTCAGGCAATAAATATCATAAATTGCACACGGAAATTGCACAGGGAACTAGCATAAATTACCAAAAATAACAACAAAAACAAAACTTTACAAAAATAATCTTTATTAAACTGATAGTAGTGCATTTTTCCCTAAGTCGTCATGGCCTCAGGTTATGACCTACAAAGTAGTATTCTGATTGGCTGATATGCCTTGACAACCATGTTAACATAAAAGAATAAGACATCCCTTACTGTTTCCAAGTGGCCTTATGCATAATGCCAGGTGGGAACATCTGTGTCTGTTGTGGACACTCTCTTGTTTGTGTTATATTATAGCGTACATGTAGGTCATTCATTGTTGTGTACCTTTACGTACTACTTGTAGTCAGCTTCCTGTCATCATTACTTTCTCAATTCATCGCACTGAAGTATTTCTGCCAATTAATTCCATATGACATTCATATAATAAGTTAGGTACCTGTGATAAAGGCACAACCGGTTTCACTGCTGTAGACATGTTCCTGTTTTCCAAGCACATTACTCAGCCTTCTTTTTTATCGTTTTCCTAACAGAGTTTATTTGCCACAAACTACCAGGACGGCTTTCTGTGTGAATGCTGATCAATTCTGGCAACCCTCATCCCGTTGTCATGAAACTTTGTTTGAATAAGATAAATACTATGATAGAGTCTACTTCCATTTTAGATGGAATGTCAATTATTTGCAATTAACACCCAAAAAAAACCGCAAGTGGGGGGCGTTAAGTCTCCAACATGGAGGAAGAAATCAACAAATAATTGTGTCGCGAATAATGCAAACATGCGGGAAGAAAAACATGCCAACGATTATTACTATTCATCTTGGACACGTAGCACTACGGCTCATTCTTCAACAGGAGAAAAACAGGACATTTGATGAGATGTCACTGCAAAACGAGAAAAACAAACCAATCCCTGTGCAAACTTTTGTAATGCATCTTTTAATTATTTCCATATTTCCTCTCCAAGGTGATTATGAGTGTGGGAGCACTTGACGTTGAAGCACTATTAATGTGCATACATATCTACTGATGTACTATTCCGAGTTCAATGGAATTCAAATATTGAATATCGTGATCGTGTGGTTGCCCGTACACGCCAACGTAACTTTTTATCTACAGTGCCTTTGTAATTACAAAATACACTCTCGTATTTGAACAGAATTTCTCATCATTACGAGAAATGATGAGGGATACTCTTCCGTAGTTTCCAGATATTGGAGATCCTCAAAATTGCCAGATGTTGCCTCACAGTGAGGATACACTGTCTCAAATATATTATAGTGCTTTAATCTTGTAATTGCGTAATACTTGTTATTTACGGATATTACGACATAAAATTTAAGTTAAGGTTAGCAACTATTAACCAAAATACTATGAATGAGGTAATGTTAAAGAACGTGAGCACATTTGTCAATCTTTGAGAACTGATGGGGTGAAGATTAGGTCTTGCTATGATTCAAAAATGTCAGGTAACCCATGTCTGATGATCGCTACTTTCTAAAACAGGGTCCTAGACAAGTTAGGAGTGCAGAGAATATGCCCTTGCCATAGAAAGTAGAGAAAATGCTACAAATGCACTTACTTGTAACCCGTTTTAATATCACCTCCATGATGTGACTTTTTTCCCTTTTCACCACACTGTGTCCAGTGCAACCCCGTTTGGTACATAGATCTTATCGTATCTTGTGTATTCATTGGTATTTATGTTTCCCTGACAGGGTTCTATGGAAATCCGTCACAACTCTGCTGATTCGATGTCCCAGAATACATTGCCGAATACAAGTTAAATGTTCATGCGCCTCTTTTGCATTATGAGTGGAATGACGGTTTTAAATTTATTTTGTAGTACAAGCTTACAAATACTGCACTGCAAATGGAACCTGGTTTCGGGACCCAGAAACCAAGATGGAGTGGACAAACTACACAACTTGCCTCGATATTGAGGTAGGTATCACGTGTGCAAAAGGTGTATATGCCCCAGAAATTGTATGTGAATTATTCTACTGCCAAGTCTAAAAAACAATGCAGAATTTATGAAAAAAAAGGGTTGTGGGCGCCGAGGGTAATCCGTTCTCTGAACGCTGTTTTCTATGGTAAGAATTGACTCTGAATGACCTGTGCTCTAATAAGCGATCAGACTTTGACTGAGCATTGTTTCTCACTCTTACTTTCCTGACAAACACATTGGACAGATAATTGCTTAACTGACGCAACCACTGCCTGATGCAACAGTAAAATGTTTGTATTTTGGATTGGTTTCTGGATTTTGAAAAAAAAAACACATAAACTATCCGTGTGTACAGAATGGATGACAAACCTTGCTCAAAAAATTAAAAGGTAAAGTACAAACACAGTGCGAGTGACATACCCTCCTCCTACAAAGACAGTGCGAGTGACATATCCTCCTACAAACACAGTGTGAGTGACATATCCTCTCCTACAAACACAGTTTGAGTGACATCCTCCTGCACAGAGTGAGTGACATATCCTCACACACACACAGTGTGAGTGACATATCCTCCTACAAACACTGTGTGATTGACTTATCCTCCTCCTACATACACAGTGCGAGTGACATACCCTCCTCCTACAAACAGCGAGTGACATACCCTCCTCCTACAAACACAGTGCGAGTGGCATATCCTCCTCCTACAAACACAGTTTGAGTGACACTTCCTCCTGCACAGAGTGAGTGACATATCCTCACACACACACAGTGTGACATATCCTCCTCTTACAAACACACCATGAGTGACATATCCTCCTACAAACACTGTGTGATTGACTTATCCTCCTCCTACATACACAGTGCGAGTGACATACCCTCCTCCTACAAACAGCGAGTGACATACCCTCCTCCTACAAACACAGTGCGAGTGGCATATCCTCCTCCTACAAACACACTGTGAGTGACACTTCCTCCTCCTACAAATACAGTGTGAATGACATTCTCTCCTCCTAAAACGTCACTATTCTCTTAATGTCTTTATCTTGGTATTGTTTCAGCGATTTTAGTCCAACTTAAAGTTAAATCGACTTTGTAAATGTGGCGTATGGACACTTTACACTCGTTGTAATAATTTTCCATAAGTGTGAATCACCAAACATAATCCAGTATATGTGTTACGTCATTTTCCCGCTAGAACGAGTCAAACAACAGTGCTTTGATACGTCACTGACCATTGCGCATCTAATGAATTTAAAACAAAAGTTGTAGCAAATTTAATTATGCTAATTAGCAGCATTTGAAACTTTAAATCTTGAATAACTTCAAAACTATTATAGGTAGAAATGTCATTTCAACTTCCACTAGGGAGTTATTGACCATTGTGGATGTAATGAATCTAAAACAAAACTTGTAGCAATTAAATTATGCAAATTAGCAGTATTCGAAATTTTCAATCTTGGATATCTTCAACATTATAAAACATAGAGATGTCATTCCAACTTCTTATAGGGGTCGTTGACCATTGCGCACGTAATGAATGAAAAAAAAATTATAGCAATTTAAATTATACTAAGTAGCACCATTAGAAATCCTGAATAACTTCAAAGCTATAATAGATAGAGGTGCCATTCCAACTTCTACTCTTATGTTATGGTCTAGTTGCACATTGCCATACCAATATGCTTTGAAGACACACACTGATTTGCTGTGCAGCAAATCATCTTTTCCAGTTTTTTTTTTTTTTTTTTTTTGTTTTTATATTCGTTGTTGGGAGTTTGGGGGGTTTGTGGTTCTTTTATATTTTTTATTTAGTTTTTTTTTAGTTTTTTTAGTTTTTTCGGGGGGTGTTTTGCTTTTGTTGGTTTTTTGTTTTGTTTTGTTTTTGTTTTGGTTTTTTTGTTTTGTTTTGTTTTTTTTTTGGTTTTTGGTTTTTGATTTATTTTTTTTTTTAGGGCGGGGTCTTTGTTTTCTGAAAAATAATTAACTCTGGTGTGTGAACACTGGACGAATATTAATAAAGTTACCATACAGTGCACCACTGATTTGTTAACTTTCAGCAATTATATACGTCAACGTTATAATATTCACAGTTATATTCGGTTGTCAGTAAAAGTCTCTTTCTACTTCTATATGCCCTTAAAGCCAACTTTTCCAAATGCAAATGATAGTAAGTAGTAGTAGTAGTAATTATTATCATCATCATCATCATCATCATCATTATTATTATTATTATTGTTGTTATTGTTGTTGTTGTTGTTGTTGTTGTTGTTGTTGTTGTTGTTGTTGTTGTTGTTGTTGTTGTTGTTGTTGTTGTTGTTGTTGTTGTTGTTGTTATTACCACCCCTCGGCCTTCTAGGCCGGAGGGGTATTGTCGTTATCTACGGGTACTTCAGTTGTATAGTGTGGGACTTGTAGAAGTCTGCTCCTTGCATTTGATACTCTATAACTACAGTGAATCAATCACTTAACCTATTTATGACATAATGTTCCAGATTCATAGATATCACAAATACGATATAGGCCTACTTTCTACTTTTGCTAAAAACTCAGCTGACGAACTAATCAGAAGAACCAAAATAGTGATAGGCCTACCAATTCTCTTTTTATTTTTGCAGAAGTAATAAATTTTGGATTTTGAGTGGTTGGGCCTGTACATATTGGAAACACTATGGTTTGTATTTAATGAAGAATATTTCAAAGGGTGAGAGGACCGGTTAAAAAACCACCAATTGCCTTTTGTGGGTGACTGCCTGTCTCAAGTGAGGAGTGAATTTGTTTCTTCACATTGGTATTGGAAGATGAATGTTGATGCTTTGGTAACTCTGGAATCTCTTTGCTGCCATTCTGGGGTTTGATATTTATGAATATGGATTTTTTTTCTACATAAGTGTATCATACTACGGACGTCCGTCTATCCATGCCTTGTTAACGCCATATCTCCAAAAATACTCACTTTACAGAAGAAAAATTTATCACAGGGGTTTCGTTGAGGTGCTTCAGTTGCCTATCGAAAAGTAGGTCACTATGTCACATATGCTACATTAAAGAAAAAAATGGCGTAAACACAATATCTGAGAAAATATTGAATGTAGCTTTATCAATTATTCATGACAGTTGGTCCTAAGGATGCCTCAGAAGCCTTTCGAAAACTAGGTCACTGGGTCACATATTTAGGTCACAGTGCTGCATTGAAGAAAAATAGCCTTACCATGGTATCTCTGCTCATTGCATTTGCACGAAAGCTTTGTCATAAGATCAAACAGAAGTAACCTTGACCTACCCAAAGGTATTGTCGTCACCTACGCGTCTGTCCGTCTGTCTGTCTGTACGTCCCCCCTGGCCGAGGGGTTTTCGGTCACTGATAGGCTTCTAGTTATTATTATTATCATTATTATCATCATCATTATCATTATAACGAGGGAAAGCACTCGATGCAAATACGTTAATCATATGCATGAAACCCAAAAAGTAATTCACAACTAAAAAAAAATAATATACGTACCAATTAAAATTGACCAAGTATCGTCAAAGTTGACTCTATCTTATAAGTACAGACTCCCCGGTTCTTAGTCACGACTGTAACATGCTTTCAACTCTTTCCGCCTCTGATCATTCCGTAACCCACAGCACTTTATCTTTATCAGCTTCACGAAATACTCATTTTAAGACAACGAAAGGGAACTTTGAAAATATAAAGTTTGATTACCTCTACGATTCACTCTCACAAGCCCCATGGGATACTGCTTTTGGCATCTTTGAAAACATCAGTAACATTGTACCATATCGGACTGATATATTTTTATATGTTACAAAGAAACATATACCTTTAAAAAACATTATTATAAGACCGCAAGACAGACCGGATTGCATATTAAACACATTCTGTCCGTGCTGTACATTTACATAGATTGTATTAATATATTTCCCAGTATTTCACACTACCTTTTAAATCACGAGGAAATATCTCACAGAAAGCACAGAGAGCAAACATGCGTGTATTCCGACATATTATTCCACAGACCTGTAAACTAGTATCCAATATTTTCAACATACACATGCAATGCATTTTCTACATACTTACGTTTACATATATCATGGGTACTCCATCAAGCATATATATGAATCTGGAACATTGTAAATACACTTTACCTCCATTATAACTATGAGCCGGAGAACACAGCCCACAGCACAACATAGCCAATGAAGTATTTATCAAATAGTACAGAAAAACATGACCCATATTCATGAATTCAAAACCCAACAATGACAGCAAAGAGATTCCAAAGTTACATAATGAGCGAGGTGGTCCACAATTGAAGCAAACCAGACGTTTAAAACTTCAATGAAAATTTGTACTGGAAATAAATTTTATTAATAAATGTGATTTTACGTTTAACAGAGTCTACGCACTGGGATCTACGTTGGAATCATCTGCAACGTCATCAGCGTCGCTTTCCTAGTCCCTGCGGTAGCTGTTTTTTTGGTGTACAGGCAAGTGTCAGATTGATTTTTAATCAGCCACAAACGTCAGGACACTTGAGAGGAAGACAGAACTTAGATAAATATTACAGGATAACAACATGTCACTACGTGATAAAGGATTGTGACTTTAATTTGTTATTTTTTCTCAAACCTTGAGGGTTAAAATTAATTTGAAACATACTCAATGCCTATGTAACCTCCAGTATTTTTTACAGTGAAGTTATACCAAAAATGGTCTCAGATTTTGTACTAAATACTGTTATCTTAATTTAATCTTGGAGAAGTCCTTCCACTACTTTGTATTGGCTTAAATTGTTGAAACTTTTTTATCAATTGCGCATGCGTCGCTGCGCAAATAGCGAGGGCGTAAGGTTAGGTTTCACGCCAGTAATTCAACCTATGGAAACACAGACGAACAGAGCTACCACCTTCTAGTTGACTCGATGGTTTACAAACATATATGTTTTATACACCAAAATGTTCGTAAGAAGTTTTTACACCAAATAAACACCAGAAAACATGGGCATGAATGGGAAATTTTTCAGCAAATTGCCACGGCAACCAGCTCTGCGTAGTACTACTTGCAATATCATTGCGCGCCCTCAGTGTTGACTCCAGCTGAATCACTGTGTATACTGGTACCAGTGTACATATCTTCATAATATTCATGTCAGCTCAAAGTATACCTTGTTTTCCACTATCAAGCCAAAATCTGCCTTTCCGGTAGATATGGCCCCTTGCGTCCCTTGGCCTCATATTTTATTGGCACTCTCCAATCATGTTACCTCAGCACTTATACCTCCGTGGAACCTCTAGATGTAATACTCCAGTTTGTCATATGGCTGGTAGGAATTAGCCAATCTTAAGGCTCAAAAAATGTTGATTATATCCCATAATCATTGATTATGAAAAAAATTGTATTATGAAACTTGATAATGCATCTTTTTTGGGCTGACCTTCACCCTCAATAATCGCAAAAAGGGCCCGCAAAAAGAGTGAATTAAGTAAAACTTATAAGTCACTCTTTCCGAATTAACCCTTTCAATGTCTAACAATAAAATTTGAAATAATTTACCTGAATTTCCATGATAAAAACTTTCCATTCAAGTACCAGCACGCATTATACCATCAACCACAAAACTTCTCCGGGTCAGTAGTCTTAATGCAGTAGCATATCATGAACGCAAAGCAAACTTTGATTCTGAAATTGTAAAAACATTACAAATAAAAACCAACATATCTCCCAGTACTGCCGGCGCCGTCATTTCTTTGGAAAAATGATTGCTGAGTTGCAATATTATCAAGTTGAATTAGAGGCACGTCATCTTCCATTTTGTGGCAGCTAGCAGATTCACGAACTACCTGAACGCCTGAGCGAAATCACGAGAGGAAGTTACTCAGAAGTGAAATGACACTGTCACACTGACAGATAATACGCTTTCAATCATGAAATCACTGATCCGACCTAAACACAAATGACCAGTCCTACCAGCCAATGACAAATGTGTTATAACATGAAAGGAGACGATTATGGCTATTACAACTGTCTCGTGGCTTCGCCACTCGACAGTTATAAGCCATAATCGTCTCCTTTCATGTTATAACTCTCACGCATGAACTTGCCTGGCACTGTGAAGGAAACTCGGAAGAGATGTGCTATTTTTGGAACAACTCTCCAGGGATATCCCTTGATTATTACGTAATTTCATCTGACGTCCTTCAAAGATGAAGCATGGCGCCATATTTTCCAAGCCTACTGACAACCGGCTAACATACTGTGACTTTTAAAAGTACATTGCATCACTGAACAAACGCTTAATTAAAACATCTAATACTAGCTATTTGAATGATTCGATAACTCCTGCGTACAAACTAAACAACGCTCACAAACCTGTACATCTTTAGTATGGCGCCATGCGAGAAATGTACGCACAAGCATATAAGTGATGTGACTATTATATGTTGGGATCACCTTCTTTCATTGACATGCATACTGCAGTGCCCTCAAGTGATTATCATTGTCAAAATACGGTACGAGCAAACTCCGCCCACCTGGGCGGTTCATCTTTATCACCCCCATACACCCACCCACCTCCGCCCACCCCGCTGTTGCGCATACACTTTGATGCTTAGTTTCGACTTGTTAGAATATAAGGACTTTTCCCAAGTCAAATGCTACCTTTGGCAATTAACTCATTTTCATTAGCTAATGATGTTTAAGTAAAAATGAAACCTGTTTTTGTACGCCATGGTCTAATAAATAACATTATGTCTTATTTCAAACATGGATGCATCTTTTGCTATTTGCATATTTGTGAATCTTGAGCAAGTCAGTGATTTATTAATGTGTAACCGATAGACAGTACAACTAAATTTACCCAGGTAGTTAATCAATCTGTGGTCGATAAACTATTGTTAAATGTTCACAAAGTACAGACCCTGATGAAAGATCTAGCAATGTTTGACAGTCGATCTAAACATGGGCATTATGAGACAGGGACATCACGTGCCGTCAACCATTTTCTTACTTGCTACATTTCAAAATACAAGCAAAAATAGCAATAAGAAGAAAGCTGCATAGAATCAGATATCCCAAGTTCCAAAAGCTACAGAAAAAAGTTATCACAACCGAACTTTTTAATATAAAACCAATGAGTTGACTGGCCACAGGGTATGATGTATTGTAATCCCATCAACCGATCTGTGTCACGTGTTTGGCCAGGGACCTTTTTCGCTTCCCTCTTCATTACCAGCACGCGGAGAAAAGCATGACAAAACTGTACTTAAGTGCATTGAGAGTATTTCACAGGCGACTGGCCACACGAAATCCAGTCAGTGCTCAGAGAGTTTTATATGTTCAGTGCCGTGATTTTAGTGGCGCGCGCGAGAGACAAATTTCGCCAAAGACCAGTCGACAGAGCAAAACCGATGGGAACGAAATAATAACGCTCAGAGCAGACGCACGCTGGTCATAGCTAGCAGTTGATTCAAATAGTTTTTAGTGCACATGTGTCGATGGGCTGAGTATCTATAGGCACCGGCAATACATCTTCTCCCCGTGATAGTTCTGTACCCTTTATAGTACATATCAAGTTATTACTGCTAACAATATGAATGTGATGCACATCGATCGACAGAAGATGCGGCTCAGAGCAAAACCATGAAATGGGCAACTGTGTCATGCCATGCAATTCCAGTCTTACTTTCCATGTGTTTTGTAATTCCATGATCGTTATCTATATTTATTTATGTCTTCTCCAGGGCACTAAGAAGTCAGCATCGTATCATTCTCCACGTGAACCTATTCTTGTCCTTCATTTTCTACGGAATAATAGGTATTCTGTGGGATACGGTCGTGAACCTGGACCGATTGGTGAAGCCGTCCATGGAGTCGTTGATGTGGCGGAACACGGTGTGTACTCGGTCGCTCTGGACTCATTCCTCCCTGCCCCGGCTCTGTTCGCATAAAGCTTGTATTTTCCGCTTAATGGCAAAAAGAGCCCCCGTTCAAGTACGAACATGCCAGCTCAAAGTCAACGGCTTAGTTTTTGCGTTGGCTGGTCAAGCACGCGGAAGCCGCCGCGTGGACAGCGGCAGTGTGGCTTCCTGGAAATACAAAAACTCCTACCAAGACTGTTTGATATGACGCAATATGGCCCCTACATCACTACCACTGGTATTGTAAATTACTTTATTTTCGAGGGTATAAATTTTCACGGTTTTTGTCTTTTTGATATTTCACTGTTGTTTTATATTCACGGTTTGTGCCATCAGCGAAATAAGCGAAAATAAGAGTACAGCGAAATTAAAACAATTTACAGTGTATGTATGTATGTATGTATGTATGTATGTATGTATGTATGTATGTATGTATGTATCTCTATACATATAGAGAGAGGAAAAAGGAAAGAAAGAAAGAAAGAAAGAAAGAAAGAAAGAAAGAAAGAAAGAAAGAAAGACTAGGAAAGATGATTTGCTGCATAGCAAATCAGTGTGTGTGTCTTCAAAGCATATTGTTATGGCAATGTACAACTGTTCCATAACGCAGGGGTAGAAGTTGGAATGGCGTCTCTGTCTTTTATTTCTTTGAAGTTATTTAAGATTTAAAATTTCTAATGGTGCTATTCAGCATAATTTAAATTGCTACAACTTTTATTTTTAATTCATTAGCTGCGCAATGGTCAACAACCCCCTAAAAGAAGTTGAAATGACACCCATCTATGATAGTGTTAAAGATATTCGAGATTGAAAATTTCGAATACTGCTAATTAGCATAATTTAAATTGCTACAACTTTTGTTTTAGATTCATTACATGCGCAATGGTCAACAACCCCCTAGTAAAAGTTGAAATGACATCTCTATCTATAATAGTTTTGAAGATATTCAAGTTTTAAAATTTCAAATGCTGCTAATTAGCATAATTTAAATGGCTACAACTTTTGCTTTAGATTCAT
The DNA here is from genome assembly GCA_964020975.1 of Hermodice carunculata. Lineage (NCBI taxonomy): Eukaryota > Metazoa > Annelida > Polychaeta > Eunicida > Amphinomidae > Hermodice > Hermodice carunculata. The sequence goes on along the minus strand of OZ026612.1, from coordinate 19,130,161 downwards.
TACATGCACAATAGTCAATAACCCCCTAGTACAAGTTAAAATGACATCTCTATCTTTAATAGTTTTGAAGATATTTCAGTTTTAAAATTTTAAATGCTGCTAATTAGCATAATTTAAATTGTTACAACTTTTGTTTTAAATTCATTGGATGCGCACTGGTCAATAACCCCCTAGAAGAAGTGGCATGACATCTCTATCTACTATAGTTTTGAAGATATTCAAGATTTAAAATTTCTAATGTCCCTAATTTGCATAATTTTAAACATCTACATTCCTCTGTATAAAACTGCCAAACTCCTTGTATGTAGGTACAATCATGCCAAGTTTGGAGTTTCTATGTATAATAGTGTCCGAGAAAAGTGTCGGACAAATTTCCTGGTCAAGAAGAAAGAAAGAAAAAAAAAAGAAAGGAAGGAAGAAAGAAAGAGAGAAAGAAAGAAAGAAAGGAAGGAAGAAAGAAAGAAAGAAAGAAACAAGGAAAGAAAGAAAGAAAGAAAGAAAGAAAGAAAGAAAGAAAGAAAGAAAGAAAGAAAGAAAGAAAGAAAGAAAGAAAGAAAGAAAGAAAGAAAGAAAGAAAAGTGTGTGTTGACACATACACTTTAATTACATATACATAGCAAGTAAATACTGTATAAGTACATTGTTTTTCTAGGTATTAATTTACTCGAATTTTCCCAAGTTGCTTCATCCGAGAAAATAAAAACCGGAGGACCCCCCCCCCCCCCAAAAAAAAAAAAAAAAACGCAATGTTCACATGACGTTGTCTGGCGCTGGGCATTACCGGTCTGTGATTCGGAAAAATAAAAACTAAAATTTTGATTTTATGTGAATCCGAGAAAATTAATGTTCGCCAATATTTGTACTTATACAGAAGAATAATTTTAGCCACACTGCAAGTGTAAGAATACATCTGACCGAAACAAGCTGAGTTTGTGCGCAGGTATGATTGTGCATCAACTTAAGTCATTATGTCTGGATGCCAACCCAGACATTTTGGTTTTCCTTGAGTTCTTTCATTCTGCTCCTTTACGACCAAATTCTGTCCGGATAGTTTCTCAGACACTGCTGTGCACAAAAACTCCAAATTTTGCAGGAACGTAGCCCTACCAGTGACATTGAGTGCCTTGGTATTGACTTATCATATCATTCGGCATTATGCAAATTAGTTGCAATTAAATTTTTAGAAGCTCCAAATCCGATATTTCATTTTAATACTATTATATGTTTGCCTGCTAAGACAGACTAAGTTACTAAGTTACTGTGTGGGCGTTCCGTGGAGCGCAGTCAGACATGCGGAACACTAGTCTGTTTAGCAAGCAAATTATATGTAGAAACTCCAAACTTAGCACGCTTTGCCTGCACACATAAAATATGGTCTTGTTGCATAGAGGGATGACACTTTTGAAAATTATGCAAGTTAGCGCCACTGACAAATTTAAATCTTGAATGTCTTCAAAAGTATTATTGGTAGAGGTACCATTCTGACTTTAATTCCTAGGTTTGTGCTATGGGCCCACCCAATGAATCACAAACAAAAGCTGCAGAATTTTATTTTATAATAATTAGGAGCACTTAAAAAGTTTAAATGTTGAATACTTTCAAAGCTATTATACGGACAGGCACCATTCCAATTTCAATTCATAGATTTTTGCTGAAGGCACCTCCAACAAATTACAGACAAAAATTGTAGCATTTCAGATTTATGCAGACTTTGAAGGTACACAGAGAGATTTGTGCTTGGAAGCAAAACTTCTTTTCTAGTTTAGGTCTACGAGTGTGATGCCAAAGTGACTATCAGACGGCAGTGTCAAACTAAGTATACGCGCCTTTTTTTTTAAATTTTAAATTGCGAGGCGTCGGAATTGTGTCTTGCGTAAAGCTACATGAATACAGATCTTTGCAAGATTATAGTTTCAAAGGTCTCCAGGAGATGCGATACGTTCCTGTGCAAGTGGGAACAAGGGTCTCTAAAGGAGTATTCTGGTATGGCGCAGCCAATAGTTAAGGCCACATTATTTCGCTGCCCAGTCGGTTTGGTGTGCTTCCTCACCCTGTAAGACACGTTGTTGCGTGTCATGAAGAGCCACATTGAAGTGACAGAAACCATGCAGATTGAAGCATAAGCAGGTTTCATATAAGTATGTCTCAATGAAATACATACAAACAACAAAACAAAAAAAAGGTAATAAAAACACTCTCGACTTTTGCGCTCATTTTAGCATTTTCATCAACAAATTAAGCTTAACATCTTACTAAATATAGGCAGAGAGAAGATGTGCACTGAAGAACACTAAATATATTGTGACGAGATTGCGCCATTAATTAAAACTTGTTGCCTTTTTTTTCAGCCTGGATGTAAACTTCTGTATGCTTTGACCCGCTATTCACGCACCACAAACTACATGTGGATGTTTTGTGAGGGCTTGTATCTCTACAGACTGCTGGCAAAGGCATTTGAACCACCCAGGAACCTCACGCCATTTCTTTTATTAGGATGGGGTAAATGCTGACTTTAATGTCTTTTGACATTACATGATTGTATGTTATTTGCTCCCTATTGTTTGGACCTTCACCTGATCTAGACCCATACCAAAGCGACCTTCAGATATATTATAACAGTTCTTCAACTAAACTCCGTAATGAAATGTGTCTGCAATTTATTCCAACAACTTTTTTCCGCTGCTGTATTATGAGGGATATATATGACTTCAGTGATTGATTAATTGGTACTGAGCAAGGATAGGTGCATTAAAGGAAACCGGAAACTTGTCACTGATTCATGTCATTGCTTGTATGTAATCCGGTCTTTTTTAATTATATCGGAGGAAAATTTTTGCAATATCCTGGGTAAAACTTCACTGACAAATGAAATTATTGACTGTGACGCCCATGTGCTTTTAACTCTGTCACTGAAGGAAAATTCTGTCAAATTCTTTTCAGTGTGTTTGTTTTGTTTTTTGTTGTTGTTTTTTTTTTTTTTTTTTTTTTGTTGTTTTTTTTTTTTTTTTTTTTTTTTTTTTTTTTTTTTGTTTTTTTTTTGGGTTTTTTTTGGTTTTTTTTTTTTTTTTTTTGGTTTTTGTTTTGCATCTAACAGTTGCTCATCTGCAAAGAAAGATTGATGGCTAAGAGGGTTTCTTTATAAACGTATTCTATTGAATAATGCCTTTTATGACCGTTTATTTACTTTTCGGTACAAAAGTTTTAGTTCTTGCTACTTACTAGATCGATTCATGATTGCTTGTTTTTGTTTCTTTCTCGAGGGGATAGCAAGAGAAGAGTGATCAACTACAACGAATATTTTGTCACTCGCGTCTTTCACATTTTCGGTGTATACACAGTTTTCCACCCACTGGAATATCAATGATTAACTGTGGAATATTCCTGCGTAAACAAGGCATAGGTTGACATACATGTAATATTGAAACCTCACTCGTGTGGGCTTTCAGATTCTTCAGAAGATTTAAACATATTTATTTATTCTGGGTGGTTTAATAGCACAACAGGTACTAATCAAGAGGGTCTCAAAGCACATGAACAACCCACAGTATGCAAAACGCATTGATTACACTTGATAGTGATAAGGCTAATGTGAGGATGCCAGGATAAATGTTTCGGACAAGGTAATAAGTAAGGGATGGTTCAACAGTATCATCATTTTTTAATTAGTACTTAGGGTACTAAATTTCATGACCCCCTCCCGCTCGTCAAATTAGTACTTTAAAAAAAGACGATTTTCTCAAAAAAATCATGACAAAATTGCACAAAACAGGCCAAAAATTGCACATCATTTTCCATATTCTGTGAAAGTGTTCAGACCCATTTAACCCCATCCCCCTTGCGTGCTGTCAGTACGAATTCAAAAATGATGAAAATATTGAACCATTCCTAAGTGAGTATGTTGGTGACATTCGGGTATAGGTTTGTCGCCGATATATAATGCTGCATGGTGCTGTTAATTTTTCTTAGCGGAGAAGAGGGGTCGCATTGATTTGGTGGCGTGGAAGGTGACCGCCATAGTCTACCCCAAAGTTTCATTCTGCCAAGATCAACATTCATTTTTTCAGCGGAAGTAACTGGGTTATGAATTATCTCGAGTGCACTAGTGTCTTGTGTAAAAAGTTTGATATCACAAGAAACGTTATCGGTAATGTCATTTATGTAAATTACTTGCATTTTTACGTGCCTAGTTCAGAATAACCAGCTTGGTTCATAAATTTTATTTCTGAATTAATTTGCCTATATTGGTTTGGGGTTTTTTTAGGATTTCCTTTCATACCAGTTGGAGTTTACAGTATTCTGCGAACCATATTTGCAGACAAAAAGTGAGCAAATATTCTCTCTCTCTCTCTCTCTCTCTCTCTCTCTCTCTCTCTCTCTCTCTCTCTCTCTCTCTCTCTCTCTCTCTCTCTCTCTCTCACGTCGCTTTGCATATAGAGTTTATTTACTTATCTCTTAGCTCATTCTTATGTTTATTCATTCATCCGTCTGTCTCTTCGTCCTTTCAGTGGATAAACTTGGCCTTCACAGGCTATGGAGCTATAGAGAGGAACAATATTCATACGACATTATATACATGATACAAAATTTTTATAGCATATCACATCGATGCTGTTCCCAAGAACAAAGCAGAGTGAGCTCAGTCACGTTCCTAAGGCTTACGCTGAGATGTTCTATCCAATTAATGTCCTTTGTGGATCTTTAATGCATTATTACAAGTTCAACGTGTACAGTGCTGTCAGTTTGCACATTTACTATGCCTTCTCCCACTAATTTCAACTCTTCTGGAATTTCTTCCAAGAGCAACTCGAGTTCAATATGTAATTCAAACAGTTATGAATGCAAATGAATTGGAGTTATTTCCACAAAAATTCCCTTTCGCCGAATCTACTCTCTTGCTTTAATCGCCATCAGTTTCAACTAACCAGAGGCCATTAACAAAATGCTGCACAGCCCCGAATAGATGAAGTGTCTGTACTTTGTTCATTACAGTTGCTGGGTTAATCACTTTGGCAATGTGGAGTGGCTTCTCTATGTACCTAACTTGATAGCACTTGGGGTAAGTAATTGTCTGGGGAAAAAGAGCAAACCTACCTAACTCCTTTTTCTAAATACCACCAAAGGGATTCCTTAATGTGGCCGATCTTATTGACTGACCTACAAGCAAGTGTTTCAAACTGTATAGCTGTGATGGCAAATGGTTTTACGTGCTCAAACTCTTGAGCCCGGCTGGAATGACTATCCAATATTGGTCAATTAACTTGAGACTAGCACAGACACACATACACACACACACACACACACACGCACACACACACACACACACACACACACACACCTCAATAACTTTGCTGGAGCACTTGGATGGTAAACGACAAGAGCGCGCCAGGTAGACCTGTTGACTAAGGACATACCAGCTCGTTAGGTTTTTTTCATACATGCATTCAAAACTTAATTCATTATTGTGTGGGATGCCTTTGCTGAATATTTAGCTTAGACAAGGAGCCGCTACACAGAGACATGTACGGGTACTGGCTCCGAAACATGTTCTGAGTAGACACCCGCAGAAGACCCTTAATTTCTTTGGGCTAATACAGCCTATGATAAAATTCTACAGAAGAACGTGACAACAGTACTTCCATGTGTATTTGTGTATATAGGTTAGACAGTGATAGGTTAGATTATGGAGTGCAGAGAGTTCGGACTACGGAATAAGGTAATGACTACCAGGAAGTGTTTCTGGACGAAAAGACTAAAATAATATATATATATATATATATATATATATATATATATATATATATATAGCAAACACACACGCACACGAAGCAGAGGAGTTAAAGTTACTTGCCGTGGTCGACCATCTAGCCCGACTAAGTTGTAAAAGGATTCAGTTCATGACCTTCCACCACTCAGTCCAAACTAAAGGAAACTGTATATGTCCCATATTGTCGTGATCTGTGTAGGATATGCCATGTTTTGTTGAAAATTGCCATGATTTATCGTATCGTTGTTCAAATTTCGTGACAAAGAAGCCCATTGTTATTTTTGTTGATCTCATCACTGCTGTTTTCTTAAGACGGGTTCCTATGATGAGAGATAATCGAAAGTACTGCCTGCCGAAATTTATAGGGCAAACAGCCTGCAGGGCAAATTCAAAATAAATTTAACAGTTTGTGTTATGTTTAAAGTATGTAACGTTGTGTTTAACATAAGATGTGGTCTCTGGAACGCAGTTCTGTTCATACTTCCGTAACTCTTTTTCAGCTTAATTTGATTTTCTTGTGCAATATATTAAGGATACTACTCACGCAGCTGCAATCCCACCCTAATGAGCCAAGTAATTACAGGTGATTATAAATCACTTATTGTCTTTTATTAGCTCTTCCACTGCGGGCCATTATCATGATGATTATCATAATCATCTCATTAACATCATCATTTCAGATTCACATACCAGCTAAAAAGACCGTTTTGGCCAAAATTTCATAATGCCAATATTACTAGGAAAAAACTCCGCCCAGGTCAACGGCTTGTCTCGGGGCGTTTTGAGCCCAAAGCGTGCCGTTGAAAACTGTTGATTTAACTTCCAACATGGCACTGGAAGGGTTAAGACTTGTTTCCACTGTTGCTCTGTTATGTAATTATGACAAGTCTTACAGAAAATGTAAGTCACGCGAGAAAAATCAATTCCAGCTGCTTTACGACAGCTTACAAGCTGGATCAAAGAGTAAATGATTTCCACTTCGTTTCAATGCTTTTTACCATTACAATGGTTGCGTCTAATTGCGTTTAATATAATTAAGTGACCTGTAAATACACGTATATCAAGTCCTTTCGGTACAAAAGAATGACAACGAAACTGAAACTTGTTTCACATAACCTGTATAATGCACATAACAGTACGAAAATATTAACTCATTTTTTGTGATTAGTAAGGTTATGAAACTTTCTAAATGTCATCTGCTTGCGTGCAAGGTACCGCCAGTGTTGCTGATTGTCACATACATTTGGACAAAATATGCATTTTTCAATGTGCTTTTGTATCCAATCGCAGGCGAGCACTCAAGGCTACGTTCATACTTATACCATTGTTCGGAGTTCAGTTATTCGTTATCATTTACCGACCGCCACCTGACGCACCTGGGTCAAAAGAATATGTGATCATATCTGATGTTATCGTAAACAGTCAGGTATGTTAAATATATATGTTGCACTTCTAACATGAAGCAATTATTTATGAATCAATCTGACACCTTTCTTATATTTTAAGAAAAACGTTTAGGTTTACCATAACTTTAGCCATTTATTGTTCGCTAGAACAGACATGCTGGGAAGGTCAATAATATTCAAGCACATCTTGCATTGATAATCACTGATGTTGATTCTAGAAAGTTCCTATATTACTATATATATATATATATATATATATATATATATATATATATATATATATATATATATATATATATATATATATAATACATTTGTACATAAAATCAGCTTAAACTTTTGTGCCTACTTGATAATCATGCATTAAACCTCAATAAAGGTCTGTACTTTGTAGAAATACAAAGCAGGAATCTTCAGTATATTGACACTGTTTTAATGGGCGAGTGTTGACGCCAGTACAATGGTTTTTTTCTGAAGATGTTATATAAATGATTAACATATAAACCGCATGACGTGTTATTCGCGCTGATTAGGACGAGCAAAACATGTCTTAGTCATTTTTATCTCAATCACACGAAAGCAGATTTGAACTGAAGAGTAAGGTACGCTAGTATCCCAACATCCCGAAAGAATAACATTCAAATATTAAATTAGAAAAATATCGTCCGCAACATCTTGTCGACAAACGGCTCATTGAATTTCTATACTGTATTCTCTGCTTACTGATTGTGTGAGTTGGCTTATGCGGCAATATTATATTGTAAAATGCATGTTTTTTGTAGGGCTTCTTTGTTGCTCTTATATTCTGCTTCTGCAATGGAGAGGTAAGTCGCTATGTTGCACAATTGTGATATTTAGCGACTTTATAAGTGATTTGAGGAAACACATCTGCGAAACGCCTGTGTCTGTAAAGCAATTGCAAAGCACATTTACTGAATGTGAATGAAATGAAGGTGCAAATGATTGTGTAGGTATAATATCCTTCTTCATATAATTGCTGTTAGATGTCAAAAAACATAATCAATCTTGATGTTTTCTCAGAAGAATATGCTGTTATCTTTTGTTTAGTGTAATTGTCTTCCCAATAGAAATGTGATAATCGCACATAAATGACCCATCAAACTACATGTACAAAGCAGCACCAATTTATGCAGGGCACTACAGTCTGTGTATCGTACAGTCAGTGTCGGGGTTTTTTTTTTTTGTTTTTTTGTTTTTTTTTTTTTTTTTTTTTTTTTGTATTATCAGAAGTCACAAACACAAAATCCCAAGTGCATTAACCCTTTCAGTCTCAACTGCGACTGAAACCGAACTACTTAAAACGAACTGCTCTAAATTATAATAAAGATGCCACATTCATGTCCCTTGTAAAAAAAAACAAACTTTCATTCAAGTACCAGCATGCCTATAGTTACATAAAATATGAGGGTGCAGGTCAACAGCTTTCCTGGAAAAGCTGTGGGAAAATGGCACTTAAAGAGTTACGGGTAATTCCTCTCTTTATACAATAAGACTTTGACACCCCCTCCCCCCTCCCCCTGATAGTCAATGCTGTCTTTTGCTCAAAGGTCAACTAAAATCTATCCCTCTTCAGCTGTAACAACACATGGGATTTTGTCCCGATTTAAAATAACCTAATTTTGATCAATGTCCGTTATTGTGTTATTGTATTAGTAATCCATTATCCTCTGAAACTGGCAAGTGCTGAAAGAATTTCTCTGAGCTATTGACTTATTGACCCAAGAGGGTGTGTAATGTTTTCTGTAATATCAGGCATCTGGCCGTATGAGACGTGACCGCGATTGTCAATTATATTTCTTAAATGTTTGTGACTGTCATTATTAACAGTAACATCATCATGACAAGCTCTATCATCAATTCAGGATTCTGGTGGTTTGTAATAGGGCTGAAATGTTGTACAAATGATCTTGTAGCACCAGTATATAAGCATATAAGTAATGCATGTTCCCCATCACAATTTGTTAGACATTGTATGCAGATATCACTAATTGATGTAAGTGTCATTTTTAGAGCAGAAAAACCTACTTCGTAAGCGTTCTAAGCACACATGTAATTCTGATACCCACTGCAACTAAAGTACATACATAACATTTTTTCATAGTATGTTGTGCTTATTACACGTATATATATATATATATTCAACTTATAGTTCAATTACACATGTACCTGCGTTTAACCAAATTTTGGTGGTCTGAATGATCAGTTCAAATTTTTTTCTTACATAGAAATGTCCATACATACAGTTGCTGCAGATATTTTATCGGATCTTCTTCAAACTCAGTAGGGATGTACCTTGGATATATCTGAACCCGGGTTGTTCATTTTGTGGCATTGCAACATTTGCTAGGGCTGTGTGCAAACACAGACATTCCGTTTCCTAAACAAAAATCTTTCTTTTCTTTCTTTCCGTCAGGTCCGCAGCTTTTCTCGAAGCCGCAAAAGCTAAAAATCCAAACCGGTGTATGACCATAGCCCTACTTTTGAAATTTGACTTCTGATTTGGAACGATTAATATTTTAAACATTTTGAATAGTACAGGCGATCGAAATCTTAATAATTTTCTTCCATTCCATATCGCATACACACCGAATACCTTGCAGACTTTCTATAATACTCATCCCCTCTGCCAAGTTTTAAAATGTGAGATGCCTCTAATCAGCTTGATTTTAAATACTACGAGTTCATATCCTTCAGCAGACCCACCATATGCTGCATATATGTACCGGTAACAGTTGAAATTTCATTTCCCTCAGATAAGATTTGAAGATATTTAAGATTCAGAGTTCAAAATGCTCCCAGTATTCAATGAAGTCAATGTATGATTAAGAGTTGTGTTACACAATCTGGATACACATTCTGATTTGATTAGGTAGCTTTTTTCAAAATTGATACACACAGAAGTGTCGATCCAACTTCAACCTTTACGTTTGTGCTACAGGTGCATTCAACAAAATGGAAATGAAAGCTATAAAATTTGAATTTATATTTTTGAACATCAAATACTGGTTTTCTTCAAATGCAATGTAGATAGAGGTGTCAACAGCAGCATTAATTCATTGGCTTGTGACACAGGTGCCTGCAATGAAAAGAAATGAATGTTATGAAATTAGAAATTGTGCTAATTGGACACGTCAGAAAATTTCACTGTTCACCGCTTTAAACCTGTTCAAGATAAAGGGACAATTTTCAATTCGAAATAATGTGGTTCAGATACATTTGACTATTACTGAACAAATTAGGAAACATTTCAAATTTTATTATTTTTCAACACACGGGCCGTTTTGCTTTAAGGCAAATCTTATTTGTTAGTTTATATTTTACATTCTTTTGACCTTCAAAGGAGTCCCGGGCCAAAGAATGTTGGTTCAAGACAAAGCCGTTCCTTGTTTGAAAATAATATTTTCCGGTATTGCCTTAATGCAGATGGACTTTTGCTCCCCCCCCCCCCCGACTCTTTGTTAATGCCTGGTACAGTGCTCTATACTGGTCTATATGCAGTCAACCATGTGGATCATGACATTTACACATATCTATACCCCACTAAAGTATTCTTTTAAAGTATGGGTATGTAGCCAAATGAATATATGGATACATGGAACATATACATAACACACAGGACAGCACAGGAGAAGGGAGGAAACAAGATTAATTCATTCAGCGACTTAAACACCAACTGTTAATCAAATCTGGAGTTAAAAAAAAACACAAAGCACCGAAATTTACGCCTAATAATTTAAAAAAACACACAAAAAACCAAAACATTTGCATTCTTTTATGAAATGTTATACTGCGTCAAAGATTATTTTTCCTTTTATTGTCGGCCAAGTGCGTCTTTCCTTCTGTAAAGTGCACAATCGGTAAATCACTGGCGTACTACGAGTTTCTCGGAATTGAAGGGTTCATACCTGGTGGGTATCAACCCTATACTGATCGAAGTGTATTGCAGCCGAGGGGAAGAGAAAGTATTTTATAGAAACGGCATATTGGGCACAAAATAAAAACTACTGTTCCTCAGCTTGCTGGATACTACCACAGATACAGACCGGTGCAGGAACAGAATTTATCTTGAGTAAATGGCAGTTGACCATACGCATAATATCCAGGTTTTATATCTGTTGATAAAAGTAAGATAGACAGTGCAGACTTCAATCGTTGCAGGGGTTTGAGATTCGGATGTTCGGAGGTATATTGTGGCAAAGATCTACGTGAATAATTGATGGGGGGGGGGGGAGGGTGGAGAGAATCACCAAAGCGCTTGCAAATTGAGTTTGACGTAAATCCTAACGATTTCTTAACATTAAACAAGGGTGTTGCAGATGCTACTCTGTCCTGCTGTACGCGGTACAAGGTTACCTAGGTACACAGGAGTCAACTTGTAAATCTTTGGAGTAAGACAAGTTTGAAAAATGTGTTTCTTGTGCAAGGGGTTGCCAGCCTAATTTGTACAAGAGAAGGTGGCGGGAGTATGTTCAAAATGTGCCAGAACAATCTCTTGCTGCCTCGTATGGAACTGCCGCAAGGGGGTTTGATCATTGTTCCGGAGATACTGGAAATGTTACCCGTCATTGAGCTCTTTTGACCTTTAACGGTCGAGGCCAAGATAATAATATGAGTTCACTTGATTTATGGAATTGGAAAATGTGCCTCTCCATGTCAGAGATGAGAAAAGTCCTCATATGACTCCTTTGATCTTGAAGGTAGTGACTCATGATCAAAATGAATTTATGCACGTTAATTTGGTTTAAACATATTTTATTGACAAAAAGCGATTTGGAAAATGTATGAATCCCTGTCGCGAATTAATTTGGAATGTGCAATTCAAGAGTTCTAGTTTAAGTCATAGCTTTGTGAATGGGGGAGGGGGAGCCTAAGGTCAGCTGATCTAGTATACCACGAAGGGCAAGATTAATATCAAATCTTGCGTCAAACGCTTCCTGCGTGCGCTTCTGAAATTTAGGTGCTCTACTTGCGCGTTTGGTCTCTATAGAATTCCTCTGAATCCAATTGTCAAACTATATTGTGAAGTCGCGTACAATAAGAGTAGATGACGAAGCAAATAGCGTTGATCGGCAAGTTGGCTCGGGAAACCGAGAGGTTAGCGATTGATCGCCCTAGCCTGTGATCTTTCCCGTAATTTGATGGTTCTCAAATGTGAATTAGCACAATTGAATACAATATAAATTTAATCTATTTGCTTTTCTTCATTGACTTAATTTTGCACAGCTTGACAGCGGCTTCGCTGTGGCCTTGATTTGACTCGCTTTTTTGGCTGGCAAGCAAATATACATTGTTGGCTTTCGTCACTGTAATTATACAGTGCATCATTATATAAAGGCATTGGTTAAAGTTCCATCGGGACAATGTATAATATATTGTGACTGGGTCTGAATACAGCCTATTTTGGCGTACCATGAGTTTCTCGGAATTTAAAATTTTATGTCAGATGTTTTGTGGCTGCATTTCTATGACGCAACACGAATTAAATATTCCTACATATGTTATAAAATTCCTACATGTGTTATAAAATCAAGAAATTGAAAGTGATTGCAGGCTTTTGCCGTCTCGAGAGCACAATATAGACATGCAAATCGGTGGTAATGCTCATATATACGTGGTCATTTTATTATGCGAAGTTATAGTCTTGCAAGCCACCCATGCAGAGAACATATGCATTATGAATAGCCCACAAACAACCACAAACATTTCGTCATTGACATTTGAATTTTTTAAGTAATAAAAGATAGTAGGCAGGTCGACAAAAATTACAAAAAGCACGATTCAGAGTTGATTCATATACACCAGCGACTCATGAGAAAACCACGCAGTGTGGCCATTTAAGTTATGATAAGCTTATGATACGGTAATCAATGACAGAAACTCTGTACGCTACCAGGGCGCCAAGCTGTGGAATGTAGTCCCTCTCCATATCAAGGAAGCAACCAACTTCTCTCAGTTCAAAAGACTCATACATAAATGGCTTGGCCCATCCCATAAATGTTCTGTATGTGTACTATGTCCCAGCAGAATGTAAGCCACTTTTTTTCCTTTTCAATGACTGGATGTATATAGTTTCATCTTCGATTCTTTGTATTTACCATTTCATCTATGATTCTTTCATTCTAGTCAAAGAATAGTGCCTCGGCGCTAATGTTTTATTGTACTGCACCTCGAGTGAAAATAAAGATTATCATTATTGTCCTTACACTCTTAAGAATCAGTATTTGCAAATCATATATTTTGATAATTAGATGCCAATATTAGACTATCAGCATGAATCCATGTGGATAACCAACCAGATACTTATTATGCTTAAAAATCAATTAAATTGATCGATCAGTGAGGTCTGCTCAGTGACCCGCTGTGGTCTGTTGAGATTATTGGAATTACTCTGTTTTTTCATTGGTACTGCAATTTAGAGTAGGATATTTGTGATATATTTTAATTCAACTGCCAATCCAGCTGACATAATTATGACATGGGACGCCAAAATGATACATTGAATTAAAAACATGTGTCTTAAAATGTAATTCATTATAAGGCAACCCAATACCAGATGTATTTGAGAAAAAGTAAATAAAACGAAATCAAAATCGCTATATATATTTTTAAAATGTCTATCTTTTTAATATGTAAATTAATTACACTCTATATTGTATTAACTTTTGAACAACTATATGTAATGCTATTTTCCGTCAAACAGGTATTAGCCCTTGTTAGAAGGACGTGGGTTCGAATCCGGGGATCTGGATATAGGAAAGGCTCCAAGCCAAGTTTATCCATGTCCACTCAAATGACCACAGACAACTACTCCATGTCTGTTTGTCGGACTGCAGCTCATCGGTCTAATTCCAATAAGACATACATACCACTTACACCGGTCAGGGAAGCCAATGGATCTTCCAGTCAAAATTTGACGTGACATCCCGAAACGATCTCTTTGGTGGATGTATAGTCATCAATGTTATATGGCTGGGTTATCACTTACCCCATGCAGCGAGAGTCCACGAATGTACAGGCAAATGAGATTAAGCAGTTGGATTTTAAGTCGCAAGGGGATCAGATGTCGAAGTCATCTTATGTGTGTTAGGGAGACCAAATGGTACTTAGATATGGTTTGTATATTTAGTACCTATACCGTCATGGATGCTGACAACCGACCTTAAGTTTTTACTTGAATCAAGTCAAGAGATAGGAAGACTTAAATCATCTAAACGGCGTCGTATTGTTCCAAAACCAATCATCTCATGATTTGTGCAAATCAGATTTTGGGGTAGAGATGTGAATGTAAATCTAGCTTGTACTTTATGACACAGGTGGATTTGTATTGTAATAGGCATGCACACGTTTAATCCCCTTTCCTCAATTGAGGTAATGTTACTATTAAACGACCGAGAGAGAACATGATTTGAGGGTTAAGGATTAACAATGGGCGCATCCCGCCCACAGGCAAAGTGCTTTACTGGTACTGTACGCTAGCAACTGAAACACGAGAATACTCTGCAATTGCGGCCATGTTGCGTCTCTGCAGCTCCCGAATCTGGTGCGAAGGGAAGATTCAAGATTCTCCAAATTAATCTATATTTCGTCAAACGGACCATTTAGAAATGCTCTCTAATCCATTCTCACGCTGTGCTTGGTGACACGCACATAAAAAGACAGAGCGGTCAAACTTAGATTTTCATGTGAACAGTTTTTCTACTTGAGACCAAGATTTTCATCAACACCAACAATTTTTTTTAATCAGTGAAGGAGACGGCATGTGACCTTCAGCCGGTTTTCGCTGGTTTAGGGGAAAGCGCTTGTGGGCACAGCCTGGTTAAATCAGAGACTATAATTAGACCATGGTGCTTACCTATCTATTCTATATTCTCTGCCCTAATAAACGTACTGCCTTTTCAACTCCTGACCTAATCTGACATGAGTGAAAGAACAACTCCACCAGGAAACGTGGTGGTTTATTGACCCTGGTTGGGTTTTGTGAAACAGTGAACCAGGTGTTACCCACAGTTGCGGAACAAGCTGTTCGGTCGTTTATTAACTTCCAGGGATGGTGAAGATGTCCTTACAACATACAGTAGTCAATCTTATCCAGGTGCACAGCTTGTTATTAAAGTGTGTGAGCAAAGTCGATGCATGCGGTGCACGCCCCGATGGAGACGATCTGAAGCAAAATGTCTACAAATAGATCCTCATCTTTTTTTGAGTTAAATGATCAATCGTTGTGACTTCTTTATTTGTAGCCATGGTATGGTGTTTGATTTTCGTCTTTAATGCTAAGTAACAACATTCTCTGTTATGATTTACAAATGGTTGATGATTCAGATTGAAATGACCGCCAACAATCTAAGGACGCCCGTCTCGGGGGCGCCTCCCCGTGCTTCTCCTAAGGGCGTTCTCATGTCGCCTGACTAGTTCATTTGGGAGAAGCCTCTACTCAGACCACACTTCCACGTTGAGAGTATCCGTAGCATTTCTCGGTGGTGCCAAGCTGTATGCTCAAAAATTCAGTTTGTTTTTAGCAATAAACACAGTACTACTTGTTCCACGCATTCCCCAAACCAGATACGACTGCGTCCTTCGCATTTTGTTGTTCGAGGAGACGACGGGCGAGGGGCAATGGACCAATGTTAAATAAATACTTGTCTGCTTTTTACATGCACAGACCAACGGACTTGGGAACTTCATATATTACGTACGATATTTTGCATCATTATCAAAATAAGCAGACTCGTTTCCAAAGACCGTTCGCAGTTTCTACATGTATTAATTTGTAAAGTGATAATGGTGACATATTTCTTTGCGATGTGATATATGTACCAGATGCTTTAAAACCAGTGTTGTGTTTTAATACAAGCCTTTTGTGTCTTGTATGTGTTTATTGCATGAGGATCATTTTAAAAGAACTGACAACAATTAGTGGCACGAAGCTACATTCCATGTTTGTTGTGATACTGTGATGGTTTCAAAAATATAACGCTACCCTCATATTGACAGTCAATGGCAACATGACGGTTGCAACATCAAAACAGACTCCAATGGTATCACCCGACAGGTGGCGCTTATCAAATACTTTTTTGTTCAACTTAACGAATGACATCAATATGTTAAGTATCTCTGACCTGCACTTAATATGTTCAAAGGATTAATTAAGTGATGTTCTGTGCTAATGTGTGCAGTACATTTTCAGTTTATAATGTATTTCTATGGCGTAAATACAAGTATAAGAACATGAAAGGTTTGAAGCCAAAGCAAACCCTGCCAAGTTTCGTTCTCAGATAAAAACCTATTCTGATACAGACATTTTAAATATCAGACTAAAGGAACCGTAGGTATGCTTATTGAAAGAGACAGATATACAAGAAGTAGTACAATGAATGTTTTCATCTTGTCACCGATGCGTCTCCCACATTGAACAGTCATATTGTCACCATCTCTCAGCTTTGGTTCTTAATATTTTGAAAAACAAAGCTCAGTGATGATCACAAAATTACAGAGAAATGATCTTTGCTAAATACAAAGAATAAAACAAATTTAAACATTGAAATCTTAGATCGAAAATTGAAATAACATTTTGACTTGAAGGGTATGTCATGACTGTTTGGTGTATGATTGACTTTGGACTGAAATGCTTGTTTTCAGTCTTCACAATAAATTCAGATTCCAAGGTTTATTTGGTCCCAATTTCGTTTCTGTGTCAGAGTTGCATTAAAAGGACTGCTCTATAAATTTTGGCAACTGTTTAGCCATTTAAACATTTTGACATTCTATAAATTTTGGCAACTGTTTAGCCATTTAAACATTTTGATGCAGCTTATGTTGCGCTGGATGCGAAACTCTGACCTAAATACCTAATGCATATGGTCAATCCTAACTGTACAGCTTATTTACCGGTGCCTGGCGGTATTTAGCGTTAGCCTTGGAGTACGTCCCTCCGGTTGTTTTGTCCTCAGATCATGGTAAAAATGGATGTGGTCGTGTAATACCGATGTACCGAAAGATTTTTTGGTGGGAAGGAAGGCCTTGGTTCCAGAACGGAACAGTTATTTTTAACCTCCTGATGGTACCTGAGTCATTTGAAACCCGAAAGTAAGTGAATCCTGTGATACATGTAAATTGGATCTACTGCCTGCAAGAAAGCCGCCATGAACGACTTCACGATGAGGAGCGTAAATGCTATTTTGGGAAGGCAAAAATTTCGCCCTCATCAGATGGCGCTGCATGTATTTTATAACAAGAACCAAGGACTTCCCTCCCGGCTAACTACTTGTTCGTCCAAAGAAGTCTGTGCCCGCGATGTATCCATATTACAACATCACATTCAACTGTTACCGCGATTTCGGGACAAAACGACTGGAGGCAAGTAATTCTTCAAGTTTGGACAGTGTCCCGTATTGGAAATAGTGGCAACTCCTGTTGGCTGTTAAATGTTAAAGACAAAGAGCCTGTTCAATTCCACATTTGCACGATGGTAAGATTTGATGTGTACGCAACATACAATCACACAAAGTAAGACACTTCTGAAGGGTGGGCTTGTCCTACATGCCGTATACCCGGCCAGTCATGAAAGGATTGTAAGCGGGAGAAGACAGGCTCTGCCACTTTACATCCTCTGGAAGACCAAAACAAAGATATGAACGTCAAATAGGGCATGTCAGATACACTATTCTGCTTGGTGGCATTACGCCTTTTCGTATCACCATGGCAACATACCATGTTTTACCAATAAACAAAGGTTTTCTCTTTTAGTGCAGAACAGACATTCGGAAGAAAATATAATACGTATGGGTTAACGCGTACCAAAAGTCATTTATAGCTTCACATCTTTGACACATATAAAAGTTAAGACAGGGAAGATTAAAAGACGTGATATAATTTGCAAGTAAACTGGAAAAAATATTTAATTAAGTGTACATTGGAAACTGAACCCTGTTTGTTTTATACCGGTATGTCGGTACACAAGAGAGTGATAGAATAGTAGGGTAAATTTTGAAAGTGAACCACATTGGAAATTGGGTGCTTGCCGGATGAATTGTATAAAGATCAAAGATTATATATATATATATATATATATATATATATATATATATATATATATATATATATATATATATATATATATATATATATATATATATATATATATATATATATGTGTGTGTGTGTGCTTTATTGTTTCATTGCATTGTGTTCCTATATCTACATCTTTTTAATGGTTATATAAACATTGGAGTAACAATTTCATGTTATCTTATACATTGTGTGATGATTCGTTTAATGGAGCGTTAATTTAATCGTATGGCAATTACCTCTATCATGTAATTTTCGTTGTAACCGGCATAATGTTGTCCGCGCTCTATTAGTGTAGAATCATAACGTGTAATTGTGTACTTTTGACTTACACATTGTCGTGTACGTTATCAAAGCGTAGAGTTTTCAGCCTTTATTCAGTTGATAAAGAAGAATAGATACCATCGAGACGTCGCGGCATTAAATGACTCTATAGCATGTAGAGAAATATTTGCTCTTCTCTTATTTGTAACAGGAAAGTGGTGTGCTTACAGATATATTAACTTTTTTTCAATGCCACGTGTTTACCGAGTAAACAGCTTTCCGGCGCTCAAAGCGCGCCAACGAAAGATCTTGACCGTCCTGTACCATTGCTATAGTTGTGGTACTTGAATGATAGGTTGGTGTACATATAAACCTAGTATTGCTACGTCAATTCAGGGCACGTCGACTTTTGTCAAAATTTTCAATGGAATAATAAAGGAGGATGATAGACATACCAAGGATTCGATGGCTTAATTCGGGCACGTAAAGTTTTCTTAATTGTAATATCCAATTGCAAAAAAAACCCACCGACATTGGAAGGCAAATGTGTTTTCAGTGGTACATATCAGTTGCTAATATTTATGTATAAATCCAGACACGTGGGTCATCCATAAAGAGCAGAGGATCTGTCTGAAAATAAAAAGAGAGTTTGTGTATATCTACAGGAAGAGGGCAAGGAATGAATACTTCTGACCATCCTCCCCACATGTTTCGCCCGTCGACACTGCACTTCTGTAATTTCCAGCGACCGAATATGATAAATATATGTATATAATTTAGATCCACCCTAAACTTGAAAAGGCATTGAATGCAGGTACGAAAAGTATACTCGCCTTCAAGACCACCAGGCACTGGTATCCTGGATCTGGAGATGTAGTTGGATGTAAACCTTAGGCGAGATTTTGTAAGTGGTTTAAACATAATTTATTTCATGAGAAAAAGGATTGGAGAACAAGCCGAAGCTTTTTGCGTCTCGTACAAAATTCGATACCACCTGCATACCACGGAGCGTCTTACCTGTGGGTGGCAGTGCAGGTAACCAGGCTCGTGTATCCACCCCGTTGGAAGGTGGAGACACCTGGGGGATAAACAAAATCTGGGTGAAAGAGTCATGTGACACAGGATACACGTGCTGCCACAAGCAGAAAAGCCTGGCTGGCATGCCCCTCTGTTTAACTGACATGTCAGCCCTGTGCGCCTGTCTCCTCTTCAATTTTTTATGGTACCCTTTACTTCGGCCTGTACTTTTGTGACTTGACCATCAAATAAGAAATGAGGCTTAACACGGGTTGGAAAAATTCCGTCCGTGAAATGACCTGTTTTGCACACATTTCGGTTAAGTTATTCTCGCATAATGTGCTTACTAAAAATACCAACAAGCGTGATATCCAGTAAAGTGAGATGAGATTTTTGCCATAAAGATTTTTATCACCACCAGGCAGATCTCCAGTGTATTTACAATTTATTTTTGTTTTCATATCACTTCATGTGGCAGAAAAAGAAGACAGTGAAATGTGCGTTTTGCAGTAGGATTACAGTTCTAGTGTTGTATTTTGTTTGAATATTGTAATTTCCATCCCAGAGAGGAATGATAGTTATACTCAATCCCAACAGTGAAAAGTTGTTGTGTTCCTGCTTCGATAAGTGACGCCTCCCCCTACAGTAAGGCATATTAACAGGCCAAGGGAAAAACAAATTAATACGAGACATGCATATTAATTTCCCGCCAAAACGCACGGGGCTCACGCCAGTCAATCACATAGAACTCACGGGCATATCACTGTCATAGACAGGACTAGGTACCCCTTTCTCACAAAATTAGTGTCTTTTAGAGAAATTTCAGTTTCCAAATACCGGAGTCATGTTTATATAGTGTTTCCTAAATTGGATATAAGAATAAATTTCCATCTGCCTGTACTAAGTGTTCTTTATTTCCGACATATTAGTGTATCCCGCTTCCCAGAACAACCAGCGACCCGTAACCTGCCAGGCAAGACTACCGTTACTAAGACAACCAGGTAGGCGGGAAATCAATATGCATGCCTCGTATTCGCTTAAATAGTTTGAAATCCTGTTTGAAAAGGAAACGCCTCATAGTATAGCATTTGGAAAGCACCTTTTTACTTTTTACCAGAGAATCGCGATTTTGTGAGAGCAAATCTGTTTTGTGTTTTATGATGGACCAGTCGCAGCACATTTTTTTTTCACCTTTTCAACCTTTTCTATCCAGGAAGTGATAACTAATCACGTGTTTCTCAATTGATCAGCAAATATGGCCTTTTAAAGTTATTATTATTCCTTTTCAGGCCGAGTAATACGCGATGTTGTAAAAAAAAAAATCAGCGTAATAAAGAGAGACATCTGGCAAACGGTATAATTGGCCAGAGAGTTGTTGAACCACCCAGTTTGGGTCGTCATGAAGTACAGCTAAGATATATTTGCAGGTACAATTTGTTTCAGCACTTGTATAGTGGTCGATAAATCCAGGAAAGTTCCTTTTGTTTTTTTACATCGATTTTATTTGAGCATACACCTATCGACACCTGTACCAGGCACCGGGCAGCTGCCCCCATATATCGATTCTTTTAATCGCGATGTTTGCAAACTTTTGAGATTTTCTGGTGCGTCACCAGCTTCTATGTTTGAAACAAAATAAGGTTTCCTGAAAATTTCAAATATGCTTTTTAGCACTAACACTATGCTTTCGGCAGCAGACAGCGGCATTCGGCCGCAGACAGTGGCCTTCGGCGGTGCACAGCAGCAGCGCCGCTGTCTGCTGCTGAGGGCAAGCAGGGGCTGTTTGGGGTTGGCGGTTAGGTTTGGGGTTGACTCAGACTCAGACTCACACTCTCACTCTCACTCTCACTCACACTCACACTCACACTCACATTCACACTCACACTCGACTTTATTCGACCATTACACACAGTTGATATATACATGTATTCACATACAGAAAAGCAGGAGTAAATGGTCAAACAGCCTGCCACTGTTAAAGGGAAAATTTGTCGCTATAGTACATTACATTGTGACTTGACATTTGTCGAGCAACATTACTTTACCATAGTTTACCATGCCATTTCGTGTGGGTATACATTTTTTCTTTGATGCTTATTCAATGTATCTGCCGTCTCACATAACTATGGTAGAATTTCAGTTCAATTATAAGTTATCTGGAAGTTTGTAACTAACGCTACCATTGGTAGGTTTTTAGTTTTGAGATTGTAAATGTCCTTAACCTAGAAAAAAAATTAAGATGTTTATGTAATGGGTCAGAGTGCACATTATACTGGCTACATGTAAGGTAAGAAATCATGAACTTTGTTATCTTTACGTTTAACGATAACTTACTGGAATTTGGCCATTCTATAACTTTTATCAGTTGTTGGTTAATCGGAATATTGGGATTTGTAATAGTATTGTCAGAAAGAAAGGGATTTAGCATGGAAGTTAAGGCAGAATCATCCGCATGATAATTTCAAAAATTTTCCCAGCTTCAGAAAAGTCATTATGTAAATAATGAATGAGGAGTTGTCCTAAAATGGAGCCTTGTGGAACTCCGGTTGGTGAGGTAGTGTAAGTCGGATTCCGTGTCATTCATTTCTATATACTGACAACGATTTGTCGAGTAGCACTGGAAGAGTTAGACAGGTGTATCCCTGATGTAATTGTAATTTAGTTTATCTGAAAGTATTTTGTAGTCTAAAGTGTCAAAAGCCTTCGATAAGTCCAGGAACAACAAGTAGGGAGCTTACTATTGTCCATTTCAGTTATGATTTAACCGACAAGTTCTTTGATTGCATATTCCGTTGAGTGACCTTATCGGAAGTCATATTGGCTGTTATTGACAGCGGTACTCAGCGGCAGTCTGCGGTTCCAAGCGGCAGGCGCTCTTAATTATATTTCTGTCTTTGGCTGCCGCCGAACGCCGCTTTCTGTCGCAGATTGTGGATTACTGTTAAGTACTGTGAGCAAAATAAGAAGTCACGTGGAATCTTCAACTGGTAGAAAAACAAAACTACAAAACCTATTATGTTCTGCAAGCCTGCATTAGATCTAATTTTGAACATTTGAGTAGCTACAAAATATTCATTATATGCGTAATATTTGCATTTATAGCAAACGGCAAGATAAATCATGAACCTATTGATATTAGGGGAAACCTAAACGTTTACAAACTCTGTGTTTGTGGTGCATTTACAGATAACTATATTAATACAGAACCACATTAACATACGCTCACACCACGCACCCACATGCACACTGAGGCGCACATACTGAGAAAACTGTATCTCCTGCAAATAAAGATTTAGGAGGCAGGGAGGGTACAAGACATCTTCAAACATAGTTACGTACAATGAATATGGGGAGGGGGGGGTCAACACCAACATGACAAATATCGATGGAGAAATAGGCCAGAGGGGCCAAATCTTCTTTTGCGGCAGATGCAGTTTTCCATTTCCTTTCCTCTGTGTGTGTGTGGGGGGGGGGGGGTATTGCTAACCATGAGTCATAGGCTAGTTGAAGTGGGCTTTGGATAAAAAAAATAGAATTCAAGTTTGATGGAAGAATATAGATTTCATTATGTAATATCTGCTTATTTATCGAAAAAAAATACTACAAGTGTAGCTAAATAAATATAATTTTGGTTAGAACATGTTGTTCCTTTGCCCAAATGGCTATTCATGATTCCTAGAGCCAGCTCAGTGTGTGTATGTGTGTGATGCGCCCAATGTGCTTGTACGTTTTGTATATATATATATATATATATATATATATATATATATATATATATATATATATATATATATATTATATTACCACTTACCGCCGTGACTTTCAGACCTGCATACACATCGGGACAACCTTCTCCCATAAGCTCAATATTTCAGTCAATGGGGGGAGGGGGGCGGGCATGTCCGACTAGCAGTGCTATTTAATACATAGCCGGGGGGGGGGGCAACTTCAGTGTCTGATACCAAATCCCTATTCTGGGGCCCACCGCTGCCTGCAACTGCTAATTGTATGGAGTTGTATTTACATTTCCAGGTAATTCTCACTCTGGAAAAGTCCCATTATATATTGTAGATTACATGCATTCGACAAATTAACCTTCCCTTAATACTAATCACACACACATTTTGGATACTACCTCGTCAAAATTTCGAGTCGGGACCAACTCATCATGGCTGCCATTTTGAAAGTTGTTGATTCCGCACCCAGTGGTTTGTAATAAATGAGGATAATATTGGGAGGATCTGGGGTAGGGAGGTTATAATATATGCAACCAAAAGTATATATTTTGCAAATGTTTCAGAGCATCAATAATGATGTGATATATGCTGTGGCCGCGATTCACTTTCATATCCAAATCAAATGTATTTTTGTGCGACTGTCCCGCAATCAGTGCGTTGTGCAACATTCAAAATGGCGCTCAACACGTGCCGGCTAAAGGTTTATCGTGTCGCATTTGGCTTTGTTACTAACGATGATAACTGCTTCAGACACAACCGAGCGGGCAGATTAAAGTTAAGATAGTAAGTCATTTATTAAAAGTACTTTAACGACAGTTTGCCCTGGTAACTCATAGAACGGACACCTGGAACCTAGCGAAATATTACGGTAACGAACCCTGCACAACCGGGGACATGGTCCATGCTGTTTCACCAAACAACCGTGGCTATGTCTTATGGAACTTCATGTTGCTATGCTGTTTCCCCGGCCACGTTAACCCTCCAGACAAGTTAAAATAAAATAATGTGTTTGAGTTGACGTTACTGCGAAATAGCGGCACGTCACGGCCACTTTCTCGATAAAATCTTTCAACCAGGACTATAGCTAGGCTGTTTCCCCGAATATCCGTGGCTATGCTGCTATGCCACTGCAGACAAGCTGACATAAACTACAGCGTTTAAGTTTACTTTACTGAAAAATAACGGCACATGACAGCCACTTTCGAGAAAATCTTTCAGCGAGGGTCGATCAATTTTTATTAGGGAAGGGCGGCTTGATTTTTTTTTTATTATTTTACGTTTCATAAAAAATGTCTAGAGATTAGGAGTGAAGGTGGGAACCAGAATGAATAAGTGGGGTCACATAAGGGCATGGGGGGGGGGGAACAGGGTGGGTGTGGCTGGTAATGTGCTAAGAAACCAGTGAAACAAGTGACACACTGATAGAGTAGGTAAAGGACGTAAAGTGAGGGATGCACAGAACAGGTATGTGGATATGGCATATGTTTGTGGTTAGAACCTCACAGAGTAAGAGGTCACCCGCATGCTGAGAGCTTGGCCCTCACAGTGACCGGTGGCACGCAAGCCACCGGAGAGAACCCCTGGGCTGTGCTCGCGTGCTGTCGTAAGAGAAACCTGGTTTAGGTCTCTGAGTGGGAGAGAAAATCCGCCTTCGTAGAGTTTGGCTCTCGCAATGACTGTAGCTTGTATGTTGTGAGCCTACAAATCACCTGAAAGAAACTCAGGAGTTAGTGTTCTCACCGTGCTACAGAGAGAAAACCTGAGGAATGTTTGTTTCTCCCATTGGGGAGATAACCTGTTTTGAAAGAATGCTCGCGACCGAGATAATGGGAGAACAAGAAAGGAAGGGAAAAAGTATGTGAATTATAATGATTGAAGCGAAGAAAAGATGGAATATATATATATTACAGGATGTGCAAATTTATGTAACGCACGATATGGGAATAAGTTGAAATCAATGTTATAATAATGATAATAATAATAATAATTATAATAATAATAATAATAATAATAATAATAATAATAATAATAATAATGATAATAATAATGATAATAATAATAATAGTAATAATTATTATAATAATAATAATAATAATAATAATAATAATAATAATAATAATAATAACAATGATATTAATAATAATAATAATAATAATAATAATAATAATAATAATAATAATAATATCATCTTCATTCTGGGAATCTAATTCAGCACTGCTGGTTTCAGTTTTTTAAGATAAAGGCAAGTGCTTGGTAAAAGCGTCATTTCGTGATTCGAAGTCATTATCCCATGTAGCAGTTTCAGGACAGACGGCAGGAATACATGAACTGTAGCAGTTTAATTGCAATAAGATCAATGATTGCATATAGCAATAAAGTAACAAGTGTCAAGGCTAATGCGACATATTTGGATCTGCCAGCTTATATTGGGCAAAAGCTCTTCAGCTATTGCCAATTAACTATAACAAACATCTCGCAGCAGTCGCTATTCCAGCATCCCAAACGACCAGACTTGCAATCAGATGGTCAGATATATTTACTGATAAGGCGATCACAACTAGACCCTGCCGCAGGGTGTGTCCTGAAAATTTGTGACTAGTCTCTTCGATACAGAGACGTAGGAAAACTCGTAAGTTATCAAAAATACTTGTCGTGTCAGAATGGTGCCTTCTGGCAGGCAAAAAAAAGGGTTCATCTTGTGATTTACAAATGCTTTTCCTCAAGGTAAAAGTTTTGATATGACAATAAAGGGGCACAGCTTGTGTCCTGTGGCAAACAACTTAATTCCTATCCCTTGGCGGAATGGGTCTGTTTTAGATGTCTTGGATGTTTTAGAAGTTGTACTTTAATATACCGTATGTTTAACTGAAGCTCATATTTCTCCTGTACATCACTAATTCACTATGTGAATAGAGGCATCGTACTCGGCGGTGTAGGCAGTGAATTCGTCACGGCGGAGACAGCCGAAGCAGCCCATCAATAAGGCTGCCCCCCATTAATCCAATCGCGATAGGCACCAAAAACACCCGTATGTAAAAAGCTAATTAACTTGCTTTTGGTCTGCCTTTATCCCTTATTAGAGAACAAGGTGAAGTCGTCCCAGTGGATATCCGTGCTGCCCGAGAAGAATATCACCATTACCATGTTTTATATAATAATCCGTATGCCAGTTAAGTAGCACGTAATAGTCCTACATGTCAAATGCAGTATGTGTGCACAGGGTGTCACAAAACGTATAAGGGTGTCCTCACAAATATAGTTTGGTAAGTCACAGTTACTTCATCCATATAATAAACAAAAGTTTGTGAATTGACTCACTCCTGATGCATACATGGTGATTGTGGAATCACTCAGAGCTTGTCTGTCTAAAAGACGAAAAGATCTGCTATTATCTCTGTCCGAGATGCTAATCTAGGAGCCAAGTCCTGAAAGAGCGCAATATTGCCTCTTGATAACGCGACACTTGGAAAATTGTCCTTTGTGGGCAACCATATGGAAGAATAGTCATAACTGTGTACACCCGCATGAATGGTTAATTTCCTAATTACTTTCATGATGACAGGACACTTTCGGCGGTTTTTTCGTTAATGACAAAAAACTGTAGCCTTGTCATAATGAAATAAAATACGTCTGCTTGGCCATTGTTTGAGCCATAGATGGACACTTGACAACAAAGGATCAAGTTCAAGCAAAGTCATGGAACATTGTTCATATCAATGTTAGGAAGATATTCTTCCCAAGTTCAACATAAATATTGACCAGTATTTTTATTGTAAACCCAGAAACCACTTCTTGAAGAGTCAGAAGTTATTTTAATAGTTTGCATATCAGTAAAAGGCTGTCAAGGAACATAGAAATCCCATTTCACTTTTGCATAATGCATAACCACATATCTATGTCGGCCTTAACTGTCAACACTGAGGGTCACATTATCCCACAAGTTTTGGGTTGGTTTTGCAGTATCCGAGAGTCGTGTTACGACTGCTCGGCCTACTGGTATCGTCTTGTGCACCTTTTGTTGTGTCTATATTGTCAACAGTAAATCACACACACGAGATAGTTTCTCAAGGGGGAGGCGTGCCTTTACATGTATGCTATCGAGTGTTATTCCTAGATATTGGTCCTACGGTTTTATAATGGCTCAGCGGCATGTTTAGGCTGTTAAATAGCATGGTCATAATAAGAGAGGTCACAATTAACCATTGTCTGTGTATTCAGCAAAAAATACACAATCCAATGTACAGAATTCTTCAGGGCTAGAGATGTGTATTCCAATTCAATGGTATGTTAAATTAACCTCAAATTAAAAGACTACTTTTAAAGCTGCAAGAAGTTTTAAAAATTATGTCAACAGTTTTGCTGTTTCTGCAAACGGTGGTTTTAAAGTTATTAGGCTGTAAATTACAGTGAAAAGTAATGGGAAGACACAACTCGAGCCCTGAAAGACTGAAGTGCCCTTTACAGTAGAGTAGTAGACGCTTCTGTTCTTGCTCTCTCCTATTGCCATAGATCGTTTTGCCCTTATCACCGATTTATCGATTGTTAAAAAGTCATCAAGAAGAAATAACAAGTTCTCTATACCATAATTATTTCTTGCTATAAAGTGCACGACCTCGCTAAGCATTGTGAACAGTTTTGGACTGGATCGTGAGCCCAAAACTAACCTTGTGCAGAAATACATTTTTGTCGTTCCATTCGAAACCGTGCCACAAGTGAGGCGCTATTGGGATATTCTTAAAGGCGCTTTGGATATCAAATTTCTTCATTACTGCTCCTGGTCCAAGGCGATTTATTATGGCAATAGCATCATCCACGCGCACATATGAGAGCGAGTACTCCACATTTGGTATCAAAGAGTTAATACTCTCATGACCCGGCGGGTCATGTGAGCTACTTAGGTCCAAGATCAATTGTATTTCCCTTCGACGACTCCTTGCTGGTTCATTCTGCAAACAGGGAAAGGACATGTACCTGTGGTATACGAGCCTATCAAATAGCCTTGCTTCAGCTCATTCATTACAACTGAATTGATAAAGTCTCTATTTTTTGTGACAAAAAAAAAACTTCTTACACTTATAAGTCTCTTTAGGCAGTTCACCGACAGCTGTATTAAAACCATAACGTAAACCGTTCACTAACTCTGTCACAAAAAGTTTGTCAGGGTGATAGGCCAGCTCACTTAATTATTTTTTAACACATATAGGTGTTGATACTGTTAACTGATATTCGTAATCATTTTTAGAACAGTGGAACTTTCAGCAACGGGGTTTGTTGGCCTCTGCAACGCATCCCGCTGCACTTCTTTTGGTGTACTGGAAGCCTGAGCAGTGAAACAATTAGATTCATACGCGGCATGATCAGAGGCAAAACATTTGTCACATACATGAGCATTCTGACACTTATTTGCAGAATGACACTTTCCTGGCGCCTCGTAACACATTACTGTACTGCCAAAACACATCAACACATCGCGATATTGCGATTTTGCATACGAATGCAAAAAGACGCGTCATGTGAGATACTTAATCATATATAACACACATTGGCCTTCTGACCGGCGAAGATGGTGATGAATAAAGAGGTATCTCTTTTACTCCGGTCCACCTTTGTACCTTTACTCGAAGCTGCTGCCGCCTTCACAGAGAATTCCTTTTGCGGTAGTCACAGAAGCCAAACCCAGGGATTTGGCTGTTGATGTCAACAAGCAAAGCAAGGTATCTGTTCAATTCTTCCCTGCGTTCGGGGTACACTGCATGAGCACATGACTGAAGTATACAGTGAGAACGCTTCAATAAATTCATTCAGCGTAAGGCTTTTGAATCTGTCAGGAGATTTAACGGTAGTGTATCATTGACTATAGATGTTTTTCTTTGCACTATCTCGCCTGAAAAACCTGGGATAAGAAGAGCGGTCATGTTTACGTCGTTCCCATAAAATATTTGGACTTTAACCTGTGATAATACAATGTTACGCCGGGGTCGAAATTAAGGGGTGTTGGTTTCCCCAGACAACTTAAATTTTGTTGGGGCAACTTTAGATGATTCCGTGGTTGGCCAAGGGGTAACCTTTTATTTTCAGCTTAATCAGTGTGCTGTTTTATAATACGAAATGAGCAAGAAATGGAATCACAAATGATCTGGTGGCATTTATTTACATTTCACATAAGGATTACCTAAGTATATGTAGAATACATTTATCAACAAGGGAGGTCACAATCAACTGTTATCTGTGTATTCAGCTAAATATACAACATAATACATCAAATTCTTGAAGTTCTAAAAAAGATGTTTACCTTTTAAGGTGAAGTAACACAGTGTGACTTAGTGGGTTATACACATAGGTTTAAGTCATTTTATATTCTTATAACTATGCAAATGAAATATTAAATTCCAAGTTTCTGTTTGTGAACTGAAAATGGAAATTTTGAAATTGACTTAGTAGTTGGGTCCACATGCTATGATTAAATACTATGTTCCCTATTATTTAGCCAGTAGCGTTTGTACTATTTTAACCTTTTTTTAACATTTGACTTGGCTGTATAAAATCTCATTATGCCAACAATCAATATTTTCCAATGCAATAAGGCAAATAATCCTCTGCACAGGAACACTGCACTTTGTTAAATCACCAAGTGCTGTGTTATTCAGTATACAATCATATGATGAAGTATTTACATCCGAGAAAATTGGTAACTTCAGGGGTTTTGGAGCAGCTTGAGAAAGTATCCTCATTGCCCGTTTGCAACTTGCATAAAAAAGTAAATTTTTACCCCTGTTAAGGTTTGGTATTTCGCCTGGATGTATACCACGAGATGACATGAGCGGATTGCCAGGGATCTCATTTTGTTGGAAAGAACAACTTCCTTCAGTGCAAAGTATAGAATCGAAAGTACCCACACCTGTCACGTGACTATTCTGGTCTGGAAGCGTTTCCCTTTATCCTCTATTTTATGCACGGTTCTTTCTCTCGTGATATACGACGTCATCTCGACGTAAAACAAACAGTCCAATGACTGATGGTCAACAAAAGTTTTAGAAGTGGGAGAAGAGTAGAGAAGTTGGATTTCAAGTCCGAAAGACAACGACGTACTTGACACAATGCCCCTGCAGTCTATGAAAGTTCTGTTCACAAAGAATAAAAATCAAATTTATTCACATAATAAATACTATTTTATCAATTTAGAGCACCTCCACTTGTGTGCAACTTGCACATAAACATTATCATGTTGGTTGATCTGTAACCATGAAAATATTATGCTGGTTGATGTATAACCATAAACAATATCTGCTGGTTGATCTGTAACCATAAACAGTATCATGCTGACGGATCTGTAACCATTCACGGAGATTCGTCCACGCAGCCACTCCTACGTACGTGACAACGGTATCAAATTACAAATACCGTCAAGCAAACATAAGAATCATAGGCAAGTATTTAAAATTGTGTACCAAGCAAGCTGAAGTACTTTGTGCCTTGAAAGATGTCCTACCTCGGTCAGGGACACCAGGCTCCTGTAACTTTATTATCTGTAAGGTCTGCATGTTCATTTCCCTTTCAAGATGTCCAACAGCACAAGAAACATGATGTTGCATCGATAGTAATATACAGTGGCATGGAACTGTACTTATCCTATTAATATGGAACATAATTCTCCTAATAGGAGACATGACCAGCATTGAAAGATAAGGTTAAATGCTGATGCTCCTAGGTTTCCAAAAAAGCGTGAATTCTTGACTTCGAAAGTTTTTCATTCCTTTATTTTGCAGGTAACCAAATTAATGTGTTTTTGTTTTCAGAATTTCTTAACATAAAGTGAAATCTAAAATCAATTAAGTGTACAGGACAAAATGCCATTTGGTATAAGCTGAGGAAAAGTAATTTTTCGGGGGGGGGGGGGCACAATATTTGAAACAAAAAAATACAAATGAGAATAAAATATCCAAAACTTGGCAAAACTGTTTACCCATATTTGGTAATGGGGGTATTTTTATTGTATTTTTGTAATATCATTAATATTCTTGGATAAATTTCTAATATGTCTTGCATTTGTAAACAATTATGTTTAGCTTCAATGTTTTTTCTGGAACTTTAAATTTGAGAAACATAATTTCGTATCCTTGTTTTCAGCTATTGAAAAATCAAATAAATAACCTCATACATATTAGACTTTATGCGCTCTATATAAGAATGATTGAATGTGAGCATTTCCCGGAAAACCGTGTGAAAGTTTATGATATCCGATGGAATTTTCTGCCAAACAGCTTTTCAAATAAAAAGAGTCACACACAGTATACAGCGAAATCTTCCAATGAAGACCATCTAAGGAATTGAAAAAGGTGACCTTAATAAGGCGTAAAATTTCAGGATAAAGTACAAACGGGACTGTTTTTTATTGGTGGTCTTTTCTACAGAATTTTTTTTTTTTTTTTTTTTTTTTTTTTTTTTTTTGAGATGCCAATGCTTATTCAAATCACATGAGCTCCATTTTGGTGTACTCTAAACCTTCAGAACCTGTTAAGTCTAGACATATGTGGTTTTATTTGGGCTTTGCCAGGTGCTCGCACAGTCATGTACAGTGGCTTTGGATCTTGAATTTCCATAATAAGCATACTCGTGCAAAGCATCCAGTGAGTACATTGATCCAGCTAATTCAAAACTAAGCTGTACTCTTTCAGGTGAGCACAGAAAGAAATAAGGTAATGCTTTCTTCCTGGGACCAGATGGTTATTTGATATGCTCTTGTTGAAATACAATTGTCAGAGTTCCATATTGCTGCCTCATGCACGCTAGACCAAAAATTACCTGACCACTACTACAAGACAGATGTTATCGTCACAGGTATATCCTTCCTCATTTAGCACACACTGTAAACGTCATTCCTGTCGTTTTGTGGTTTTCAAACTAAACTGTCATGTGACCACCTTGGTCGTCACTGGTGAATTATTGGATTCACCACCATGGCACTTGTACTACACAGCCAATCAGTAGGCGTGATTAACTGACCTCAAGCTTCACCAAGCTATGTGACAACACACCGCAGCAACCTACATATTCTTTATAAAACATGGCTGAGCAAAACCGCTATTCAAAGTCCAACATATCATTAACGTATTTTAAGATTTAACCTGTGAGTGAAAGGGAAGCAAGGGCAGTATGCACGGAACCCAGTCCCAGCTGTGACGTCACACACATCACAGTGGATCTGAGAGTGCCCTATCTTTTGTCGTGAAGGTTTGTATCCATGGAGAAGGAAGCAACAATTCAAAACTCAAATAACTCTTTGACAGCCACCTGACATGGTAAATAAATCAAGAAGAATGTTTCAGGATTAAACAGAAATAAAAAAGTATCCATCACTTGCCATTGCATCCTGAAGTCGCATGGCCCTTTCGACAACGGGGGGATCATAGAGTATCCCTGGAGGGGGGAGGGGGTGTGGAGCAAAATACAAAATGAAAGAAAAAAATCACCGACTATTTATATTTGTTCATTCCCCCCTCCCCTCCAAGCCCGCTAAACACATCACACCGTATCACTGAAATTCAACGAACTCATTATTTTCATGATGTCAATGGTATCTTACACCACCAAAAGTCTACAATATGACATTCAGATGCTAAAAATGGTCAAAAACAAGACCATTTCTTTTTTTCGTCCAAACTTGAAACAATGATTTATTAATGTGAACGTGTGCTCACATTTTGCAGGACACACTAAACATGCATGCATATCTCCACATGAAAAATTAAGAGCAGAAGACAAGTACTTGTATTCTTTAGTATGTTATCCCTTCATTCATCTATGCCTGAGAAATAGCAAGCAATGAATAGACCTAATTTTGTTCACTCATTTAATTGTATGCTGCCTCAGTACATGCTGTATACTGTATCATTCCATACACACATTTGTTTATTGTTTTTATGAAAAGGTGACTTCCAAAATCACTTATACCATGTATACACCCCTGTCAAGTGCATATTAACTTCTACAGAAGAGAAGTTTCTAAGTGTTTGGTGTTTGATTAACAATGATATATTTATAAGTCGATCATGTCCTTTGTACATTAAACTAAAGGAAAAAAGGAATAAAAATATTTACATGACAATCTGCTTCAAGACTCACATATGCAGGTTACTGCTTGAGCTTATTGACCCCAACAGTTAAAACTACAACTGTGTCCTTTAATTTACAGGGAGCTTCCCATTGTTCATTTCATGATGATGTTTGTAGATCAACAGTCCACCTGCCAGACCTGGTCTACACGGTAACAGGCACAAACTGATTATCACTAGCATTAGACTCCAACTGATCACTCAGATTGGAAACTGGAGAGAAACGTTGGAAACTTCCTAAGAAGCAAGCACTTTTTTAGACTTTTCTTCACCAGTTTCTGAAGTCAAAGTGGATGTTTTCACATTTGGCTTTCTTTGCAGCACATGGCACTTTATTGCCTAAATTTTGTCTGTTTATACCCCTCCCATTTCAAGTTTATAATGTTCTAGATATTTACTGAGTTAATTCTTTCACCACTGACTTTTTCAACTTTCCAGTCTCTGTCAGCTGTACACAGTCATAGTCTGCAAATTTCTTGTCCAAGTTTTGATGCCTTTCATGTTTTCTGCCATTTTTCCTCACAGACTGTAGAATTTGTAGATTCTGCATGTGTTGTCAATACTGCACAACATAGTCTTCTTCAACAAAGAATTTCACTTTTTTTTGAAACTTTGGCTGCAAAATAATCCCCATTTTGTACATTCTGTAAGAATATGATAAAAAAGAAGAATGGCATATTGTTTTCAGATGATGTTTTAACATTATATATATTTTTATCAAGGTCAGTGGCGTCTCTGATCGGCAAATCAATCCATTATATATATATATATATATATATATATATATATATATATATATATATATATATATATATATATATATATATATATATATATGGGTTATCACACGGTTGTAGCTGTATCACCACCCCCCCCCCCCCCACTCCTGAGCTCCTGAGCACCCGTATTGTCACGAGACCGAAGGTCGAGTGACGATACGGGTGCGAGGAGCTGATACAGGGATGATACAGCTACAATAATCACACATATATTTTTGATATTACCTCTTCAAAATATCCAATCGGGACTAGCCCACACGGACTTGGCTGCCATTTTAAAAATTTTGGATTCTGCACCCAATGGTTTATAAATGAGGATGGTTAGAGACGATCGGGGGGGGGGGATATGATATATCAAACAAAAAGAAATATTTTGCAAGTCTTTTAGAGCATGAATAATGATATGATATATGCTATGGCCGCGATTTACTATCCAAATCAAATGTATTTTATGTGCCACCATCCCACAATGCATTGCACTATGTTCAAAATGGCGCTCACCAAACACGCGCATGATTTTCCAGGGTAACGTGTCGCATTTGGATTTGTAACTGACGATAATAACTGGAACCTATCGAGGTATTACAAAAAGTATAACGATCTCCAAACAACCGTAGTCATGCAGCAATTCTAGGGCTATAGTGTTTCACCGAACAACTGTAGCTATGCAGCTATGCTGTTTCCCGGCCCAAGTTAACTAACCAAACAACCTGAAATAAAATGCTGTGTTTGAGTTGACTTTACTGCAAAATAACGGCATACGATGGTCACTTACTCGATAAAATCTTTCAGCCAGGATCGATGAATATGTATAAGGGAAGGGCGGCCTGCAACTGTTTTTATATATCAGAAAATTTATTAGGGTCGGGCCTTTTCAGTAGGGTTGATCTGGTTACTGGTAAAGCACACATATATTTTTTGTTAGGCTTTAGGTAACTTGGACAATACGCAGTATGCATATTAATTTCCCGCCACAAAGCACGGGTTTGAAGCCTGGCGATCACGGGGGACGTGCGGGTCGCATCACTGTCCGAGACAGGCCATATGCTCATTTCTGACAAAGAAATTTGAGAAATTTAACTTCACAAATGCCAAACTGGTATTATTCTAGTACTTCTTGAGCCAGATATAAGAAAAATTTCCATATGCCTTTAAGAAGTATTCTGTATTTCCATAATATTAGTAATATAGCGCTTGTCCATCGGCAGGTACAGACCCGTATCTCGCTATATCTTACAAAGCGGTACTAGGCAATTAGATATGCAGTTGGGGCGGGAACTTAATATGCATATCTCCTATTGTAAAACATGATTAAAAGGGATGTTGTTTCCCCTTGTACACATTACCTCCTTTGAAGTCAGTTTAATTTGTAACCTTGGCACACCCGGTGGGGGGAGGGGTGCTATACCAGGAAAAAGCCCCAATGTGCTGATTTTAGCCTCATTTTTAGTCACCTTGCTCAGAAATATCAAAGCTCGTGCTCCCGTACAAATCCAATGAACATGAATGATAACCAGTGCTGTGTTTTCACCGAGTGGTTATATCTAGTGCAGATAGTGCAACCCTAATGGCAAAATTGAGTGGCGTTTTCCCAGATACGAGATATCAGCTGTTTAGATTGTATTTCATATACGGTTCCTATTTATAGCATTTTTCTTGTAAGGAAATACATACTTCACAGCATGGGGAAAAGGGATCCGTTTTTGTTGGAGAATTCCGTATGCTATATATATATATATATATATATTGTATAACATTCTCAGGAACGCGAAATATTTGGGACTTGCTTATGGACTGTTATGGACTGTTATCTGCGAAAGGGAGTCCCTGGTCCGCGTGCAATTCTGTCAATAGCATGGTATCAAATACAAGTTACGCAGATTTCCATTCAATATCCAACGCCTTGCCAGAAGTGTCAAGCAGATATTCACGGCTGCTGTCTGGCTGAAGATCGTCAGTTGAACATAACACTCACTTGAGCCAAAAGAAATTGATGCTATTACTTACTATTTTGTGCACATGTTAAAAGATTTTACAACTTATGGTTTTTGAAATGTGCATATTTCTTTCTTTTTATTTGCCTTTCTCGTGCTCATATTGTGACAGAGGATAACACGAGGAACGGACTGTCTGCATCAAGTCTGTGTGTGTACACAGACTTTTTTTCCTCACATACTTCAGTATTGATTGATTGATTGATTGATTGATTGATTGATTGATTGATTGATTGATTGATTGATTGATTGATTGATTGATTGATTGATTGATATCCATGTGTCAGTTTTGTGGTCAGGTTTTCTCGGACACGTACTATTCTTCTATAAAGTAGAAAATTTGGCATGGTGATAGACCCAGTGGTGAAGTTTTGCATATTGTTTTGAACAGTCATGATGTTGAAGATTATACATATTTGTGGAAATTTTAAATCTTACATATCTTCGAAAACTTTTCTACATTCGCAGCTTAATATGTGGATCTATCGCTACAGCAAAACCCTATAGCATGCAAACAAAGTTGACAAGTTTAATTTATGTTAAGTTCATTGAATATCCTTAGAATTTTAAGACACATGCAGCTGACATCCCCCTCAAGCTGCTGACTGTTTCCAGTGCCAGACTGTCATGAAACCAGAGATAATTGAACTGTGAAGGCCTGTCCTACATATCTATTAGTACACGGGCAGTGGTGTCCAGTGCCCAGTGTCAAGTGCACAGTGCTGTCTGCATTGTGTAAACAGGGAGGCTATATATAGTCTGAAGCCTCCTTGGTGTGACTCCCCATCACAATAAGTTAGTGCTAACTGAGGGCTGGCAAACTCCCTGTAATGACCAACTGTAGTATGGAAGGATTTTGGTCAGGGCAGCGGGTACATTGGGGCATGCAGGCAGGGCTCCCATAGACATACCTGTTGTATTTTTGGACCCAGCAGTGACATTTGCTCATCACTTGAATATCTATGACATTTTATTATAACCTTTGTAAACTTTCAGCAAAGATTCATCTTAATTTACCCCTGTTCAGCCTGTGCAAACCTGCAAGTTAAGTTTGCCACACCTTAAGTAGGTTGTTGAATCTCGATATTTAAACATGTACATGTACCATGGGCATGGTATAGATTTTTGTTAGGAGCTATGTGGAGTTGGATGTTTCCTACCCAAACTTACAACTTAAGTTTGCTGGCACATTCAGGCTGGTGACATCCAATAGCTAAACACATAGTTTTCTGTAAGAGCCATGTGAAGTTTAATGTTATACATGACAGTGGATCAGGTGAGCCTAATAGTTGATATTAGTAGAGATTGTGACGTATATGTTCATCGTCAGCATATTAAATGGGTTCAGCATCATATTTAAACGTCATGTTAATAATTATGCAAATTAGGGTCAC
Source organism: Hermodice carunculata (assembly GCA_964020975.1). Classification (NCBI taxonomy): domain Eukaryota; kingdom Metazoa; phylum Annelida; class Polychaeta; order Eunicida; family Amphinomidae; genus Hermodice; species Hermodice carunculata. Next base: position 19,092,606 of record OZ026612.1, on the reverse strand, counting down.
ACTATTACAGATAGAGCTGCCATTCCAACTTCAATTTGTGGGTTTGTGACATAGTCATTTCTTATTTATTAAAGTTAGGTGAATACACAAAATTGATTTCTTGAATAAGTCCTAAACTATTGCAGATGAAGGTGTGATTCCCACTTCAATTTGTAGTTTTGTGGCATAGACGCATCCAATGAAATATGAACCAAAGTAGCATTATAATTTATGCAAATTAGTCGAATACACAAGATGTAGATCTGGAATAACTTCAAAACTATTACAGATAGAGGTGCCATTCTCACTTCAATTGTGACATAACCGCCTCCAATGAATCATAAACCAAACTTGTAGCATTTTGATTTATGAAAATTAGGTAAATACACAAAATTAAATAAGTTCCAAACTATTACAGATAGAGACGTCATTCTTACTTTAATTGATAGGTTTGTGACATAGCCCCTCTAATGAAACATGAACCAAAAATATAGCACTTTAATTTATGTAAATTAGGTGCCTTCCCAACTTCAATTTGTAATATAGGTTTTTGATATAGCCGTATGAAAAAATTACTGTTGCAGGAGTTAGATAAAAATGAGTAGGCAATCTTTAAGTTTTCTAGGCACCCAGGCTGATTTGTTGACAAACAAATCCATTTTTCTAGTCCTTCTTTCTTGTCTTCGTTTCCACTTTATTTATGTGTCAGCTTACACTCAGACACCGTGCAAGCCAGAAACCTAACATTTGACAGGAATATAGCACCCATAGTGAAGTTTTGCTCATCGTTCAGAATCTTCAACAGATTAAAACTTATGCAAATTAGGGCCATCCGGAAATTTTAAGCCCATTTGACTTCCAAAATTATTCAATGCAGAGGCCCATTGTTTCGCTAATGGTTCATTGCTTGCATCTGTAGGACACATCACCATAATTGTAGAATTAAAATTTATGTTTATTATGAACACTTCAAAATTTCAAAATTTAATATCTTCAAACCTAGTATCGATAGAGATGCCATTCAGCTCAGTGGATGAATACGTAGATTATTGGACTTATTTGTTTTTTGATACTGCAAAAGAATTCCTTCCTTGTAAAGACGTGCTTATCAGGTCTAAGGGCAAACCTAGGGTTACTGGTCATACCAAGCTCTTGATACGTAGGCGGAACCGAGCGTGAACAAGATGTAAAAACTCTGTGGAAAAAACGACAATGGCAATCCTTCACCTGTTACTGAAAGGCTCTTCCAACTATACAAGTGCCACCGTAATATTTCTGTTTCGGCAAACAAGAAGGCAATGCGGACTTGTTTTTCCAAACTTTGGTCTGAACTAGGCTATAAACAAATTAATGTTTTATAAGCGGTGGAATTTGTCCAAATCAAAATTAGAAAGCAATCTGCATCCCAACATTCCACTCCTCATTGAAAAAAGCTGAAGTTTTTATATTTTGCTAGACAGTGCAGAACACTTACAGATGACAACTTACCCCTTATTACCTGCTTTTGCGTATCGTACAAATGCCATGCTGGACCCTTTTGTATTGAATGTGAATGATGTTCTGAAAGTCATGCCCTCGCTTAAAACTAGCTCCACAACAGGCCCTGATGGCATGAGCAACTTTCTTCTCAAACAAACTAACCCAAGTATTTCTGACTCCCTTACTAGATTATTCAACATTTCTTTGTCTACTAGTAGATTTCCTGCGCGGTGGAAAAAAATCAAATATATACCCGGTTCACAAGAAAGCCATGCACAGTTAAAATCAAACTACTGTACAATTTCCTTATTATGCAAAGTATCAAAAGTCTTCGAAACATTTGTTCAATAAGCTGTATGAATACTTAATGAGTAATAATCTCCTAACTAGGCGAAATTCTGGCTTCGTTTCTTATGATTGCACAATAAACCAGTTAAAAAGTACAGTTCACAAAATCTACATGGCCTAGATCTAGGTAAAGAGCCAGAATGATTTTTCTTGATATTTCTAAATCCTTTGACGGCGTGTGGCACGAGGGACTCCTTTTTAAGATGCATAAACTGGGCATTTCCCCACCAATTATGTAATGGTTTAATAGTTATCGACAACAAAGGGCTGTCATACACGGTCAAAGTACATCATGATTACCTATAGAGGCAGGAGTGCCTCAGGGCTCTATTATCGGGCCCCTCCTATTCTTAATTTTAATTAACGACAGTGTTGCTAATATCACGAGTGACATCAGGCTCTTCGCCAATGACACTAGCATTCTCGAAATCATTTATGATCGTGAAGTCTCTGGGACTCACTTTAATTCTGATCTCGTCCATCTCTCTGTATGTGGTCGGGTCTGGCGCATGATATTCAGTGCCATTAAATCACTTTCGGTTCCGGTTTTCATGTAAACGAGACAAAGAGACTCACACTACCTTGTATCTCGGAGAGACTGCCATTTCGGAGGCTACACACCACACTCAGTAAGTCTTACTGTCTCACATGATTTAAAATGGCACTTACAAATTAACAAAACATGTATTGTCACTGCAGCAAGTAAACGTCTATCTCATCTAAAATGGCCTAAGTCTATACTTTCCAGGAAAACCTTATCAAAGTTGTATTTGTCTATTGACCGCCCAATTCTCGAATACGGTTGTGTTCTTTTTGACAACTGCACACAAGAGCTATCTGATCTCCGAGAAAGACTGCAGTATGAAACTGCTAGAGTATGTACTGGTGCTATGGAATTTACGTTACATGATAGACTGTTGGCTGTAATTGGCTGCAAACCACCTCACACTCGCATTAATTTGTTCAAATTAGTGTTCAATAAGCTTACCCAGCCACCACAACCCACCCACCCCCTTACCTATGTGAATTAATCCCGACTTACGACTTACCTTAAATTAGCCGCCTCCTCCGCAGGTACCCTAAACAAAGACAAATCAGTGTGGAGTGGATGTACACAGGCGGATACAATGTTGCTTGAAGGTTTTCAACTGGCAGCAACCCGGGCTGTAACGGGTGGTATCTATCGCACCCGTCATGCCGCGCTCTATAAAGAGAATGGATGGAAGACTTTAGCTGAACGTGGAGATAAACACAGACTTAAACCACCATATAAAATTATCAATGGATTTACACCAGGTTATTTACATATTTTATTCCAACAAATGTCTCATTCAGGAACACATACAACGTAAGATCCATGGAGAATATTAGTCATGTCCATGCCAGGACTAGTTTGTACAGTAATTGATTCATACCGGCCGCTATTCGTCAATGGAATACTTTACCATTATCAGTGAGAATGTCTGAAGATCTGGGAACTTTCCAGCGAAAATTGAACAAAGACAAGCCAAAGGCTAATGATTTATATTATCTTGGAAACCGAAATGTAAATGTCATACATTCAAGAATGAGAATGGGTTGCAACCAGTTAAACCAACCTATGTATAGAATCGGTGTCAAGAGTTCCCCTGGTTGTGCCTACGGCGCGTCACTCGAGGACACTTACCATTATAAAAGTGTGTGTGTCAACACACACTTTTCTGTTTTTCATGAAATTCTTTCTTTCTTTCTTTCTTTCTTTCTTCTTTACCAGCAAATTTGACCGACACTTTTCTCGAACACTATCATACATACAAACTCAAAACTTGGCATGATTGTACCTCCATACAAGGAGTTTGACCGTTTTATACAAAGGATTGAAGATGTTTAAAATTATGCAAATTAGGGGCATTTGAAATTTTAAATCTTGAATATCTTCAAAAGTATAATAGATAGAGATGTCATTCCAACTTCTACTAGGGGGTAATTGACCATTGCGCATCTAATGAATTTAAAACAAAAGTTGTAGCAATTTAAATTATGCTAATTAGCAGCATTTTAAATTTTAAAACTTGAATATCTTCAAAACTATTATAGATAGAGATGTCATTTTAACTTGTGCTATGGGGTTATTGACCATTGTGCATCTAATGAATCAAAAGCAAAAGTTGTACCCATTTAAATTATGCTAATTAGCAGCATTTAAAATTTTAAAACTTGAATATCTTCAAAACTATTATAGATAGAGATGTCACTTCAACTTTTACTACGGGGTTGTTGACCATTGCGAATGTAATGAATCTAAAACAAAAGTTGTAGCAATTTAAATTATCTAATCAGCAGTATTCGAAATTTTCAATCTTGAATATCTTCAACACTATAATAGATAGAGATGCCATTCCAACTTCTGCTGCTGTGTTATGGAATATTTGTACATTGCCATACCAATATGCTTTTAAGGCACACACACTTATTTGCTATGCAGCAAATCATCTTTCCTAGTTTCTTTGTTTGTCTTCGTTACATCAATGAACGGGAATACTCTGCAACTATCCATTTTGTCTATTCCCAATGTGTCGTTTACGTTTAATACTGCATTAAATGGATGTTCTAAATGTTCCAAATCTGACAATGTAGCTATTTTCGAGGCAGTACATTGTCAGCGCTGGTAGATTTACATAAAGCCCGCACTGATTTCACTGATCATTGTGCCCGTGGCCACGTGCGGGCCATCATTCATTTGGTAATCTGCAAGCTCGGACACCTATTAGCCTACTGTCAGTGGCGTCCGATGTTGTTTTATTTTCAACGTGTTATGTTACGTTACCCTATGTACATATTATGTCTTTCATTTCATGTGTATTTTATTTTATTTTTTGTTGCGAGAGGAATTAATATAGGCTCTGCCTGTTTTCCAATCGCCTTTTGGAATAAAAATATGTTTAAACCAAAGACAAATCAAATGTAGGACTGATCGTTACTTTATATCGTTTCTATCGTCCGCCATTCGCCTTTGGAACGGCTTACCTGATGATCTCAAGCCTTCCCCAACACTCTCAATCTTCAAAGGAAACATTGAAAATGTACCGTTCTTTCGCTATGAAATTCCAAATTATTTTGCGTTTGGTGATCGCTTTGCAAATATAATTCAAACCCAGCTTCACCTAGGGCGCTCTAAACTAAATTCCCACTAATAAGGAGTCAACATTCTGCCCTCAGCTGATTGTTTATGTAGCTGCTTAAATAAAGATACACGTCATTTTTTCCTGTCTTGCCCACTTTTCAAACGACCTAGACTTGCAGTCCTGAGGTTTGTAACAAATGTGCTTTCTCCTGGTGTACATTCTAATTTATTAATAAACTTTGTCGGTAATAGACTTCTTGAAATTATGCTGTCCGGTAGTACCAGCCTTCCAGATGTGTTAAATATTGAATTTTTTTCAACCGATCATTTATATATTACTCAGATCAGATTTTTTGTCAACTAATGATCCCAACGCAAACAGATTTACACTGCCCTGTATGTCTTGTATATTTATTGTGTGTGTGCATGTCTGGAGAATCCCTCGTTTAGCTATTCATTATAGCTATTGAGCAATCGGCTTCCTTTTCGAAAGAAATACGTTTACCTACATACATTCCAATTTCAATTCTCAGGCTGTGCTGTAGGCACGTCCTGCGAACTACAAACAAAAGTTGTAAAAATTTAGATTTATGCTAATTGGGGACATATTAGCTGGTTGTTTACACGCACTGTGATGATCAGCATCTGATCATTACTTGCATCTTTTCCTATAATGAAGAAACAAATACAGCTATCTGACACACGTATGTATTTCTTCTTGGGTTATAATACAATGTATACATTTTATATGTGAACAATGTTGTAAATGTCAATGTCCATACTCAGCCGTACTACGCAAAACAGCTGACCCGCTCTGGAATGGGTACCTCCTTATAGTGGGCACTTCAATATTTACTTTTGAAAAAAAAAATTGTCTCTCCGCACATGGAGTATAAAGCAGAATGGTGGCTGGTTGTAAACACTTAGAACGCCAGGTCAACTGTCCCATTACACAACTTCTCAACATGATGCCTATGTTTTCTTTGATGAGAGCTAGCAGTCGTAGCATATTTAAATCATGTGTACCATTATATCTATCGCAGAAAAAAACATTTTGTTTGTTCACATGTGAAAAAGTCTTTCCTTATGAATAAAAAAAACGTAATCTCCGACAATCTGTCTATTAAGACCACATGATTAATATAGGTCCGTGGTGCTCTATTTTTCATTATTCAGAGCCATACACCAAGAAAGAGACCATTTTTTTGTGACCACTTTGGGCTTGTCCTACGGATGGTCGTTCAAAAAAGGACTACTGTACTGATGTAGAGTAGTACCTGCTGTATTTGGCCTGTCCTTCTGCTCACAAACAAAGTGACCATACAGAGAAGGTGGCCTTTTGGCCTTTCACTGTAGGTAAATTTACAACAACAAAAAACCTAAATCTGCTGTCCAACAAATGTGACCACAACAGGCAGTGTGGCTGTTCACAGCAGTGACCACACACAGCAGGTGCACCAGTGTATTTGATAGGGTGTTGCATCTATGATCACACCGCCACAGTTGATCTATATCAGTCAGTTACACTAATTGGCCGCGTTCGGAAGTTTTAATCTCCCATAGGATTAATGCTAAAAGAAAAAACTGTAGATATTATAGGTATGTTTGTTGGGGTTCAGCTAGTGAAAATTTGATCAAAATCATGGAATTTCATCGCTTATTGCTTAATTCAAATAAATACATGAAATTAATGTACTGCCAGGAGTGGATTTGCGGGAACCAATTACGCTGGTGCAGGAAATAATTTTGTCCCAGTAGAGCGTACGGAAAACAATTATGGTCCCACACAATTTTCTGAAGTATGTTGGTACGGAAAATAAATTCAACCAGTCTGCTAGAGGAAAATTTCCCTTTACTCCCCTCTAGATACACGATCGTGGCCACTCTAGATAGACCTCAGGAAATGTTTACATTCCACAACCAACTTTGAAGCTGGTTTTAGCCAGAGTACATTTTCCAGTGCCGTTAGGATATTTAGCAAATCACATTTGAAACTATTATCGCTATCAAAATATGCACACAATAAACTGGGAAGATGTATGCAAATCATTAGCATTTGAAAGTTTAACCGTTTCATATTTGACACAAGATCTTCGATAATTATGACCGACATAATGGAAGAGCCGCCCACAGTGTGTCAGTGGGAACATTATTGCTATCAACATATGCAAACTTTTCACGCACAGGCAGATTTCCTTTGAATAAAATCATTGTTTTCTTGTTTACGTCTCTTAATTACTGTAGTAATGAAAAATCTATTTCAAAGATGACAGAATCGATTTGAACTACCGCTGACATTTTTTGGTTGACACAGGTCTCAAGTCAGAAGGGGGGTAAGGGGGTTTTCAGTACGCTGGTACAGGTAATTATTTTTCTAGAGTACATAGTACGGAAAATAAAAATCTTTCAAAATTTAGGATAGTACGAAATACGTAAAATAAGAGGGCTTCCAGTACGCCAATACGGTAAATAAAAAGCCCCAGTACGCCAGTTCGGGAAACCCCTTTACCACCCAAGTCAATGATGCAGTAGATACTTTCAAACAAGTATTGCATAATGCACGGAGGGGTCCAATTTGGTGTGCTCTGTCAGTACGAAAATTGTATTTCTCATGTTTTGGGGTGTACCTATAGAGTTTATATATACTTGCAAAAACTTATGATCTGATGACTGCCCCGCGGTTTCTGCCCACTTTCATGAATTGGTTGTACTGTATGAACTTGAGTCATAGAGTTACTTAAACTGAAGGCAGGATCAGTTCTACAACACAGAAAATTTGTTTTGTTAGGTGGGCGAATGGGTTCTTTTTCATCATTTGAACCCGCCATACAGCAACTCAGCTCCATCGGTGTGCCCGTTGTGAAGGGAGAGTTTTCCTTATTAAATTATCATAGAATCATAATATTCGAAAGGTAGGCCTACTAGGGTTCTTAAGCGGTTGCAGCTTGTGTTATACTTAAAATATATGTTTTTTGTCAAATATTGGATCACTTTACAAAACCATTTTAGTCTAACAAATAAACATTTTTAATAATTCAGTGACGGCAAAATAGAGTTTCATCGAGGACACAGGACAAATACATATTGATGTCAGAGTTATACAAAAGGCAGAAAGAGGAGTAAACCACAGATAATGACACAGTCATTCGACTCCGGGGATGAGGCTCTGGCAGCAGCGGTAATTGCGACTTCACTAGGCGGTAAGCCATACACCGAGGCCATATGTTTTATTGCTTGCCCGCTGTGCGTGGAGAGAATATCTGGACGTAATTCTCTTAGAAATTGGTCCGTTAGCCTTGGATGGTACATCTTACTGATTCTCACCTTACAAACACCCACATTTTTTGTATTGTGAGAAATGTACCCTGCAATATGTAACTGCTATGGTCGGTCACCGTCAATCGGTGACTTTCTACACATCGAGTTTGGAGAGCATGTGTATATAAGTGTGCCTTTGAATTGGTGCTAAGGAACGTTTTGGAACCTTTACCAAATCAGAGTGTTCGTTTTGGTGATGGTTTGGTTTATGTTTTCCCAAAAGACCATTTGCAAGTACAATTTTTATTCGTATTTGTTATACGAGACCCCATTTGACTAAAGAGTCATTAAAGGTGGAAAAAGTTCCCTTCAGAATCATTTACAAGTTAACTTTAGCCTGAAGGGAACTCACCGGCCTACCCGTATGTGTGCTCAAGAGACCCTTTGAGTGGTTGTAAGTTGTCATTCAATAATTTAAGATCTAATTGCTCGTGAATAAGACCTGAGCATGTTCAAGTAGGTATACCATTGCGACCTGCAGCATGTGATAATGATTTGCAGAACTTTGACAACCACAACATAGATAATTTTTGGATGTAGGAAGCGATCAGCATATGAAGGTCATGCTGAAATAGAAGTGTGTGCAGCACTCGGGAAGCCGATGTATTATAGTTTATATTAGCTAGCCACGGCAATGCATAGGTACACCGTACCTAGAACTGTGGTCAGCTTGGCTTATGTGGTGATGTCTCAAAAGTCCATTACTATAATACAGTTAAGTCCCCGTCAGATGCATTAAAGTATAGGATATTCCCTCAGGCGGTATTATGATAAATGCTGTGTTTCAACTTCATGACAAAAAACATATGGACACATTCCACCACTTTTGCTTCAAACTAGACAAATTAAGGGTAGTTCTATAGTTCCACATCTCATGGCTTCAGTGGCCGGACATCGCATGCATAAAAATCGTGTTCTTGACAAAGCCGATCTGACGGGACGCATTAGCGAACGAAAACTACAACAAGGGAATCATCAAACGGTATCTTTTTATGTGGGTTAAGCTTGTATTAGTTGGTCATTTAAGACTTCCGTCCTTATTTGATCAAGACAGGTGACGAACGTGAGATTTATCTGGTCACATGTTATTTTTCAACGATAGACAGTTTCCAGCTGACAGGTATCGAAGGGTGCATCTGCCACTAAAAGCTAATTCTCTAAAGCGGAAATACATAATGTTCGTCTCGCTGTGAATATTCAGTCATACCAGAGCAATTCGATGTGTGATCGATTTGTATAACCCTTCTTTAATCAAAAAATAATTTTTAATTGTTACTTGCGAACCTCGTCGCTAGTTTATCTGGAAACTTTGATTCAGAAATTCCGATGGTCGCGATCTTGGTGATGTCACAACTTCACAGGCGGTCTCTCTCTCTCTCTCTCTCTCTCTCTCTCTCTCTCTCTCTCTCTCTCTCTCTCTCTCTCTCTCTCTCTCTCTCTCTCTCTCTCTCTCTCTCTCTCTCTCTCTCTCTCTCTCTCTCCCTCCCTCCCTCCCTCCCTCCCTCTCTCTCTCTCTCTCTCTCTCTCTCTCTCTCTCTCTCTCTCTCTCTCTCTCTCTCTCTCTCTCTCTCTCTCTCTCTCTCAAATTTTAATAAAGGGTCTTCTTACGAGGAATTGGAAAAAACCCATACTGATACTTGAATGGTATTTTTAGTAAATGGTTAATTTGGATTTGAAATCATAACAATAATAATTGGAGTGAGCGCAACTTGTGTTGTGATTAGCATTGACAGATTTAAATATCAGCAAACTGTCGCTGATAACTGACAGAGTTAAATGTCCAGAGCCTGTCGTTGATGATTGACAGATCTAAATAAAAACATCCTGTCGCGGATAATTTGCAATATCCCTCAGTGCGACATAATGCTGTTATTCGGGTGGTTGGTTACGGGCTGTTTCCTAATGACCAGAGAACCCGGACAAGGTGGTTTTGGACAGACGCTGTCAAAGTCTCACTGTAGAATTTAATATTCATATTAAGACCTCTCTTCAAACAGACCAGGCTTACTCGCGTCAATCAATCACCTTTGCACTTGATCGATGTGTACAGGTCAGGTTGAGTTGTAACTGCAATTTTAAACTACAAAACAAAGATTTGCTTGAAAGCAAATCTCTGTGCGCCTGAAAAGTTTGCTGTACTTCGTACTGGCCATCGTTTTCGAACAAAATTGTTTTCTGTACGCAGGACTGGGGCAAAAGTATATTCTGTACCAACGTAAAGGGACCCTCTCCCCTCCTTCTTTATAGTGAATGTATTTACGGTATTGTTATGAATTAAGCTACAAGACTTCAACTTCCACACCACATTCAGCAACTGAACCACTGAAAAACATTTGCTCATATAATGACTACGATATCTAATTTCTGCTTTAATTTCAAGGGGATTGAAACTTTCAAACGCTTTCCAATAAGTGTAATGGACTGAAATATATCAACTCTGGCAATGTGATCATAAGATGCACCAGCCTAACACAAACTGGTAAACCTGCCGTATGTGGTCACTGCTGTGAACAACCACTTTGCTTATTGTGGCCACATTTGTTGGACAAAGGAGTCAGGTTCTTTGTTAATATACCTGCAGTAAAAGGTACCCCTGTGGACCTCATAACCTTATGGTCCGAACAGGCACGTTGTCTGTAACCACATTTTTGTCTAAGCTTAGACTATACCACATGTAAACAATAATGTAGTTATTTGTAGCAGATGGCACTGTTTGTGATAGGGGATATGATTTGATGGCACTGTTTGTGATAGGGGATATGATTTGATGGTACTGTTTGTGATAGGGAATATGATTGGATGGCACTGTTTGTGATAGGGGATTATATCTGGCAGGCTTCTACCAACAGGTCTCTGTGCTATCTTGCAATTAATGGCAGGCTTGAATAGCTCTAGGCAGTGAGGCCCTATACTTAGAATTACACTGACACAGGACGTATATATACAGTGGCCCGACAGCTTGTAAGGTCCATCTCATCAGTCCAGTGGCCACTTCTCTACAATTCCTAATGACAAAGAGCGACATACCTTGCGTACATACTGCCCCCCACCCACCCACCCCCCACCCCCAAAGAGGCCAGCCGTCTTAAAAGACCACTTTTGGATTGCATGTGGGGTGACCTTCTTACAGGCGTTTCAAATAGTACAGAAAAACATGACCCATATTCATAAATTTCAAACCCAACAATGACAGCAGAGAGAGTCTGGTGTAACAAAAACATCAACATTAATCTTTCAATACCAATATGAAGGAATAAATTTTATTCGTGACTTGAGACAGGCAGTCACCCATATATAAGGCAACTGGTGGTTTTAAACCGGTCTTCTCTACCTTTGAAATATTCTTCATTAACTTCAGACTTTAATGTTTCCAAAATATGTAGGCCCAACCACTCAAAACCCAAATTGTATCACTTCTGACGAAATTAAAAAGATACCTGGTAGGCCTATCACTTATTGGTTCTCCTGACTTGTCAGTCAGCTGAGTTTACAGCAAAAGATGAAAGTAGGCCTACATCGTTTTCGTGATATTTATGGATCTGGAACATTATAAACACACTCTACCGCCGTTATAACTATAAGTCGGAGAACACAGCCCATAGCACAACATAGCCAATGGAGTGTTTATCAACTAGTTCAGAAAAACATGCCCCATATTCATAAATTTGAAACCCAACAATATTAGCAAACAGATTCCATAGCTACGAAAACATCAACATTCATCTTCCAATACCAAATTGTTGAAGAAATAAATTTCACTCCTGACCTGAGACAAGCAGACAATTAATTCCACTATGGAGTAAGTTGCCTGTGAGACAGGTTCTGACAGACTCAGCTGATTTATAATGCGTGTAAAATGGTTGCATAGCAGCATGGCGGCAGATAGCAGTAACCAGCTTGTACTGTACATGTTATGCTGGCGGTGGCGAGGGGGGGGGGGGGGGGGAAGGAGGCTATCGTGGAGCAGTCCAGTGAGTTTAGCATAAATTGCAATTCCCCATCCTTTGTTTGCATGGCTTAGGAGTTGCCTGTGGCACAAATCCATCTATTGAATTAGGAATGGCACCGCTATCTACATAGGTTTGGGGATTTTCAACTTTAAAATTTTCATATGGCCCTAATTAGCATAACTTTTGATTTTCTTCTTGAACTTTATTTTGCGGTTCATTTGACACACCTACAGCACAAACCTGAGAATTAAATTGGAATCGTCCCTTTATCTCTAAAAGTTGTGAAGATATTTAGCTTCCAAATTCTGATGTGTCCCCAATTAGCAAAAATTTCAATTTTAAAACTTTTGTTGCTGGTTCATTGGGTGTGCCGCTCCTACAAATGCACCAATAGAACAACATTTGGGTCTCTTTGTCGAAAACTTTTAAAGTCAGAAGGAACTGTGATTTCCACATGGCCCTAAGTTGCATAATTTTCAATCAATCAATCAACCAATCAAGAAAGAAAGAAAGAAAGAAAGAAAGAAAGAAAGAAAGAAAGAAAGAAAGAAAGAAAGAAAGAAAGAAAGAAAAGAAAGAAAGAAAGAAAGAAAGAAAGAAAGAAAGAAAGAAAGAAAGAAAGAAAGAAAGAAAGAAAGAAAGAAAGAAAGAAAGAAAGAAAGAAAGAAAGAAAGAAAGAAAGAAAGAAAGAAAGAAAACGATATTTCTGTGTTCACACACAGACATATTTACTTTCCACAGCGCAAGTTCATTTCACAACTACATGCACAAAACAGTAGAGGCATTTACAATAAGCAAATAAAAAATAATGCTGTTGCAATATCCGTGTATACATGCCATTTTCCCCAAACATGGCAATCTTATAAAATGACCGTTATATGTTCATGGGTCTACCAAACATGACATCGTTGTAAACTATCATGACAGAAACAACATTGTGACTGATGAAGTCCCATCATTGTCAGTCTTGCTCCGAACAGTTCCTCGTGACAAGGGGTAATGAATGCTTATTTACAACTTTGGAGTGTTAAAATGGATACAGAAAGTGATGTGGATCAATGCTAATCATCTCCAAACAAAAGCCTAAATTTTGATATAGTCATGCCCATTGTTGAAACTATTTTTTCACTCCAGTCAATTTCTAATCTTACATGAATTTTTTACTTTATTCTCCAAACAACACGCACATTCAACAAGCTGTGTTTCGATGTGTTGCTTGGCTTTCCTTGCAAAATAACAGCAATTTGTCAGAGTCCAGTTAACGTAACGGACCAACTGAAATGGAGCGCAGAGGAGAACAAATGAACCAAATGTATAAACTGTTACACTCTGAACCAAAATACATCAGGTCGATCGATTCCATTTACTCAAAGCCCTGTTCACCGGTACTTATTTGTCACTTACGTTGGTCTCGGAGATATGTTCTGCACCTGCAGTATAGAGATAAAGTGCCGTTACCATGGAAATACATGCAGTTTAAGTCTAAAAATGTCTTCATTTCTATTTGTAGCCCCCTTTTTTCAAATAAGGACACAGAAATGGATTATAGCTCTTTAAAAGACAATTAACTGTAAAATCCACAAAAGGCATAATAGTTATAGTTATCTAGATACATTTGGAGCAATCAATGATTATAGTGAAGTTTTAAGCATAAATTTTAAGGATAGGTAAGACACCAAAAACCTTCGCATGGCCAATTTTGAAATTTTAACGGTTTTTAGAAGACGAATGTCCTTTTTATTAGTTGTCAAAATTTCAAGCTTTTAACGAAAGTAGAAATATGAGAAAAACGTCAAAAACCACACAGGCATGTGGACATCCCCACGTCCATGTGTCATTCTTTTGGCTTTCAGCCGCCAAACGAAACAATGCCACCCGTCAATTATACTTAACAGCTTGTCACGTGGCTGCAGGTAGCAACGGCCCATGGCAAAAGGAGAGTGGTATTAGGGCGGCAATGCGAAATAAGGGTGCATGCCGAAAGTATGTTTGTGGGCGGGGAAAAGATGCAAACATGCTAACAAATCATGGCCTTCGTGGTTCACTTTATAGTTATCTTGCTTGTTTTGCGTTCTAATGAATGGAGACTTTAAATCTTCAAGAGGAGCGGGAATCGTCAGACGATGTCCCTTCAAAGGCCGTGCCGCGATGGATTACCCCAGTGATCCTGCAAACTAAAGACAGGCGGGGAAAAAACTGGTACTTTAATCAACAATACCCACCTACATAATAATATTTTGTCGAAACCCAGGGATGAGGAAATACAAGTACAAATAAACACATCGAAATAAGCATAAACGTGAACAGCAGAGAAAACACACAAATAGCGTTACAAAACTCAGGTTGGAAAGAGAAATGAAACTCACTGAGAAAATAACTAGAAAATAGTGACAAGCTTACTACGGAAAGTGTACAGACAAGTCTAAAAAGCTAACTACATAAAATATACAGATAGGAGTAAATACAATAAAATACTATCCCTAAAAACGGAATGAAGAGGTAGGGGACGGAAGACTAAACCCGCCATCCGTGTACTGACCACGAGTGGCCGCTGGCCGCCCAACCGAAGCAAGCAAATACAACTTTCGTTGCCAGGCTTGAGGTCACGGGGCCCGAAGGGCCGCCTCAATGACGTCACACTTTGCAACCAGACTGTCGCCATTTGACAGATCGCTGAATAATGTTTTCCGTACTTTAAAGGCTCTTTTATTCATGTGATTGGCCAAGAGTTAATTGACAACCTCCCCAAATATTAAGGAACGATGTTTACTACATTTTGTACAAATATCAGCTAAACTTGAGCAAATGGTATTGTTTCAGAGGCAAATGATCAACATCAAAGGCCTTTGAAGCTTGTTTTCTCAGAAAGGATGTTAAGACGAGGACCCCACATAAGAATGGTTATTCCAAGAAAACGGCTAAGCGAAATTTAATCCGGTTATTGGCTTTTGATTCTGTAATGTCTGAACTGCAAAAACGATTCAGCGATTTTCTAAATTTTGCTTGTTCTTTTTCTGTGAAATGAAGAAAATGACCATCCTGAAAATCAAAGGGAAAATTGAAACGTCAGACTTTGAGGAGAGATAACAGAAAAACGAAACCAAACATAAAAAATCGCAGGATCCTTTTTTTGTTGCCAATATGTCAGGATTAAGATGCAAGTGTAATTATGATTTTATCACAAATAATTAGTGACTTATATCGACATTTATGGGGTGGATGCTTTGCGGTCAACTTTCAATTGTTTATTCAACAATTAACATCACAAACACCCAAATACGGAACATATAAATTCTTTGGAGTATCACAATTACACACATACATGATATGTTATTCTAACTCAAACACATTTTGAGGTAGGAGTGACTAAAGTGGGATTTATTTTTGGTGTCTTACCGGTCCTTAAAAGCCTGTGTACAAACTTCATATTCCCCCGGGGTGAAGGCCTCTTGGCCTAGCTGTTTGGACATTGATTGCACCCAACCTAATCCTAAGTAGTTGCTGAATAAACTTGGGAATTCGCACCTTTTCTGACTACTGGTTGTGGGTGGACCATATACCACACAGGCCATGCAGACTGTGGGCAGTAATTGGGTCAGATACCTGCTGCATATATGTATATGTGCTTGCCTGTGACTGCGAACATGGTGAATGATTTAGTGTTCTTATACACAGTAAAATCAGATATTTCGATATGGTACTTTAATTAATATTTGAGGCAGTCATATGGCAGACACATCTGCCGTGCTAATCTGTTTTCATCCTTCTACTTTTTGACACATTTACACTAAAAACAACATTGACAATAGCATGCAAATAAACTGGTTGTGTGCTCGATTCGTTGCTTTCTAACTGCTAGGTTATCCAGTTTTTTTTAATAAATATGTTTACAAAAAGTTGATATGTCAGCCAGCTAAGCATATCGGATGGGTGGTCGTGGTCTGTCCATCCATCTATCCTCCATCTATAATTATATTTTCAACTCAAAATCATTATAGTGTGGGGTGTGGGGGCATATGCTTCTATATGACGTCCCATGGGACTGAAATGTTAATGTTTTAATTAGATCTGGGTGCAAACCCATACATTTTGTTTTTCCAGAAATTCTTTTTTTTCTTTCTTTCGGTCTTTTTTTCTTCCTTACGACCAAATTTGTCCAGAGTTTTTCTCAGACACTATTATTCCGAAAACCACCAAACTTGTCATGGTGACTGACCTACCAGTGAAATTGTGCAAAGCTTTTGGAATAGTTCTGATGTTTAAAATTATGCAAACTATAGGCAGTTAAAGTTTTAAAAGCTCTATGTCTTCAAAAATACAAATAGATACAAAGTTCTAACTGAATCATGTGGGTTTGACACATCTGGCAAATCCGATTGCTTTCAAACAAAAGTTGGGGAATTTTAATGTATGGTAATTTCATTGAATCACTCCACAAAACACATCCCTTCTACTGCTTGTTTCAAGCCGCATGGACCTCCATAGTGCTAGACGACCATTTTGCATTCATAATAAATTAGCTTGAGCCTGTGCCATAGGCCGCCTTCTATCCCGGTTTGGGTCTTGTAGCAAATGGGGGGGGGGGGAGACATTACAAGTCTTTTCCTTGTCCTTACATGTACTGTCTGACTTTTGCTTCCATCTCTCCTTTCTCTTCCAATGCACTGAGTTCTAGTTTTTATAGTGTAAAATATTTAAATGTCCCTATAACCTTTAGCAGCTTACTTATTATTCTAACCTCTCAATATGAAAACTGTTGCTTTCTGAGTCCTGTTGATGACTCACTTTGGGATCTGCAGCAGATGGTCCAAACAGTAGTGTCAGGTATTACTAAGATTTTTCACACATATCAGGAAGCATATTGGCACTTGATTATACTTGAAAATACTTGCATTAATATCATTTTGTGACATTATTATGAAGCCTGTTCTTCATAGCCAAGACAAGGAATAGTGAGGCAATATAGTGCTTGTCTCGGTTCTCAGGTACATGTACATGTAGTTTCGTGACAGCATCTGTTTAATGTTAAAGTTTGTTTATGTATTAAAGGTACAAAGACGGTTTTGTGTTGCATGTGCACACATCCCCTTGAATAATGATACATAAACATTGTACATGTTTATGGGCATGTGAATAATGCACATTTATATGCACATGTACTCATCCATACTGCTCAGAAGGGCTGACCCTCACAGGTATGGGCAAATTTTGGAGACCAGGGAACTGGGGTATGCTTTGAAATAATATGTATATATATATCTTCCAGAAAAGCAAATTATCCGATGTTCCACTTCATTTTACAAGATATGGACATGGTTTGCTGCTCCCTGCCTTTGTTCTTTCTACCCAAGAAGGCATTTGGGATTTATATTTGGTATCTCTTGAGAGCCTCACAAAATATTTGTTTGCTTATGACGAGCAAAAGTATGCATTAATGGTGCCATTGTATCTCACAGAAATACAACAGCTTAAGGATACAAATCCAGACATTTGGCAAGATGTTTAAAATGCAAACTTTGTTGTCAGCAATAGTAGCATGCCTTCTACTGCTACTGGACCAGATCATGGCATTGAGATCTTAGATGGGAGGGGGGGGGGGGGCTAGAAAGATGTAGGTTGCTGGTGGTGTGTCAAGTATAACTTTGAATCCAGCAGCTGGAACAAGGTTTTTCCTGATTGCTCCTGAGATGGTGAGCCTCTCAGAGGAAGCAAAAATGCAAGTTGGCCCAATACTAATCCATTGAGTCAGGCACCATGAGCTTTCAAGATCTGTTGTAGATAGGTAGCAAATGAATGTTCAGAAGCTTAAGAATGCCATTGAGTCAAATATCAGTCCTGTTATATATAATGGGAAGGACCTTGTCAATATTGTCCCAACAGCTGTCATGCCAGATGACAACCAGAAAATTATTTGTGATGCCTGTAGTATAGGTCATGAAATACATACAACATTTGTTGGAGACAGAATAAAGACAGCAAAAGTTAATATTTGCACATAGATGCCAAAGAGAAAACTCAAAACATGAAAAGATGCAAGAAAAGTGATTATACGGAAAACACAGAGCAAATTTCGTGAATTGAGAGATGATAGAGGCTTATTTGCATGCTTCATAGTTTTTGCCTAATCTCGTCTTGACAATGACATATAAAAGTGATATCCAAGTATGGATTCCAGGCTTTGCCTATTTGATGGAATGGTGTTTTTATATGCAGTAGGAAAACTTGCAGGTGTACAGACTAGCTCTGATCTTGCTTCTTATTTTGCCTCTCGTTTAATGTCCAAAACCTTGGGTTGTAAAGAGATTCATCCTATCATTGACAGATATGACACTGCATGTCTTTGAAGCAAGACACAGGGAAAGATGCCCATCTGGAAAACATTCAATTCGGTATCACATAACAGATGCTACTCCTATCAGAAAGGTTTCATTGAAACAATTGCTAGCCACATCATTCACAAAAAGGAGTCAATAGCCTACATTGCTGACAGGACATTTGTTGATTTGAGGGGAAAGGCAAGAGGCTCATAGTATCATATTGTCAGACTGCAGTGGCACCTGATTCGATGCTTGACATCTGGATACCTGTAATGAAGAAGCAGACACAAAAATCCTCCTGCACAGTTTGGATGCCAGCAAAAGAGGAGAACAAGAGCTTTATACCCATTCTTCAGACACACGTTTCCATTCTAGCCCTTCAAAGGTATTCTGAGTTGTGTTCACAGTCCTATATGGTATTTGGTGCTTTTGTAGCACTGCATACTGTTTTTCCAGCTCTTGTTCCAGATGTAGCTGCTGCTTTACCTGGTTTCCACGTATTTTCTGGTTGCGACCAGACTGAGAAGTTTGCTGAAAGCCCTTTAAGGCAAGTGGGCCTGCCATCGTTCAAGCATTTGCAAACCTAGGAAATGAACAAATGCCCAGCTGTAAAACCATATCTGCACTTCAGAAATATGTCTGCCGTTTGTATGACAGAAACACTGACTTTGAAAGTGTCGGTGACTTACAATGGCTGCTGTTCAAAAAAAAACAAGCTGAAGGTGAAAACTTCTCCCACAAAAGCAGCTTTAGAAGAAACAATATTAAGAGGTTATCATCAACCTATTATATGGTGTCATGATAAAATTCCGTGCCCTCAAGTTCCTTCACCAACAAGCTATAGGAGTTGAGAATGCTACTTATGTGCCAGTGACCACTTTGTTAGATCCAGTTCCCAGAGCAGTAGTAGACTTGGGGAAATGTGGATGCAAGGAAAGCAAATGCCTGCAAAACTGTTCATGTAGAAGGGATGGCCTTGTATATACAGAAATATACTTGGGGGGGGGGGGGGGCTAATGATGAATTTTCTTAAAATGTAGATCCAAATACAAAAACCCTCTAAGGTGGAAGTTAAAATGATTTTACAGATGAAGATGATAGCACTGATGAATGGATGGATGGATGGATGGATGGATGGATGGATGGATGGAAGGATGGATGGATGGATGGATGGATGGATGGATAGATAGATATAAAGATAGATAGATAGATGGATGGATAGATAGATAGATAGATAGATAGATAGATAGATAGATAGATAGATAGATAGATAGATAGATACATAGATAGGTAGATAGATAGATAGATAGATAGATAGATAGATAGATAGATAGATAGATAGATAGATAGATGAACGTACATTGTAAGAAAAGATTGAGAGTAGAAGCCCGTCTGGGCTAATATATACCCTCATCAATGAGAAGCAGTAACAAATTTCTTCTTCCTTTTTACATGATAAATCGTAAAATGTGTTTTGTCACCATTCAAAGACGGTGTTTTTAGCATTGAACCAAGCTTTTACCAATCTTAAAGTTGCATTGGTCCTTTGTATTAGGGTATTAAAGTTGATATTAGAAAACAACAAATTTGTGTCATCTGCAAATAGAATAATGAAACAATCTGGTCAAGCCAGAAACAAATCATTGATATAAAATAGAAAGAGGAGAGGCCCTAAAATTGACCCTTGTGGTACTCCACATGAGATATCCATAACATCAGATTCATTTTGAAAAGATACATATCGGGATCTATGAAATAAATATGAAGTGAACCAATCCAGGGGTGCACCCGAATCCCATAGTAAGATCATTTATCAAGGAATAAAACATGATTGACTGTGTCAAAGACTTTGCATAAATCAAGAAACACGCCTAATGCATATTCACCTGTCTGCAAAGCCTCTGATATTTTCTGTGTTAAAAAACTTACAGCAAGTTCTGTCCCATATCTTTTTCTCAAACCAATTTCAATTCATATAAAATATAATTTTTCTCCAGATAATCAAATAATTTGATATACACAACACTTTCAAACAACTTAGAAAAACAAGATAGTAAAGATATGGGCCTGTAATTAGAAAAATACTCTTGGTCATCTTCCTTGAAAAGAGGAACAACTTTAGATACTTTAAGAATATCAGGAAAAACACCCCTTTCCAATAATAAGTTAATAATGTGAGTTAAAGGAGACACAGTTTTAGAGCTGACATACTTGATAACGTTTGGACTAACACTATCACACCCTGGACTTGAATTCTTTAAAGAATTGATAAGTATAGGGATATCATCTTCTACAACGGGCGAAAGAAAAAAAGAATTAACATACTGGCCCCTTTAGGGATGATTGGGCAGAAATATCTGTAAGCAGAATATTTCTAACCAAATTTGGACCAATATTGGTGAAATATGAATGAAAATGATTACCTATATCTTTAGGTATGGTCAGATTGATATTATTATGTTTAAAACTACTATGTAGTTAATTTTATGCCAGCAATAATGCCATTTATCACTTTCCATGTTTTAGACAAGTTATCTTTATTTTGGTTAAAAAAATCACTAAAATGATCCCTTTCCCCTACTCTTAGGATATGAGTTGACCGATTTCGATAAGTTGTGTAGCGTGACATGTTTTCTTCTACTGTATGATATATTTTTCTTTTCATAGATTTAATCAGACCATTAGTAAGCCATGACTTTCTTTTCCTATATGTCGAGTGGTATACTTTGAGGGGAAATAATTCATCGTACTTCTGTTATAAATCAGCCAAAAACAAATCCATACTCTGATTTGGATCCTGACAGGACAAGACAGAACTCCAACCATTAGAGTTTAACTTACTTTTCATATTAGATAAAGTATTATAATCAATTTTTTGTCTTTATTGAGGTAATGATCTGGTAACTGTTTGTTTAGAACAAATTCTGAAAATTGTAAATAGTCAGAAATGTCATGATGACGATTAGGTATTGATATCTTCCATTTGTTTAATCATTTCCCCTGCAGCACTGACTGAAAGCGGATATTATATTTTTTTTTAAATATACGAGTGTTTCCATTGTTTGTAAATTTTGTTTCAAGATATATTTGATACTGAACATTTTGGCTCATGATGTTTTAACATTTTGAAGGTAATGATATGGTAGATATGTTTGAAGATGTGGACAAAATATTGCTTTACACTGAACGACTAAAAAGCTAATTTTCTTCTTCAAGCAATGTAAAATGGTAAATTCTGTACTTTTGTTCATCCAAGGTGACACCACCAATTTAGTTTCTGTGTATTTCATGTGACTGTAGTTGTCTCGCCAGCATAAGCTGCTGGCGAGACTAAGCACTCACTTTCCGGACGTCCGAGAATCCATCCAGAAGTGTTGAAGTGGATCCATAGATATGGAACAATACTGACAAAATACAACACTCATTCCAAGACACTAATAGATTATATTAATCTGTAGATTTAGGTAGGGCTAGTATAGAAGTGATGGTAGGGCGATAGTTGGTATACCGTAAAGTTAACTTAACCCACCTAGAGATTTTCTCTAGTCTGTCTACAGTCAGAAACCATCATTCATTGTGGGTTCTCCTATTTCATCACTTGGGTGTAGAGGTGACCGTAGTCAATTACCTTAAGCACTCACTTCACGATCATTGTTAGTACATAAGTGTAACATACCAAAGAAGTCCTTCCGTCCATCAAAAATAAAACTTCGGAGTGACCTTATTTCACTAAATACACTGGGTACGGCTTTTATACTTGGGTAAATGATTTATAGTAATGATCACAACAGACTTGTACTTTTACTGTCATACTTCATTGGTTACATCATGCTTGAATGAGCATTTTAGGAAAACTTCGCAGTGGTATTATTTCACTAACTACACTGGGTAGGGCTTTCATAATTGGCTAAATGGTTGATAGTGATGGTCACAACAGATTTGTACCATCACTTTCATACTTCATTGGTTACGTCCGTCCGTCAGTCTGTCCATCTGTCTGGCAACAAAAAACTTCGGAGTGGCACTATTTCACTAACTACACTGGGTTGGGCTTTCATAGTTGGATAACCGATTTATAGTGGTGGTCACTACAGATTTGTACCATCACTGTCATACTTCATTGGTTATATCAAGCTTGAATGAGCATTGTATAAAAACTTTGGAGTGGCATTATTACACCAACTACACTGGATAGGGCTTTCATACTTGGGTAAATGATTGACAGTGATGGTCACTACAAATTTGTACCATCACTCTCACACTTCATTGGTTGCATCATGCTGGAATGAGCATTGTAGAAAGACTTCGAAGTGGCTTGAATTATGCCGGCGAGACCCCCGAGCATGGCTCTGGTTTTAATAAAGTCAGCAGTTTACATATTATATGCCATGTCAAGTCGTGAATACTCTAAACTGAAACAGGATTGTACCTCAATGCTGATTGCTCGTTATTGCACCCTCATAGTTTCACTATATTATATAGCATGTGCCCATTCAAGATACTGCTTTTGACTAAGTAAATATAGTTGTGTGCACATTTGTCTTCTGATTTACCCAAATTGTCTATTAGATAACAAGGAAAAGGATTTTGGAAACATATATGTGACATGGACTTGAAAATGTATGTTAGTTGCCAGATTGAGCCCAAATGTGGGTGTTCGTTAAATGGTACAATCTTGGAATTAAGGTCTCATGACCTATATGACTCGCATATCCATTAAAATATTGGCAACATTCCTTTTTGTAAACCTTTCCTACTATACAATGCAAAAAAGCATGATGCTAAAAATTAACATTCAAGTCTCACGGGAACTACAAAGGCTCCTGCATTATTAGTCTAATCATCTTCCATCTGACTAGTATTTATCCCAGGTAGTTCGTTTGTCAATGTGATTATGCTTTTAATAGTGATTTGAGGATATTTTGTCAGTTGGTTGGTTGGTTGGTTGGTTGGTTGGTTAGCTTGCTTCCTTGCTTCCTTGTTTCCTTCCGTCCTTCCTTGTCTGTCCGTCTCTGTCTGTATGTGAGTCCGTTTGTTTGTTTGTTTGCTTGCTCTCAAATTTCATAAGAACACTTTTCAGAAACCTTGAACCTAAATCTGTTGATCAAGTAGTGCCTCAATTGTCTTCAAAATTGTATGTACATGCATATTTGTGTATTTTTGCAATTTTCCAGTCTCTAAAATCGCTGGTTGGATTACCTTCAACCTGGTAAAAATGTACGCAGCTTCTCTTCCTATAAAATACGTTTAATAGGTGGCGATGCTATTATATTCCAATTTGTGACGACTTATTCAAACTAAAACTGTTTTGATTTCGTTACAAAAGTACCATACAGGTACCACACAATGTGATCAACTTCGAACTCTGTAAACTGTCCTGATTTGGCTGCTGTATTTGCCCATACGAAAAAGACGTGCAGATTTACGCGAGTGTCTGAACCATGGACCTACTATCTGATAGCAGATCTATGTGTGAACGTGAATATGGATATGAATCGTGCCGGCGTTTTGGGCCAGTTGTTGCTATGGTGTGTGTTGTATTTCTATGCTGTTTCCTTTCTAGAGGGGGCAAAGGTTTTGTATCCTGTCGTGGTGTGCTTTTTTCTGTTATTGTGTGTTGGAAGCCCCTTTATTTTCTATACTTCGTACCAGACATCATTTCTAAATAGGGTTTTATGTTCTGCACCATTTCCAAGGGCACATAATTTTACCTGTACCGCTGTACTCGGACCCAACTTACCCTCTTGTGTCTAGCATTGTCTGGCAATCTTATTATGTTATTAATCAGCAGTTTTCAGACTGGCCCAGTAACAGGTCCTCGGTTAGCCATATTGGCCTGACGCCGCACTGATCAATGATAATTTTATTCATTGACTATAAATAATGATACAACACGTCACATTTAAGTTAAATGGCTAAAATGTCTGACCAGAGATCTCAACATATTTGCTCCATTCCTTGGTCCTCTGTTGTGTGCAGTGCCACTCCTTCGAATTCCTCCATCATGGCTTTGCAAAATGCTTCGCGGAAGTGTGATGTCACTGATATTAGCCGAGTATCGTGGTACCCAAACTCAATGTTAACATGTTAAACCCATGTTACGATTGTGAGTTTATAAGAATGTGGAAACCAGCCTAAGTTAACTTGTATAGGTCGAGTTTTATCTCGAATAGCTGCTTATTGAGATGGTAATTTTTTTTGCTGCTGCGCGGTGCTGACTGTTCTTGCAGCTTCGCGGAAGCGAGAACAGTCTAGTGGGGTCACTTTTCTAGAGCGCCATAATGTCCTCATAGGGTTAACACGGCGAAATTACAGTGGAAGTTTGAACTTGTTTATTTCTGTGAGTTATGCGTGGACACTCATATCAATATGCCAGTACATAACTTTAAGGTGCCTGGTTGTACTTCAGATACGAGACAACATGGGAAATATGAGAAATACCCGTGGATGGAGAGTGTAACTTTTCATAAATTTTCGTCCGCCAAGCAAGAGGCTAGTAAACACTGTACTTGGTTAAAAATGATCAGGCGCCCATATGACTGGACTCCAACAAGGTACGACCGAATTTGTTCTCGACATTTTGTTGGGGGCAAAGGTCCTACAGTAGAACACCAAATGCCAACCCTCGTCCCTTACAACGACTGGAAGAAAGCCGGTGATAGACACACCAATGAATGGCGCACTTGACCCACTTCTGACTGCAGCGTTTCCTGTCGCGGGACAGTGCAGGGTTCGCTGTCACGGTAATGATTTCCCTGACCTGTATTGAGCCGCATTTAGCTTGACCCCAGGCAGTTCATCGCTTGGCAACTGGCACATGCGCATAGACAAAAACTACTATGTGATACCTGGTGTACCAATTCAGTACCATCTCAATTAGCGGCTATTGGCCGAGCTGACAACATCATACAGCACAGGCCAAAACTAGCGTATTGATGCTATATTGTTCATAGTCAATTATTAATATCAGAGATTATCAACAGCAACCCGCTATTGTGGCATTGTAAAAGCTAAATTAGCAGATGTCTCTTTTTTTTTTCTTTTAAAGAAGCATCCCTCTTTAACTACTTTTTTGTACACTGGAACGTGATTAGCTTGGGGGGGGGGGGCTACAGCAAAAAAAATGAAAACTTTTATTTGATTGCTCACACAAAATCTTCGTGCGTCCAGGTGTCGCTGCTACCTTGGTAAATCGGGTTTGCCAGGCCCAGCAGGAGGCAACACTCTGGACCTCATTACTGGGTCATTCAAATGTTATCAGAAGCATTTCACTGAACACATTCCACTGTGACGGCCATAAACCTCAAATTATTGCACGAATTTGAGCATTTTTGCTGCGTACTCAAATCAGGTTTATTGACGCGTTCAATGTGTCGTCCTCCAAAGGATCGTATCCTTATCCCGTATCCTCACACAATAACCACACTGCAGATGATTTCACTACAAGGATATTAGCGGTGCAAATATTGAGTTGTCGCCAGGATATTTCAGGATCAAAGATGAGGTATACGTGCATAATACATTTGGAGAAAGGGAACTAACCAATGCCAACAGTTTTTCCTAACCGTTAATTTTCACATACAAGACATTAACATTTGTCGTACATAGCCCATTAACGGGACAAAAATGTTCATCTTTATATTAGATTACAAGCCTTATTACTTCTATGTATTAAGTAGGACTCAGCTCAACGTCCGATCACCTGAAACGGAGGCGTATTAAATGTTATGGTCTATGAAACCAAGTGATATTCCAGCATGGAACCATCAAACATTTGATAACAATTTTAGTGTCAGGTCATTCATCTTGGCCCCTTGCCTCCAGTTTAAAACAGCGTGGCGACTTTTATCGGTTCACATAAAATCTTCCATTCAATTATACTAGATGGGTATTACACGGCGGTCGCAATTGGCAGGAAGCCACATTATGAAGATGTTGGAAAGAGCAGCACTCACTGACTATATCAGTTAAACTTGCTAAATGTCAATACTACTGCGCGTGGGGTCTGCCTCATTGTTTTTTTTGGGGGGGTCAGTAATTTCAACCTGAGCGAAAAATATACTGCATGATATATACTGCATGATATATAAATATCAGTTCCATCATGCACTTGAGGTCAGCGGCTTTTATTTCTGCAGCTTGGGCCCTTACAATCCGCTTTCCCAATACATCCTAGAGAGGGAGCAGCATAGTTTTGGCAACGCAAGATATTCTTTAACTGCAGTGATATATAAGCTCAGTTGGTCAAGGCCAATGTCATACCTGACCTTATGTACACTCATATAGATGCTTCAACAATGAGCGGTGTGTCAAGCAGGCTACAGTGACGGTACTTCCTGACAAAATATATACTAACAAACAGACTTGTTCAAGTTTTGTACTTTCCATTTCGACGACTGTCACACTGCATACAAGGACAGCTGAACGCAGGACCATCATGATCTTGTTACAATATTGCAATTTTCGGACAACTTACTCTGTGTCAATTTATAACATTATCAAATTTTCCGACTTTTCAACAGCTTTTCCACTCCTGATCTTTGGGTAGCCTACTTTTTGGGTATGTTTCTAGAATAAAAAACCTTCCCTTGTTGCCTCAATATAGCCAATATAGTTTGCATTAGTTGCTGGTATATTGAACTTATTTCATTAAACTTTATGAGGATCCAATTTCAAACAAAATTATTGCAAAAGTGGTATTCTCTTTGCTCATGTAAATATTGGGTAAATTATGTGGGAGAGTATAACAGGTTATAGGCCTAATATAGGATGATTTAAACATTTTTATACAAGTCATAAGATTATTGCTAGCACGTTATATACTATTGTTTTACTTTTCATTGAAGTTTTTTTGGCATGTAGGCATATCTATTCCACATTTTCAAACAACTGAAAAGACTTATTATTTAAATCAAACCCCGCCTTTCACGATTAATAAAATTCGATGTTTGATCATGATAAACCATCAAACAGTATGTTTTGTTGATTTATAAACCTGGCTTTGTCCCAGAATTTGCTTAGTTTTCGCATGGCCTTTAGAACTACAACTTTGCCTACTGTGCCGCTTGCAAGGTTGGTTCCTCCTATGGTCAGTAAATGTCTTAACCTTTTTACTTTTATGAGAATGTTAAGCCTAAAATTGTTCTTCACTGTAAGCATCCGTCAAAAGTCAAGTCAGGTGTCAGTGTTTATTTAGACATGCTGATTCACCTGAGCTACTGCCAGTGTATGTACAATGAGGCATGATTTTACATTATGCACACAATAACTAGTACCCGTTTAATTAGCAATATAAGCCACAGTCATGCTCATGATCATAGGAGCATTAAGCCCTTCATATGTGAAACAAACAAGCTGAAACCACATAATTTGTGAACGCTGTAGCTTATGCCGACGATATTGTTTTACTTGCACCTACACTTACAGCCATGCCAAAGCTGCTAAGTGTTTGCTCCGCTCATTCCACGAAATGCAATGTGAAATTTAATCCTCGTAAACCAAAATCTCTATTTATTGATCAAAATAATAAGTTATGCACCCGCAATGTTTCCCTAGATGGTGATGATATTGAACATGTTACTAGTTACAAACATCTGGGTAATATCATTGGGATTAATGTAGCCGAGGAAAATATTCGTAGTAAAGTGCAACAATTTAACTGTGACATTAATATACTCGTGGGTCATTTCAAATATGTGCGCTGTATCACCAGACATAAACTGTTTAAAACATATTGCATGCCTCTGTATGGATGTCACTTATGGGATTTTTTCTGGTTAGGAAGTTCAGCGGTTTTTCACTGCATGGCGGAAAGCTATCAGATTTATATTTCACTGCCCGAGAGCCATCCCTGACAGTCAAGCTCTAAGGATTCGCAGAATTTGTTCCAATTTCGATATTTTTTCCAAAAAGCATCTGTTTTAGGGGAAAAAAAGCCTCATTAATTGTGGCTACCCCCGTTCCTTAGTCATAGAGGCCATTTCTAGAGCATCCAGAATTGATAGTCTTTATTATCATACAATACGGGGCACACTTTTCATGACTCTGGATCCATTAATTTCATCACGACATATAATCTCTCCTCTCCCATCTCCACCACTGTCCTTAGTAAAAATTGGGATCTGCCACAGTTAAATCGGAAAACCACTCACATTCACAAACTAAGACCCATCATTACATACAAGAGACCACGTAATCTTAGGGACATTTTGGTCAGTACAGACATCACACGATCTATTCACTGACGGGCAGCAAATCGTGACACATGATCTCCACGGACACTTTTACCTCACACGTGTCCAAATTAACGTATCGCATTACTCAAGACTTCTCATGCCAGGCTTATAACGTTATATACTTGCTTTGGTGCAACATACCGTATTCATTCCAACTGGGGTACTGTGCGCTTAAAACAATATTTTACATGAAAATCCAGCCAAAAAAAAAATCGATCATAAACACACACCCCCATTTTTCACATGGCAAGTCTTCCAAAGAAGTTGGAGCATTCATCATATTCACGTCAGTAAAATCGCCGGTAAAACTATCAATATAAATTTTGTAGATTCACCTAAACACCATAGGATGATAACATACATATCAAACTTTATTTCTTTATTTCTGTTTATGAAAAGCCAAAAAATTGGTAAACAGAGATGACATTCAGCCAACCAAATGCCTGGGCCTGCCTCCCATGTGAGCAAGCCAGCATGGCTACCTGAACAGGAAGTGGAAACTGAGCATGTGCAATATGACAGGAAGTGCTCAGGAAAGAGGGAGTTCTCGTTTTCAAAGTACACACGGAGATGCAGATAAGGTGGAGAGCATTTAAAAAAACACAACAAAGAAACCATCATGCTTTTTGTGATAAAGAATTGTAGATGATTGGAAAACTATTGATTTCATAGCTAGTCATGCATAGCTAGTCCATGTGGATATTTTAGGACGGAGTTTGAAAAGTTACATCTGAGTTTTCTTAAGTACACTCTGGGAGTGAATTCAAAAGCCTCTAATATTGCTGTACTGAGTGAGCTCGGAGCATATCCATATTCCTTAAAAATAATGAAAAGTGTTTGTAAGAACTGGCACCGCATAAGAAATTCTGATTCACATAAAATTTTATACGATGCTTACAAATGTAATGTTGAATTGCTGGCATCGAATAACTCGACCTGGTTGAACAATATCAAAACTACAATGCTGCTAATTAGCTGTAATGATATTTGGAACAATGACGGTGATGAATACGGGATATTTTCACACAATTTAATAGAGAAATTATTAAAAGAGAAATTTATACTTCAATGGCAGTATGACTTCCTTAAACAAGCCTATCCAGATAAAAAGTTGAGAACCTATTCGAAATTTAAATCAGATTTCAAAATAAAAAGTACCTAATTGTATTAAAGAATTTGAACGAAAGGAAAAACTTGACCAGATTACGAATAAGCGCACATAATTAGAACATTGAAAAAGGCAGACATAGAAGGCCAGTTAAGGTTCCCATTGATGAGAGAATTTGTGATTCGTGTTTGGAAGTCGAAGAATAAATTCATTACGTTGTAAATTGCCAAAGGGTTTAGAGAAGCCAGAAATAGATTATTTGATATTCTGAGTAAATTTATCGTAGATTTTGACCATTTATCGTCCGAAAACAAATTCATGAAACTTATGAAATTTGACGAAACTGAAATTATATGGCAGTTTACAAAATTTATATCGGAAACAGTGAAAATCAGGGGTACGCTATAGTACTCTAAAGTCATTTAAAACCTACAATACTTTGAGCTGTTTTTTGGGGGGGGGGCTGCCCCTAAGGCATACGTATCAGGGATTGTTGTAATGTACTGTGTTGTATTGTACTGTTGTGGTATAGTGTATTGTTTAGTGTATTGAGTTACAGATTACCGTTTATTGTATTTATGGTGCAGTAATAGTCATCCAACATCTTCATTTCCAAAGAAATTCAATTTTTTCACAGTGACAACACATCCAATGGCAGGCCCTTTGCATGGTTATACTGGTTATACCATAGACAAAAGAAAAATGAGAGGGAGTCAGTAGATTTCATGTAATGGCCTGTTACTCTTTCAAATCTGCTCATTCACCTTACACTGCAGCTTTCTCGGAAACATATTTTTACATGACGCCTGAAATTTTGTGACAGCCTAGCTCAAAAAGTATTTGATAAATTTTTACAAACTCGGTGGGATTTAGAAGATAGAATGTAAAATCAGGGAGTCATTTTTCAGTTTTAAGATATTCCCTCTCTTTATTGTTGTTGTATTGTATTTGTGTCTTTTTGTCCAAAACCACTTCCTAGTAGTCATTACCTTATTCCGTAGTCCGAACTCTTTACTCTCCATAAGCTAACCTGTCCCTGTCTAACTTGTATACATAGAAGTTCTATTGTCCATATTGCACACGTTCCTCTGTAAAATTTTGACATGGGCTGTATTAGCCCAAATAAATTAAAGGGTCTTCAGCGGGTAAATACTCAACATGTTTCGGAGCCTTTTTATATGAATTTTGAAGCTCAAAAAAATGAAGTAGCTGTACGAGTCTGCACAAAACTTTGAATTCTCATAACAAACTTTCAAGAAAAACCAAGAACTGACTTCCTAAGTTACATTTTATCACATTTTCAAGTTTGCATCTGTTATTATTTGGAGAAATCGTGGCGCAAAGTCTAAATATGACCCCTTCACAAAAGCACTGCTTATGTTTGACCATAATAACTTACAACCTTTTTGTTCACGCGAGAGAAAACTACACATCTGTACCGAACAGAAAATTTGTATTTTTACGAGTGTTGATGCTGAAATATAGTCACTTCAGTGGATTTAAAATGGAACTCCTCAGTGGGTGTCAGGATCGCTCTGCTACGTTAATTCATCTGAGACCTGGTCAAAAACCGGAACAGTGATCCTCGGTGCCGTTGACCTGATAGGGGCGCATCTTTTTGGGGGGTTGCTCAACTGGACAGTGGTCAAGCTGCATTTATCTTTTCTGTGGAGTAAAATAAGATCTCCCAAGAATTAAACACACTTTGTTTAAAAGTAAGATACAAGTATTAATAATCAAAAATAAGATATAATTTACAAAATGAATGAAAACTGCGCTGTAGCAGGTTTAGTTGGTATGATAGCCAAAAAAGTAATATTTAACAATGTTTAAATAAAAATATCGCATCTGAAGTGCATTGGAGTGTCAGGTATCAAGACAATCAATATGTAAATAAGATTTTTCATTTGTGGGCCATCATTGAATTACGGGTTGTAACGGGTTGCTATGTTAGTGTGTACCTCCTATTATTTGAATCTGAGAAGAGATTCAACTTAAATTTCGTCACTCAAAAACATATAAAAACTCGCACAAACCCCTAGTTTGTCTATTTCTAATACCATAACTACATCGAAGATAAAAAAGAGACTCATTATAATTTATTTATTTTATGTTTGTGTTGTATTATTTATTTAATTTATTCAATTATTCATTCATTCATTGTTTAACATAAATTTGCAAATAGTATCTAATATCTGAAGCAAATGCCTTGCCTTTTCACATCTATGGAGGATTCCTTCAAAGTTGTGTATAACCTTTATATGTTGTGGATTTATAGCCAATTTAACGAAAATAGATACTGTTGAAGAGCAGAAGACGGTAATGTGGTTAGCATGAAAATGGTACATGTTACCAATGTACATCCTGATGGATTAGGTATGCTTTACACACGGAACCCTCACAACACCGACTTGGTCCCTGGTCTATGCAACTGACATCGAACTCCTGGTTTGCAAAGGATAATCCTTTTTGATGAGAGAAATACTCCCCTGTCGGTTTCATCTTTGAAATTAATAAAACTTCAATGGCTGCCCTAATAATTTCATCTTGTTCGTCTTTTTCCGCATGATTACTAATTCATTCAAACGTGTGTAAATGTGTACGGATTTTAATCAAACACCTAACTTTCATCTCTGTCAGAAATTAAGAATAAAAACAAGTGATTTGATTTCAAACAGTCATCTATGAACCGGTTTTTTTCGCAAGATTGTCAGCGTTGGATAAAAATGAACAGATGTTGTTCCTCTGTGATCTTGTATCATGGATACCTTGGCAGTCCAATCCATCGTGATAGATAAAAATCTCCTTCCTTGATTGGTAAATTATACCAAGCGCCTGACTTCAACCAGTCTTGAAAGTATATCGTATGTCCATTGGCAAGATAGGCTCCCCACCATCCAAAGCTACTGCCGCCAGTTATAATGCTGTGGTTACATTGTGAAATGATTGCCTGGTCCTGCGGGCCTGAATGATTTTCACTAAAATTTACAGCTTCATCATAACGTTTAATGTTATTTCTACACCAATTTATGTCGTCACTGACAATAACAAATTTAACATGTTCATATGTATTATTAAATATTTCCATAGATTTGTCAATGAATTCTAGTGTAATTGTATTTATAAGATGTTGATACTTGAGGAAATCGGTTCTGCGAACCTGAACTGCCACGAATGTTACAACGGTCGCATTACCTCTCAGCCTGCGCAGATATGCTTCTGCTACCCCGAGAACATGGGCCTTGTATTGGAATTCCCGCCGAACCAGTTCGTCAACGTGACCAAAATATTTCCAAGATTGCATCTGGCTCTTCAACAGTTTGAATTTTTTCCCAAAATGAAAGACCCCTTTCCAAAAATGTAGATCAGGTGGATGGCACATCTCAGCTGGTCTCTTAATGTTCTCGTGGGAAAGGCTCGACGTGATGTTAAACGCGACGTGTAAAAGGGATCCGACAGGCACCATTGGCAACCTGAAATTTTTCTGGCATATCCCAAGAAGAGAAGCGTATTCGTACATTTGGTTTCCAAGGCGACCCATGGGTAAGAATGTTAAGCGTGGTGCCTTTATATCAAATATGCCAAAATTCTGTTCATCGAAGTTTTTCTTCTGGTATAGATCCATCTTAGTATAATTCAAATCTGCGTACAGATGGTCGTATGAATATTCTTGGTGATAATGACGGAGAAATATGAAGACACAAACGAACAGCCAAATCAAACCTACTATAATAGATTGCATCTCCCACAATAATGATACAGTAGTTTCATTATGCCCTTGGAGCTTTAAACTAAGTTGTAGTAGCAGTGACTCACAATTGTAGCATATAAACAGGTTTGCGTGAACAATGAAAAATAGCCCGGGGGCAATTAATGAAAGAGAATTGTGTAAAATGAACATATATATATATATATATATATATATATATATATATATATATATATATATATATATATATATATATATATATATATATAATTTTTAATGTATAATGCATAGAGCAATAACAACAGGACGCAAAACATTATCACATAAAACCTAAAAGCTTAGAGACACACGTTCAACTGACCTGAATTGTCAGCGAGATATATATGCATGCATACATACACACACGTACATACCTACCTACCTATCTACCTACTTACCTGCATACATGCATGTATACATACATACATGCATGCATACATACATACATACATACATACATACATACATACATATACATACAAACGTGCATGCATACAAAGTCACATACATACATACATACATACATACATACATACATACATACATACATACATACATACATACATACATCCTTACATTTCACACCAGACCGTCGTGGTTAATGTAACAGATGACATGTTTTATCTTTCAACATTAGCAGCCTTTAGCATACATTTTCACGGAAAGATAACATTCAATATTTGATTTTTACAAGGATAAAAAAGACGAAAATCGGTATTGAGACAAAATGATTTCTGAGACAGTGAAAACGCTGATAACAGACAGAAGCTTAATCTGGATTTCCTAAAAATCTTACTTTTCCCAATTGACAACTGTACATCTGCTGTGGCCTGCTTATGGTTGACTTTAAAGGGTAGTATCCTGCCTTACAAGAAAAAAAAAAACAAGACTTTCAATTCCTGCTCAGAATCTGATGTGTGCGCAGGGTCACACACAAGTTTTGCCTTGGTTTGGTGGTGGCCGCTGAGTCCTTCCGCGAACAAGTGTTCTATAACCCCCGTCCCTTTATATATTAATATATATATATATACATACATATATATGTATATATATATGTATGTATATATATATGTATGTGTATGTGTGTGTGTGTGTGTGTGTGTGTGTGTGTGTGTGTGTGTGTGTGTGTGTGTGTGTGTATACGCCTGCGTGTGTGCATGGGTATACTGTCGACCGGATTGTACCTCTGCCCGTCCCCCATCTTTTCTGAAGCTGTATTCAGTCAGGAAAATGTACAAGAAATTTTTATGCACTTTGTTCAACCTGACAGAAAATCACTTACTACCAGCGTTTGTAAATTACTGCACATGCTAAAAAGTATGAAAATATCCCGATTCATTATGGTATATGCTGGTTTGTACATTTGAATTTTACAATTTCTTCCCGGCTGATTCTTGTCCATCGTTCAGATATACCCCTTCTGTTATGTTCGTATTTCTTATTTTTCGGTGCTATGCATACCTAGGCCAGTTAAAAGTTAGTGTGCGCGAAATCAAAAAGAAAAGAAAAAATGCAGGTGTTTTGATATCTGGTGTGCCAGCGCACGGGGCCGTTAAGCTCGCCACAGACAATGACCAAAAAAATACAAAATTGTAAGTCGTACTCAATTTAAAATTCAACCTACCACCGCATGACACTTCATCAACTGTAAACCTCTGTAAAGTAGTAATATGCTATTCACATGCCACATTACTACAACAAATCCCTCACTGTTCGGGATTTTTTTCCTAATTTCAGGTCGGGGTACATGCCACGAACGGCCTTTAAGTGATGAATATGTTTACATGTGTCGTACAGTGTAGCTTAGATTCTGCCTGGTTTACCCTTTCAACATCCTTACGTTTGATCAATTGAACTTATGCCCACCTTTTTAAATTTGCGAAAATCCGATCTTAAACTCGGTTTCAAGAGGGCTCGTACACATATTCATCATTTTGAATTTGCGAAAGTTCGAGTTTACAATGATTGTCAAAATATTATTTTGCCAATGTCCTGGTCAGATCTTGAGCTCGGGCTTGAGCTGTAACTTACTTATACCTATGGCCTTCAAATCACATGGGTACATGTAACGAAAGAAAAGTGCATTGATAGTGAATCCTGGATCTCATCTTATGTGGCACGCCTCGGGGGCACAACAAACCAAAAACTGAGATAACTGGAACTCAAATTGTGAAATTAATTTCCTCGAATTTCCATTCTATCTTGTATTGAAGTACACGCTCACAGTCTGCTTGTACACACTCGGCGTTCTGAAAATGCACATGTACTGGAGTCCAACCTGTTAATATACTTGCAACCAGATCACGCTCAGATGAAAACAGAATCACACTTGTTTTGCTGCCGTTTGTTTGCATATCCGAATCAGCAGGCGTGACAAAATGCTTAATAAAAACTTGATTTTGTTATCATGTATGAGCCACAAGTTGCTCATAAATATATAAAACAATGATATGTATCTTTGATGATATTGAATGTTGACAAACCGATACTCCGTGCTCGCTAAGTTTTGTGAGTGCGAGTCCCGGTCTAGTTGGGGTTCCTTTGGGGGGGGGGGGGGTGGCGGGAGTTTGTTTTGTTTTTTTGGGGGTGTTTGTTTTTGTTTTTGGGGGGTGTTGGTTTTGTTTTGTTTTTGGTTTTTTGGTTTTTTTTTTTCTTTTGTTTTTTTCGTTTTGGTTAAGTTTGCTTTCTTTGTTTTAGTTTTTGGGTGTTTTTTGGAGGGGTTGTTTTTATTTGGGGGGGGAGGAGGGTATTGGGTTTTGTTTTGGTTTTTGGTTTTGGTTTTGGTTTTGGTTTTGGTTTGGTTGTAGGGGTGCAAGTACTGTTGAAATTCGTACGTTTTCTACCGTACTTCTGTATAGTTTTAATAAATAGAAATTAAAATCTGCAGACAAGTAGACTCAACCGCATGATGTCTGAAGCTCCAGTCAAGCATTTAACCACTTGGCCGTGGAGAGTGCAAACTACCAGTAGTCGGTATTCGTTCCCTTTTTTAATACAATATTTTGTGACACTGACTACCGTCCCATGTCACAGAAATCAGCAAATCAATCGTGACGGGGCACTTAACTTGAATAATGCACCCAAAGGAAGATTCAGATTTCGCCTTTTTGCTAAACTTTACTATATTTGTCTTATTCATTGACCATGAAATGTTGGTACATTTGTGATATGTTGGAGTTGAGGTTCTGTTAACTTCCTAATCGACCTGGCTTTGAAAAAAAAAAGTGTACCCACGTTCCTCTTCCTCTTCCTATTCTTTTTTCTCTCCCTCTTCCTCTTCATCTTCAACACACTCCGATGCGGAAGTTAACTACTGCAGATATGTATTCATCGATCTCACCGGAAAAGGTAAATGAGTTCTACTGTCACCGTTGATCAATGTCTCACCCTGCCCCATAACCCACACGTACTCTGCATACCCCGATGTTCCTTCAATTTTTTTTCAATTAATTTATGTTTACAAGAAAAGTTCAACAACACCCCCATTATACTTTTAATGATTGTTTGACTTGAGCATCGCGCAATGAAAATTAATGCCAGAAAAGATGTCTTGTTATCCGTACGGTGTACTGGCAAGTTTTATTTTCTGTAAAGTGTACGGGGGGCATAATCACTAATTTCACAGCTGACCCTTCCCCTTTACACCCCACCCCACCCCATCAACGCTAAGTGTCAGCAACATCGTTTTGTCGGTGATGTTTTTTAAGGGCCAAGAAGTCGCGTTACTCTCATGAAGAGACACGCCTACGCTATGTGGATCTGCAATGCAGGATTCGGCCTCAATTTCTGTCTCATTATAATATTGAACGAGCGACCTCAGTAACCTTTTTCCTTTTTTCAAACTAATTGACCAGGTCAGGAATAATTCAAGGCTATCCCTTTCAGCCACTTTTATTGCTGTCCTCGTTATTACTCCAGACTGATTTGATGCGGATGTTTTGTACGGAAGCATCCTTTCGCCAGGTAAAAATTACGGACGGGGTAACAGGTCTACGTGCGAGACTTGAAGTTGCATGCATGAGATTAAAAGTCGCACATATGAAATAATGAAAGGCACATGTTCGAGATACTATGTCATACGTAAAAGCTTTGTCTCACTTCCGGGTATATCGTATGTACGCTTATTGAATTCCTACAAACACAAAAACATTCAGACAGGCTTTCGAATACGCAGCATTATCATGGCAACCTGTACAGACCTATTGAATACAGTATTTATCTACGGCTGTCTTAAAGTGCGTCAACAATAGAACCTTAGTAACAATTATTATGACATCTTGGAAAACTATGACAGAAAAATGTTATGGACCAATCATCTTCACATGAATGAATTGCAATATCATTTAAAACTATTCACATGTAATCTGGACAAAGAAGATTAAATTATCCCAATTTAATACCAGTACTGGTACTAATCCTTATTATGCAGCATATGTATACCTATATACATACATACTATTTAATGTATTCAGATATTAACAGACTGTGGGAAAAAGATCGCGCCCGTCGTAATTTTATTATACAAACATGAGCAACAGTGCCACATCTTCCGCGTAGTTCTGAACCCCTCACCCCATCACTGCCACCACCGAAAAAGCATACTCCAATCTGTCTGCGCTCCATAGCCAGTCCAGTCACTGTCTATGTCTAACCCTGGACATTAACTACTTGTAATCGATATGATCACATGCGACTTAAAGATTTGAAAATTCACGGCTCTGAGAGCTAAGTGAATTTATAAACGATAAATCTAATTTGAATTTATAAATTATAACACTGATCAAATTATATCAGTGATTTTCATGAGATCAGTTTTCCCCTACAAAGTGTGACTACCGTCTTGCTTTGCAAGAGACCTCAATATCGATTTGTGAGCCTGTTGGCTAATTGAGTTTAATAGAATATGTTTAAACCACATAAACCAAAAAAGTCATAAAAATATTTTAAAAAATCACTGAAATGTAACAATAGTAACAAATTAAGAAGATCCCCACCCAAGGTAGACTCCCATCTAGTTTGAAGTGCTTCTGAATCTAGCTGCTAATTTTGGAGAAGTCCAAAATGTGAATTACTAATGCAACCCTCATTGAATTGAGGTGCTCGATAGGAATGTATCCAATAATTGATAACTGCATGAATTTCAAAAACGAATCACAAAAAACTCAGGGATTCAAAGCAACACTGTCAAGTGAACCACGTTTTTAATCTTTCTACATGGTACATTTCCATGAAATTTCAGCATGACCTAAGTGACGGTTTTGATGTCAAAGATGGTGAAACACGCAAGACTTGATAAAAACAAAAATATCAGCACCACCAGTTGAACAAATCAAATTCTCTGCGTACCAAGAAATGTGGCTGTGCAGGTGGGGTTTTTTTTGGGGAGGTGTGTTTTTTGTTTCTATTTTTTTTAAGTAACTGGTCGAGCGAAGATTGTTTTTAAATTGGCCAAAAAAAGAACATAAAATCATTATGAAAGATTAAAAATTTGTAGAGAGGGACCATTTGAACAATGTTGATAGAGGACTGCGACAACCAAACAAGGTAGATCCTCCCCACCCCCACCCCCACCCCCACCCCTACCCCTAAAAAAGAAAAGAAAAAAAATCTTAAGAGAATCCGGCCAACGGTTTTGGACACGTCGAAAATGATCATTGTGAACGATGGACGGACTGACGTACGACGGACGGACGTATTACGGATGAAGGCTTACCACGTGATGTCATCTGGATAAAGAGTCCACTGCAGCAAACAAACTCAAATTTGGAGGTTAATAAAATGTTGGAGTCCTCATTACGTGCTACAGATTGGGTTGAGTAACTCTGTTTATGATTATGTAAATTGAATATTCATTTCAAATAAATATATAAAAATGCACGGATGTCGACTTTTGGACAAGTTGAACGCCTTTTTTATTTTGTTACAACTGTCCGAAAAAAGTGGCTATAAACATTTCTTTTGATGTGTAAGGTAATGGGAAAAATACTATGAATTCTGCCATGCATATTTAGCGTCACAACTACTTTTGTATAAAAAAATACCAGTTTCAATTTCTGTATTTGAGAAAACATAGAGTACATTAATTGATAAATTATACCATTCTACACACTTTAACTCATGTTTGGCTCACGGAGGATGCCCTGCCTGTGCTGCCGATTTCCATTGCAAATAATTTGCACACTTGTCATAAACCGTTTCGTGTGTGCATTAAGTCGCCCTATTATCCGGCTGCGTTTGTGCCTTTGTTAGTCGCTTTTAACCCGAAACTTGGGAAATTTGAGTTTGGTTGCACAAAGGTAATCGTATTTGGTTTAGCAGATTTGTGTACATCATCAATTTAAATCAAAGGACTAATCTTGTCCTTGTGGATTGCCGCAGTGTGCGAACAGCTACGTTCTGCTGGGACAAAAATCAGTTGATTTTGATAGATCGTTCATGCTTCTGTGTTATATCAGTTGAGCAACCCTAACTTTTATCTAATGAATTTCAGTAATCTTGGCACCAAGAGCTTTGACGATCAACTAGCAAGGTTGAGTGCTTCGCCAATTCTTGCTGAAGAAAATCTGGTGAATATATTGATTTACATGAAAAAAAATTATCACAACATATTGTCACGAAATGAACTGTATGACGACTTTATGAGCTGTTGTACGTACAAGAGCATTCACTAAATATTGCCTTCTCAATTTATGTTCTAGGTTTGTGGCATATATGAGTAGCCCATAAATCCGTATAGGCATACATAAATCTGAAAGCACAGGAACAGAATATAAACCAGAAAGTAGGCTTAATCGCAATTGTACTTTTGGCTTGCCAGTTACTGGTCTGTCTGCCGCGATGGACTTAATGTTTGAGTTGGAGTCGGGTTGTATCTTGGTGAAGAAGACTTGGAATATAACCCTTAAAAAGAATCTTTTATGAAAAGAGAGCAAGAGATTTACAGCTATGGGTGCAACCAATATAATACAAGGTAGATCGCTATTCAAAACGATATTTAATTTCCAATTGAATGACATTTATTATTTTGAACATATGTAGAGAGAACTTAAAAGGACATCTACATGTAGTTTTAAGACATCCAAGAATTAAAATTTGAGATTCCCTAATTAGCACAATTTTTGAAATGAAGACTTATGTTAACAGTGTTCATGGGGTGCGCATGGTAAATGACGTGGGTTTGAAAATTGGAATGGAATTTTTGCAATAATCAAAGACCCTTCTTTGGAGGGTCTTAATTGTAGTGTTGAAGATAAAATTCAAAATCTGAAATTTCAAATGCTCCCATTTTTTAAAGATAAAAGAAGGACAAATTTTTCACACACACACACACACACACATTTAATTTAATTTGAACATAACTCATAACTAACTTGTCCCTTATGACATATCAATTTCTAAAGTGAACAACATTGCATACATTAGGCTTCAAAAACTGAGTTACCTAGTCTACAATAAATCGTAATCCCAGAGCATAACGATCCATGGTAAATAAAAACGTGTGGTTTTCGATTTCGATTATATTTGTTTTATTTTTGTAGGTACATAATTATGACACGAACATTATTGGTCATCTTGGAAGTGGATTTTTGCACCGACTAATATATCTTTGGGAAATGCAGCTAGGGTTCTCATAAACCCATTTGCTCAGGGCTACACGTCCTACCTTAAGAACATGGAACGAATGGCTTTAATGCTCACGGACGCCGGGCAAATCGTAACTGCTCGTCCATGAAAAATAAGACGTCAAAAGAGTCCCACATGGAATAAGCTTGATAACATACCCTGCACCAAAAGACGACAATCTTGTGCTTGTTGAAGATGAAACTCTTTTTAGAAAATTCGTAGAAAGAGGTCACATTTTTGTGACGCCTTGTCACTAATAATAGCAAATCTAGGATACTCGGAAAGTGTTTTTGCCAGTGGCGTCAGTTCAAAGTTGACGACCCTACATCACGAATTTAGCTTCGTTATGTGGCATAGTGTTACCAACAATTTTTTAAAAAATACAAAATTACAGTTATGTAATAGGGTATTCAAACGATGGATTTGGACCACAATCAGAGCTTTTCTATCCAACACCACTATCTTTTGTGCCAATGCCTTGCATTAACCTCACGGACCAGATGAATTTCTATGACAGAGTTCAAAATCTTCCGACTTTCATCGCCTGTATAAAATGAATTTTTAATCAAGTCTGCATTAGTGAAAAGCATTCAAGAAGTACGGGGTAACATCATCTTTGAATTACAGGGTCAATCTGGACCTGTTATTTGTAAAAACAGTGATTGGTCATTTGAATTTATCAGGTCAACAATGCAACACATACTAAACAGTCCCGTGCAAAGTTGTCAAGACGGTATTGTTGACTCCCTCAGGCTTTTACTGTTTCGTGAGAATTTTATGAAACCATATGGGAATATACAATTGATGTGGTTCTCCCATAGGGTGCGGGGGGGTGGGTGGAGGGAAGTCAGCTCGAGAGCACAATGTCTATGTACTCTCGAGCTGACTCGGCCCACTTGGGAAGACAACTGTAGACTTGGACTCTTGGGGCACTGTGTCTCTTCAACGCCACGGCCTTATTATATGTATCAGTTGCATCATCAATATGTAGCCATGTAACCATCTAGATGTATATGATTTACTTTGTATGTCTGTATGATTTCGATGTTATACTATTCTGATGTACGATTTATGTGTACCTACATGTGTTAAAATTTCTCCGTCCGCGGAGGTTTATAATAATAATAATAATAATAATAATAATAATAATAATAATAATAATAATAATAATAATAATAATAATAATAATAATAATAATAATAATAATAATAATAATAACTAGTGGTTGGTGGGTGGGGGGGGGGTAAGAAAGCCAAGGCTCTTCTGCTGGACCTTGAGCAGTTGATGAGGAGTTCTGGAGAACATGTCGTGATTGTCGTCGGTTTGGGGAGCGTGTACACCAAAACTGGAGAGAGATCATTCAGGGAAACTGGCCAAAGGTCTTGCAAAACTCCTTCAAAAGATTATCTAGAGATACATTTATTAGACAGAGACCCCCATCTTTATGGTGGCAACATTTTAGTGCTTTCTTTGATACCCCATAATGATCGTCTGGGCCACAAGGACATGAAATAATTCATTTCACATTGTGGGGTGGTGAGCAGTTCGCAAAGAAAAAAAGCACCATTAACCACGCTGTTGCTGTTGTTACAGTCCCTCTCTTTTTCGATCAGTATCACCATCCTCTCAAATTTGTTCAAAAATTCAAAATGGTGGTTTATCTTGGACGTTTACTTGATGTCACAGAACAGATACTTAGCTAAGGCCATACAAGCTGCATGTCGAATTGCACATTATACCAGCAGAATGTTGAAAGGGCTTCCAATCTGATTAAGGATCAACCTATAACCCCAAAAGCCAGGTTTTTATACTGGGTGGACTACTTTGTCAGACATAAAGGAGCAAAGCATTTTACTTCTGATGCAATCCAACAGCTGCCTAGACATCAAAATTTTCTCTTAGACGTAACATTATTTTTGTTATAATAATACGTGTATGTGTATACGTACTGTACCTTTTATGTAGGTCTGCGTACTATTTGATGTATAAAAGAAAGCAAAAAAGTAAAGCAGAATAAAAATTCCCGTAGGTCATGCGTGAATCCACGTCCTTAAGTTAGTTTTTTTTTTCTTGCCTTTTGGGGGGGGGGGGAGGGGGGCACACTCTACCTCCAGCCAGAATGTCCAAACAACCTTGCAGACCAAGAGCAGCTGCTGTGTTCCCATAGGCATATAATGGAGTCTAACATCCATTAGAAAAATAATCTTTATGGTATTTCATTGCTTATCATGTATAACGTTAATCTCAGGAAGCATTAGTTTAGTTTAAACATATTTATTTATCCTGGATTACCTAATAGTATGACATAGTATTCCGCCGTCTTTGAGATATAGGGATGTGGAAATCAGGATATATTTTTCGATGGTGGTGTGAACTATATATGTCATAGGAAAAAATCACTTCGTGCGAGTTCGTAGGTTTCTAACATATAAGTATGCACATATATGTCTATGCAAAAAAATAGCGCAACAGTTACCAAAGTACAGTTGCTTTGGTAACTGTTTCACGTGACTCAGCAGTGCAGGCGTTTATGGGTTGCAGTTATGAATGGGTTCAGGGCTCAGCTTCACGTGCTTGGTGAGCTTTTGATATATGAGCTATTCTCAAAGTTGTTTCACATCAAGAGAGAGGATCATAAGGAAACATTGAGTCTAATGAACATGTCGAATATATACGTGGTTTGAATGAATTCGGATACGGTATACGGTGCAAGGCAGTATTGGTAAAAGTTGTGACATATAAACGTTTGCCGGCTGTATAAGGAAGTCACATTGTGTAAAATAATCTATCGTGTGGCTGTCCTTCATTTGTGTCCCGGGTAATCGTCGACACAAAAGTCCAAATCTGTGGCAATGTATGAAGTATCAGAAAATACTCAGTGTTTAAAATAAGACCAGACAAAAGTAGCACAAATTTCAAATCTTGCAATACTGTAGCAGATGAAGATGAGAATATATTTGCAACAACTGCAAAGGTAATGAATGATGGATAAAACACTAGTAGTATTTCGTAATTCAAAATCAGGTAAATCGTTAATAAGGGACTAGTATCTAGTAATAACGCGAAAACGTTTACCACTCACGAAATTTTATCACTTAAAGATGATATAAGAGATAAACCCTAGGTTGGCACCATTGAGCCCCCATCATCTCTCCAGTGCTTCTACGACTCACCAACACAATCAAGCGCGGACGTTGGCCCAGGGGATGGGGTAGAGCCAGAAATGGGCACCCCCCCCCCAAAAAAAAAGCCAATTCAAAGCAAATTGTACTTGTATCCCAAAATTCATGAGTAGCTACAGCAGGTAACTTCCGAGAGCAGTTAAGTGGTTTTTATGATAGAGACTTTTGTATGTCAGGGGAACTTATTCCGATGGCCAAAAAAAGAATACTGCAAAGAATTTATACTCACAATGAGGACAATTTTGATGCGAGAAAACCCCTCTCTCGACCTCTAGAACTGCATAAAACTCGAAAAACTTCAGGACGCTCCG
Source organism: Hermodice carunculata (assembly GCA_964020975.1). Lineage (NCBI taxonomy): Eukaryota > Metazoa > Annelida > Polychaeta > Eunicida > Amphinomidae > Hermodice > Hermodice carunculata. The sequence continues at coordinate 19,047,905 of OZ026612.1, read as the reverse complement.
GGCCCAGACCCTTGCAGCGGCTCTTCCCCAGACGTTTTTGGGGTTTCGGGCTCTCATAGAAGCTCCCTCGCCCCTACAAATTCTGGATGCGCATCTGACAATAGTCAAAAATTCCAGCTTTCTGTTAGTCATTTTCACGTGTAAATAAGATAAAAGTTAAGAATAGTTCCTCGTTTTTTAATCGTTTTCTCTACTTTACATATATATTATGAATGCCTGTCAGGAAACTGGATTATACTGTCCACTTTAAAATTAAATGTACAAGCGATTATACTTCCTAGAATTCCTACCTGCAGCAAATTGTTCTTTTAAATAATCTGTTTGCATGGTATTTTGTAACAGATAATCAGCATATTTTAGTTTTAGTGTCATTGACCGACGTTTTATCATAATTTACTGCGTTAAAAGAGACAATATTCAAAGAAATACTTTCATCGATCGCACACGGACAAGGAATACATAAACTGTGTAACTTTCGCTTGATTTGATAATATCAATTTACCTAATGACTACAAACAACATGGGCCACGACATCAATTAGGGTAAGGATACTTTAAAGAAATAGATTGAACCTTGAACATACATGCAATATTGTGGTGTTGGTTGTGTTGACTATGGCTCTGCGTTGATACTAATGGACGATCATTAACGTAACTTGACCAATCACTATTGCAGAAGCGAGTTTGGAAAAAATAGATATTTCAGATCGCAAGCGATTACTCAAAGATACTTCCCCGCTCCCACCTCTAACTGCAAGGCTCAGGGCAACTTCACTTATGTTAATTAGTTTACTATATCTTCAAAATTATTTAAAGATAAAGTTGCCAATGATACTTCGATTCCCATGCAAGAGTAATTATTGCAAGTAAGGTTGTGTGAAAGATTCAACATGTAAAAGACTGTTTGTGTTATTGTCATGGTCTTGTATGTTTGCTGCATGCACAGACTGTGGACACAAAGTCAATATTGCAGGACATCAATTTATGCACGCTTTCAAGACACACAGACAGATTTGCTTTGAAGCAAGTCTTCTTAAATTTTGTTTTCCTTTTTCTTTTACGATTTTGATTTTTGCCATAGCTCGGACCCTATTTAGATCTACATACCCAAATTTTATCTGAACCACTTGTCGCAAACACTTGATCTAGTGATCTACTTTTTTAATCACCTTTACCTAAATTTTCCGGTATTTGAGTCACACTCGCACTTTTGAACTTTTTAAAATAACTCAAAACCTCTACAATCTGATCTGGTCAAGCAAACTATATCAGAAAAGCTTGGTGCCCTCAGCACATTTTGTCGAGTGTATCATATAGTGTCAGAGTCGCACGTCTAGGTCACATGGCCATTCGAAGTTGATTTTTTTAATTATGTACGCGGGGAATCTCAGAAACACGCAAAGCATTTGGAACTGTCATTGCATCAGAGACTTTGACTTTGACTGAAGTTGTGACCTGATATTTTAATTGTGACTTTGACCTGATTTTCTCCGATCAGTCGGCCATGTTGAAAATTTGTTTTTTTGGGGGGGTTACATAAAAACCTATCTGAGTAATGTTGAGCTCTATGGATAGCTGGACTTGGGGCGCACTATCCTTAAGTAAAGTTACCCCGTCACTGTTGAAAGTCGAAGTCATATGGCCATTCTAGTATTGAGTTCTACGGGCAGTTGGATTCGGGGCACACAAAACCTAAGTAAAACTTACCCCATCAAGTTTGAAAGTCAAGGTCATAAAGCCGTTCGTCACTCTTTAGAAGGTCATTATTCAAAGCCGCTAATAATCTTTTGAACAATATAGGCCTTTATTTAAACCTCGTCTTAGAGCTTTTTATTTGATGTATTCAATTTGTGATCTTGACCTATTTTTTTCGGGTATCATAGGCTACGTACGGAAAACACATTTTGACCTACATCTCAGAAAGCTGGATTTCACGCTGTTTAATTTGTGCATAGGTTAACTCAAGGCCTGACTAAACAAATTTACATATTACTTCTCAAGGTCAAAGGTCATTTGGCTATCTGAAGCTTCGGAGCATTTCGTCTAGTCATAACTTGGTCAGTTTTGATCTGCTCTTAGTCATGCTGGGCTCAAAAGGCAAGCGTCGTAGCCATGCAAATATATATGTAGTTTATATCTGTCCTTTGAAGGTTAAAGGTCCTGGTCATAAGGTCATCTGAAGATTTGCATGTGGACTTAATACCGTCAATCAGAATCCGAATCTAATTATGTTGAGCTCAAAATAAAGGTCAAAGATGTCTGACCATCTGAAAATTTCAAACTGGCCATAAATGTGAGAAGATGGCATTACCTAAGTGGGAGCTCGGGTGGAGGAGTCTTCGTCTCAGCGATCTCTTGCGATCAGAGATATCTAGTTAACTTTTGGTCGTTTTCTTTACTTTTCAACGTTTAACATGTACTAGGTAACCTCCATGGACGATATTTTGCTGCACTACCTAGCGGTTGCGTATAACCTTTCTTGAAAGTATATATCGACATCCAGCGGTGGTTGCCGAAAAAAATGGTGTGACGTCAACGGAGGACGGAAGTGTTAATCAGCTGTTCGTGGCGCAGCTTCAGTCATAATGTTATGTGTCGCGGTGTCATCTTTGTCTTTGACATGTGCTTTTTTCATTGAATACGTGGACTTAAAAATTGGCTTGTGCATGTTCTTTAACGAAGAAGTTTTTCTACATAATACAAGCGCAGGTCGTGGTTTGCACATATAATGAAGAAAAATAGGAAGTCCAGTTGAGTCTGCGGTGACACGGTAATGCACAGACATAGCCGCAGCATGGGATGCTATGGGATATACCCATGAACGAACTAGTTTATAAACTAGTTTATTCCTCCATGATACACCACATATCACAGAGTTGCAAATGTCGTGATGATCGCGTCAATCATGTTGCGGTAGGCACAGGTCACTTTGTTACAAATAGTGCATAATCCATCATAAAATTCGTGTTCAGCCTTTGTCTCCTTTGCAAGAAGTTGTAACAACACCCTGAGCTATTTATCTTTTCGACGTTTTGCTTCACGTTATTTTATTATGCGTGATCATTGCACAAATAATTTACCTGGACGTCTTCTACACGGTGGTAGTGACCGATTGTTATTTCCATTTGGGTCCGCATTTGAGACGAAATGGTCATAAAGATCTTGTTAGTCCACCAGCAGAAGATGCAGTCTCAGTGACACTCTAACATTATTAATATCCATCTTTATTTCGTACATAGGTGGTATACAATATTACATAGTGAAGAAGTAAGACATGTAGAGAGACAAAAAAGTGTACAGTTGTTATGGAAGTTTTTCTGCATAACGTATTTGGTGCACTCCACTCAGAGCTGCCATGAAACACAGAGAAAGCCAGTTGTGTCGCAAAATTCCATTCTCGTAAAGTTTTTAACCAGCTTCCCGTCCTACGTCACGCACGGTTTTCTCGATAATTCACTTATCTGTTGTGTCTCTGTAAACAGTGATGACCCGGCAATATAAAAAATTGTTACAAATTTGAGTGAATTCTTGCTCATTATTTCATATAAACTCAACCAAAAAAAGTAAGTCTCCACTTATAAAAGTCCACATAAAAACAAATAAACACATATTTTGGTAATATTTCATATTTTTTATATCCGGTGTATACCTTACATTTGGTTTCAGACACAAGTGCAGAACAAATGAATCTACACTTCACTCCACAACACTTGAAAACAAACAAAGTCTGTGTCACAGGTGCGCAAGATTGTCCATATGGCAACAGCATTCAATGTGAACTGAATGGGGTACTGTAGTGGGTATCACAGACTGTGCTTAAGTTTTAAAATGTCACATTTTTACAGGAAGGAAAGAATTAAACTGGTCAGTAGAATGTCGGATGACTTGATGACTGTATATATATATATCAATTTTCTGATCAGTCTCTGGGGTATATTTTCCCACTCCTCCAAAAGATAGCGTCTAAGGTCTTCAAAGTTTGACTCGGGACCCATCCTCTGGTATACATTTCGCTTGAGATGGCTCCACAGGTGTTCAACAGGATTAAGGTCAGGGCAGCAAGCTGGCCAATCCATTGCCTCCAGACCTTCCCTGGCCAAGAATTCACTAACTTCAGCAGCGACATGAGGCCTTGCATTGTCCTATGAGGATAAAATTTTTGCCAATGGCACAAGCATATGGCACAACATGCAGTTGCAGACTCTCTGTGATATAACGTCTGGCAGTCATGGTACCATTCAGGACAAGGTCTGTCTTCCTATGGCTCTTGCCCTGTTCACTTCAGATAACCATGGTATGATGTCTTGACCACAGATGGACAAATCCATACCCGACCCTGGGTCCCCATGCTTTTGTACCCATGCTTAGCCCAGTTTCTCTCCATATTATACAGGTAAAGTTCACTAAAACAATGACCCAGTGCGCCATAACATGATACCTCACTGAAAAACCACCCCATTCAAAATAGCCTTTTTGTAAATTGTGATTTCTGACTTTGTCTCACATTTAGAACATATGCAGTCAAATTGCACTTTCAATTAGCTGGTCTCGACAAATGTTGCACCCTAGGGATTATTCTACACATACATGTAAATACTTGTCAGAAAACTAACCAAATATGAAACATATATCAAAATATAAAAGCGGAGACTTTTTTTTTTTTTTTTTTTATTGAGTTTATATCAAACCATATCCTCGTGATATCTGACTGGCAAATCTCAGAGAGTTGACCGGCCATCCCCTACAGCAAGGGTCGCACATGTGCTTATCAAGTTATTGTCACTGTTTGTTGCTTTGTATAAAAATTTAAAGGATCCTCTGTATAGTTGAGTTTCCAGTGGTAGGTTCTGACATATAAGTGGTATAAAAGCGTGCACGGCAATGAAATTGCCATATGAGTATTACAGCTTTTCTCCGTGCAGTGTGAATCTTCTCGTCTTGCTTCTTGGAATAATATCGCAGTTGAAACCCATCAAGGGGTATGTAGTATGACCTTAATACTTTACATTGACCGTCAGGAAAATTGAACCATAAGTAAATTAACCTCTGCTTCAAAACGTTTTATGCATTTGGATATACTGTTATCCAGATAATGTGTACCAACAATATGCCCCAAACGTTGGAACTTCTCATATAACCTTGTTATCCAAATATATGTAAGGAGTTGTGTGATCCTTCCCAACATACATACGCTTTGTTTTGTCTGGATTGGTTTAAACATATTTTATTAAATCAATTGGGAAACAGGACACAGTCCTGTATGGACCCCTCTTGAAAACAGAGGAGGAAAAAAATGAAACGCTTGACAACATGTATAGGAGGAGTGCAAAGAGAAACTCTACTACAGTGACTGATACAGATAGAGTAGCAAGCCACACGAGAAAAAGAATTATACACCACCAGAAATGTTTACAGATAAGTATAGAATTGTTTGGTATGGGCCTTAATCCCTGTATAAGTTAACTTAGCAATTCTAACTAAAATTAACAAGTATATATATCACACCATCAAGTGTCAAATCTGGCTGGTGAGATTATGTATCAATGTACTGATTTTAAAATGGAAACGTTTTCATCAAAGGTGCAGTTTTGATACCCAAATAGAAGCGTTTGAACATTAAAGGATGCAAGAAGTAAGATCAAACTTTGCAGTTGGTCACGATAAGTTCTGTACCTCGTACATTCGGAAATATAATGAAAAGCATCCTCATTCGCCGTTCCAAAGGCACACCTAGGAGAGTCTACCACGCCTAATTTAAATAAATCAGCCTGAGGCTTACTGCATCTCATGCGCAAACGTGCATGGAGAATTACCACTCTTCTCTCACCCATATAGTATAATTTGTTACATTTCTTAGTATTTTGTTTAGCTTAGACTTAAACTCATCAACATTTTCGGAATCATGCACTTGTGTTGGAAGACTGTTCCACAGTCTGACCGTAGACGGGAAGAAGGATGCGTCAAGAAGTCTGATTTTGTATCAAAGATAAATTCCGGTTCGATCGCAGAGCATAATGATTTCTGTCCTGTACATAATTTGGAAATAAATTTTGTAAATACACGGGAGCCAACCCATGTACTATTTTATAGGACAGAGTTAATTTACTTTTAGTTCGTCGTTCCGATAATTTTTCTAAACCAGACTCATTGTAAATAAGATGATGCTTAGCACCTCTAATTGCACCTGTAATGACTCATGCAGCCGCCAAATGTACATCTAATTGTTCAGATTCCGATGATGTACATCCATCCCAGACCCAAATTCCAAGATAGGACGAACAAAGGAGAGGTATAAGATTTGGATCGACTTCCTAATTAAGCGCATTTGTAATTGCTTCAAACTATTAACCCTTTCCATGCCTTTATTCGTAATTTCATTTATATGACTGGACCATGTTAAATCCGACCGCACTATCAGTCCCAGGTGTTTATGTTCAGTATCCGTTAGCGTTTGTCTGCATTAAACTGAATATTATATTCTTTCCCGCAATATGTGCATATCGTTAGTAACATTGTCATCAAGAGAGCAGAAGGAGCTAATAGAACTACATTCTCTGCATATCCGAGGCTCCAAAAAATACTTGTACAACATAGCAACCAAATACAGACTTCCTCAATTTCAACAATTATTCATCAATAAACACACCAAAAAAAATTGGCAGAAAGAACACCGCCCTGTTTCACACCACAACCCCAAGTAAATGAGTCCGATACTGCGGTACACCGTGATACACTGATACGTTGCTCGGTGTATAAACTCAATCAGACTGGGCATAATCCATTTTTTAAATAAGAGATGGACTAACTTTACGTACTGGAGCCTATCGAAAACCTTACAGGCATCTACAATACAAGTTCTTGAAGCTGTGTGGCAGTGCTACTATATCTGTCTTGTCACGTATTGTTACAGTTTGTACAAGTGTGTCGAGCAAGTGTGTCGTCTTCCTTGTTGTGCAAAATCCAAATACTCCTCCTTTTTGTGCAAGAGTGATTAATATGGGGCTATGCCCTGATTCCCAATTGTTTTGTTTTTTCAATAAAATATGTACGTTGTGAAAGCACAAATTTGCATTGTGTCGTGGAGCTATTAGGATTTATGCCGAGTTGTAAGTTCAGTGACTTAAGAGCGTCGTGATTTTGGTCTGTAATTGTGTGAGTCACTCAGTAGTTTTAATTTATATTTTGGGATCCAACTCAGGGAACTTTCCTGACAACTATCAGGATGGAGACCAAGCTTCAACATTGCCGGTAAATAATAATAACGATATGTACACCTGGAGTGTTTTAGTACCATAAATAATGTGATTGAACAATGCCCTAAGGACAGTCATGCATGCTATTTTTTTTTTTTTTCCCAAATGAGGTGTAGCAGTGTCGACCTTATCTACCGATATCGTGCGCGAGAACAAAGAGTTTTTAGTGCCAACTGACCTGATCCGACAATGAATTCCATCCTTTAATGGCCACATTTCTTTTTCATCAAAACCCACTGAATTATATAAAACTTTGTAGGCCTTTATTTCACCAAACAAATTAGCAATTTCTTGATGATCCGACAACCCGCCTGTAAATCTAGATCTAATTTTACCACCGTTACTAACTTTTTGAATAAAATTCTCAATATCCCGATGGTAACCGGCATTCATAGCATTAGCTGATCTTTTAGCAGTAGACGTCTCTTTATTACGACTACAGTAACCGGTATTCATACCATTGGCTAGTCTATTAGCAGTACATTCTTCTTGATTTTGTTGCACCGATCTGAAAGCATAATGAAACTGCAAACATGTCCTATATCGACTACAAGCATGAGTTGAATTATTACTTTTCCATCTTTTATGCAAAAAATGGTCTCCTTTGAGACTCTACGTCTTCATTCCATCCCAGAACAATTTTTGATGATTTAGACGATGAGTGGGGAATATGGGTGCGCTCATCGTCGAGACAGGCATTAACAAGATTATCATGAAAAAGTTGCATATCTTCGTTATGCTTTTCACAAAGTATAACACCACAATGAATAGCGTCCCAGGGAACATGTACGGTTCCAAGTTTCTCATCGATTTGACTCAATACGCTCAGAAGAGGCTGCATGCCACAAGGGTTTTGCCGTTTAATCTCACATTCCGACACTACGAGTGTCAACGGTAAGCGTAATACACAAGTTTGACAGGGGAATAGTCAGACAAGTTGTCTCCATTGTTCATGGATCCATACATATTCTTACACACGGTCATACAAAAATTGAGAAACAATAAAATAATCTACGGTTGATTTATCTCCGTTGATCTTACTGTCATAAGTAAAATCTAGCAAACACTTTCCATGCGACAATAAGCTGAAGAAAAAAGAGTCTCAGTGTTAAGTGAGCCATGTTGTGAAAAAAATCTGTAATAAAATCACAGACAAACGCCGTTTATGTCCAATACAAGAATAATGGAAGAGACCTTTTCCAAACTGCCCTTTGATTCTCACGAGTACAGGCATTGCGAGGTGAAGAGTGACAATGCATAAATTTGATTTTTAATTAATTTAATAATTCATTTGGGAAAAACTCCCCCTTTACATCGGGGGCACCGTGAACCGGGGCACTTCACGGTGCGTCCAAATGCACATATGACATATATACAAAGATAATAGATAAAATACACATAGAATCATCTGAAAACTATATATACAATACAATAAATGCATTTACAATGATTCTTTTAAACCCACCCAGTTTAATTGTAATGCCACAAAATACTTTAGATTGAAACGAAACAGGAAGTATGGTTATGAACGGTTGAAAGATGTCGCCAAATCTAAATTCATTCAGCTACCTATGTTACAAGATTCGAAGATCCTGATATTAATTGTTGAAAGTATGAGTCACGAAAGTAATTAAGCAGATTAAGATATATCCTGTTTTCCCTTTGAATTCATCTGCCTGAAGAACCTTTTTTCGGCACATCCAGTCTCCAATCCGTGTACTAGGATGTACATAACCATTACGTTTCTCTGGAGTCTTGCCTGTTGCTATGCACCCAAAATTAAGGTTCATGACATTGCTTTGCTTACCCATCTGGCGGCAGTCCAAATTCTTAGTAACGAGTGAAAGTCATGGCACTTAGACACCAAATTTTGGGAAAAGCGACACAAACTATATTCTTCGGACATTGATGATGCTTGTTTCATTTGTTGCATACCACGCACTAATCTTTGACCACACGCACAGTTACAACAACGCAACGCTATTTTCAGCTGCAATGGGGCACCTTTCATTCCAGAAATGACGGTATACCGCACCTGCATCATCAAGCCCAGTGCCTATCTATTTATTCAATGTAGTGTAATAATATTGAATAGACATCATTCAAATAAGAAATTCGGCAAGATCTTGTATCATTCATGTTATGCACAATAAACATCGAATTTGAATTCATTTTCTTCTTGTTATGAAAGGCAATTCAGATTGACGACTCTCTGTCTATTCAGGTGTATCTTTTTAATCATCATCATCATCATCATCATCATCATCATCATCATCATTATTATTATTATTATCATTATTATTATTATTATTATTATTATTATTATTATTATTATTATTATTATTATTATTATTATTATTATTATTATTATTATTATTATTATTATTATTATTATTATATTTTTTTTCCTCTTTGAAATTAAGAGTAGTGGTTCTTGAACCACTCCATATGCCACGGACTGTATGACCCAACATATATGTTTCACGCAGAAATTTGGCTGGTATCGTCGATTCCGGTGTCATGCAAATCACATCCTAAACCATTTTGGTTGCGAAAGGGTTCCCTGTATGAAGGGTATACGGCCATAAGCACGCTGTCACCAATCGTTAAGCAGGCAGAGAATCGTTATTTACTTTTTAAAAAATATAATACAAACCACATATCTATATGATAAACCTTAGGTCCTTTTATTTACGCATTTCTTTTAAAATACATTTGTACATTTTCTTGTATGTAGATCAATTATCTGTTAAGTTCACTTGCCGAAAACTGTCTTGAATGCTATGAACATGGGCAATGAAAACAGTCTGGTGTCCAATGAACATAGGCAATGAAAACAGAACGTGGATTGTATTTTCGAGAAGTGATTTTATTTATACATGTACTTTTTCCCTGGCAATGCACATCAGTTTTAATGGAGACACAATGTTTTGCTTGGTGGTGCCTGTAAAAACAAGAAGAAAATCAAAATTCACATTTGCTGTGTGGAATGTGTTTATTCACATTGTTTTGAAGTCATCTCCAAGATGTTTCTTTTTCTATCAGACTATACAACTTTGCATCATTCTCTCACCGGTGTACTCCACCTAGCGGTAGTGCCACAAGCAACAAGTCGGTTAGAAAAAAGGAAACTGACCAAACCACCAAAATTTGATGCTATCATTTTGGTCCCAAAGTAATTACAGTTTCATAGACCCGTAGTGAACGTTGTCCTGCTTTACGTATGAAAATAAGCTGTAAATAAAGTCTTATATTAAAATTGCACAAATATTGTTGTGCAGACAGTGTGTACCTGCAGTTATGCATGATGGGATATGTTATACATATAGGCACGATTGGCCAACTCCCCTGGGAGATGCGTTGATAATAACCTCACTTCAAATGTCACGATTTGGACTTTCACATACAAATACCAGTCATGGAAGGAATATGCATAGTACGTAACCCTACTGCCAGGTGCGTCACAGATCTGGTGAAATCATTGCATCACAGCACCTTGTCTTTTACAAGGCGCAAGTTTAATGGTCCCCAGTATCCCCTATGCTGGCAATGGCAACCGTACTCTCAAATGTGGACGTCTATCATAAAAGGCAGGCACATTTTGACCTCCCTTATGAAGAAAAATAGCCTTGTATAGCACCTCAAATCCCGACTCTTTTGTTACACATCAAGTGTACGAGTTCATGAATCTGGTTCATTCAGCATTAATGGACACGAGTTAAGGTTTAGTTTTGTTTTTGCTTTTTTTTTTTTGACATTCTCTTTCCCTTTTATATCATTTACTTTTTTTTTCATCCTTTCAAATAAATCTTCCGTATTTTTTAAGTTAGTAGAAATCATCTCAAACTTTATCCATGCATCAAAAGAGTATTTGGAAACGTAACTGTCCCAGCTATTGTCAACAAGCACCAGGTTCGCCCGGTGACAAAATTCCCTGGCCCCACATTTTCCCACGTAAAACAAAATTACGTTTGACTTCATGAGGTAAAATGACACTTAAAAAAGACATGCAAAAAGTAAAAACAGAGTCATTCTGAGATTCCTTTTCTGCTGTGGCTGGCACTCATGGGTGCATTCGCAAAAATCTGCGACTTTAGACAACTCAGTTATCCACAAACCAGTATACACGCATACCAACTGAATAAAACCAAGGTCAGTCGTTTGCAAAAGTCTGTACATAAAGGAAGAACAAGGCTACTTGCTTCAAAGTTGACCTCCAAGCGAAACGTGAACAAAAAATGGCGAGAGAAATTTTGTAGCGTAAATTGCGAAAAGCATGATCTACTTATCTCTCTATCGGAAGAACAACCACCAGGAAGTCAAAATATGCATTAATATGAAGTTAAGATGAATCTGGCAACATCGACCGTCCATCATATACCGCGATATATCCGTCATTCAAAAACCCTCACTGCGCGGATCTGAACCATATCATTTGACCAAGTTAACCAATGAAGCATTCAATAGCGATTGCGAGGCTCGACCCTGTTGTCCAATCAGGTCACATTGCTTGTAATGTGCTTCGAAATGACACCATGCGGGCATGATGATCGCAATTTCTTGTCTCATGAAAGTATGCCAGACATTTCCATACCCATACGTCACATACTCAGGTCTTCAATCTGACCATTTTCAAAACGATTTTCTTTTGTTTATTGTACCAAAGAAACTATGATGAAGATTGGACAAAAGTAAGTCACATGGTTCATTCGTTGATCAGATTTACTCACAGGAATTGATTTGTTTAACTTCGTCTCTTATCGACACGTCTTTTTCTTCAGTAATCGCTTTTTGTCTGGAACTGGGTGCGCAATGGGCACTCTACTATATCAGACACTAAATTATTTATGCTTACGAAAATGGGAAAGTACTCTAAGTTGCTGATCTATTTCCCATGGTCTTAAGACGTTAGGGCTTCATTGCTATTCATAGCTACGGGTATAAAAGGCGTATGGTGAGTATATCTCTTATCTTATTCTATATATTTCTATACACTAATGAGTATATATGTTGCCAATATATGTGGTGACACAAGTTAAGTTAATGCTTACTTACGCTTAGGTTATGGCTATAACAGAAAACCGTTAATATCATAAATTTCCAAATATAGAATTTAGTGTGTAAATGATGTTCTAAATGAGCTTTAGAATTGCGTGATAAAACACTTTCAAAATGGACCTCAGAATACATTTTACAAATTTTAGATTTACAACATACTATTTAAACGCAAGCTGATAGTATAGTTTTAGGCATCTACAAACAGCCAAAATGTAGGATTATTGACAAAATGTATATAACTTCACTATATTTCTTTATGGTTTTACACTTTTATTTTATTGAGATATATATATTGAATACTATATTGATAAACATACACAGTCGTCAGTTTGAAGAAATATACAGAAGTAAAATATGGATATGCTGACCATCCGCACAGTAATTGCTTAAGGTGGACAGTAATGATGTTAACCAAACAGTTAACATTTTATGTTCTGCTGTACAAATTTGCGTCGATTCTGTCGAACTGTACAACAGCGGTTGGGATCTTGAACAATAGAAACACCTGCAATAATCCTACAGTGGGGTAAGCCTTAAAAAAATAAACAATCAATCACCACTGACGGATCAAGTCACATGTGTGTTCCAAATAGATTTTGTAGAAATATCAGGTGATTCCTCATAACCATTGGTGCCCTCTAGTGATCAAAGTCGTCTGGGCTCATACAATTGTTTTCTCCGTGAAGCCTTGTATGAATGGGAAGACAATCTGACATACGTTTGTCTGCGGCATGGAAGTATGCAGTGAGGTTTTTACATAAGTCTTGTCCACTGTCACGCAGGCACTCAACATTGAATGCCGGCATTTTCAGACACTTTTAAAAATAAACTAAACTAGGCATTTGTACAGCATGATGACTAAAATTAAAATCATAAGATATGAAGAAAATGACATTTACATATACTGTTCCGTGTCAGTATAGGTCACACAGCTTTGATTCCGCAAATGGTAATGGTGATCGAATTTCATTCGCGAGTTTTCATGTTTATCTGCACGATTTTATCTCACCTACGCATATGAACCTTATGAAGGTTGCAAAATGGCGGCAAGCAAGCTAACTACCGTCTTTACACATAATAATGTACAATTATTGAACTTCTTCAAATCAAGTCTTGATTCATTGTCAGTTGAACCGTTACGCCTTGTATGCATGCGTTTTGGCTAATAATTTACAAGACAACTCAGTTCTGTTTCATAATAGTAACTGTGATATGGTAATGTTCAATAGTGACCAAACCGGGCGACTACGTTAAGCTGCAACCAAGCTTAGGCTTAGCCACCTGATGTGTCCTTGTCAAACACTCAACTTTATTAGTTGGTGGGTATTGCAACATTTCTCTGCAGTTGAAGCCATAATCTTCTGTAACTCGTCAAACACAAGAGATTCTTCGTGTTGCTGTTCCCTAATATCATATATGTCTCCTGCGTATATTAGATACATCAATCAGTTTACCAGGTGTCGTCGCCCATAAAAAGACTGGGTTGTTTTACGTTTATTTTAACCATAAATTATTCTGACTAAAAATTACATGATAATGCCGTTTACTGTCCAATTACACCTGAGGAAAGAGGCAAAGCAACGGTATACAAGCTTTAAATGAGGTCTACAAATGAACGCAAACAGATAAGACTGCCTTCTTCATGCAACGCCCATAAAATGTGAGGCAACAGACATCCTCCGACGGTGACAGACATGAGACGTAAATGTTGGTGACACCCAGGAAACTAAGTAATACACCACGTTACACTTCTATATTCGCCTCATGGACTTGAAGGTAGCGATGTAGTTGGGACACTACACACCCCAATGCCCAGTCCTTTCAACCAATGGATCAACTCGGTACGAAATTGCCCCCAGTAGGGCAAAGACTGTGCCACATTACAGCCGGGATTGGCCGGGTCGCGCACCAGCGGTGTCGGTGGCTCAAAATCCACTTGGTACTTCTCCGGAAGATAAAATGTACTCCAGGCAATACTGAAAAATGCAAGGGCAGGCCAAGTAACGTAGATTCTTAGAAAAACAAAGGACAAAAGGGCTCTTACAGTGCAACCTTAAGTACCTCATTGCCAATTTGACAAAACTCGATGCGCTCTGAATTACAATAGTGATCTACATGGTCGATTCATATTCCTTGAAAAGCGATCGTTCATACAACTACCAGCATGCCTAATGTTGCACAAGAATGGTTCAGGTCAACAGCTTTCTTCGGGAGTGCTTTGGGTCCAAAGCGCCGCGAGGAAAGCTGTTGATTCAGTCAAAACGTGGTACTGAAAGAGTTAACCGATCAAGCATAATCGGTTAGTCTTGCGGGATTAACTCCACTACATAGTTCATTTAACTAGCTGAAATTGTTGCTTACGCTTATCTTGGTCACAAACAAATGCAAGGCCCGCTACCAAGACATATATTTCATGACACTTAAGTGAAGACAAAAAAAAATCACATTCAAAACTGGTAAGGCTACACTGCCCGTATTCTGCTTAGCTGTTTAAAATACGTGAGGACATTCTCTATCATTTTTTTTTTTTTTGCGTTATTCCTGTTTCAATCTCAATCGATTTTATGCAAGCCTTTCATAAAATGCAAACGCACCTCAGTTCAGGAGCCAGCACAAGTGAACCAAATCTCTGCAGGACTGTTTTTATGTCCGTCCTGGAAATGAGAAATAAAAGTGATGAAAGCTGAAAACGTATTTTGGTAACTATTCGGCTGTACTCAAAACGTATTTTGGAAACTACTTGGCGGTATTGAAGTTAGTATTTAAACAAAACCCACTTGTTTTAACTACAAATCACGTAACAACATTTATGCGACGGTTAAAAATGTCAGACCATTGTATATATACATATTTTATCGGTATGTAAAATTGTCCCTTTATGAGTACAACGAGGTTATGGAAATTTTGAAGCTTACAGAGCGTGAGAACATTAAGCCTGTATGGGTCTGTGCGCACAATCTACATGGACATACGGGCCCATATGGTTGGCAAATAAAGCAGAAGTACATGCACGTCGTTTTGGTTATATTCTTCGCATAAGTGTGGGGGAAGCCATGCTGTATTACTGTAGTATGAATACAAAGAAGCTGCTGTGATTTTACAATACACGACACATGGAAAGCATTGCATCGATACACAATACTGGCACGAACAATCCACTATGGGCTTCTATAGAATAGGAGAGGTCACAATTACCAATTATATGTGTATTCAGCTGAATACACACTCCAGTATGTAGAATTCTTTAAGGATAGAGATGTGTGTCCCTATTGGATTGCTTGTTAAATTAACATCAAATTAAAGGACTACTTTTAAAGCTGCAAGAATAAAATTTGCGTCAACATTTCAGCTATGTACATAATTTTATTACACCTATTTGGCTGCTTCTGCAACGAATGGTTTTTAAGTTATTACGTTGTAAATTACAATGAAAAGTAGTGGAAATACACAACTCGAGCCCTGAATGACTGAAATGCCCTGTACAGGAGAGCAACAGAAGCTTCTGTTCTTTGTATCCCCAATAAAACAGATATGCCAGTATTATGTGCACAGTAGTGATGGGAGCCGATGGAGAATTTCTGAGCCGGTAAGCCGAAGTAGTTGAGCCGGCTCGAACCGACAGCTGAGCTGTTGAGCTGATCACGTCACGTTCAACTATTACTTATTTTTCCATCCTTCTGATATTTTTGGGCAAGGCGCCGTCTGTCTGAAGTATGGGGTCACCGATCTGGATTTCGAAGATATGAAATCCGGTCCTACCGCCGCTAATTTGGATGGATGTTCTTTCGATAGGTGGTCCAGCATAATGCCAGTGCCTCCATTCTTAGTGTACGTTTTCTCGCACAAATTATATTTGTAGTTTTGTTTTTCTTCCAGAAAAAAAATTTCCACACACTTGATAACTTCTTAGGCGTCGCCATGACCAATAGTAGTATTTCTATACTGTATGGTCTCGTTGACTGATCCAGGCTTCTATTTTTCACAGTTTAAAAAAAGGCGGCCAAGCAATACATGCACATGCTCAATAAACACATATACTTTGTTAAGTTACACTTCATACCTTTCAAGCACCACAGATGTTCGCTTTATCTAACCAAAAGGCTATTTTTCCAAGCTCTCAGCTAAACAGATAGCTGAGCTGCAAATCAAAAATGGGCCAGCTAGCTGAAATCTGGAAGTTGGGTCGGCTGAGCTGTGCCCATCACTAGTGCACAGCATGGGTACAAAGAAGACATGGTAGAAACAAGTAACAAGAGTTCACTGTGAGTTAGCAGAAGCGTGAGTAAGCAATTTGTGGACGAATATTCAGCATCGCATGAAAGGAAGACACTGCGAGAGATGCAAAACATTGATGAATGCTGGGACCGTATGCAATGGGTATACGCAACATGAGTACAAGGAAGCTGTGCTGGGTATACACATCTTGCATAAAGGGAAGCCACTGTGGTTACACAGCATGGATACAAGGAAGCTATGGGTGGTGAACATGAATACAAGGAAGCTGTGGTGGTTATCCACTGTATGTATACAAGAATGCTGCGGTGTGTAATAGACAACATGAATACAAGGAGGTATAGTGGCTGCACTAGGAATGTATATACATACATAAGGGGGTGAGGGGCGCCCCTGGTACACTGGTACAGGTAATAATTTTGCCCTAGTTCAACGTACGGAAAATAAGAAAATGTGCGAATAATGGTTTGTACGAACTACGGAAATTAAAAAGGTTTCCAGCACGTAAGTACGACAAATAAAATGCCCAGAACGCTAGTGCGAAAACCCCCTTACCCCCCCCCCCTTGATTCTATTATGGAAACATGCAAACACTTACGACTGTGTGTCCTCCACAGCTTTAACCACTATGAGGGACATCAGGTAGCTGCTCGGTCTATATAACGTTTTTCTCCATTGAATGCAGTTTCGCCAATGTTTCACTATCTTGATGATTTCCTTAACCTGAAACACAGGATTGATCTTGAGATATCTAACCATCATCCATATTTTATCTTAAACATAGGGACAAGTGATTTATATAGCTTGTCCTGTTTCGCAGTCCATGTAAAAACATATGGATCTATAAATTGGTACCTTTAGGAACATAGTAAATTATCAAGTATTTTCTCCGTGGAACCTACAGGTGCGCTTAACGCACGTGATTGGTCGATAACATTGCTTGTATGTACTTATTCTCACAAACAAAGATAAATGGGAGATATCTTTCGCTTAGCAATATTTACTTCATCAAAATACACACACACACACACAAACAAACAAAATATACATGTGTCTATAATAAACCTACCTCGTTAGGTTGATCAGCAATAAATTTCTTTTGTAGCCCAGCCGAACCTAACGAAAACCTAGAATGAAATTTAATGGTCAATGAACATAGACATCTTCAATAAATATCCATGCACGAAATGTTTGGCCAGAAGATTTCATCAAGTGGTTGGGACCTGGTCATGTAAAGGGGAAAGTCACAGCAGAGTCCTATTTTCGTAACTTTCCTGGAGCCATCTGTCAACGTTACATCTGTTGAGCTTCATTGAAATCTTTGAAAGATCTCCTAATTAAATGGATTACATTGTAAAGGTGGTCACATAATGACCCGTCGTAAGAAATAGCGCATTCCGACAAGACGCACGTCTGATTATCTACTGGTAATCACTTTGGATGGGATTTTCTTTCAATATGTTTGAATAAATATATATAATTGTTCTCAGAGTACAGGTAAGTCGAGGGTGGCAACGTTTCTGGCTCCACTGACAGCAAAGCCCATCAGGACAGAATATTAGCACTTGTAAATTTCGGCTTACCACTGCCTGTCAATATGTGTTGATTGTCCGCAAGTGACCTCATACAATGCTCGCATGCCTCCGCCCTCTTCTGACTCCCAGTCAAAGTTAAACACCAAGTCCACGTCCATACCACCACATGTGAACTGCAGAGCATTGGTGGCCACCGTGAAGTCCGTACATGCCGGTAGAGGGTGCTGTGGGTCCTGTTGTAAGCAGGCTCGCTGGATAAAGTTGCTGACAGCATGGAGCAGGGATGGCATCCAAGCCTTGTGTCCTTCTTTTGGCAGGTCTTTGTGAAATAAGATGGTTTGTAGGTTGACTTTGATTTATAAAAGAGCATTACTTTTTTTTTAACTTTTAATCTTCTAAGTGTTTTCCTATGGGCAGCTATAAAAGCCAATATCAACTTCATTTTCATTGCACTAAATGTGCACAAATTTAGTGCTAATATAAGTGAAATATAAACGTGTATCGATTTTTGTCTCGGACCAAGATTGATACTCAAATTTAAACAATAGCTCAGGAAGTAATTTATATTTTTCTTTTAGTGAGGTTTGTCTTTTGTTATTTTAAAAAACTAATAGCCTTTACGTCAATTCTCGTGGTTTACTGTTCACAATGTAACACTGCCAGCTCAAGAATTGTAACTCTGTGTAAATCAGCATATTGTTCTTTGACAGTTTCATCTTATAATGCACACTCTTTTACTTACCTGGACTAAACAAGATAAGATCTACATCTATCCGACTTTTTGTTGATGTTGAAGTCCCCAAAGAACCAGCTTCGACTATTTCTGAAATCCGGATAGGCAGTCTCTGCTGGAAAAGGCAAAAGTGGTGACATGAAGTATTCCCACACATCTACGATTAAAATTAATGTTATACCCTATTTCTGGAGCTTACATGATGAAAAAGAAACCAGCAGGGCTCTTCAAAGATTTTTTTAACAACATGTTGCTTAAATGCTGTGAAAGCTAAAATTATCTTATTCAAATGATACTTTGGAAATGTATGTGGAATAAAATTATTGTTTCTCACCTGCAGGAATTTAATCAGCACAGACACTGTTTCCTTCTGCTTACTGATGTCTACAGCACTGGGCCTTGCATCCATAAGTAGCACGCTTTCGTCACTGACAGTAATTCCACTTTCCGTGGACATATCTTCTCTTGTCCCATTGAATCCGTCTCGCTTGGTGCAGAAGACTTCATCGGTTGTGTTCTCGCAAGAGTTTGACGTCATTGACACGTGACGTAACAGATCTGTGAAGAATGCCTTTCCAAAGGTGTCATCCCATGCACCATTAAAATTGTCCTCCCTCGACAGTGCCTGTTCACAAAAAGTAAATTCCTGTTTGGAAAATAAGTATGGGCGTTAGGCATGCGAGAAATGTACACTTAAAATAAAAGTTATAAGCAGAAAGCATGCATCCATTTCCTGCCAAAAATAGTTATACTGCTAGTTTAAGAAAAAGTGTTGATTAGTATATATATATACAAAACAAGAACAGACAAAAAATGCACAAACATGATTTATAAAAAGCCAGATGTTCTGGAAAAAACACACTTTATGCAAAACACTTCTGACACTTCATGTACGGCTTTCTGGCAACTGTGGGTCTCAACAACAAGCCACAAAATTTAGTAAGTTAAAGAGAATAGTTCGACAATCATTCATCAGGAAGTACTAAACACATATTATATATTTGGAGAGGGTGACACAAACGTGCTTCAGCTCAAAAATCGTTTCTTTTAGCCTTTATAAAAACGCCTTTTTCAATTCAGGTTACCATACAATTTTAATTAATAATCTGTGAAGATACCTGACCCGCACTTTGGTCATGCAAGATAATTATGCAAGTGTTGCTGATTCTTCTTTCCCAAAGCAATTTATCAAATCTACACTAACTATTACCATATGTGCATTACATATGTTACAGATAACTTCAGCGGCCATATGTCGTCAACCATACATGCTCGTATATTTTCACAGGACATGATATTAGACTATGGACAAATGCCGCCTTTCAGCCACCAGTGAAGGACTGCAAACCATAAAACTACGTGAAAGATGCTCCGCCACCGCAAGTCATGCCTCTTGTACATGGAACTGCTCATGCGCTTTCCGCCATGCCGCAGGCACTTGATTTGAGAGGTCCCCACGGTGACAACTGAACTGGTTGTGGGTATGTTAAGCGCACTGCACGACATACTTCTTTTCAACAGATTGTCATTTCAAAGTTACCTTTTGGAATCTAACGCTCTTCTTTTTTGTCTCTGTTGAAAACTGTTGACAAAATAAAAATTCTGTAAAATATCCCTCAGCTTTTCATGACAAAATCAAAATTCTCTGCTGAAATATGTTCGTGGGAAGCCATGGCAGATGAAGCATCACTAAAAATTAAGGCTGAGATTGACGGGTATTATGAGTGTTAACTTGTGCAAGGCATTGTTTAAACAAGTCAATGCAGAAGATTTCCTGTAAGATTTGGACTGAATTTGGTACTCGATATACCCTTTCAAGATGTACTGCGATTTTCAGATATAAATCTAAGAATTTAGTGGTTGTTACAAAATATTTTAGATGACCTATCCGCACTGATCATACGGGCCACACTCAAAGGCGGCTCCTTTCCGTTTTCCTGGAGCCATAGATGCTTGTTTCCCCAGTCAAGAACAAGAGCCATCTTCAAGAGCTGTTCACGCAGGCAGGGTATGGAGAATGCTTGCCAGACACAAGGACCCTGACGCGCAGACAGTCTTATGCTGAGAGCCTGGTAGAACTCTCAGCAATTTTCTAGCAGAATGGATTAAACCCGAAGGACTTGACGTCTGCGTTTATTGCAACGCTGTGATGTGTAACTACCTCAAATAAATCAATAATTCACGACCCTGCTATGTGCGAAACGTTCGCGGCTCTTCCCGAAAAATGAAAGAAGGAAATAGGAAAGTGGGGAGGTTCTGCAGGGATGTTCTCTCTCTCAAATGTAAGAAAATTACTGATGCTAGGTGTCATTTATTTGGTTGAACATGACATTAAAATGCCTCACAAGTTAACGTGGTCATTTATAAAGCTGCCGACAGATGGCGGAAAAAGCAATAGGCATGTAAATGTCCTTCATCAGCGTTTGCACCTGTGTGGACTGGCGACATCTACATTGGTATCAGAAAGTCTCTCACCCAGTCAGCACAGGCCGATGACTAAACCTTTTTACTTTAAGAACTTCTGAAAATGATTGATTATGCTATGGTTGTATAATACATGTAATATGTATTGTTTCCGATGTTACATAGTACTGATATTTTATTTGCACATTTATTTAGTTATTGAATTCACTAGACGGCAATAATAAGCATAATTGAAGATTTATTTTGTGCTTTCAGAAGAAACCTTTATTCTGCGCCATTTTAGCGGTGGGCTTTTTTTTTTTTTTTTCTTTTTTTTTTTTTTTTTTTTACAATGCTCTGTGTGCTTTGCTTTCTGACCAATTGTAATCCACGAAACAACGGTGCAATGATTGACCACTTAAAGTTGGCTTATGTTTCTTCCGCTGGTCAGCACGATCTAGACTTTACGTTCGGATGTAAGTTCATATACGATTCAGAGAACGAAGACAGCAGGATATTTTCGAAGATATATACTCACATCTAAACTATCATAAGACCTGTTCATTTGGAAAGGCGTAATGCGTCCGCTGTTGCTGTTCAAGTCAGACAAGTCTCTGCTTCCGAACAAGGATGCTCTAGAAGCCGCCTCAGATCTCATGTCTTCCAAGCTCTTCTGTTGCTGCTGTAAAATATTCCTGTAAAGCAGACAATCAATCCCACACATAGTAATCACGACAGTAGTTGGAGATCATCTCATCTATTATAATGCTTCCTTGCTTACATTTTATTTATTATATATTTATATATATATATATATATATATATATTCATTCATTCATTTATTTATTCATTCATGGATTTATTTAATTTCCACAGAGCTGAACCTCTGAGCATTCTTGAATTTGTTCTCGGATATCGCTGTTCTACCATTAAAAATGCGATAAAACAAGATAGATGAGCCAACAGACTCACACGGACACGCTCTCCACTTTTGTCTGTTAATCAGACCAATTTTGGTCTCTTCTCCACTCCACAAGTGTAGCAGTGATAATGCAGCGCTTGGTCCGTTTTTGGAGGCAAGCTCCACTTCTGTCATCTCTATGACACGATCTTAGCATAAACAAAGCTTAGTTTGCACGCATCTGCTTTAAGTTCCAGTCTATATTGTCTGCGTTCTGCAGATTTCCCAAGTTACACGACTGACACAGTTATAAGGTACAGGCCCGGGGGGGATGGAAGGGGCTACCATATTTCAGGATGGGTAGGCTCCACTGAGGATCTGAAACCATGACCCAATGGGAGCTGAATCAATAAGAAAATCAGGGAGTCTTTGGGAGCAGCCGAGCAGAGGAGCAGGCAGAAGTCCCTGGGTAGAAGTGCACATCCCAAAAGGGCCGTAATAGAGCTCGAGCACAATTTATGTGGGTCTTTGGGAGCGACAATTAAAAACATGGCGCCATTCAGGATCGATGGTTTGAAGAGGGGGTCTTTGAGAGTGACAAGCGGTCAAAAAATGGGGTTCTTTCCAGGGCGGAGTCAACCCGTAATGCTTAGTAATGGGAGTGCTCCCTCCCCCCCCCCCCCGACCGGGAGGTACAGGACACAGTCATGAATCTGATAAAGATACGTAGCACTGACGCCAATGCAAGATTCCTGATCCGGAGTCAAGTGACAAAAGATTCCGCATTGCAATGAAATAATCTGTAGATATCTATAGTCTGGTGCCAACATGACATTATCAGTCAGATTACGTCATTGCAACATAACTGGTAAATCAGTTATCACCGCTTAATATTTTAATTGGAGCACATTAGGCCTACTGGCAGATAAGTATGCCTTCCTAGCAAATATGACAATCCATATTGGAAACTAGGGATGCAGGTAATTTGTCGTAAATTCGAAGAACAGTGGAGAGCAAGAACAGAAGCTTCCACTGCTCTCCTGCAGGAGGCATTTCAGTCATTCAGGGCTAGAGTTGTATACTCCCATTACTTTTCATCGTAATTTACAGCTTAATAACTTTCAAACCACTTCTTGTACAAACAGCAAAATTTGTGTGGTAAAATTATGTACATAGCTGAAATGTTCATACAAATTTTACTCTTGCAGCCTTAAAAGTAGTCTTTCTATTTGAGGGTAATTTAACATGCAATCCAATGAGAATACACATCTGTAGCCCTGAAGAATTCTGTACATTAAAATGGGTATTCAGCTGAATACAAAGATAATAGGAGATATGCATATTAATTTCCCGCCACAATTGCACACCTGATTGCCTAGTCTCGCTTGGCGGGATGTGGCGAGATACGGGTCGGTACCTGTTGGGACAAGCGCGATATTACTAGTATTTTGGAAATAAAGAATATTTATTAAAGGCAGATGGATACCAGTTTGGCATTTGTGAACTTAAAGTTCTCAAAAAATGTAATTTTGAGCATGTGAAATGAACATATGGCCCTGCCTGTGGCATTGATGTGACCCGCACGTCCTCCGTGATCCCCTTGCGTCAAACCCGTGCTTTTTGGCGAGAAATTAATGTGCATACGGCGTATTGGTAATTGTGACCTCTCCTATTTTCCAGTGACATATTCATTCTATCAGAGAGGTATGGATGGTGCCAATGACATTTTGGCCGTATCAGGTAGATCACTGTTCCTCCGAAACAGTGTCAAACGTGGTCATTCGTGAACGTGAGTACTGTGTATTTGTCCTCAGGATATGAATGAGCTGTCTTTGATTATCGATGCCTGTATAGATTGTTCATCTGCCAACCTGAATACCATTACATTGATTTGACATTACTCCTGCTGGCAAAAGAACAAATCCCAGGTATTTGAAAAGAGAGGCTTACTTCCAGGTATCTTCACTTTATGACTCACGTATTGGTCGACAGAAATAGCTACAAATTGAACTATCTTGGGGAATGTAGTGACAAACTCAAGTTGTCTGCTAATAAAACTGGCCACACATTAACTTTAGCATGAGATGTAAACATTGCTTAATTTATCAATTCTTTTATCGTTAGGACAACCAATTTAGAACCAGTTTAAACAGCATACGTTTATTCAGCAGTGGGCGTGTACCAGTATGCATATTTGCACTCTCAAAGATTATGGTCCGTTTTAAACAGGTCCTCTCATGTTTGGGGTTGTCCGAGGCTGCATACGTAACAAAACAAACGCAACCTGTTTTATTTCCCCCCTGCGACAAGCTTTCTGACCACTCATTTGATCGGAAAAGGGATCTTGCGCACAAACTCTGCCCACTGCTCACAGAGATGCGACCAAATCTATAAAACAGAATCGTACCGTACCATGGAAATTAAATATTGGAAGACACTTGACTTTTGTGGTTTCACTAGGAAAATAAAACTGTGATCCCTGAAGGTAGAAGTCATACCCACCTGGGAATAACCCTCTGCCATAATTTGAAATGGAATGCTCACATCACTACAATCATTGATAAAGCGAGGAAACGTTTAACTGAATTTCTTAGACTTAAATACAAATTATCTCGTAACACTTTAGTGAGACTGTACAAAGCCATGGTACGTCCTATTTTGGAATATGGATGTGTCATTTTTGATAATCGCACGATATATCTTTCAAATTCACTTGAGTCTGTTCAATATGAAGCGACTCGCATTTGTTTATGTGCCCAGAGGGATTTCCACGCCATCTGCATCTCCATGAATAGGCTAACCAACTTGGGCAAAAAAGACGTACTTATTTTAAACTTATAAAATGATCGAAGGCTGATCCCTGCTTATCTTTCGAAACTTATCCAAATCGATGCTACACAGCCAACTATCCATATTCGGAACCGCCGCAGCTTGAGGCCAGTCAAGTGCACGTCGAAACGCTTCGAAAATTCTTCCCTTCCCTCTACCATTAAACTTGGGAATGATCTATCGGACGATATAAGACAATACCCTACGGTTATACTCAATTTAAATCGAAACTGAAAAGTACCCTCCTATCTGTTGATCCTGCCCCATGTCTCTATTCACATGGCAAAAGATTTCCCAATATTATTCACACTCAGCAACGTTTAGATTTCTGCCGACTCAACTCTCATCATAGATATATGTTCTTCCATCTGCAAAATGTGATTGCCTCCATCCTAATGAGAGTACATACCACTCTTTTTGGAAAATCATCTCTGTTCCTCCTATAGAGCATCTTTATTTTGTCTCCGAAGCAGACCCAAGTTCCGTGTTATGTCTACTCCACTGGGGTCTGCCCTTGTCTGACAAGATTGCTGTTTTAGCTTTTGGAAAAGTGACTCAGTTTGGCTGAGTATGGTTACCATGGTAAAAGGCTGCAGCAATTTCTTAATTGATGTTATATGATCAACTCTATAATTGTAACACGTTCCTAGAATATTAGAAACACACGAATATCCCGTTAAAACATACTGACCAAATCACAACCGCAGGGAAAGGGGTTACTGATGTTACGACATTTTCGCTGACGTACCTTGCCCTCAGCAAGTGCCGGAACTGGTAATCAAAACGTGGAATGGATTTCATCCCCACGGGAATGGTCTGGAGGGACAGAATGTCCAGCCGCAGTAACACTTCCCCTGATTTGTCTGTATATGGATTCCCCTTCTCTTCCAGCTGCAAGAACAATGACGCAATGACTGATAAGTGATACTGTATGTAAAGTGAAATTGGACAACGACATTTCATGATATAATACCGAGGCCAGTAAGGCAGTAATGAATCCCACTATGTTCCACGATACGGCTGATGTACAAACAGATTTGCTGTCAAGCGTACATTGTAAGTTATAAAGATGGCACAAGAATACAGGTAGTCTGCCGTCCAACGACGAACACGTAAAGCTACCTGTGCATCATTTGCCGTACACACATGCTGTTTTAAGTCACTATATCCAATAGGGGAGAGCAAGAACAAAAGCTTCTACTACTGTCATGTAAACAGCATTTCAGTCACTTAGGCCTAAAGTTGTGTATTCCCATTACTTTCCATTGTAATCAACAGCTTAATTGGAAGCACTCGTTGCAGAAAGAGCAAACTTTTTGTGGTAAAATTATGTACATAGCTGAAATGTTTACATAAATTTTATTCTAGCAGCTTAAAAGTAGTCTTTTAATTTCAGGTTAATTTAACATGCAAACCGATGACAATACTCAACTCTAGCCCTGAAGAATTCTGTGTATTAAATTGTGTATTCAGCTGAATACACATATAATTGGCAATTGTGACATCTCTTATTGACATCTCTAATGTAACTTTAGTGATCCAACAGAGTCCACTTGCAGAAAGTATAGCACGTTTTTTTTTTAACATTGCCCTTAAGTTCCACGTATTCTGCATTCCACAACAACAAAACAAACACGAAGCTTATTCCCTTGAGAAAGAAACCCTTTATGTGAACCAACTGGCCAGACATGGTTCAAAGCTGCGTTGCCTATTTCTTTTTGTACGCAAATATACACTCAGTTTCTTGGACGATAGTCTGATAGCCTCTCCCCCACTGCAAGGTCCATCAGGCTGTCTATCAACCACGTAACTGAGTCTTGCCCTATCAGACAAAATTTCTTAAATAATAATAATAATAATAATAATAATAATAATAATAATAATAATAATAATAATAATAATAATAATAATAATAATAATAATAATAATAATAATAATAATAATAATAATAATCCGGCCATCTAACAAGCATGTAACTAAGTCTTGCGTTATCAGACAAAATTTCTTGTGTAATAGTAATAAAAATACAAGTAATGATGATGATGATAACAAAAACATACTCTTAAAACCCCTGCTGACATCCCTTTGCGCAAGGTAAGATGCCCTGCTTGAAGTTGGAACACGGCATCGACCAAAGGAACTGTGCGCAATAGGCATCCCTTAAGGGTATGATTTGGTTTATAGACAAAAACAAAAATACATCACAGAAACGGGGTATAATCGAATCGATGATGAACAGAAGTCAAAGATAAATACTGCTATGTGTAAACACGACTACGGACAAAGTGTGACGCCTCGCTTCACATAAATCGATCTCTAACATTAAAGTGAATAATGCGAATATGGTGTTTGATGATATAAAGTCCAACAACAATAGATTGTACATGTACGCATTGTAAGGGACAGAGTTCGGTACACGCTGAGCAACATAATGTCAAACTTTGCTTGTAACTTAGTACAACAGTACTGACTGCATTGCTGAGGCGAGTAACGAGCAATAATTATGTCGGTGTGTCAACACAGATATTCTTTTTTCTGCGAAATCTTCCTCTTTGTTTACCAGCAAATTTGCCCGACATTTTATTTGAAGACTATTATGCGCAGATGTGCCATGCTGACTACACATCCTAGGTTTGTCAATCAATTTTGCCCAGAGCAAGATACTCAGGGGCCACTGAAGCTGGATTCTCTTAACAGTATGTGGCCCTATTACTGAAGTTGAAATAATACAAGTTAGGAGCAACAATAGCAGACTTGTACATATTTGTCATAGATCAGACCAAGGAGGCTACACGTGTAGCCTCCTTGATCAGGCATACAACAGACCATGGTCTGTCATCAACAGTCAATTACAGAGAGAGAGAGAGAGAGAGAGAGAGAGAGAGAGAGAGAGAGAGAGAGAGAGAGAGAGAGAGAGAGACAGACAGAGACAGACAGACAGACACACACACACACATACATATATATATATATTTATTTATTTATTTATATATATATATATATATATGTGTGTGTGTGTACATATATATGTACATCAGAGGACTTGTTTCTTACATTCACGTCAGACATGACACTTTTATGCTACCATATGGTGACCATTTTGTCATCAGTCCATGCCGTAGTGTCAAAAAGTGTACAGAACGAGAATTAAAGTTCCTCATAACATGACCAAATCTTGTTTGTTTGCTGGCACTTGACATCTGTTTTATCCAGAATTCTGTCTTTCTCTCTGTCTGGGATTTCCTGTTTACCAGCAATTTTTTTCATGCCAAGAGCCTCATTAGTTTTTTTTTTTTCTGGAAGTTTTTGTTTTCTGTCATTTATCTTTTCCAATTTCAGTTTGAATGTACCAGGCAACAACTTTCCTTTGGAGGCACAGACACAGATATGCTTTGAAGCAAACCTTCCTTTCTAGTTTTATCACCACTTCTTACCTGAATGCCCACAGTGTTGTCGTATAGCAGCACTGACAGAATTAAAGGGGTGTGTCATGAGCAATAATTATGTCTGTGTAGATAGAGATGAAATTGCATCTGCAGAGTTGTAGAATTATACTGTTGACTCATCTGATAAACTGTGACCAAAAGCCGCAACATTGAAAATAATGCAAAGTGAATTATAAAAGGGAAAAAATTGATAATGTTGAAAATGATGCCAGATAAAGGTATTAAAAAGCGTTTAAGGGTATCATAAATCTTAGTATCATCTGCAAACATCTTGACTATAGATTGTCAAATATCTGGAATATCATTCACATGTATGAGAAAGAGCTGCGGGCCAAGAATGGAGCCCCGAGGAACGCCGCTGATTACTTCAAACCAAGGGGACACTACATTCCTCAGCACTACCCACTGCCTTCTTCCCCTACGAAACCCTTCTAGCCAATTAAGGACTTCGCCCCTAAAACCAGCCTGTCTGAGTTTGTGGATTAATCAGGTATGTGGCACAGTGTCAAAGGCCTTGGCAAAATCTAGGTATACTACATGTGTCTCAAGTTTGTTATCTAAATTGCTCGACCAATCGAAAAGACATTCCAATAACTCAGTCACACAGCTACATTTCTCCTGAAAGCCATGTTGGCCACAGCTTATTGTATTGTTTCTGAGGACTAATATTTCACCATAAAAGACTCACTTTACTACCTGGCTGGTTAAGGACACCGGTCTATAATTGGAGCATGTCTGCCTTGAACCTTTTTAATGAAGGGGAAATACATTTGCATTGCGTTAAGCCTGGTGCAGTTGACCACTTTGTAAAGATAGTGTGAATAAGATAGCAAGTAGAACATCAAAATTAAGACAGTTCCTCAGTACATGAATTTTTATCTCATCTGGTCCACTTGCCTTGTTAGGCTTTAGTTTACATAGTTTGTTTTTCACTACAACCGGCGTGATGTTAAAATCTAGCAATATATTAGATTCATTTTCTTTCATTGGTAATGGTATAGGTTTTCAAGCTCATTAGTCAAAACTGAAGTGAAGTAGGAATTAAAAAACTCAGCTTTTTAGTTTTTTCACCATCAGCTGTAACGTATATCGGGTATAGTTCCAAAATAACTTGGGATTTGCACCTATACCTGTTTGATCTGCTAACTTATCTTCATAGTGACACTTTGCATCAACGATAGTTTTTTACCCAACGATTCAACTTTTCGCTTGTAAATCATACTATCTGCATGCAAAACCTGACTTATGAGACTGAATTATTTCCTTTTCCTACGTCCTGCCTGTGCAACAGACCTATACCTAGTCCATGGTGGACTGTGCCTCAGGCCAGGTTTTATGGTCTTAGTAGGTATGCATTTATCTACTAAATTTTGGTAAGTCTTGCAAAAGGATTCCCAGTTTGACTCGAGATTTCTGTGGGACAGCAACTGTTCCAGGTTAAAATTGAGCAGTTCCTGATTTAGGGTAGAATAGTTGCCCTCTGAATACAAGCATATTTTTCTTGGTTTATAGTTAATTCTCGGAACTAGACAGTTTATGTAGAACCATACAACATTGTGGTCACTCAGTAAATTGTCATGTGTGGTATCCAAAAAGACTTTCTCAAGCTCTCTAGAAGAGGACACATTTACTCTAGGATGAGGATTAATGCTGACCCACAAAATCTCAGCTTCTGCGTCTAGCTTTATGTACTTGGTTGGGTGAAGGGAGTCTTTGACCATGATTTGCACCCCACCTCTATCGTTAACCTTGTGTGTGCCTGGGGCATAGAATATGATGATCCTGTCTTGTCTGAAAGTAATGTATCCCTCAGGCGTAAATTCTGAATCCAATACAGAACTGTCGAACCACGTCTCTGTAATTACCAATACGTCTGGCTCGTGTTCTTGCAAAAAGGAGCTAAAATGTGCAAATTTGGCTGTGAAACCCTCTACATTAAATGTGCAAACTTTCAAAGGCAAAAATTCCTTGTTATTTCTAAGAAGGGTGCAAGGATATTCACAGTACTACTAATCATCATCATATCATCATCATCATCATCATCAAAAGTGTTTTACAGGAAATTTAGAATAGGTTCCTGTTTTTAATTTATGACCAAATATTCTCTCCCCCAAGCCAAGAGGATCCACCCTGGAGGACACTGAGCCAATGACACATCAATTATATCAGTATATCTATAATTTGGTGTTAAGGTTTCTTTTTTGCTTTCGAAACAGCCATGTAACTGTATCCTAACCATGAAGACCAAAATTCAGAAACTGTAAAAATAGAGTTTATTTTGCTGGCAATATTAAATAGTATTAGTAAATAGAACATGTTAATAAGTTTCTTGTTTTATGACCTCAATTGATTATGCTCGAAATATCTGGAAAAAAGCTCAAGCATTTAAAATCTTGGACCTTCTGAAGACCCAACGGTCTCGGGTATTACTCACAAAGAGGAATGTGTTCAAATCATCGAATTAAGAAGATTGTTCGTATGAAACTTCAGATCAGTTTTACATCACATTTAACTTTTTCTCTGAAATAGACGTACTCAATATTCAATGTTCGTTTAATATACATGTACCGCATTCGGGTAAAACTTTCTTCAAGTGGCTAGACAATTTTTGTATCTGGTTATTATATATTTAATGCAGTTGGGCTACATTTCATAGAATGTCAGACTGTCCACATGATGCTCTCGCTAAAGGCATCATAATATGTGGCAGTTTGCTTTAGACCGACAAGGTTATATTGCTCTTTTTCACCGGAGTCAGACCCCTGATCCGCCACGGGCCATTTTGCATTCTTCGCAGGGCCTGTTTGTTTTACTACGTCATAGAATATCAACAATGATTTTAACCCTTTCACCACAGAAGTTACACCGCACTCGATACTTTCGTTACAGGTAAATGTCGATTTTTTTTTATTCAAATATAATATTTTACGGATATTATGTCTTATTGTCCATCTGAAGTACTAGTTGTTCTTAAGGTAAGGTCCGACCCACTTTTTGGGGGGGGGTGTTTCTTTTTTTTGGGGGGGGGTGGAGGGGGATAAGATTTATATGTTGTTTGCGTTTTGGCAAAGTTTGAAAGCGCTAACTTGGTTACAAAGCTCAAAACAAAACAAAAAATGAAAAGAAAATATACAACCACCTTCACCAAAGTACGGAACAGGGTCTGTTTGTTTATAGACAGGAGCTGTCATGCGACACGGCCTGCTGCCAATCAAACGGTCACGGTGCACAGCTTAGCAACCAAGAAGTGGTCCTTATTGTGTAATCATGGTAATAGTCATACGAGCTTCTGGAGACATGTTACGGTGGTGACTACGATATGAACAGCACAGATTTGAAAGCACGGCTCTGCAAAAGAGCAAACTTACAAACACGTAACATGAATCTGACGATAAAGAATAAAATAAAACTAGTAAAATTTGGTAAGCTTGTTAACAAATCAGTCAGTGTGCCTGGAAAACTTTTGAAGATTCCCTATTCAATATTTATTTGACCGCTGCAACAGTATTTTTTTCATGCGGCTATGTCAAAAACCTATAAATTGAACTTGGAAAGGCACCTCAATCTATTAAAATTTTGAAGCTATTCAAGATTAAAATTTTGTGTATTTGCATAAATCAGAATGCTACAACTTTGAATCATGGTTCATTCGATACAGCTATCCCACAAATCTTTTAATTGAAGTTTGAATAACACCTCAGTCTATAATAGCTTTGAAGTTAATCAAGATTTAAATTTGGTGCATTCCCCTTATTTGCAAAATTAAAATGATGTAACTTTGGTTCATGTTTCATTGGATGGGGCTATGTCACAAACCTACCAATTGCAGTTGGAATGGCACTTCTATCTGCAATAGTTTTGAAGTTATTCCAGATTTAAATTTTGTATATTCACTTAATTAAAAAAATAAATGCTACAACTTTGGTTCATGTTTCATTGGATGCGGCTATGTAACAAACATGCCAATTGAAATGAGAATGGCACCTCTATCTGTAATAGTTTTGTAGTTATTCCAAATTTTTAATTTTGTGTATTCACCTGATTTGCATAAGTTAGAATGTTACAACTTTGGTTCATGTTTCATTGTATATGGCTATGTCAGAAACCTACCAATTAAAGAAATGACGCCTCTATCTTATACCAGTTTGGTCATTAGAACTCAATCGTATATGTTCACATCATTTGCATAAATCAAAATGCTACAACTTTGATTCATGATCACCAGTTATTATATATATATATATAAACAGTAAGATCACATATAAGACTAGGCCTTACGTTCAATGTAAAATTATACACCAGTTCAAAACCTTGCGTCAGAAATACGCTATTTAAGAAAAGAGTAAATTGAACATAGATGTAAACCAATGTGGTTTAAACATATTTTTATTCAAAAAAGCGATCGGGAAACAGGCTCTGCCTATATAAATCCCTCTCGTGAAAAAAAAAAAGAAATAAAAGAACAATACAAAATATAGTTCAAAACCTTGCGTCAGAAATACGCTATTTAAGAAAAGAGTAAATTGAACATAGATGTAAACCAATGTGAACTTTCTTCCAACATGCAGCCTCACACTGAGTCTTGTTGAGCTGCTCATGCGCATCGGTTAACAAGGTCAGGGCAATGGGACAAGGATGAAGTCCCCCCACCCCCCATTGACGTCACGTCATAGAATAGAAACCAGATTTCCACAAGTTGTGTTTTAATGGACAGATGGCATGCATCTGTCAAAATTCACTTTTGATGTCATATTTATGGACCATCCGTACAGTGCAAGCTTTTGACAGTTTGCAGTGTAAAGAAAC
Source organism: Hermodice carunculata (assembly GCA_964020975.1). NCBI lineage: Eukaryota > Metazoa > Annelida > Polychaeta > Eunicida > Amphinomidae > Hermodice > Hermodice carunculata. The sequence continues at coordinate 19,014,709 of OZ026612.1, read as the reverse complement.
ACACAAAGAACTCTCGACAAGTAAAAGAATTATCGATTTACGCCGCTACAAACTAATTATGTCGGCGTGCCAACACAGAAATTTTGTTTTTGTTGGGTTTCTTTTATATTATGTCTTTCTGCCAACACAGACACTTTCTGTCTCCCTTCCATTCTTTCTTTATTTCTTTTTTTTTCTTTCTTTCTTTCTTTCTCTCTCTCTTTGCTTCCTTCCTTCATTTCGTTCCTTTCCTCCCTCCCTCCCTTCTTGTCTTTCTTGTTCACCAGCAATTTTACCCGACAATTTTCTCGGGTACTATTACATTTGGAAAATCCAAACTTGCCATGATAAAAGCTCCAGACATGAAGTCATGTCCTTTTTATGAAGAGGGGTGTTGATACTGAAAATTATGCAAATTTAAGGTCATTTGAAAATTTAAATCTTAAATATCTCTAAAACTATTACAGGTGCAGGTAACCAATCCAACTTCAACTTTTAGGTTTGTAACACTGCATATTTTTGTATTTTACATGTGACCTGTAAAGGTCAAAGGTCACGGTCATTTGGACCTTTGAAATATTCTCCCAGCCATAATTCTGTCAATTTTCATCCAATTTTGACCATGTTAAAGCCAAATATAGGTGTTACAACATTGCATATTTTTGTAATTTACAAGTAACGTCTGTTATCAAGCCCATTTGAATCTTTGATATTTTCATCCAGCCATAACTCTGTCAATTTTCATCTAATTTTGACCATATTGGACCCAGATTGCAGGTACTGCATATTTTTGTATTAACATGTAACCTCTAAACGTCAAAAGTCAAGGTCATATGGACCTTTGAAAGTTCCATCTAGCCAAAACTTTGTCAATTTCTGATTTGGCTCATGTTGGGCCTAAATTGTAGATATTGTAACGCTCTATATTTTTTAAATTTACATGTGACCTCCTCAGGTTAAAGGTCAAGGTAATTTGGACCTCAGAAAGTCTCAGTCAGCCATAACTTGGTCAATTTTCATCCAATTTTAATCATGTTGGACTAATCTTGTAGGTATTGCAACACTGCATTTTTTTTGTAATCACATGTAACCTCTAAAGGTCAAGGTCATTTGGACTTACCAAAGTTTCATCAGTCAAAATTTGGTCAGTTTTCATCCCATTTTATTCATGTTGGACTCAGCTTGTAGTTATTGCAACACTGCACATTTATTTACTTTACATGTGACCTCTAAATCTCGAAGGTCAAGCTTATTTGGCCCTTTGAATTTTTCATCAAGCCATAACTTGGTCACTTTTCATCTGATTTGGTTCATTTTGGGCTTAAATTGTAGATATTGTACCCCTGTACATTTTTGTAATCAAATGTGATCTCTAAAGGTCAAAGGTTCAGGTTATTCGGCCCTTTGAAATTTCCATCCATCCGGTCGTAACTTGGTCAATTTCCATCCCATTTCAGTCAGGTCGGGCTCAACTTGCAGGTATTGCAACACTGCACAATTTTTTAATTTACATGTAGCCTCTGGAGGTCCAAGATCAAGTCCATTTGGATCTCTGAAATTTTCATCTAGCCATGTTTACAACTATTGAAGGCATACCGATAGATTTGCCTTGAAGCAAATCTTCTTTTCTAGTCATATAACTGTTTGTCCCTGTTCAAAAATCTACCCTACTCTTTGAAGGCGGATTACTTGAAATGATGTCGGCAGCAAGCTCAACTTTGCAGCGCTATTACTCGAGTTTTTATTGCTCGATTTTTCTCAAAAAATGAGCTGAACATTAAAAAGACTTAACTGCAAAAAGAAAAGTTACTGCCTCACAAAAATGAAGAGTCCGCTTTTTTGTACCAACATAAAAAAAAATAGCCGATCGGCACTTTTCATCATCTCTCGCGACAGAACGAACGCTTTGAAAAAAATCTCTGAATCGTTTTTTTTTTCCCCCAGTTTAATATGTACAGATTAAATTGCTTCACGAATAAGCTTTTTTCATCAAGTAGTGTTTCGGGGAAAAAATCGGAAAAACGTGATGCAAACCAGTTTCATCACTAACTGTTTGTTTATACAACAGTTGTCAATGTGTAACAGTATCTGTCATTCTCGGTGCATTCTCAAGCCACTTGTGGTTAAGCACATACAGTAACATATCTTTGTTGGTTTTTTGGGGGGGAGGGGGTCGGGTTTTTTTTTTTTTTTTTTTTTTTTTTTTACCTTGAAATGGGTCGTGTATAACGTTTAAGGTTAAGGTTGTGTTTCTTATTGACCACCGCCCAGAATGGCGCTCTTGCCTCATTCCCTCAGTTTACACACACAGAGCTACCCGTGCGAGACCAGGTAGCTATATTATAGTCAGCATCTCTTCTTTCCTCCATGGTGTCACCAGCGGAACATGGTCTAACGCACGGGCATTGGATTTACTTTCCAACTGTAGGGTTACCCTGTGTTTACCAAAAGTGAACCCAGAAAGTCAAGTCTGATTTCCAACTCGAAATATTCCTCGCATGAATTGATTATCTGATGCTGTGAGAATATCTTGATAGGTTGCCCATTTCAGTCTGCATATCATTACACAAATTGTACTGAACAAATACATAACAGGTTGGAGCGAACGGGATCTACAGAATGGAAAATTTAAACGTTGTCAAATAATCAGTGTCGTTTTTAACGCTATTCAACTACAAGCCTAAAAATTATTAAACTGAAATTCTAACAAGATATGTTTGTAAAACATAGATGCTCCCTGCCCTCATTACCCATGCCCTCGCTACCCTATTGATAGTGGTAGATAGGGCCCTCGTGACCTTACAAAATTAGTGAAGGTTGATCATATATCAATGTCACATATCTTTAAACTTTAATCTTCGACTAGCCCCGAATATGGACTATAATCTTGTACAATAGAAAAGTCCTAGCTTAAAAACCTCTTCAGTTATCATGCAGAAACCAAAGTTAAATCAGGTAAACATGTGACCTTGGAATTTTGATCAAGGTCACCAAACTTTACCTTTCTTTTAGCCCTTGACAAGAACTATATAGCGGTACAGTATCCAAGTCCTTGCTCAAAAACTTCTTCAAATATTGTGCAAAAACCACAGGAAGTCTACTGTCTGTGTGTGTGTGACCCTCAAAACTGGGTCAAGGTCATCCATCTATAAACTGAAACTAGCCCTTATAGGCAACCATAAAGCTGTGCAATATAAAAGTGCTAACTCTAAAAATGCAAGTTATCATGCAGAAACAGTATTCAACCAAGTGGCTCTGTGACCTTTGAAATTAGGTCAAGGTCACCCATCTTCAAACTTGACCTAGCCCGAATACGGACAATTATCCAGTGTAACATAAAAGTCCTAGCTTAAAAACCTCTTCAGTCATTGTGCGGAAACCAAAGTTAAGTCAGGTACCACTGTGAGCTTGGAAATTAGGTCATGGTCACCCATCTTCAAACTTTGCCTAGCTTTTGACTAGAATGATACACCTGTAAAGTATCAAACTCCTAGCTCAAAAACTTCTTGAGTTATTGTGCAGAAACCACAGTCTAAATACAATCTCTCTGTGACCCTGAAAACTGGTCAAGGTCACCCATCTTCAAACTCAACCTTGCCCTTATAGAGAACCATAAAGCTGTGCAATATAAAAGTCCTAGCTCCAAGGTATAAGTTATCATGCAGAAAGCATGAAACCATATTCAGTAAAGTGGCTCTGTGACCTTTACAATGAGGTCAAGGTCATCCATCTTCAAACTTCGCCTAGCCTCAAATATAGACTATAATCCTGTGCAATATAAAAGTCCTAGCTTAAAAATTCTTCAGTTATTGTTCGGAAACCAAAGTTAACTCAGGCACCACTGTGAGCTTGGAGATTAAATCAATTCACCCATCTTCAAACTTTGCCTAGCTTTTGACTAGAATAATACACCTGATGAGTATCAAAGTCCCTGTTCAAAAACTTCTTGAGTTATTGTGCGGAAACCACAGTCTACCGACCGACTGACCGACATGTGCAAAGCTATATGCCCCACCTTCTTCGAAGGGGGTCATAAAAACTGTCACAGCAAAATTTCGTTCAGATTTCCTGCAACATTACAGGCAAATAAAAAATGAAGACTTTAAGCAAAACTATTTCCACATGATTGTTTTTTATGAAATCTATATCTGCAAGCAATAAGTGCTCTCTTTGGTCAAAAGGGCGGCGAAGTGTACGCATGGCGGCTACCTTATTAAAAGACAGCAGATCCTGCACATTGTAGCAGTAACGAAAGCATGTTTCGTGGCTGCAAAGAGTTATACAAAACATTGAATGCTACCCTTAACCTATAACACTCCATTATAAAGATAACTATATTACAGGCATACTTGAGATAATTTGTTGGATTGCATTATGCAACTTGGCTCAATGCCCAAGGTATAAACGCTGTTCCTATACCTTGCAGGCGGCCAATAGAGGTGTTATTTAGAGGTGTAGTGTAAACATGGCTTTATTAGCCAAGAAAATGGAGGTGAGGTTTGCATTCTTTAGGATTTCAAGGGAGTTTCTTTTGTCCGTCATATACTATTTCTATTCTGAGCCCAGGGCTTTTTTATATTAGAGCTACCTACCCCCCTAACGTCACTCTGCAATATTTATTGCCATGCTGGTTAGTGGCTGGAGAGCGCTTTCTTGAACTGTTCCACTTGATACTGCAATTTGCCTCAAATCGCCACAGCGGGCTAAAAGCATCATTTTGCATGCTTCTTTGAATGCAAGCGACACTTATCAACAAAGAAGATGAACAAAATTTGTTAGTAATATGAGAATCACAGAGAGGACATACAATTTTTTTAAATCTGAAATATGTTAAAAAGAATACACAAAACCAAGTATGAGTTCTTTCTACCCGGTAATGATATTTTGAAGGCTGGTGTTTTTTTTCCTTTCAATTGGTAATGTTCCTCGGATGTTTTCCCAAAGCATGAAATGTAATTGACGCTGCCAGAGATCCTTTGATGGGTTTGATGGAGGAGCAGACGCCAGACGTACTTCCTCAACATAGTGATTTGCATACTCTTGACTTAATGGTATCAACATACACACTACTAATAAATTAGCACATTGGGCAGCTCATTTTCAATTTCGAGACAGCGGTGAATTAATATTAGCATCATCATCATTATAGTTATTATTTCTTTTGTACCGATCATGAACAGTCTGCGTCCTATAGTGCACTGGATATTGACAAACAAAAGGCACCATAATGACTGTCCTGCTCAAATCACCGAAAATCAAGTTAATAAGTTTCGTGTTTTCCTACGGTTTCACTTGCATTTCTTTCTTATTCCAAACTTTTTAACCCTTATTCCAAACTTTTTAACCCTCAAGTCTGTATTGTATACAGTGCCCGTGTCTGCTGACTTTTATAGCTTTTACTTTACTTGACAAACGCTGGCCCCAAAGAAAGAACATATTTAATTTGATGAGGGTCCCCCAGAATAAAAAATGTTCAATTATAATAATTATTATTATCTTCATCGTCATTTTTGTTGGTTTAAACATATTCTATTAACAAAAAAAAAATATTGGGAAACAGGAAAACCCTATATGAATTCCTCTCGCGAATTAAAAAAAATGTAAAAATAATATTACAGTGAACATTATAGACTCTCATACATAAAATACAATATGTGCCATAATATACTGCTCAAAATTAAAAAAGGGAGAGGAGAAAAAGGAAAAGAGAAAGGACACACGACACAATACTACACAGTAACAGAGATGATAAAGATATGACTCAGGAAATGACACCACAGATAGTCGGAAAAAATCCATCGACCAGCTAATAGAGCCTGGATAGGTAAGTTGTCCATTGTTGTATTCAACATATCAAATCAGATTTGGTTGATTACAATATGAAACTGGAATTTGGTCTATTGCTCCAAGCAATCCATGTTATATATCTAAGCTTTAATAATTTAAGGAGGCTTAAACCGGTCAGACTGCAGGGTAAAATTTTGTGTTGCCTCGAAAATTATCTTGTTTTAAACTTTTGAACAATTTCTACTTCCAAACAAAAGGTTATTCATTGTGAATAGAGGCAGTGGTATAATTTTCAATTGGAAACAATTTCTTTGAATAATACGATTTGGTCAAAATATAATAATAATTCGACGAACCACAAGAACATTCTGACGCGCTCTTAATCCCTATTCTGTGCAGGTCATGATGCAATACGCTGCACCCCATCCTGATCCTGGCATGTGATATGTTGGCTGTTCGATTTCCTATGTAAAATAATTCATTACGTCTCAATGCCAACCCAGACATTTTGCTTTGCCACGAATTCTTTCTTTTTTCTTTCTTTCTTTCTTTCTTTCTTTCTTTCTTTCTTTCTTTCTTTCTTCTTTACGACCATATTTGTGCAGAGTTTTTCTCGGACCCTATTAGTTTGCCTCCTAAGCAGACTTTCTTGGGGCGATACACTATGTTGGCCCCCAGCGAAATCCACTGCGCGCATCCCCACACCTGGCCACTCGCTGGCTGCGATGCCAGGACGGCGCTGCCTGCTTCCAGACAGTGACGCTGCCAAAGAAAGGCAGACGTTCGCTGGGGGGTAGTAGACCGCCAAGAACGGATGTTTAGCAGGCAACCTATTAGTCCGAAAACCACCAAACGTTGAAATGGTGACTGACAGGCAACAACAGCATCACATTAAACAGGGACCTACATGTGATGAGTTATTCTGCTATGAAAAATTTGAAGAGGTGATGACTGCGCTCTCTCTCTCTCTCTCTCTCTCTCTCTCTCTCTCTCTCTCTCTCTCTCTCTCTCTCTTTCTCTCTCTCTCTCTCTCTCCTCCCTCTTTCTTTCTTATGTCTATATGTTCAAAATGTGAGGATTTTGACAGTGATAGCCTGGGGAACAATTTATGAACATTTTAGCAAATGTTTTCCTTCAGATAAGATTCTGGCAAATATTGTACTGGTGCATTGGTCCTTTAACCGTGACCTTCAGCACAGATTTTGACATATTCTGTAAACTGACTTTTTTTTTTGCTTGTTTCGCTCATGTAACATACGTAAAATGAAAACCGCTGTGAGAAAAGAATTTTAAAAATGTAAAGATTTTTTTCTCCAAAACAGTGAATTTAGACCTTCAGTCAAATACTTCAAATAAAAAAAAAATATAAACATGTAGAGAACAGAGGTGCTGTCATATGGCTGTATCATTACCATAGGATCCCAAGCGGTGATGGGTTTTACTGGATAATATGTATATTTGTCTCATGTGCATATATCATAGAAATCCAATAACATGTAACACTGTCTCCACATAATTTTCTGCTATAAAGCTATATATATATATATATGTATATATTGTCTCACTGTGCAGATCTGTTTGCACTTCTTTCATCACGGATTGCTCCAAAGCATGTGACACACAGCATCACTGCAAACCCTTCACATTTGAGGTGTACTTGTGGTTGCAGTTGCAGGTTTCCATTTTACTCACCATTAGCTCTTACTTTTATTTCCACACTAGGGGGAAAACCTTTTATTATATACTTGGAGACACCATTACTTGTCATAAAATTCTTACAAATTGTAAGAAGCACACTCTGGAGACAGCACAGTTACTCTTGTGTTGAATGATTTAAAAGAACATGGAGTGGAGGTTTCCTATACTGAGCTTGGAATGGAGACTTTCTACTTTGCTTGGAAAGGAGGTCTTCTAATGCACTAGCTTGGAAAGGAGGCTTCTCATTACAGTGTGATGATAAATAACTGCCAAACATTTCACATAATAATAATAATTGGACAACATGTTGGAAAAGGCCCCATCATTACATCAAAAATGTTCTGTTAAGTTAAACAGATAAATCCTATGCACATGTAGTACCTCCTTGATCGATAAGTAATATTTTGACAACTCTTTCTGGTAGTGTACATTGTGTTATAGCATAGCTTTACAGTAAACAACTGCTTTTAAGTCAATTCAGTTGAATTAATATAAAGGGAATTCAAACTAGATCTGCCACAACTGTCAGCATACAACATAAACCATACATAACTTTAACAGTTGCACATTGGCTGTCATTGTTATGAATATGTCATAATTTTTACTTTTGTTAAAGCATGTATATAATATATATGTGTAATTCTATTTTATTACTTAGACTAGACAGAGTATTAATGTATTGTATTTTTCCCATCTTGTATCTAATGTGTTATAAATTGCGACTCATTTAAAAAAACTTCAAGTGATACCTTTGTGCTGGAACATATTAAAGCTTATGCATGTATTGCAGCCCTGATTGGGTAAAGACAATTTGTGCTATGTGATATGTGAAAGTCGTGTTGCTCTGATTTGTGACATTCATATATTGATATTGGACATTAAAATTTAGTAGTAGTAGTAGTAGTAGTAGTAGTAGTAGTAGTAGTAGTAGTAGTAGTATTAAGGGTTGATGATTAGCTTTCCAGTCATAATTTCCATACATTTGCATTAATACTCTTCTGTCTATCTGCACTAACAGGCAGTGGTCCCCCAAAAGTGCTTTTGGTATATTTTGTGTCATTAAGCTTAGACATAAACCTTGAACACGTCAAATATACTACAGACAGGTGTGTTGTTTTGCTTCAGAATCACAGCAATAAACATTTTTCAAAGCATTTCTATAATTCAAATTTTGCAAGCACCTAGGTAGATTTGCTGTGAAGCAAATCTTCTTTTCCAGTTTGGTTCGGGTTTGTTTTTGGTAATATTGCACCGAAAAGATTCTAAATCTACTAAATTTTGAGCAACCAGAGGTAATTTATTCCATTTCTGAATTGTGGAGGGTAGAAAAGAGTTTTTGGTAAGCATCATTCTTGACTTGGGTTCAGTTATGTTTGCTTTGGAAGGAAAATTTTAATTTTTTCCGGAAGATACAGCTGGAGGAATTAATTCACTTAATTAGTTTGGAATAAGTCCGTGAATCCTTTTATTTAAAAGTTCTAGTCTATGATTTCCCCTGCGTTTTGATAGTAGTTCCCATCCAGTTTCCCTGTAAAGTTCATCGTGGCTAGTACGACTGATAGTCCCTGTAACAGCACGAGTCGTAGCCACCTGGACACTTCCCAAATATTTAGCATCTTACTCTGCGCATCCACCACAGACCACATCACCATACTCTAATATAAGCCCAACATATATGAAGTGAAGTAACTCTAACGAACGCCTGCTTAGTTTATACTGTAACATTTTCACAACCCTGGTTAGACTTTTTGCTTTACTGACTGTGTAATTAACATAAGTTGACCAGGTTAGATCAGACTTAAGTAAAAGACCAAGATGTTTGTGCTCCGTGGCGTTGTTGAGTATGCGTTCTTGAGAATAAATATGAATGTCAGAAGGATTAAATTTCGTACTAAAGAGCACACATTTGGTTTTTTATACTTTTAAACTTAACCAGCCGCTGAGATGACCATTTTTCAATTTCAGAGAGGTCATCGTTAAAATTCCCGTTGGAATACCTTCAACAGTGACAAATAAAACAATATCATCGGCATATAGTTTAATGTTTGATTTTATGATATCGACAATACCGTTTACATAAATAATGAATAGCAGAGGACCAAGTACTGAGCCTTGGGGAACCCCTGCATTGATAAAACTCCAATTAGAAAATTCACCTTGTAACTCAAGCCTCTGTGTGCGTGTCGACAAATAATTACGGAACCAACTTAGAAGGGAGCCGCATATACCCAAATTACGAAGTCTATGAACAATAACAAGGCTGTAGACTTTATCAAATGTTTTGGTAATGTTACAATGTACAACACAGACCTCTTTCTACATGTCTATTGCCATGACAACTTCATGATATAGACCCCGTAGTTGGTTGACAGTACCGTCACGAGCCGTAAAACCCGACTGTTTGTCAGACAGAACCAGATTATCTCGTATAAAGTTGAACACGTACTTGAAGACAACACGTTCAAATACCTTAGCCACGCAGCTAATTAAAGATACTGGTCTATAACTGATGCACAAGTTAGCTTCATCGCCTCTAAAGATGGGAGTAACATGTACTTTCTTCCATTCAAAAGTGAAAAATGATTTTTGCAGTCAAACGAGTTTTGTCAGAGCAAGGGTAATTGATAGAGTACTCTCTTTCAGTAAATATAGTCTTATCCTATCCGGGCCGGTAGCTTTACCAACGTCCAGTGATGCCAGAATCGAGCATACTTCGTCCTCGGATATCAACATATTTTCTAATTTGTTAAAATAATTGGTTATTATTATTATTATTATTATTATTATTATTATTATTATTATTATTATTATTATTATTATTATTATTATTATTATTATTATTATTATTATTATTATTATTATTATTATTATTATTATTATTACTACTACTACTATTATTATTATTATTATTATTATTATTATTATTATTATTATTATTATCATTATTACTATCATCACCATTACTACTGTTATTGTTATCGTTATCATAATTATCATTAGATGACGCATACAAAAAGAAAGAAAATAACAAACTACATGTATATGTGTACCACACTTTAATTTATGAAAGGTAACCATGGTACCGTTTGCCCAAGCAGATGTTTGTCATGGCACCCATTAAAAAAACCGTCAGAAATATATAAATTTTACTAAATAGAGTTCTTTACAAGTGTTATTATTCCATTTCGAAAACATCTCATTTTTCCCAACTTACATCAATGAATAATCTTTCGCATTTCTTGTCAAAACTGATATTGCAACCAAGGTGTGAGTCTGCGCACACGCGGACCTCGACGGCAATGTGTGTTGATAGGGGCCCGCGTATACGCAGACATCGGCTTGAAGGTGTTAAAATGAGAATTATACATCGAGCCAATGAGAATAGCATACCATTGATCAACAGCTGCCCATCACACGGTTTGGACTCGCCGCGTCAAGGACGGTTATTCGTTCAGTAATTTTCAAACCAGAAATGTTAAGATCAGAGCTGTCTGAAAAGGGACGTTGCGACTCTCAAAGGAGAGTCTTGTCAAATATATTGATCACATAGAGATTATCGGTGCTTTTATTTGTCTGAAAAGCAGACCAAGTGCCGTGTAGCGGAGTAGACAAAATACGCAGCTTTGGTCTGCTTTGGAGGCAATGCTTTTATGGTCCAATGTATGATTATATGCCCGCTAGGGTATTTTGTGAGAAAAGCTGTCAAATGCCTTTAATTTATCCATCAATTTTACGTCAGTGCCTTATATCTCGAGATTCCTACGGGCAAAATTCTGTACATTTACCGTCTATGACTAATAAGTGACCTCTAACACATGTAAACACACCTATTTTAACGTATAATGAATATGCCAGCTTGGCAAAAGCAATTCATATCAATATTTGTAAAACATAAATAGAAGTATATTTTGTAAGACTGTTCCCTCCATAGCAGCCATGACTGGGCGTTGATATTCACATCAGTAATCTTGAGCGAGTCTGGGAGGCTGCTATGAAGGCAAGGAAACTGCGGTTGGAACAAAAAATTGCAATCTGCACAATCGTGTCTATAAAGTGTGTACTGTTTTCGCTATAGGCCTATCCCATACGCTGGTCCATTAAAAAAATTTGGTGGTTCGCTGTCCGCCATCTTATAGACGACATAGATGCCTCCTTGTCAAAACGCGGATTTGGGGACATTTGCTTGATTTTTGAAAATCCTGTAGAAGGCCCGTAAGAGAAATATAGGCCTAACACACCATAGGGGCAAGCTATTAGTTCATAAAGACTGTGGCAATACCCAATACATTGTGATTACCGGATTTCATTCTTTTCTTTTTTCCCCCCTGTTTAAAAAAAAAAATCTGTTGAATATCACATATGATAAATTTGTAGACAAGGTTTTGGTGAGATCTTGTTCGATTGTTATCAGCCGCCCCCCCCCCCCACCACCACCACCACCATCCCATGTATACATGCTACAAATCGCGAGGATAATTTCATCTTTATTCACTCTCTTCTATTTTAGCTTATTTTCAATACATATAGGTTGCTTTAACTGAGCCACGTAAATGAGTTGCTTACACTGAACCAATTTATTGCTTTAGACATACGAAAGAAAAGAGTATATGACTGAGAACCCAACGGTTTGGTCAGATCCATGCGTCCTATATTACAAACTCTGAAATCAACAATATGAGGGAATTGAAGTGAACTAAAAATTATTGTCAGTCCGTTAAAAGTCAGAAAATGTGGACAACTGAAGGGGAACTTTCTGATAACAGTCGAACACAATTTCCACCAACAACTTGTCTGCTGCATGATCTCACTTTGCATGAAAGACAGGGTCAATGACGTTGTTGGGTGCGCTTGTCTGTGTTATGGGCCAAAGCGCGCCCAGTACAAGACCTCTCGAATGTTGGAAACTGCACCCTTGCAGCTCAATCGTTAAAGTCGATCCCACTCATTATGTCAAGGCAGGTTGAGCTCAACTTGGAAATGTTGCTAATTGCGGAGGGCCCTGACTGATAAGATCAACCCGTCGGCAAAGAGCATTGAGAAGCAGCGCGGTCTTTCAATATTTTGGGACACACCTGTGAAGATTCTATGAAGGTGACAGTAAAGCAGAAATGGCAAAGAAAATGATCCCCATAAGCGAGTGGTATTTCAATCCATGCTGTCAGACATTTCAATTAAAATTTGTTTTAAATAATTTTAGAGATTAGTAACTGAACCTTGGTTTGGTGATGTAAACGCACAGCGGGAGGCTACCACTTTCATATCATTTTTGCTCCACAGATGTCTTCCAAATGTTTTGGCACGTCATGGCCTGTCAAAAACAGAAACTAGAGCGCCAAAAACAGCACTTGAAATTTGCCCATGAAAATGTCTAGTTTTGATTTCAGTTGACAAAACAGTACATGCGAATATGTCGAAAAGAGTCCGGCGAAAATGAGCATAGGTCAAGGTTTTCGTGGATTGGCGGGAACCTTCCGCTGTTAGTGCAGTATACTTTCCTGCATAACTGTGAGGTGGGGGAAACCGCAGGATTCTGGGAACACCACAGTGCGAAGTCAGAGTCGTAGGAACACTTTGCTTCCAGGGCCGTGAATCGAACCCGGCCCGCAGATGGGAAAGGAAAGTGTATTGCCGCTCCACTAACAGTGCTCCCTTGAATACGAAGTGTGTAATAATTGTCTACCTTTTATTGGCCGGTCGTATCCTGGCAACTGTCTCATTCTCTGACATATTATCACGCTAGACTTGCCTGCTGTTTTACAAAAGCCTCCATCTAAATCAGTTTTTTTTTTTTTAACCAGCTGAGATATTTTGTAATGCGCAGAGTCAAAAAAATTTGAAGATGAGCAGTGCACGCCGTACAAATAAACAGACGGCCATGCGTGTCCAAGATCCAAGTTCCATCTGTAAAATTATTGCGTCTTAGTAATACATAATTTATGTGCTTGTCTGAGCTTGGACATGTATTTTTTTTCTTTTTAGGGTTAGATGATTTTTTGGGGTGGGGGTAACACTTCACAAAATATAGAGGACACAAAATTTTCTATTGATATGTCTTCTACAAGTATAGAGTGCGTTTCGAGACAACAATATATAAATAAAAGCTGAATCGAATAAAACACACAGCAAAATCAGGCCAAAACCTGAATGCCATAAAAAAAACTTCATGAAATATTACCACTTGGCACAATTGCAGGTTTATGTTCGTGCAACATTTGCACACACAGTCACATCTGCAGTGCATGAGACCACATAATGTTTCATACTGATATTTGACAAACTACCTCAGAGACATATCTTCTGGTTCACAACTGGAAATATGTGCTGTTGTGCTATGTCTACAGTATTGTGTTCAGGAGGAGGTCAAGGATGGCTCTCTTTCGCAGCTGTCTCCTGGCGTATCATGTGGTAAATTTGGGAAGAAGTATTTGCTCCACAGCCTACATTTGTACTGCTACCGCTGAGGGTCAATGTCTCACACCAGTCATACCACTGGGAATTGTGTGTGTACTTAAAGTACTGGATGTACCAATGTGTGGTTACACATGGATATACTTAAACGCATTTTTTAATTTGGTAGTAAAGGGACGTGAGAGTTAAACATTGGGCACCAAAGATCGAAGTATTTAGTTTAGTGATTCTTCCATGCAAGTAGTAAAATATTGACCCAGATGTTAAATGTGCATGCATTAACATTAAAACCGGTCTACAGGTAGCCTACTTATCAATGCATGTCACCTGCGCATGCTTCGCCTTTTTTTCATCACGAGACCTATTATTGCCGACTCAACAGCTTTCTTCTAGCCGTTTCGGACCTCAGAGTGTACCGATGAAAACCAATGATACAAATATTGAGTGTCTGCTTTCAAACGGTTTATTCACGTCAGGTATAAATGGTTCCACGGAAGAAAGGTACTCCAATGATCATTAAGCTTCCTTCAAAATTTATGATGTTGTCGCCAGGCAGTGGTGACAATCATCCTGTCACGATACGAAAGTGCTGATGGAAAACCAAGGATGTTTCGATCATGTACTAATATTTGCCGGAATAAAGAATACTCCACACATATGGGAACTCCTCAGTGTGTTTGAAGAACATGACTATTGACTTTATAAACAGTTAATTATCCAAGTTGCTAGTCTTGCAAGAGAAACATATTTTGTTTGATACAGAGAACTGCGCGTACACACGAGTTCTTCCTTGTTGAGTCATACGGGCTAAACTGCACCGCAGTAAATTTAAATGGCCCGTAATGCCGAGATCATTCCTTCCTGTGTGCATGAAAATTTACTCTGCGTCACATGGCAGGAATCTGTAAACAGTCTTATATTTCCAAATTTTCCCTTTATCCCGGGTATGCATCTTTTTCTTCTTTTTGCGGGTCCCCATGTTTTCAAAGACGCCTCATCGCAGAATCAAAACTGGTGCGAATCGAGCATTATTATCGTGCTCAGGTACTTGAAAGATACACATTACACTACGGTAAACAATACATACACTGCAGATCAGATGTGCCAGACTACCTTGTTTCATTACAACGGCAGTTCTAAATATGTTTTAACAACAAGATAGATCGAGTCGTTTTTTTGGGGGGGCGGTCATACCTATAGAGGATGTGTCTACTCCCAGGAGTAACTCGGATACCAGGCACTCAGGAATTTGATCTTTTTTCACATACAAATTTCGACTCGTGACAATTTTACATTCTTTACTTCAAAACATGGAAGAGTCCCCCTGCGCTGTCTAAGTAGCATTTGCTGGTACCATTCTCTCGAGGGTGCAACGTAATTGGTTTGGCAAGCGGGATCCAGCGTGTCTCTTGCAATTGTATTGTAACAATAGAAATTTGGAACCTGTACTCCAAGATAAGTATCATGCACATGTTACTGATACAAGTTTTTCTCTGGCATGCACTTTGCAGAGAAAGTCGCATTTTTCAAGCACGTTTAACATAATGGCTGCAGGCTGTTAATCAAGGAAAATAGATGCATCGAAAAAACTCGTGGCTAGGAAGGAGCTTTATGCTATTCATTTTACTAATGATTTGAAAAAAAAAGGAAAAGGATAAGAGCTGCTACGCACTGCACTGAAAGAGCAATGTGCACTAGAAAGAAGATTTGCTACAAAGCAAATCTGTCTGTGTGCCTCCAAAATTTCCACGAATGTAAATGCTACTGTTTTCGTTTGTGGTTCAATACATGCACCTACAGCAAAAAAACTATAAATTGAAGTTGGAATGGCATTTCTACCTATAACAGTTTTGAAGATATTCAACATTTAAACTTTCCTAGTGCCCCTAATTAGCATAAATAAAATTCTGTAACTTTTGCTTGTGATTCATTAGATGCAACTACAGCACAAACTTATCATTGCAAGTTAGAATGGCATCCATACCTATAGTGGTTTTGAAGATATTCAACATTTAAACTTTTTAAGTGCCCCTAATTAGCATATATTAAAATTTTACAACTTTTGTATGTGGTCAATTGGATGTGCCTACATCTCTACCTATAATACTTTCGAAGATATTTAAGATTTAAAATTTCAAATGCCCCTTATTTGCATAATTTTAAATGCACTCGACTGTCTTTGTAAAAAGTCATGACTTCATGTATGGATCTATCATCATACCAAGTTTGGAGTTAATCAGCGTAACAGTGTCCGAGAAAACTGTCGGACAAAATTGCTGGTAAGGAAGACGAAGACGAAGAAGAATAAGAATAAGAAGAAGAAGAAGAAGAAGAAGAAGAAGAAGAAGAAGAAGAAGAAGAAGAAGAAGAAGAAGAAGAAGAAGAAGAAGAAAAGAAGGAAAGAAATAAAGAAACTCGACAAATACAGAATGTCTGTGTTAGCACACAGACATAAGAATCGCAAACGCAATCACACAGCATGCTAAATTTAACCAGAATGTGCATATTTCGTAGCAGTAATGCTCTTGTGAAACGGCAACAAGTACATACACTATATGTATATCTTGCCGGTGCATCAAGTGTGCCTTATATTTTATACTTTCCCTCACTCAATTGCCTCAAAGTCTATGCTGATATCACTCACAGCACAAATGGTTAACTAGCTGTTACATGGACCTACACCAAAAATCCAGGGGCTAGGGTTACTCACCATGATTAATAAAAAACATTAATGACCATGATACCTTCTGGTAACAAACCCCAAAACTCTCCACGTGCCAACACTTTGAGTAAAGTTATGAAGTATGGCAAGCAATCAAGTGAATTTGGTTAGATTTATAAAGCCATAGAGCGACAGCAAGAGAACAGGTGGTTATCACAATGTGATAAACAAACATGCTTCAAAGCCATCCTGGTCGCCGCTCAGCCCTCTCTGTCTTCTTCTCCTCCAATACTTTGCGGTGGTCCAGATATCCCTTAAGGCATGTACACAACTGTATACCTGACTGCGTCACACAAACATCCACCCACATGTTACCGCCAAGTGCAGTAACTAAAATTTGAGGATTATGTCTGGCACTTATAATTACATTTTACATATTACCAATTCTGTGAAAACATATGGCGGGGTAGGGCTGCAGGGGAGCAAGAGATTTTATCGCGATGGAGCATAACCCAAAACTGACCTTCGCTACCTGCTTCGGTAACTTTTTGTCATCAAGCCAGTAGTTGCCTTGCTAAAAGACCTTGACTCATTCCTTGACCCATTAAATGGTATTCTATATTAGGTCCCGTGCCCCCCCCCCCCAACATTTCATTTCCCTTCTTTGTAAGTGGTATCTGTCGTGAATTCGTGATGTTAAGCTCAAGGCAAGGGCAGCGTGGAGATCTGATTTTTTCGCATAGCACATGATCCTACCATTTTGTGGGGTATCACGTCGCCAAATGTTGCTACTACTAGTATTGTATATTTGTAAAATACCATTCCATTAAATGACACATGAGATAGGGGTATTGTGAGCTCTTGTCATTGCGTGGTGGCTCACTCAAAAAAAGCTAGAAGCTGTCGTTCTTCTTGTGGTTCACAAAAACAAAAAATAGACATGTTTGTAAAGCACAGAAGCTCTGCTACCGTCATCATGTTCTTCCTCATTACCCTGTTGATAGTACTAGATGGGGCACTCCAATGACCTTGGGAATGGATGCAGAAACCAAATTCACTAAAGCGGCCTTGTGACATTGGAAATTTGGTTAAGGTCACCCGTCTTTGATACTGATCAAGCCATAATAGAAGACTATAAACATCCACAACATAACAGCTCTGGCTCAAAAAATTCTGCATTTATGCAGCAGAAACCAAATTCAGTAATTTGGCATTGTGATATTGGGAATTGTCTTTGATGACCAAACACCAAACATTTGGGCTGAAGTAACTTTTGAATTTTGTGGACGCTGCTGCGATAAACTGTTAGTGGATGGTGAGACCTACATCAATGAAGCAGCCTTATTTTTATACAGCCAGTTTTTGATCGATCACATTTTGTTGATAGAAAAGCTGTGTGACCATGACCACCAAGTCAAACGGAACCAACCGTGGGTTATCAAAGCAAGCAAATGACTGTAATTTTGTGACAGATAATCTCTGTCTCCTCTTCACAGAGCACCATGGCTGAAGCAAAACGCTTCTTCCACTCTCTGGAAAGAATGGCGCACTCTTCAGACAGCATTAGACTTGACATTTGTCATTATGGTCGGGCTTGTCTGATACATCTAACTGTATAGTCTAATGATTTACTCATAATACACCTAACTGTATTGTCTAATGATTTTCTCATAATCCATCTAACTGTATAATCTAATGATTAACGCACAATACCCATAACTGTAGAATCTAATGATTAGCTCATAGTAATCCACCTTAAACTGTACAGTCTAATGATTAATCAGAAGTTTATTTGGACGGAGGTCATACAATATCTTTATTTACACACTACAAATGTACTTGGGATTGACACTAGTTGATCTGAGAAAACAGAAGATAATATCAGTCATATTGTATTTGGGGATCAGATTGTCGCAGCCTCTGTGAACGCAATAAAAGAGCTATCACGCTTGACCCCCATGTTGGGTCAAGTCTTTTTTTTTTCTCTTACTCATATCGGGAAACGACTACCTCTAGCAGTATCCGCCGTTAGAGATCATGTTCTCGTTGGACGAAAGATAAATTACAACGTATTTGTTATCGTTCGCGGTTGCTGTCAATTTGCGTCCTGATGCACCGATATTTGTCGAATAGCATCCCTACACTTCAGAGCACTTTCACTTGTATTGTAGTGTAAGACAACGACATGTGATGCACTGGTATACATTTCTGCATCAACATGTCGCCTGCTTATGTCTGTCGACATCGACTATTGTGTCTGCAGAAAACTGCTTCAGTTTTTCGTAATTTTTTTTTCAAGCCAGTTTGAGAGGATGTTTTAAAAGACCGTCTACATAAACGCCTCGAGTTAAAAGATTCCCTCAGCTTGGGGCGCTCAACAACCAGACTGTATTTACGAAAGGTGTTAAGAATAAGAGGCAGCTTCGGGTCAATTCATCAGCTGGCTTATTCAGGATGACACCGAGCACAAAACGAACTGGAAAAAAAACGATAATTGATACAGTGAATGTGACAACTAGCAACAAATTTATGATAAAGCATGAATGTGATGGCATGCAGTCTATCAGTCTTCTTTCCGCGAATGAAGCCTGGCTCCACATCCAATAAAGTAAGAACTGTAGATAGGGCAAGGCCACGAGCAAACATCTTGTTATCATGAGCACAAAAACAATACGAGTTGATTTTTTTTATTCCAAGCCTTTGTCTTGCTTTCAAACATATATAACTTCAATCAAATTCCATTATGTTGAGAGAAAGCGGTTGGAAATACTGGTGCCCTTGTCAATTGGTAACGTGTATTACTCTATTTTTGAATATTAACACTCCTTCACGGCTTCAGGCGTTACAAGCACTATATATTCAACACAGACTCATTATACTCAGTTATCCATCCTGGTATACTTTCTCGTATTATACTTACTAATGTGCTGCATTATGTCACTTAAAAAAATCGATACAGTAAAAACCACCCTCGCCGAACACATCTGTAAGGTGAACATCTCTTTCAGATAAACGCCATTTCTCTTTCCCAACTTTCTTTCTGAATACTGTATAAGTGTCTCAAATCAGAACACCTATCCAGCAGAACACTTTTCTTCGGTCCCAAGGGCGTTCAGCTGCGGGAGGTTTCAGTGTACATCGACCAAATGACCGTGTCTACGATCCTACAGCCACCTACGCCCCCGGGGATCAACTCCCTTCAGGCCGTATCAGTGGTGGAAACACTGAAGGCTCTGTGGGAGCAGGATGCATTGTACTCCTGCACATCAACCGTCCGGCGTGCGGATAAATGGTAATGTATAAACCTCTGTATAAAACAGCAGCAGATGATGTGTGATACCACACATATCTACCGCATCTGTTTTAACTTGAAATGGTATGCGCAACGAATGAGCCACAAAATTGTCAATACTATAACACGAAAAAAACAAACAAACGAAAATACTTTATACATGGAGGTTGTTTTGCTTTCTCTGAAGCTCAAATTAGAGGGGAGGTTTGCCTGGACGTTTTATTATGCTGTCTGCCTTTGAGGTTTCTTTCTCTAGTCGTATACATTTATGGCATTTGGTGTCTCAAATACAATACATTTTGGACTCAATTAAAACATGCATAAAGCATTTGACCCATTTTAATTTGGATAACTCTCCAAAGACTCTCTATATCTCTTGTTGTATGAATACTCCTTAGGTATCCTTATCGCCTCAAAGGTTTTCAAAAAATGCTCTTTTGGATACAAGCTTTTGAAAAGCTGCAGAGAACACTGCTATTTGTGTCAATAAATGCAGAATAATTTTCATTTGAAAATGGTATATGTAAATGGCAATTTCCATAAAAAGGCAAAAACTGTTGTGGATAATATATTATCTATCGTACATGATGACGCAGTCGGTACCGAAAAAAGGATGCATTTTTCATACCAGTCTGATAAAAAGTACCATTGCTATCAATATAAAAGTGTTCAGTCAGAAAATATTAAGCATCACGCAGCTGTTGTGTTGCCGGAGTTTGCTTGGAGGAGCGGGGGGGGGCATAGGGGTAGCAAGCAAGTGACATCCCCAACGTATGTGCATTCCGTTCTTCACTGTAGACGTGGAATCCCACGCCTTGCAAGGAGCTACAATTGTTAGTTCTGGTTACGACATTTCCTTCCGTGGCCGGCTTAAGAATTCTTCAACCAATTGGCAAAAATATGGTATCATGGACGAAGTTATAAATTTCATTTTGCAGATAAAAGAGATAGCGCCAGAAGTGGCCATAAATCTACAGGGTCCCCATGAGTGTCCATACCACAAACGACACAACTGGACGCTTCATGGCAGTTATCTTCATATCAAAGTATACTGCAGCGATTTCTGATTAAATCAAACAAATATTTACATAATTTTAAGTATACACGGGCTGAAAAACATGCCTGGGTTTGTTCTTTGATAATAATATGAGATAAGGAAAAAGCATTGAGAACAATGAGTAGTACAGTACGAAGCTTCAAGTGGACCCTCAATGCAATGTTGAAAACCCAAATGGTCAAACTGTTCACTTAAAAGTACATCCTTTCACGACTTGAATATTCTGACGTATATTCCAATACATAATCACGGCGTACAAGCAGTTACTTTTTATTGCATTTATTGGGAGAATTAACACCACGGTTTAGTCTCTCAGAATAAAGTTTATAATTAAATTTGACCATTTAAGATGAGCTCTTATTACCTCCCGGCCTGCCTCCCATACATACCACTGACTGATTCCTGGCATTTTCAATACTCAGGCTGCTTGCCCCTTGCCTGTCAACCAGACTCTGTGTGTGTGTGTGTGTGTGTGTGTGTGTGTGTGTGTGTGTGTGTGTGTGTGCCTGTCAACCAGACTCTGTGTGTGTGTGTGTGTGTGTGTGTGTTCTGATGTTCATGTACAGACGCTTCGCTGGAGGTAGAAGGCCTGCTTTGCAGACACACTTGCCCTCTAATCAGCAAAACGTCGGGCTTCTTGGTCTGTTGGGCTGATGAACAGACATTGTTTTCATATATTATACATCATTATGCAACCATTCAGAAAACCTATGTACAAATTCTTCAAATTTGACTATCATTCGCACGCTGTCCCGTCAAGCACAACACCCAATGGCCAGCTTCAATAGGAGTAAGGGGCGGAGGGGGTGCAATGCTGGTACATATAATAATTTTGCTCCAGTACACGGTATGGAAAATACGAAAATGTGCAAATATTGGCTGGTACGAAGTACGGAAATTAGATAGAATTCCAGTACATAAGTACCGCAAATAAAAATACCCAGTACGCTAGTATGGAAAAACCCTTTACCCACCCCCTCAATACTAAATCGTTAATTTGCATTCAACAAACTTATAAAATGTATAAGAACAAAGGTGTAAAACCTTTACATACAAGAATCATAAAACCTAATGACCTGTTAAATTGTCCCTGGCCTGAAGCATAGGTTTTGCCGGTTTCGGCTTTTGCATTCTTATAGTGTTTTATCGGTATCGTTTTCCTGATTTCATTTTGTTGCCGTTTAGACTCTGTGTAATTGTTTCGTTATGCCCATAAAAGCACACTGGGAGATTGACATATACTTTCGCAAATACCTGGCTCGCTTCTGACACAGGTAAATGGTGTTTTCTGCAGCGACAAAGCTGTGCTGCTCTCCATAGACCATTCGTCTGAAAGATGTAGGCCACACGATGTTAAGAAAATACACGAAGTAGATCGGTGTCAGTAGTTAAGGTGGTGACCACCTTAACTACTAGTGTCTACAATAAAACATATACATTTTAAACTTACTAGTAGCGATGTAGAAGATATGGGAAGAAAGAATTTCCAGTTTGGGGCATTCTGGTTGTGATTTTTTTGTTCTCCCTGTTATAAAACTGCGGGCATTAAATATTTTTGCCCATGGCCATTCCATTGATCTCCCAAGTGAGAATGTCAATTTTGAAAAGATTCTGTTCCCACAGTGAAATGCAGGTCAAATAAATCCTGTCATTTAAAACTCCAATAATTTTAATTGCAATAAAGTTCAGCTTCATGAGTAAGTCGTGATGTACCCAGAATAAGTAATATTTATTCATTGTTTATGTGCTCCCATACGGACAATAACATACATGTATTGGTCGTATGCTAAACCGCCAACTTTCTGTTCTGGCAGTTTAGTTCCTTTAATTCTAAACGCAGCATATTTCTATGATCAGTAATGTCTTGTTGATGTGTTTGTTTAGTAGACTGTCGAACTTTGGAAAAGTATATGTATGTTGCTTGACAATAAAACACGCACCTGTTCTCACTTGGACTTCGATTTATGCGAATTTCTTGTTGTTCCCAGAGGCCCATAATATCTAGCTGTCTTACCTTAAGCTTGGAAACAAGTGGAATTCGATGTTTAATATCAAAGAATTCTATGATTGCAATTAAGAAGTTCGCGTTTAAATATGCGTCAAAACGCCTAGAAGCAGCGGTTTCCCCCACAAAAATGAATCCTCTGTACTGTTTTTGGTGGTATGATGATGATACTACCAAGTGTTTAGGAAAGTATGGTGCTAACACTACCACCAATTGTTTAGGAGATATTGGTGATGACACTTCAATGAATTGTTTAGGAGTTACTGAGATGACACTACCATCAACTCTTTAAGGGGCATGGTGATGACTTGCCTGCGAAGCAGACTCTAATGTTCTAATTTATCAATATGTATGTTACATTGGAGTAGCGCTAGGCTGCTTGGCAGTCAAGATTATGACACTTCCATCGACTGTTTAGGAGGAATGGTGATGACAACTGTTTTTAGGAGATATGGTGATGACACATCAATGAACTGTTTAAAAGGCATAGTGCTGTAACCAACATCAACTGTTCAGGAGGTACGGTGATGACACAACCATAAAATGTTTAGGAGGTATGGTGATAACACTACCATCCACAACTGTTTTAGAAACTTCGAAATTAGATACTATAGCTCCATAAGTTCAGCAAAACAGCATGGAAGGACTTCCTTTGCGCTTTGACATTGCAGCTGTGGTTTTTTGTTTTGTTTTGTTATTTAATTGGGGTTTTTTTTGTTTTGTTTTGTTTGTTTTTTTTTTTTTTCGGGGGGCGGGTTGTTGCTTGCATAGCAGACCAAGTTCCATATTGCAAAAATAGGCAGCTTGGATCTGCTTGGGAGGCAAGGGTGGGGTTTTCTTTTCTTTTCTTTTTTTTTTTTTTTGTTTTTTTTTTTTGTTTTTGTTTATTTAGGGGGTTGGGTTTTTTGGGGGGTTTTTTTGGTTTTTTTTTTGGTTTTTTTTTTTTTTTTTTTTTGGTTTTTTTTTTTTGTTTTGTTTCTTTTTTGTTGTTGTTGTGTTGGGAAAACAGGGAGATGTAGTGCACAAATGTTTTACCTGCATCTGTTACATGACTAGTGGGCACATCAAACGTTAAATGCGAAGGTGGACGTGGAAGGGGCAAATTTTAAATTTATTGCCGGGGGGGCCTGTGTATACTTTTTATGTGGGTCAAATAGGGTCATAAGCGCTGTGAAGTAATCAAGTATGAAATGACCTGCACAACCAGATGAAAGGTAATATCGCGAGGCTTAGGCGGCAGTTGCGTGTAGCGTCGCGTCGCGTCAGTGGTAGTCTGCTGCGGAATGTGTTTTCTCCACTTGTCACCCTCATCAAGCCCCGTTCCACCTGCTTGCGCCCAACCTGCAACTCTGACTTTAAATGAAACTAAATTTGGACCGTTAGACTTTCAGTGTATAAATCCACGGAAGGGCCTCCAGGCATTGTATTGTATGCTGAATGCCGGTAGATTATAAGGTTTTGAATTTTTTAATCGTCTTAAATACTACATTGGCATTGGTGGTCTGAACCTTTGGTCTAATAATAGGTTTAAACAAAAGCGAGTCTCTGGCAGGAGAAACCCATGCCGTTATATCCCGCTGACTTGGGTAAAGGAACATCAAATGGCCTCGTCCACCGTCAAAGAAGTTGTCCAGTTTTGTTCATTCTAGTTCCAGTCTACGTTTGTATATAATGTAACATTTAGAAACACATAATTTTGGGTGTCACCTTTGCAAACATTTGGTTATTGTGCTCCTTCTGCCTGCATACCTACAAGCATCGCACAACATGAATCTTTGAAGACCATTTACCACCACGACCCCATGACATTCATCACTGTACATGTACTTATTTTTGCATCATAAATATTCCCGCTTTAACATTTCAAACATTTAACTGGAGTTTTAATTTCATTATTTTGGACTTAATTCCCATAAAAAGCTACGTTAAAACAATATCCGTTTGCGCTCTTATTTTCACGGTTTTGATCAACGAAACAAGCAAATATAAAAAATACGGCGAAATTAGGTGACTTTGTAGTATCTTTAGGTCCACCTATGGCAAACCAAAATATCCGGATGGACAGAGGGTGTGGTTTTACATTTGGATTTGATCAAAGACATGTTTCATGCTGACCGCATGTTCACAGCGTAGGCCATTTTGGATTGGGGGGGGGGGGGAGGGACCCTAGTACGTTGATACAAATAAAAATTTTGCCCTGTTACAAAGTACGGAAAAGTAAAAAATGTACCAATAATGTTTGGCACGAAGTACGGAAATTAAAAAGGCTTCCAGCACGTAAGTGCGGCAAATAAAAATGTCCAGTACGCTAGTACAGAAAACCCCATCCCCCCCCCGCCCGTTTTGGATGTGCGACAAGGTGGTTTTCGTGGTACTTGCTGATTGAGACTGGAAAATCAGCTACTCCCTTGCCTCAAAAGCAGACCCAAGCTGCGTATTTTGTCTACTCTGCTGGGGTCTGCCCTTCTTTGACAAGGTCACTGTTCTGCATTGGAAAAGTGACTCAGTTTCTTATTGGCTGAGTATGGTTACTATGGTAACAGGCTTCAGTACACTAGGGACCAGAGGCTGTTACTGGTTCAGGCGATAATGATGAACTTCCTGATTGGTGTCTCAGTCTAGAGGGAGGGTCACAGTATAGTTCTGTTTCCCTTACTATAAATAAAATCCTGTTGAAGAAGGGCAGACCAAGTGTAGTAACACGTAACTTGGTCTGCTTTGCAGGCAAGCTACTCCCTCACCGAAAATAATTTTTTTCTTAACAGCTATTTCAAGGATATACAAAATCTTAATTGCATCTTAGCTACATTTGCTGAATGTTATTTCATTAGGCCAGTGTGCCCCCATCCAGACCATTGTTAGCCATTATCAGGAGAGAGAGAGGGCCAATCATCACAAATATGTCCACCAAAAAAAAAGGAGGCAAACAGTGCAATTGACAAGCAAATATGTCGTTTCTTTCTTTGTCAAGTTTTAATGTACATGAGCTGTTGTTCTGGTCTGAGCCACTTCCGGTTGTTTCATAGGATGCTCTGTCCCTTTCCCATAATGGGCCTTCCATCAACTACAAATGTAAGCATGGAGACTTCTGTCTTCCGCTTTGCAAACGTCAGATGATGACATTCGAAGATGTCAACTTTCTCCAGTCGTAGACCAACATACTGCGCCAAAGAATTCAATGACAACTGTTTTTCTTTTCTTTTTTTCAAAATGTTACATATGTAAACAAACAACTAAAGTATAAAACGTCCCCGCAAATTAGCAATATTGTTTGTTAACTGTGATCCAGATATTGCTGAGGAGACCTATCCAAGGCCACTGAAATATTTAAAGTATGCGTCTTATCCCACAGGCACAGGAAGTAATAGATATTGAATATACAAAGATGCACATACTGTCTGCAAAAATCACCGAAAGGGAAAAATGGTTCATTTTTGTATTATTATTTCTCTCAATGCCACCAGGTCTGTTATCCCGTTGATTCGCCTTGTGGTCATATCTCAAGACAGCTGGGTTAATGAGTCTTCTAGCTTTCTAAATCTGTTATAACTTTTGTATATTCTCACGCAAATATCAATCAAAAGAGTACAACAGACTCAAACATTGGTTTCTGTTAATGTCAATTTTCACAGATATTGTTTGAGGAGACATTTCAAAGAACTTCCTCGCTATAAGGCCAATATCAACAGCTACCCCGGGCAGGCTTTGAGTTTCAAGGAAAACGGGCTTCAAGCCTTAACCCTTGGTCTGCTACTCACAACAATAACTGCGTGCACCGGAATTATAATGATTCACATTCCTCACAAAAAGGTCATTCGTTCAAGAACCATGCAACATGGCTACAGTACCGGACCCAAGAGAAAGCAAAAACATTGTGACCGAAAGCTTTCCTGGGTATGCTGTGAGCGCATTGCGGCTACTGCACGCAGAGAAAAACTGTTCACTGAGTCAAAAAGCTAACACTTAAAGAAATAAAGCATCACCGTCTTAGGCTTAACGCGCATCAGGAAATCAGAGGGGCCAGTCGCACTTTTAGCTTGGGTGGCAAACGTTTAGTACTTTAACTTATTGTGATTGTGTGAATTTGTGTCTGGGTTACAGTTACATCGTTAAATCCAAACTTGTCACCTCAAATTTACTTCAACCTGAGTTTGGACAATCTCATTGTTTAATCTGTTTTGAAAGGATTCTGTGTTTCGTTCAAGAGGTAATGTATGATCCCTGCCGTGACAAACTGCACGAGTGATAGCTTTGCTGAGCACTTTTCACTTATCTATTCCTCCTATGAAAGACCACAAGTTGGTCATCCCTTGCGTCACTCTTTTCCTTAATCAAGCATCTCAGTCAAGTGAAAAAAAATATTATATTGACATGGTAGTAATCTAAATCTCTGTGCACACGTCCCATTATTCTTTCTTCTTTTCTCTTTCTTTCTTTCTTTCTTGCTTTTTCTTTTTTCTTTCTTTTTTTCTTTCTTTCTTAACCAGCAAATTTGTCCATTTTATTCGAGACTCTCATTGGTAGAAACTCCAAACTTGGCATGAGTATACCTACATATATAAAGTCTCCATTCTTTGTAAAGAGGTTTAACAATTTTGAAAATTATGCAGATTAAGGTCACTTGAAAATTTAAATCTTGAATATCTTTTTGTAGGTGAGGTGTCGTTCCAATTTTTATTCATTGATTTGTGCTGTAGGCACATCCAATGAACCAAGAACAAAGTTGTAGATTTTTTATTTATTCTATTTAGAGGCACTTGAAAAGTTTATGTGTAAAATATCTTCAAAACTACTATAGATAGAGGTACCATTCCAAATTTAATTCACAGGTTTGTGCTGTAGGTGCATCCAATAAACCACAACCAAAAGTTGTAGAATTTTAATTTATGCTAATTATGGGCGCTTAAAAAATTTAAATGTTGAATGACCATTATAGATAAAGGTGCCATTCCAAATTTAATTCATAGGTTTGTGCTAAAGGCGCATCCAACAAACCACAAACCAAAGTTGTAGCAAGTTTTAAAGACGCACAGACAGATTCGCCTGCCAAGAGAGACTAAGTTACGCTATCGTTATTGTGTAGTCAAACACGCGGAGCCATAGTCTGTTTAGCAGGCAACAGACAGATTTGCTTGGAAGCAAATCATCTTTTCTACTTGCATCTATGTTCTGCATGCCCCGACACCTGTTGCCCAGGAAGCTCAGAAAATTATATATATATATATACATATATATATATACATATATATATACATATATATACACACATACATACATATACATACATATATACATACATATATGTGTATTTTAAATTTAAATTTAAAAATACACATATAATATGTGTGTGTGAGAGAGAGAGAGAGAGAGAGAGAGAGAGAGAGAGAGAGAGATCAGGCTAGCGCTATCCATTAACCAAATAAAAAGTGGCTTAAAGAGTGATTTAGCTACCAAAATTAAGTACGCTTTAGCGAAATTGAGTAAGGATATTACATAATTTATTTAACTTTTCATGCACATATACAAGGTCATTTTCTTGCTTATTTATATTTATTGAGGATAATTTCAAAATTTAGAAAATTTTTGACGGTTTTACTAACACAATGAACATTTGGATGAATTGGTATCTCTTACTTAAGGTAAAATGGCTACAGCTATAAAACTTCTAGCGCCTGTCCAGTATCATTTATATATATATATATATATATATATATATATATATATATATATATATATATATATATATATAGTTCACAGTTTTACTACTTTTAGTATATAGTACATTCGTCGTCAGTTGTGAATTTTATAATATCATCATGTATGTATATATATATATTATATATATATACATACATACATATGCAAAATATACATTGTTTGTGTCTGTATGAGTCAAGCTGTGAATGCAGGTTAACGCTCACTCAATGTATGTATGTATATATTTATATTTATATATATATATATATATATATATATATATATATATATATATATATATATATATATATATATATATATATATATATACATTGTTTGTGTCTGTATGAGTCAAGCTGTGACTACAGGTTAACATAGTACTCTTACTACATGATGATATTATCAAGTTCATTACTGACGCCGAATGGACTGTAGACACATGCTGCAGGCGATATCAGTTCATATGAAGTGACATGAAGCCATCACATCATGCAGTGCCTCCGGTGAACCCCAGTATAGCAATGCAACTTTGCCTGACCATGGGATTGTGGATTATACAAGACATGGTACACCTTGCAACTCCTGAATGTATAGCAATGCAACTTTGCCTGACCATGGGATTGTGGATTATACAAGACATAGTACACCTTGCAACTCCTGAATGTGAGGTATTTAGGCAGCGCAAGACAACGCATAGTTGTTTCACACCTTTCTCCGAACAACATTTGATGTCGGTATTTTCGTACTCAGAATATACGTCAAGATTATTCGGTTGAACCCAAAGTACGATTTACCAATTGCCTTTCAAATACAGGCACGTTAGAAAAGATGATAACTAAAAAATTATCTCCGTGCGTTATCATACTTCCAGGCCCGGGAAGTCTCCTACAACAATTTCAATATGATATTTTTATCACTCATTTCGCAGAAATTGTGCAAGCAGGCGACACATCTAAACCAAATCCTTGCATGATAGCTTTGAACCATTCAAAGGCAGTGAAACTTCCAAATACATGAACTTTGTGGTATTGCATATGTGTTAATCATTCTCACTGGGGCCCGCACAATATTTGCCAAACAAAGGAAGTTTACACGGACGAGATGTATGTGGAAGACGTGATTATGTAACAAACGGAATCATCCAAGATACGTCAAATATGTGATATGTGTCGTATGTGGCTGAGGGCTTTGCAATCAAAGCTGACCAATTTCTGAATGAATATGTTGTGCACAGCACCCAAATAACTCTCATGATATATACAGTGGTCCCCCTCTTATAAGGCCCCCCTGAAGAGAGGCCACCCCCTTTAGAAAGGCGACTTCTTCATGCAGCAAGTATGGCGTTTTCATTGTAAATTACCCCTCAAGAGAGGCCACCCCTCTTATAAGGCCACTTTTCCAGTGCATCTGGGGTGGCCTTATAAGAGGGGGACCACTGTAATTTATCAAAGAGACCATACAAACGTCAGCTGTAATATTTTAAATATGTTAATCTCTCCGTATTGCAGTTCTTTTTACGGGAGTCAGACATGGGACCTGAGATATAAACATATACAGAGTTTATATACAGCATGGAATGGGGCTGTAAGAAGAGTACTTGGATTACCGCTCAATTGTCATTGCTCTTTTACCTTTGTTACTTCAGGTACTCTCTCTAGAAGTATAGTTAGTAAGACGCTTTGTAAAATTTTGTAAAAGTATGTACTTTAATGATAACAAAATTGTAGCCTACATGTGTAAATTAGGAGTAAGAAGTAGTAGAGGTGTGATTGCTAGGAATATCTATTTTGTCTGCAACAAGTTTAAATATGGAGTAGAACAGTTGTTAAAAGGCGGTTGTATCAGAAAAGATATGTATATCCTACTGACGCTCAATTAGCAGTGGCTGGTGATATCATGGAAATGCTGTATGCAAGGGACAAGGTAGTAAATCTGACAGACTTCATCTATGATGAAATTCAAACTATGATCAAAATTTGGTCTGTAATGTCAAGAAAAGCTGTTTGCACATAACTAACTTATTATATTTATTTAAACTATGCACTGATGTATTTTTAATACGAAATAAATAATATATTAATTAATAGCATCAAATTATATACAATTCATCTACTTTGCACAAAAACCAATGTCGACTTTGAACATATGCATGAAACGGCAAAAGTAAAAAAGCCTCTTTCTGTCCTTCGATGGCACCTGTGTACCATACGGTGTTAGATTATGCTGAGATTTTGGCGTCTTTCACTAATACATCGAAGAAGTAGCTAGGTCTACATCTCAATACAATCCAAAATGCACTGAAGTACCCGGTAAGGGGCTCAGTGAGGGTTTATACTCCATGAGTATGGCATGACATCTGACTGAAACTAGAGTGGGATGCCTCGAGGGCAACCAACTGCATGTTATGCAAAAAGGACCTTTTGTACCCAACTACATGCAGGTATATATATATGTACTCAAGTAACAGTATCAAGCGGACTGTGAGCTTTTTTGTTTTTCGTGTAACAGTAAAGTTAGACTTATCAAAATGTAGCAAATAGACTCCTTTTAACTTTACGTAATCACATAGTCCTTTCCAAAAACATACCAAACCGACGCAACCACATTGACAACTCACGCTTTCTCCAGGTTCGCATGGCCGCTATTTCAAACAAAGGTTGAAAGCCTAAATGTTAGTTGCTGGAGTTATTCGGTTAAACCTGCCCACGCAGGCAAAAAACGCACTTTTCCTCAAAAAGGCGGATGTATTCGGTTGTTCCTTCTGAACAGTGGTGACAAATTACAAACACAATTTCATGGAGACATTGTTGGCCCGCAGGCTCACACATCAATTTCACTCAAACAGTGAATGTTTATATGAAAGATGGATCAAAATAAAAGCGTAATTTGGGTGTCACTGTGTTAGATGTTGGAGCTCAAACATTACACTTTCAGTGCCAAGTTTTGGACCGAGTCAACAGCTTTCCTCTGTGCGTTTTGGGCGCAATGCGCCCAAATAGCACAGAGGAAAGCTGTTGACCTGGATCATTATATTCCATGGGACTATAGGCACGTGGGGACTTAAAAGAAATGCCGCTTTACAAAGAATATTTGTATAGTACCTATTTGCTAATTCAGACAAGTTCGTCTCAAGTACTTCGACTTCAGTCGCAGTAAGCAGTAAGAAAATCAAATACTCTAAAATACCCACTCATTATAAACGATAAGTAGCGTGGAAACACATTAATTAGCCCTACCAAATATGGCAAACAATAATTTCCCTGTACTAATTAACTGACTTATGCCTGTCCTGCGTAAAACGCAACTACGAGAAGTCTCCTCACTATTATCTGATACCAATATCAATACACTTCTGTCTATTTTAAACTGGAATGGCCATGTATGTGCAATTCATGCATGATTTTTTTTAATATTACCACATATGCATATTGCTAATACCAAAACCAAGGTCAAAACATAAGCCATAGCGATTGTAACTATCACATGAAACTCCCTGATGAAACGCTAACAGTCAAATGTTCTCTTACTCTCCCATTTCATCAATTTTGACAAAATACACTCAACAGATTATCTGGAAGATTATAATAACCAGATTATCTGAAAGATTATAACCGGACACCAGAGGGTAACAGTGAAACTGCCGACAGATATATTATATTAATTTCACATTGGCCCTCTGGTCCCGTGTAATCGCACCTACAGATCATACTAATTATATTGATTATCCTTGGGATGCACAGCAAGCAGACACCCTCATCACCCTACTTACACCGTAACAGCTGGCAAGAATCAATACTATCTAGGTCATGCTTGTGCATGTTATAGCAAATATAATAATTGAATATTCTATACCAAAATACTGAACATGTGCGAGTTCTGTATCCTTGAATATTTGCAGCACCAGCGGGGGACTGCCAAACGCAGACCTTTATCTCAGTTGCTCTTGGAATTTTTGGCTGGTTTGAACAACAACTGAAGCTGGATATGTTCTGAAAACATTCTCCTCATGATACGGGACCATCACATTAACTGCGGTATATTCCTTTAGCCCTATCACTCAATAAGGACGTACCTGTACGTACGGGGAGATTCTGTACCAAACATGGTAAAATGTATTGCTGTTGCCAAAGTACCAGTAGCAACATCGTCAGAATATTCAGAAGACGTTGGTTCGCTTATGAATCCCGTTCCGATGTTTACAATCGAAACATCTTGGTTTGTTACTTGAAATGACGCGACTTTCTTTTAAATGTGTAGAATACCACACTCTGTATATATGACAAAACCCGATTCTGCATTTGAAATGTCTTTGATTTTGCATTTTCTGTTGTCTGTGTACACGCTTTTCTGTCGTTTTAAAATGGCCAGCTCCGGTCATTTGAGTGATTACCGTACACTTAGCAACGTACTTTTTAAACTTTCCAAGCAAAAAAGAACTTTTTTTTTACTTGTGAAAGAAATTGAATGGTTAACAAAAGTTTTTATACTGCCGCAATCCATATTCTGCGTGCTTTTTATCTGTATTGGGACCAGGGAGGGCGAGATTTCCGTCAACTTGTATACAATCATATAATCGCCACACATAACACTTTTGTGCAGAGTTACAGCAAGAATGGCCCGCGATCACCTGGTCTGACTCTTCTCAGTTCACGCACAGGTAACGAGAGGTAACATTTGTGTCCCCATTTTCCATTATAAATGCACACAGAGCAAGTCAACAAATGCCAAAAGAACTTGAGGTCCTAAAGGACCACCTAAATTTCGCCAATTTCGTCGAAATGTTCCACTTAGCCGTTTATTTTTGGCATGCAAATCTGATCTTTTTTTTGGGGGGGGGGGGCGGAGAGAGAAAATCAAATACGCAGATATACGGCACCATGTAAAGATTGAGCCCCCAGGGATTTAGCATGCCAGTTCAGATGTTAAAATTATTTTGATGAACATGGACATGGGTGTCAAATATAAGAAATTTTAATGTTCGCGGGATTTTTTTTGGGGGGGGGGGGGGCAGGACCTTTCAAAACTGAAAGTAACATCAGTCAATCACTTCATGCATCCAAGTAAAAAAAAAAAAAAAATAATAATAATAATAATAATAATAATAATAATAATAATAATAATAATAATAATAATAATAATAATAATAATAAAATCCATGATATGGTTCCTGGCCACACAAAATTTGCGTTCAGTGTACACAAACATTTATGAATTTTGTGATACATGTAAAACTACAGGTCCCTGTTTTGAAAGACCACTCCAATGAGAGACCATCTGTTTTGAGGCACCACCCTTCAATATCCCAGTACTTTGTCTGGTACTTTTCATGGTATTTATACCTATAATGAGACCACCTGTTAACAGACCATAATTTAGTGATCCCTACGGTTGGTCTTGAAAGACAGGTTTCATTGTAATTCAACACTTGATGCTGGCTTCCCAAACCACATAATTTTGCTTTTGCCTGCTAAACAGACCAATCTCCGTGTTTCTCTTCATTCCTCCTTTGTATAAGCAAGGAGGCTGCATTGTGTAGCCTCCTTGGTATAAGAGATGATACAGGGCTTGGTCTGTTTCGAAGGCGAACTTGACTCCATCATGTGTGTTTGCGCACGTAATTTTTTTCTTTACAAAAGATACGATTTTTCCAGATTGGTAGTCTTTGGACTATGCCCTTCCAATGATATTTTCGTTTCATGTCATTATTGCATTGTACTTTTGGAGTCTATGAGCCTCGGACTGAATCAATAGGTATTGGATTGGCCAATAATGCTTTTTGGATGTGCCTGGTGCTGCACACTTTCTGTCTCGAGTCAAACTGGAAGTTTTCATTCAAGATGCATGTAATGCAGGCTGGTAAAGTAAGCATTCTTGGGATGATCTGGAGTGTAAACGAGCCAAGAAAGGCTTTCGTTTGGTATCGTATTAAAGTAACCGACTACGGATTAAAACGATGTTGAAGTCGGATATACCCAGCATGTAGGTTTGCTTCACAAGATTCCACCGCTACCTCATCATAAACTCGCGTGAAGACAGTATTTACCCAACATGCACTTTGAACTGGTGTGGTGCAGCAAGTGCTGCTGTCATATGAAAGTAAAATAACTGCAATTGTCTTTTCACCTCTAGGTAACAATATACTGCATCACTTCCATTGGATGAAGAGAACAAACTAAGTCACAGTTTCCGTGAAGACTCGAGTCAGGTTTCATCGTATATGCACATCACTCATAAGAAAGTTTTATCTGAATTTCTCAAGAACACGTACTAAACAACGTTCAATCATGGACCTACTATCTAGTAGGTCCATGGCTCAATTGCTATGCTGCAAAAAGAAAAAAAAACAAACAAAAAAACATTCCAGTGCTGCTGCAATGTGAAACCATGGACTAATAGCGAGATAATAAGAGCTCCATGGCGAGATGAAAACCGCTCACTCTAAAAGAAACGTGTACAAAGACAATACACATGGCAGAACTTACCTCAGATATGTCTATAGAGAATGCCATCTGGTATCCTTTCTCGTCAATGAAATTGGAAAAGTATCCCACAATGGGTTCTCCGCACATAGGAATATCCACACCCGACCCCTGGGGGTCCCGGGCTAACAACGTAGTTGTCCAACACAAGAGTTTTGTTTTGCTCTGCTGGTAATGATGGACCCCTTTGTCTAAGATAGCCACTAGTCTTTTGGAGTTATTGTCCACTTCAACTTTCCAGAAATTACCCTCTTGGTCCTGGAAGGCATCTGGGGGTGTTAAAGCTCCATACCCATAACCATTGTAACTCCCTCCCCTGTTGTATAGGTGTGGGGTGTATACAACATTCCCTGAATGTAGGGGTAAGAACAAATCCTTCCAGATATTAACGGCTGCAATGTCTACGCCGACGACAACACGGGTAATTTTATTAGGATTATCTAATGGATTGGGAAGCGTCTTTCCGAAGCCGTCAAACTTGGCACCTTCGCCATAGTCGTACACCAACATATCTGTACTATCTTTGCCTAAGGAAAGTCGGAAATGCATCTGCAGAGATAAGCCTTTAGGTTTCCCAGCAAGGTACAGGTATACCGCAGGTAGCCCATGTGCGTTGGCTTTCGTCGGGTAAATCCGTAAATACCAGCGATGGTTACACACCACGAAGGTGGTAGTATCATAGTAGTATCCACTAGCGTTCTTTTTTATTCTGGCAGCGGGGGATGTATCAACATCTTGCTCAAAATATGTACCAGCTGAGCATAGTGTCAGTTCTAGGACCACCCTCCTTCCGGTTTCGTCCAAATACCCTGCACCCAGGTCCAGTAATTCATTCAAACTGATCAACTTGCCTCTGCCCAAGAGAGTCTGAGACGAGGAGAATGTTTGCGTGGTGGAAAAATGTCTCGTTTGGGCATAGTCTAGTCTGTGAATGACAGAAAGTTGAAAGCGTATCTTACACGTAATACCATTAATGCTCTGTCCGTCACTATATCGCCATTTGAGATAAACTCCACAGTATTTCTCTTCCTTTTTCATACACACAACCGACCACTTGTGACCTCCGTAATTGACCTCAGAACTTTCGGCCGATTTATGGTCCCACAGTTTCTGAGGATTTTCAAATAAAAACGTGAACACGTGAGTATTTTCATCCCCAGGTAGGATGCCAAATTTGTGCAAGGTGATGACCGCCATGGTTGTGTGGTAAGTCAGCCTCACCAGATTACATATACACACCTTTGATTATCAAAAACCCACATGTACACTACGTTATCATTCAGATGACGTAATGGTAAATTTAGAAGGGTTAATTCCGCAGGCTTGCCGTTGCTGGGTGTCTGTTCAGTCCACGTGTTCACCTTCCGAGTAGCTGATCATGGTGTCCTCTGGTACATGGTAGAAGTAAATATACCTGTACACACCCAACATCGGCAATGTACACAACAGAGGCCAAATACAACCCGTGCTGGTTTACTTACTGGGTCTGGAAGAGAAAAGTAAAAGCGTCAGTCACATCTATTCGATTTCATTGTGTGTGTCACAGACGATTGACAAGTTGTAAATACAAACGGTCTGGAGACAGTAGGCACGCAAAAGGAGTGCATTTGGGTAACAAATTAGCGCAGGACATGCTTATAATAAATCCCTTATCAACAAAACTGTGGCATTCGCGGTTAGACAAGTAAAGAATACGTTTGAGTTGTGAATAACGGAATGGCTGATAGAAATGTCAGTCTCTGATCATTGGACCGCCTCCATGCTCTAATCTACAGACGGACTGTGTGTGTTCTCACAGGATAGTTTACTGCAATTTTGCTGAATTTTCAGCATGTAACTTTACTCCACATAATCCGAAGTATGGTCGAGTGATTCAATGGTCGGCCAGGTGACAACGCAAGTATCTTACCCATGGTAACAATCTAACGCTTTCTCTTCTGAGTATAGTCTAGCTTACAAGGTGTTTTACAGTACTGGGCCTGGCGTCATATTGGCAACCAAGCACATAAAGCTTAGGATATGAACGCTCAGCGACAGCAACAACCATCCGTTTGCTCACCCGTCAAAGATAAGAACTTCAATGGGGTAACAACATGATGTCAGGAAAAGGGGATTGTTGCGTTTTCAGCTCATATTGTTCGCGATGATCAAGTGTTTATATCGGGATATATGATCTTCTTAAGTTTTGTGCTGAGTCATATAGTGACATGAACCAGTTATTCGGTACAGGGCCTATATCTCAATTACAGTCATATAGAAATTGAATGTACGAAGACTGCATAATTAGGATTCTTTACTTTAACAATAGCACAATTAAGACGACTGAGACAATCAATAAGATATGTAGCTTGGAAATATAATAAAGCTACTTGTGGGCATACAATATTAAATACACGCTGTACTTCTCCATTTGTAGCTTCAGGATGTTGTTAATGTGCATTACGTACACATGGCATATGCATATCGTATAGGATGGTTAACCAACTATTGGATATCAGAGTAACATTTCATTTTGGGCGACCCCTGAATAATCAAGGAGCTATAATAGTTCCACGGTAAACTATATTGTGCAATTGATTGCATAGGTAGACACACCACTAATAAAATATGATCTCCATAGTTACGTCTTTACAGGTATAAGAAGCCTTTAAGGAATGCTGAGTTCTGATCTTGAGCTTGCCATCATGGGGATATTGACTTCTTGTTCCTCAAAGCAAGCTGATCATCCTAATCTGCAAAGAGAGTTCACTAATGTGTGCCATTTTTATGAATTGGGGGTGATAATTGGTGTATTGTGGCAGTAAAACCCATTAGGGTAATTCGGTGGCGACATAATGCCATCTGATGCTGTAAGGTATTGACATAGTCCTACACTTAGTCACAGAAAGCTGGCATTGACGCCTTACCAAGTGAAAGGCTAGGGCGACAAGTCTGAACATCGCAAAGGTGTTGGAACACATGTTTGTACTGTGATCTTGTTCTATTAGCAGCCTACATTGCAGCCGAGATATTGTATTGCTCTGGTTGCCTGTAAATGACCCACTACATTCTACAGCAAAATCAACAGTCAATTTGAAGGTGCCCGACAGCAAGTAGGACTACTCTATACAAAGCGATTTGCATCCTCAATGACAAGGGAAAACCCCCAGTCACCACTCTCGTTTGCCAGGTTGCTGCAAGGAAAATGACAGTCGTGTCTGCTGCGACTACTCTGGTCTTATGAGGCAGGTACTATTGTCTGCGAAGGGCTTTCAGCACCTTGTACCCTCACTGAGTCTGTCCACGCAGGCAACATGTGATGCAACTGACAAATGTCACTTGCTGGCTAACACATAAAACAGTCGCATAGTTGAGGAGTTTGAATGTTCTCTTTCTCTGGCTTTGAGCGTATAGAAACATGAAGGTAATACCTCAGGGTTTGAATCCAAGATCTATTTAAATTAAAAGAACTTGCTCTTCAACCACGAGTATTAAATTTGGTTTATATCATACTCGCTGATCTCTATGTATTTACATGTATGTATAGCTAAATGGCAGGATAGGTGGAAGACAAACAAGTGAAATGTTAAAAGTAGGTAAAGTAAACTGAAGACCTTTAAATGGTCCAGAGGAAATCCCTCGTTAAAGGTATTCAGCAGCTCTATTGCTTCCTTGTAGAAAAGCTTTATGGATGACCTACATGGTGCACTTGATATTGAGTCAGCACACTGTACAAATGTTAAAGTTTCATACCAGGTGTATTTAAATCAGGTTTAGTTAGATGAGGGCATAGTTTTCTATGTCGTGTCATAGAGAAAGTTTACTCGATGATCATACCTGCATCTTCCCATTGACCCTATACTTCCCAAAAACGTTTGCTTTCGGCACGGGAAATTGTAATCATACATTAATCTTGTAATGAAACTGGAAAATGATCAATGGTTATTTATACCTACAGGCAATCCTGAGGTCACCGTGGAAAATGATTCATTGCGTACACCTAGAGCACACAAAAGTTGTTAATTAAAGACGTCCATATGGATTTAATTAACTTAGTACAACAACACACTCGTCGTTATGACTTATGTGTCTGCAGAAGTGTGTCAAATGCACGTCTGCGTGCTGCAGCTGTGCACCTCCTCCGCACAGGATAACAGTCATAGACTGCGTTATCATATTATAAACAATCACCTTTAATATTATCTCGCCTATCATTTTGACCCATGTTCAGTAAATAAACTTAAATTCAAATTCTAGTATCGTATATCCGCAATGTACCAGCAGTTACCTCTGCTGATGTATGGCCTATATACGTTTAGAGCTTACCTGTATGCGAAATACCTGCATGTCTGTTGTATGCTGCAACTACAATACGCTTATGGACCTAGGCTATATATAGGTTAGACTGCATAGGCTGCATTATAAGTCTGTCGCAAACCGGGTGATAGAGTGAATGAATCAAACCTTCTTGCGTGTGTATCCACTGGTCACTGGAGTGCTATTTTGTATCGAGCTGGCCCTGGTTGTCGGAAAACAACAAACCGTTTGAAACAGAAGTACGTCGCAGGTAAACGTCAGTGTGTGTGAGTGGTGGCCCAACATCATACCTTGATGTGCTCATTGGGTTGGTCTCCGTTACGCATGCGCATTCGCTTCGTCATGCCTGACTTGAGTGGGATATTGTGCGGCGTTGGGACATCGGTAAAATATGCGCCCACCACACACATACCGGTCCACTTGTCTTCTTTTGTGGCAGTCATGATAAAGACGTGCGATATGCATGAGGAATGCGGCCATTGCAAATCACTGATAATTTGACTGGTCACGGTAATACTCTTAGGTCAATGAATGATGGAGTTACAATTGAGATTAATTTCGCAGAATAATTTGCGGTTCGATGATTCACTTGGTCACCATAAACACATGTACACTCCTGTTCTCTGACATAATGTTTATACATGGATAAACTCAGGTGATAAATCCCACTTGTTGTGTTTACCCCAAATCGGGTGAAGGGCTGACACGTTTGTACACGTGGGTGAACATAGAATACTGACAAATTTAAAAACTGAGTTACTACGGACAAAGATATTTTCCCACCAAGAATGAGACTTGTCACCGACCCTTGCCCAACCCACCCACCCCTCCAAAAAAAATGCTAATAATGAAAAAATAAAAATAAAAAGTAAGGGGAGGGATAATAATATCCACTAGAATTTTCAGCATTGTGGGCCGCTCTTGCTGATGGACGGCAAACTGGTTCCAATGATCAGTTCGTCGTGGCTGACAGCCAGCTGGCCCAAGCTACCGATCTGACACGGAAAACTGCATAAAAATGTTCATTGGATTAATTATACAGCTACACTACCAGACCGTGCATCACCTGCGTGTGGCCAGTCATCTCTGCCAAAATTTATTAACATCGCGAAATTCAATATTCTGCGCAACTCTTGTTGAGATTTATTTACTTTCAGCTTCAGTCTGGGTTAAATGCCGTTATGGACATCACGTTTTCCATCTGCCCGGAAGCAAACTTAAGTCTCTCAGCCAACTGTTTTGAAAATATTTTTATTGAGGGAACAGGGATTTCTCTGTACAAACTCCCACAATACGACACAGTTAATTGACAAACTAGGGGAATACCCACCCATTAGTAAACAGACAAGACACATAGGGGCTATACTAGAAATCTGACGGTATATCATGCAGAAATATTCACTTGCTAACCAACAAATCATTTCGATGTTGCCATGAACACATGCACAGCGTCAAAATATTATTGATATCATCAAAAGAACAACCATTTATCAATTCAAGAGGATAAAACAGCAGTATGTAGCATTTGTCAGAAGAACAGAAAGAAAATGATATTTGTCAGCCTTGTTTTATCTCCATCGTCCACATGTAATTGTGTGAGAGCCTGATCGATATTTTTTGGTATTTTGTCCACACTCCAAAGTTCAGTTTGAATTTCCCCATCTCTAATCATAAGGATTTATAACACATAAAAAGGATCGAGGAAGATCTAGTTTGCAAAATTCTTACAATCTTTGTTTTATCATCATTTTGGGACAGAAAAGTAAAGATATATCATTGTTGTAATCAAATTTTGTACCGTACGGGCAATTCTGGGGGATGTATGAAGGGGTCTACGACAGTACGTCTAAAACCATTATGCCGAACTGTCAACATGCCGAAAATCCATTTCATTTAAATGCGTGTTGGTCGACATACAAACATTCCGAAAACAACTTTGCCGAAAGGTCATAAGGTGGAATGAAATTTCGTCTAAATGCCTCTTTGCCTAAAAGTCCCAGTTTGAATAAAGGACAATGCATAATAAAATTTTCTTTGTTCTTATTTTTACAAATATACTTGGCTCGATTTTTTATTTGACCTTTTTTGCCATTGCATTAGTAGGTGGTGCATCAGGTGGATCAAATGGGGTCGGCAAAACCTTCCGAGCTTATAAGGGTCGGGATCAAGTTTTCTTTTGCGGGGTACAGGTACGCAAAGGATGGGGTGTACAAAGTAAAAAATCTTACTGGCAGTTCGAAGTTCGCCAATGGCAATGTACAGGACGGGTAGTCTCCTTAGGGATAAGATTCAAAATTCAAGATTTTTATTGACAAACAATTAAAGTCCGAAAACAGTCAGACATGAGTCATACATGTATAGGAACGTAAGACAATAATATATGATACGGATCACACATTCCTTCCACATCTTCCAAAAGAAACGCCCAATAGGAAAAAAAATTAAACCAGGTGAAACCATAGAAAAAATGTAACAATGCAAAGAAACAAGGAAAAAAATTAAGCACAGAATACGCTATGAGACACGATGACCAGTGTCACCCATGCTTGCCTGAGAAGCAGACTCTGTTTTTTTATGTTTTGATGTTTAAGGCCTGCTTCGCAGACAACACCCATGCACAAGTCACGGCAATTTGCCAACCTGTGCTTTGAATACATTACACGGTACCGGCATGGCCCTATCATCTGATAACAGGTCCATGGTACCGGTAAGCGGTCGGCATTGCACCTTGAAAGTTAAGAGTTTTCGACGAATTATGGACGAAAATTAATGGATTTTAGGTCAATTTTCCATTCGACCTGTATGTTTTTCTACCAAGTTGTATGTGAAAAATATGATTTTCGATGTAAAGGAATTTAGACATAATAGAATTTCGACGTATTAACTTTTCGATGGACTGGTTTTAGACGAACTGTCGTGCACCGTGTATAAAGATACATGTACATTTGTTGTGGAAAGACAAACGTAAAATGAAGTTATACCATTAATAGAAAACCATATAAGCCATCAGAGCGCCATTTTGGCTTCCTACAGGTAGCCCCCCCCCCCCTAAAAAAATAAAAAACAACTTTCCTACTTGAGGTTTTGGGAGTATATGACACCAGTTAGGTGCCACCAAAAACTGACCACGTGCCCCCTTCACTTCACTTTGTTGGACAGTAGCTCCAAAAAAAATCGTATACAGAGAAGTGTATACAAGGAACACTTCAATCTAGGAGTATGGTGATATTGTTTTCAGTGGACTCTATTTGGGTGTTGTTTTTAAGGATGGATTAAATATTTTTAACTGCCCACAAGGCCAGCAGTGATATCCAGTGGTCCCGCAGACTCCTGAATGGTATTCAGGATGCAGTCCAAATCTACGTTATCAACATGATGTATAGCGTAAGGAAAACTTTGAGATATTTTTTCAAAACCCAAGAGTGCTACAACGATATCGAGTGCTCTTACTCATAGCGCATGTTGTACCATACACAGAAATAATTTAACGACAGAGATATTGTAGAGACCAGCCAGCTCACTTCGTTCAAGAAATTCTCGGCGTTTTGTTGGATATAACAAAGACCACAGTTAAAACCGGTAGCCTCTCAGACTGGAGAGTATGGAGAAACATCAAGTACATAATGATGAAACCCGAGTATTACAAACAGGTGAAAAACGATTGGGATAAGGAAAGCGAAATGCTTCTTTGTACATACATACACACACACATTTTGATGGAATAACAATAACCTCTTCGTCTTTAATTATATCACTTCTTCTCACTTCATGGCTCCTCGGTATGATGCACATGATCTATGACTCTTTTGTTTCCCATCGCAGCAGCAGTGCGAAATAGCGTCTGTTTCACAAAAATGCATACTGCGTATTCTTTAAATTCTTGTTGACCGTTTGAACTTGTGAAAAACATATACTTTGAAGTGCGACGGTAGTATAAGGAAAATCCACACTATAAGACCGCAGCTGATTTCTCCTTAGGTTTTAACAAATAGTTGATGAAAAAGAAAAAAAAGGCACAAATACAATTACAAAGAACAGTTTTCAGCAAATTGTTGTGAATGGACGCTGCTTTGATTTTTTTCACGGTGATAATGCAAGCATCTGCATGCCACCTGCTTAATGCTACAAGCTGACTTTGTATTGTAATGTGATTTTAACTACTACTTTGTCTTTGTGATTACCTGGCGTGTAATGTCTTTTGATTTCTATGCTTTTATATGTACAAGAGGGATTAATATAGGGTTCGCTCTGTTTCCCAATTGTTGTTTGAATAAAAAAATATGTTTAAACCAAGCTGACATTATATATGGATCGTTACTGATTGAACAAAAACCCATGTTTGCAGTTTTGGGCAGCACTTCCCCAATTCTGCTCGACAAAAACACGTTCCTATCCATGGCCATAACAGCACAGAAAAGCACAGAATTCTCATTAATTTGTACAAAACCGAGCATAATGAAAATTAAACATTATTATCAAGAGAGCTATTAAACAAAAGAAGGCTTCTTGATATTAATTAGTTATCTTTTTACATCTGTATAAGACGTCTGTTAGATTTAAATACAACAATTAACTTTTATGATGATGGAACATCGATCAGCGCCATACATCAAATGAACCATTCCCACAGGGCATCATTTTCAACGCATGCATACAAATCCCCGATCATCTAAAAAAAAAAAAAAAAAAAAAATTAACACTTCCAAGTTTCCAGCGAAGTCACTCCATGGTTTTAATGTCGCCTGCTTCATCGTTTTTCTTTCTGGTTGTCAGAGAACATTTTCAATCAAAGTGGCAGACGACATTTCAAGATTTGTGAGAATGGAACACACCTTCAACCAACAACGACGCGCCAAGAGCGCGCCTCGGGACGCTGTTAACTCGTCCGCGTAGCATGATGGAGTAATGGCTAATACCGTTCGAAAGTATCAATGCTTTGAATATGTGTACACCGATAAAATGTTTGCAAAGAAATTCTGGAGAGAAACAAGACACGATGACCTATCTACCAAAAATGGACTGTCACGTCAACAACGAAGCCCGTGCAACGAAGTTCATCTCCCGCGCACACAGTCCCAAAAAAGCCCCTTGATGTCAGATGTCGGAGTGTGTTTAAATATCCAGTTAAATTAAAATCGAGTTAAGTTATTACGCAAATTAACAGAGCTACCTTACCTGAGTTACATTTAGCATAGTCTACCCAACACTTGTTGCAAATTGAGTTACATTTAGCAGAGTCAAGCTACACTTCAGCAAAGTCAAGTTACACTTAGCAAAGTCGAGTTACATTTAGCAGAGTCAAGTTACACTTCAGCAAAGTCAAGTTACACTTAGCAAAGTCGAGTTACATTTAGCAAAGTCGAAATACACTTTTCACAAAGTTGAGTTACATTTAGCAAAGTCCTTACACTTAACAAAGTCGAGTTACATTCCACAAAATCAAGTTACACTTCAGCAAAGTCAAGTTACATTTAGCAAAGTCGACTTACACTCAACAAAGTCGTGTCAGGCTCGTTATTGAAGTCGAGTTTACTAGTAATTTACTCACACATGGGGTGGGGCACTTTCCGAAACATG
This sequence comes from Hermodice carunculata, assembly GCA_964020975.1. NCBI lineage: Eukaryota > Metazoa > Annelida > Polychaeta > Eunicida > Amphinomidae > Hermodice > Hermodice carunculata. The sequence goes on along the minus strand of OZ026612.1, from coordinate 18,969,772 downwards.
CTACATATATTTATAATAATAGAAAGAATTAATATATATATATATGTATGTATGTATTTAAAAGCTCTTATGAATAGACATAATGGCATCAATAAGGCTTATTCATATAACTCAATCCCCATGGAGTCAACATGAGATGAAGGCCTACCCTTCCCTTTTTAAGTCAGTAGCACCCTTAATGCAGCCTCAGTCACCAGTGTATACCGGTTCAAGCTGTTTATAGGGTAAACAATAATGATTGTTGTCAAATTAGCCCATTTATTCTTAGCAATGCTTCAAAGGAAGCTTTATCGATCCAAAACTATAACCCAACTTTTTGTTAGTATGGGTCGACTTGCCTAAATGTCGCCCGACTAAGTGTCATTCGACTTGGCCAAGAGTAACTCGAGTTGTCCAAGTGTAACTCGATCAGTGACGAAATGTAACTCGACTTTGTAAAGTGCAACTGACCTTAAGCCGCTTTGTTCATTTGCATAATAACTCGACTTGAATATGACTCGACATTTATCTATCCTCAGATGTCGTCTGTTTTAGTGTTTTTGCTTAAATCTCTCAAACATGTTGAATAGAAATTGCACATGACCTGTAAAGAAAAAACACCAGAGGTCAGCAGTTTATTGTGGCACGATCGCCAAGGAAAACCGTTGACAGTATTTTTTTTCCTTCTTTTTTCAATACCAGGAAAAGGTTCAGGAATTCGCATAGCATGAGTACAAAACACATGCCAGCTTTACCTCGTTCAGTGCCAGGTTTTGTCTTCCAACAACAGCTTTGCTCGACCCGTTTTGGGTGCATTGCGAAGCGTGTCAAGGAAGGCTGTTAAACTCCGCGGGTCTGGTGGTCTTTGCAACTGCAGGCATGCATGCTGGTACTGGAATGAAAGGTCGGACGTTTGTCGAAATTGACAAAGAAAGAGTTAAAATTTGTCAGAATCATTGACATTACTAGTGTTACCTTCGCCGGGTATTTGTTTCGTAACTGTGCAGTATAACATATAAAGCGAGAAAACAAAGGCATAGCACCGTTACTCAAAAGATGAAGATCAATATAAATATAACACCGTTACACGTCTTTTTAGTATAAACATATTTATTTTCTCTGGATTGCCTAATAGTACACAAAGACTAATCTGGAGGCTCTCCAGTACATAAAAGGACGCACAGGAATATATACAATACACACTGGACGAGAACAGAAGACTAAATTCACGGCTTGTACACGAATAATACAATTGATGCCAGATAGTGGAGACTTATAATTAGATCATATACTAAATTAGTAGATGAAACGTCTAGATTCTGATAAGAATGTCTGAACAGCCTCAAAGATGAATACATTATCAGTGTCTGGCAAGTCCTCACTACCTTTCAAGAGAATATTTAGTAAAATGTCACTAGAGCACTGAACTATTAAAGTCGGATTTACACCTGGAGCGAGTAAGTGACACACAGTGTTCAGTAGACGGACCCTTTGCACAGTGAACTTGGGGCAGAACAAAAGGTAATGTTTCGTATCTTCAGTGGTATGAGAGCATGCACACGTTGAGGCTGGAAGGATATTGACATGATGTAGATGGGCGTTTAAAACAGAGAAGTTAAGACGTAACTGCGTGTGGCATATGTTCAGAAAACGACTTCCATGTTTAAAGTATGTGGGCTTTTTGTCAACACTTAAGAGTAATAGATTTTTTTTTTCTTCTTTAACTTAAAAATGGCTCCGGTACTAACTTTCAAACGTCCAAATATATGCTGTTCGTTTCAATGCGTAAACAAACAGGCGTGTATTGTCATCTATTTTAAAGAGCCAACAGTATCGCTATTGTTCAAATATCCCCACAAAGATGCACGTGGGGCGGACAGAAAGGTAACTGTTCATGTTTGGCATTCCATCACGATTATAAATACGTGTGTATGTGACACGAGTAGTCTTTGGGCGTTTACTTTGTATGTGTGCAAAGTCTGGAAAGTTTGAGCCAGATGATACACCTCTCTTACAAGAGAGTGTTTCGACTAAAATGAACATATTGTGGATTACCACACCGACCATGTCGTAACTAAAATGCACTGTCATACATTCAGAAATACCTACATTTGGATCACATGGCTTTTGTGTCTGTGTCCGTTTTTTTGGGGGTGGTGGTGCTTCGTTTTGTTTTGTTTTTGGCACATATATATATATATATATATATATATATATATATATATATATATATATATATATATATATATATATATATATATATATATATATATATATACCTATATAAAATATCGCCAATACGATACCTCACGGTGCGAGTATTTTTTAATCAAAAGTTGGTCAAGCAGCGAAAACAATGGGAAAAAAGTCTTCTTTTTGACAGAAATAGAATGCAAATTACGCACATTTTTTGCAATACCAAGCCTCTGATTGCCAATCGAGAGGCAATCAGTCCCATTAAGACTCGCTTGTAGTGGCCAACTGCGTGTTGTGGAAATAACAAACATGTCGTCAGGAATGAAAGTAGTGCCATCTAGCGAATAGTCCTGAAAGACCAGCACAAAGACCACGTCCTCTGACTTTACTTTTGAGATATGCATATCTCAAAAGTAAAGTCAGAGCAACACTGTTACAGGGATATCATTAATTTGCATTAACCTAATGAAACTGCCAAATGATACGAAGAAAGATTGGGAGACTAGAAGCAAAGATTTGCTTAAAAGCGAATCTGTCTGAGTGTGAAAAATTTGCATAATTATGTTGACAGCAATATGGGTCCTTTAATTTCTCATTAATTTGTTGGTGGCTATTCCATAGTGTTAGCAAATATACATAATCAAAGCAGATCAAATCATACATGTATCCCAAATCCTAAGTCAAATATGAAACAATTTAACATTCAAATGCTGATGATTTGCACATATCTCTGCTTGTTGCTTGTCTGTACATTTTGATGGCGAGAATACTTTAGAATGTGATTTGTCCAAAATACTCATGGTGCTCGAAATCGCACCCTATTTCCAGCCACTGTTACAGCTAGTTGTGGAAAGTATACAGTTCCTAGGGGTGCCATGAGGTATTTCCAGTCTAGAGTGGGGCAAAGGGATATTTGCCTACAGGCAAATTGGGGCATTTTATTTTCCGTACCATCATACTGGAAGTCCTCTTATTGTCTGTACTTTGTACTGGCCATATTTTGGAACAGCCTTATTATCTGTACGTTGTACTGGAGCAAAATTATTTCCTGTATACCAGCTTACTGCCCCCCTCCCCCCATAGTGCATGTATTCCATGTGTTGTTATGAACTCAACAACAAGCCTTCAAATTCACAACGTTTGATCGCATGTTCACTAGCTGAACCACCAGAACAAACGTACCTGTAATATTTACAGTATTTTGTTTCGATGTGCTTAATTTTTAATGGGAGGTTGAAACTTCCAGATGCTGCCAATTAGCGTCTGGGATGGCGCCAGGAACATTGTAACTGTAGCATGTTTGGCTAAAGTAGCAGAAACCTCCTTTACCAAAAGGTAGATTACGTTAGTCAAAACCATGAGTAAAATTTGAGTCTTGAAAAGAAATTATAGTCAATAAATCTAAATAACTGAGTAAAATACCAGGAATATATATACATTAAAAGTTGAATTATGAAATACCTTTAGTCAATTTGGCTAAAGCTTACATGATTTTGTCAGCTAAATCACAACTTTTTAGCCACTGGTTAATGGATATTGCTACTCCGAAACATATTAACTGTGGCAGTGTCGTCATAAGATGCAACGTCCTGATAAATACACTGGTCTCCACCTGCTATATGTGGCCACTGCTGTGAACAGCCACGCTGCTGGCTGTGGTCACATTGTTGGGCAGCGGAGTCAGGTACTTTGTAAATTACCATGAAAGGTCACCTGCTGATTGGTCACTTTTTTTCTGGGCTGAAGGGGAGCCAAATGCGGCCGGTACTGTGTGTCAGTTGTCCTTTCTTTTAAAGACCGCACCTAGGACGAGCCCAAAGCGGTCACATCGCTGTGAGTCATATAATATGAAAGGTATAGCACCTCATAATTATGTGGTCTTATTAGGCAGGTAGTCTGTGATTTCAATAGGTTTTTCCTAAGGAGGGACTATCTTACACGGCAATATTAAGAGGTTTTTTTCTGTGATAGATATGATGATACACATGATTTAAATTTGCTAACCCTGCTGACTGGTATCAAAGAAAACACTATCGTGAGATGTTAAAGTGCTCATTATGTATTGACCCGACGCGTCCATCAAAGAACAGTTACTGAGGAATGTAGCAGATGGGGTACCGAATAGAAGTAAATTGATTTTCTCGGTTTGACGTAAAGTTTCAAAAATAGTACCTGTGTTGCCAGTGGCAAGAATTTCAGAGACCCTTGTCAGAAGAACTTGTCTATGAGTGTTGTAAAATGGACACTGCAGCATATAATGAATAATAGTTTCGGCCCTAAAGCCGCAAGAGCAAGCTGGGGAGTCACATAGGTTTCGTGAATAAAGATGAGCATTAAGAGCACTGAAGTCAACCCTCAGACGATTTATCAAAATATTGAGCTTCCGAGGTCCGTGTCTTAAGTGAGCCAGTCTGGATGGAAAATATATTAATCTAACTGATGTTTTAAAAGTACTTAAAGATGGAGCATTCCTTACTTGACGTGGAAGTGTATTCCACAGGCGAGTGGTTGATGGAAAGAAAGAATTCTTAAATCTCAATTTACGCGATTACCCTAATGTGCGATCATTAATGTTTCTCAGGGGGTAATTAACCCTATCTGCGTTATGTACAGGAATCAAGTCTTGAAGGTATTGAGGGCATGTGCCAGTAACAATTTTATAATGCATAATAAGCTTGATAAATTTCCGTCTATCTTCCAGATTCGCCCACCCCAAACAATTTGAAATTTTGACTTGGCCAGATGTTTTCATCGCACCAGATACATACAAAGATGCTTTGTATTGGACAGACTCTAATTGTTTCTTACCTTTCTGTGAGCAATTGTCAAAAATAGGTACAGCATATTCAAGGATGGGCCGAATAAATGACGTATACATACTTTCTAATGCATTGCATGGTAATAAGGGAGAACAATATCTATGCAACCCAAACGTGACGATGCCTTGCTGCAAATATAATTAATGTGACTGTCCCAGGATAAGTTTGCAGAGAGAATTACACCAAGATGTTTGTGCTCATGAACGCGTTTTACAGGTTCGTTCAAAAATATCAACGGGTCATGAGCCGGTTTGGTTTTTTTAACAGAGACAATCATTTCTTCTGTTTTACTTGGGTTGAAAACAACTTTCCATTTCTTACCCCATTCTTGTACAACAGATAAGTTTTCGTTCAGACTGATAGTCGTTTCTTCAGGTGTGTTAACAATTTCAAATAAAGTTGTGTCATCAGCAAATAGATAAGCTTTACAAGTTAAATCATCGACTAGATCGTTTATAAAAACAAGAAACAGCAACGGCCCCAGAACACTTCCTTGAGGGACACCAGATTCTATTGTTACCCAGTTAGAGGAACAACCTTCAAGTACTACCCTTTGCTTCCTGAAGCTTAAATATGATTTAACCCATGACAAAAAAGGGTCGCCGACTCCAAATTCACGTAATTAATGTGGTAGACCACGATGCCATACACGGTCAAAGGCTTTTGATACATCCAGAAAGACCATTCTTACTTCTTTACCTTGATCAATAGCTTTGCATAATTCGTGGACTATACTAATAAGTTGATATATGCAGTCGAATCTAGTTTTTTGAGCCCTGAATTACAGTGTGTCAACAGATCATATGAAGAAAGAAAGTTTATAACCTTTTAAATATGCAGTTCTCAAATACTTTGGACATTGAACACAGAAGAGAAACAGTATAGTTTTTTGAGCAATGGGGATCATCTTTTTTTTTAAAAAAGCACAGACGTTCGCTTCTTTCCATGGAATTGGAAAAGTAAAAGTATTTAGAGATAAGTTAAATAGTCTGGTGAGAGGAGCGTAAATGTATGGTGCAAAAAGACGCAATACTTTATTTGGAAGACCATCGGGGCCCCCCCGTTTTATAGATTTTCAAATTTCTTAACAGATCATTAACCTCATACTCCTCTAGTTTATTATTAGCAACAAGGCTATTTGCGTTTAAATGAATGATATTTAAAATATTTTTGTTGTCAGGACCAGGATTTGGGTGAATGTCCCCTGACAATGATAATAGAATGTCACTCATTACGAAGACACTACAAAAAAAATGAAAATATACATTGTCATCAAGAGTGTATACCCTAAGTATGAGTAATATTTTACGTTATTATTTTCCCGTAACCTCACACTTTTACCGAAGTTAACAGGCTGACTAATAGTAAACTTTATTGCAAACATCGTTGCGGCGTCCATATTAATAATTAAGCTTGCCATTAAGAAAATAAGTATACAGCCTTGTGGTCTGCGAAAAGATAGTACACGATATGTAAACTGCAGCGCTATTGTCGAACTGGACCTTGTCATCCAATACCTGTTCTTGACAAGGGCTTCCAAATAAGCTACACTGAGTAAACCAGGTAATAGGTGTAGTCCGACATTACAAAAAAGTAATCCGTAGAACTTCTACTGGTAATTTTGGCAAAACATCATGATGATAGCAGAATGTGATCACAATAGTTTTATACAACAAAAACACAGATTACAATATACAATGACACGACCTGAAACAGCGCGCAGTGACCATCATCCAATTTTTGAAGATATTACAAAAATGTCTATTGAAAACTTAGCCCACTGGCTCTGTGTCTTCGTTCAAGAAATAAAGCGTAAAAGTGGAATTTGGAAAGCCATATCCACCTGGCTCACTGCATCAGATAGTTTGTGCAGTACAGCGCCACCTCCAAAGTAATGGGAGACCAGAAGTTAACTTTTTCAACACAAATGATAAGCGTTTTTTTTCGACCCGCGAAGGTCTTTGAATGAAAAGATGAAAACCTTGGCTGCCCAAGGAATAGGTGTGCATACTAAACATGCTGAGCCGGTAACAACCGAAGAAGAAATTAAATTGTGGGAAACTGGCGTATTTAGTTTAGAAACTGCCACTGGTCTCTTGAATGCAGTTTTTTTTTTTTTTTCTATAAATGCAAGGCCTTCAGGTTTCGAGATCGGGCAGATGAACATTATGACCTCGATGTAGAATAGTTTGAACGCGGAACAGACCATTGCTTGGGAAAGCGCTTTATTGCTTACTATACGGTCGGCTGTGCAAAAATAACCAAGGAGGTCTCGCTGATCGGAAAGCGGTACCAAAGTACATTAAACACTACGAGGACCCCAATAACCCTCGATGTCTTGTAACATTGTACAATACCTACACGGATCTTATACCCACTAAAGGTTATTTTTATCGCAAGCCACTGCCGCAATCAGAAAAATCAAAATTACCGGTGCGTCGACGGTGTCTCAAAAAGATTTAAGCACAATGATGCAGCGTTTGCCAAACAGAATAAGAAACTAGAAAAACACTTTGAAAAATGGAAACATTCTCCTTTGGTCTGCTTTACAAATTAAGAGACGACAATACTTACATATAATATACAATAAAAAGTTGGCATCTTTGAATACTGTTCTCAGACATCTGTGATCTATATTACTTCCAATGTTTATAGGCCTATAGATAAACAAAGATATTACTGTTCATCCTTTATATATACAAAGTAATGTGCAACTGAGACTTCATGCCTGTTACAATTTCATTGTTGTATGGAATAGAAAGCTGAAATGTATGATTGTTATTGCAATGGCATTTTGAATCATCTTTTGTAACTGCTTTTTGTTGGCTCGATAAAAAGCACACACACACACCAAAAAAAAAAAAAAAAACAATGATGCAGCGTTTCTTTCGAGAAGCAAATATAAAAGTGGAAAAGCGCATCACAAGTCAAAGTGGTCGAGTTACTTGCGTAACGAGCCTTTATAATGCTGGATTTGACGATAAAGCTGTCAAAAGCCGCACTTTTCATAGAAGCGACGCTCTGGATCAAGCTAAGCGTTTGGGAACCGGTATGATGCAAGATATTAGCAACACCCTGGCACCCCCCCCCCCCCTCCAAACCCCAGAGTCTTGTGCAGAGTGTTAGTAACCCACTCCCAAAGCGTGTTCCTTCATCTACTGTAACATCACGGGCAATTAACGACGAAAATACGTGCTTGAAACAGGATCCGACTGAAATGGATAATACTCTAATGATTGAAGTTCCTGACGGTGTGCAAAAGGTCATGTTGTTAAGAAACGGTAAAAAAAAATTGTCTTCTCTCTGCCAAATATGTAGGCAGAATCATTCAAACACCGTCCCTAAGGAACTCTTAATTCTTTTCAACTTTTGCCTTCACAGATAACAGGAAATTATTTATCATGAATGAATTCGAAAAAAATCAAGTTAAAAACTTTTAATTTCAACTGTCGCGATAAATTCATCAGAAAATGAAGACCGGCAAAGAAATGATTAGAATTTTATTCATTCAATTTGTCAACAAAAAAAAAAAAAAAAAAAAAAAAAAAAAAAAAAAACTTTTGTCAACTCATAGTGTCATAAATGTGGAACATGTCGTGAGTATATTTCAAAGGAAAAAGCGCTTAAATATGACATGCACTCTGTCACATACGTGCGACGAAAGACATTTAATTTAGCCGTGAAGCATATTCACTAGATTTTTAGTTCAAACTGTAATTTTAATTTTATATGCTTACAGGACTTGTGTTGAAAAGGAGAAATAAATGACTGCAGAAACAAGTGATATTTTTACTCACATAATTATGGTCGAAGAAGGAACTTCTATCCATATGGTGATACGTATAAACTATTCTTTACATTGATTTAATTTTAAAATGCAAATGTCCAGACACAACTTCAAATAGAAAAATATTACATTGAAAGCCAGGTGGACTTCATTTTGTTCACTTTGTTCTATATTTGCAGTTTGTATATCATTTTAAATGTGATCCCATGCGCTTCAAATTTAACAGTTTTATCTTTTCCAGTACTTGCGCCACTAGAATTGTGTGGGTGCACGTGCCTCGCAACAAGTTTACCTGTTCTAATTATGATTCATGCTTCTGTTTTGTTGCAGGTGGCCGTCCCGTTCTAGGACTATAGTATTGTGTAATACTTCCGACCATTTTCACCTTTTTGTGTCCTGTTTCTCGTCCAGGCGTTCTGTGAAGGGGCGTGTCAAAAGACAGCCGATATAGGGGCCAACTTCAACTGCGTGCCAGCAGTTGTATTAAAAGATTTTAATGTTGCTGAAAACAATAGAAAATAGGGCGTTGTGCGTTCTAAGGTCCTCTTAATTCTTGCCCGCGGACGACAGGAATATTACATGGAAAATAACTCATTTGTTAAATATTAGTTGTAAAATCATCAAAAATTGCCATACATATGCCTACCAGTACCAGGGAGCTGCCATCTTCCTGTACATATCATTACCAAGTGTCCCTCCTGACACCCAGTCCTGTACCAGCACGCGAAACACTATCCCATTTCTTTTGTGAATGTTTTTTGTTTGTTTGTTTGTTTGTTTGTTTGTTTGTTTGTTTGTTTGTTTGCTTTTTTCAGAGTGCAAGTAAAAAATTTAATTGTGTCACTCACAGGAGAATTTGGATGATAGTGTTGTTTTACTTAGTTTTTTGGTCACATAATTTGTCAAATGCAGAGAAAGATTTAGAACTGTTCCTTGTACCCTTATACAAAAAGTGCCTATGGTCCTACACTACAGCCAGGAATGCCGTGATATTTTATAATGACGATAAAGAAGTGTCCTTATATGCCAAAAAGTACAAAGGCGAACTACGATGTAATGCCGATTTTCAGTGATTTGGGGTTGAGAAGTTTGCAGAGTACTCTGAGTAGGCCTACTGCCTGGTGCCAGTCAACAACAGTACTACAGACTACAGTAGCAATATCTCCTACTCTACTGATCATTTATCGATACGCTTTTGATCCACTTAACTGAATAACATTACCTTATATGTATTTTCCGTTGTATACATTTGTAATTTGGTTCAATGAAGTAGATAGGCCTGTGTACAAAACAAAGGAAAGAAAAAGGAAGGCAATTTAACAATTACCATGTCAAAGTTTGTGTTTTAACGGAAAGACTTGTCCAACAGCATACAATTCTAACACAATATTCATACACGTTTTTTATCAAAAACGATATCTTATTCTATGACTGAGAATGAATTATCATTTTCTAGAGTGAAATTCACAAGTAGTAACTCACTGTAGATTACATGACCTAAAGATTGTTACAAGTAAATTGTGACGAGCTTGCATTAGTGGCTTGATGCATTGACATTTCAAAGACAAAATCAAATGTGCGCAAGCGATGTTTGATTTAAATTATACGTCACGCGGGGCGTGGACTAACCACGACGAACGCAAACAAACCGGGCACACCAGGTCGGCGTTGAAAGTAGGCCTGCCTACATGTAGGGCATTTTTTTTTTTTTTTTTTTTTTGCGATGAATACCCAATTAAACACAGAATTAACAAAATGTTACATAGCTGCAGAGTGAGTTATTATTTTTCTCTAACTCGGGATAGTTGTTGGTGTGGAAAATAACTCGATCCCTCGTGAGAGAAAACAGTAGGCCTAACTCACTCTCAGCCATGCTGTAAGCTTCTCCTCTATATCAATTATATTTGAGGGAGAGGGAGATTTTCTGCTGTTGAAGGACCATTTATTCTAGATGCCATTGATCATTTACTTATGTATTTTTTTTTTGGGGGGGGGGGGGGCTGTTTCACCAGGGGGATAAATAGTTTTTGGAATTCTCTTGTCCTCAACATGAGCAAGTTTTTTTGGGGGGGAGGGGTTGGTTTTTTTTGTTTTTGTTTTTGTTTTTTTTTTTTTGTTTTTTTTTTTTTGTTTTTGTTTTTTTTTTTTTTTTTTTCAATTTTCATAGCCCTGTACATGTATCAAATGTATTGTTTCACAGATCTGTGTCACAGTCCCAGCACGCTGTGTATAGTTGGCAAATCTAGCCGCTGAACCCCACCATACCAAGATGCTCATTCGCCAGCCTGCATTTTCCCTGGTAGGTCAACTACCTAACAGGTAGAAACAAACTTCAGGAAAAACACTGCTCTTTCAGACAGAGATCATGCCAGTACATACAGAAATCGTCAAAATTTTCAATTTTGTGCATAACTATGAAAAATGCCATTTTTACAGCACATTCTTGTTGAACACACTTTGGCTCTTTCTGTGTTTGCATGTTCAGTTTATAGCATACACAATGCTACATGGGCCGTCTTCCGACACGATGATTATGAGCTGACACCTGAGACAAGTTTCCTGTTACAGATAAACAATACTTCCTCGATAGATTATGGTTCAAAAGGAAAAGAGAAATAAAAAAGCAGAAGAAAACACCGAATGCTTTACCGGGTACATGTGTTGTGAATCCATTAGTTTTAGAGGCCAAATGTTGGTTATTTATTAATCTATTTTATTTTATTTATTTGTTTGGGGTTTGTTGGGGGGGGGGGGCAAGTAGTTTTTGAAATTCATTCGTCCTGTGGACAAGTTGATTTTTAAAAACTTGTAGAGCCCTGTACATGTATCAATTATTGTATTACTGTCAAAAAAGTATTTTTTGATGGCGGAAAAGTAGCCATCTGTCGCATTCCAATTATGCTGTCACAGTGTACAGGTGGCGCATATAGTCTGTGAGCCACGCCATGTAAAGATGCTTGCAGACAAATTTGCCTGGGTGCATTTTTCCCTGGTAGGCCAACTACTTAACAGGTAGAAACAAACTTCAGACAGAACAAAGAGACATAAATCATGACCAAAAACCAGTATAAGGCGGGGGGGGGGGGGCGCAAATTCTTGTCGGTTTTATGGGGTGGGGGCACAAAAAGTATGATGATACGCCATCCCAATATCCCGAGGCCCCTCCCCCCCCTCTGGTAAATAATGACCACCCCTTAACTATGAAAAAAAAAAAATCTGTCATTTTTACGTTGAACACACTTTGACTCGTATGTATATATTGCTTGTGTAAATTATGTCCCCATGTAATTAGCATCCAAAAAACGTGATGAACATCCAACATCTTCATATTTTGTCATACTTTTGGTTGGAAGTCTTTAATTTTACACTGATATTTCTATTTATGAGACATGTTATTAGCCCACCTGTGCTTGATATTGTCCTGATCTTTCTTTAGTTTATATAACTTTATTTTGCGAGGGCAACCCAGTCAATGTTAGGTCATGTTAGAAGCAGTAATCTATCCCAGGGCCCTCTTGAATATTAGTACAAGTTTGTATACAACTTTGCTGCCTGATAGGAGTGGGGCTGAAACATACTCTTGAAAGCTTCATGACTAGAATTTGCCAGAGCATGACTTGAACTTTTTGAGTTGCAGAGTGAATGCGGCCAGCTGAGAAACGTCTACTACAGTAATAGGCCTAGTAGTATTACAAGCTTCTGCCTTCTGTCTGTTTACATTTTGCTCAGTCACTATAATATCTTTGCTGCTAAACCCGAACTCTGTACATTTCTTTCAGTTTCTTTACATTATCTTCACCAGATCTGACATCATGGCCTTTCCTCAAGGATCCCATCGATTTTCATGACAAACAAATGAACAGTCCTGGCATTTTGTACAGTTATACCTTGACAGAATTCTACAATGGTTCCAGGTGTGTGTTCTTAAGATTGTGTGTCATTTGTGTAACGTTTTTTTTTTGGATTTTTGAAAACATGCATTATATTCAGCAGTACACCTTTGAGAAATTTCTAGAGCCAACCAATATTGCAAATTTTGCTTTCACAGGAGCACTAAAGTCAGTCAGTCCTCTGTATAATGAGTCTTTGACCATTTGCCATGTACCCTGTGTCCCGAAAATGTTCAATTTTGATGCCAGAGTTATCCTATACCTGCTTTACACCTTGAAATGCCTGCGAGACCCAGTCAGATGTGTAAAAAAAAATAATATTCAGTCTGTCATCATGCGATATTTCAGTTAGATCAGCGGCACGCTCTGCAGCCCATGTACATGTAGTGGGCCTATTTGTGCAGGAGCAAACATCCAAAAAGGCTGTTATTTTTGGAGTAACCCAAACATAAAAGAGGACAAAGGTTGTCATATACTAAATTGTAGGTCTGTGTCTGGCAAAACAGGAACTGCATGATGCAATTTGGAAAAAGTTGTACAAACTGAGTTATTACAACTTTAATCAAACTATGTTTAAAAGTACCAAGACGCAAAAACGCTAAAATATGGAATGATACCAACAATACTTTTGCCCAATGTGTGGCACCTTGCTGATATATTTAATGCCCTTAGCCACATGTTTGCACTCCCCAAAGCATTTGGTTGTATTTTAGGCCAATTCTAACCAAAAGTGCTCAAAAATTTCAAGTTTCTTTTTAACTGACTGAGCTATGTCCTTGTGTGTATACCAAACTTCTCAGAGCATTTTTGCATCTCTCAGAACACACTATTTTTTTCTAATAAGTTTGAAGTTGAGCGGGGTGAATCTGTTATTCATGCATGGAAATGGTATTTGTGAGATTTGTGTGTGTTGGTGTGAGCTTTGGTGTGTATGTTGGTGTGGGTGTTGGTTTAGGTGAGTGCATAAAGGTATGTGAGAGTACAACATATGAAAAGGTTCACTAACTTGTACATGTATGTCAAGAAGGGCCACAAACATATATACACAGGTGCACAGGCATACCTAAATACACACACACTGGCATCCACATCCACACCTACATACATTATACTGTTTGCTTATACACATATGATGATTTCTGAAGGAAATCTGCAGGTGCAAACGTTTCTAATTCAAAATTTGAACATTCACAAACATGCATTGTTTGCATGTTTTTTATGTCATTTCTCCTTTTCAGGTCAAGTGCCACATGCTTTCTCAACCCAATATTTCCAGTGAGCCCCAGTATATCAGCAGTCGTAAAAATGATATAAACATTTGTAGTATTCCAGAGACGTTGCTTTGCACACCTCACTGTTTTTGCACAGAGTGATCCAGAAATGGCTGAATTTACAGTTAAACAAAGTCAAAAGAGGAAATGTGGCAAAATATTTGATGCCAGCATAGTGTACTCTGTGACATGCGCTTCACAAAAAAAGAGGAATCAAGCAGTTGACCCAGACATTGCCAGAATTCAGGGCTTGTTCTGGGCATGCAGGCAGTGGCAATACACTGTTAATCTCAAAATCTATTCACTTGAAGTAAAGAATTTGAATATAGAGGTAACTCGTAGCTACCACAGAAACTGTAGGTCAACATACTGGAGTCAGTTCCATATTGATGCTTGCAGCAAAAATGTTGCACATACCCAGGTGCATGCAGATGATGGTGATGGAGGTAGTGGGGTACCTAGAACTTATATATAAATCAGGTCACAGATATCTGTTTCAGCTTTCGACTGGAAGAATGAATGTTTAATCAGTGGTGAGACGTGTATTTCCAATTTGCGGTATTCTTCTGCCAGAATTGAGTCCATGGTCAAATCACTTCCAGAAACAGACAGGTCAAGCAGTATATACCATAAAATTCTTACAGCTGCTGTAGAGAGGGGTGATAATGAAATGATAACTAGATTTCATGGTGTGGTTAATGGCGATCTAGTTGCCTGCGATGTCAGGTACCATAGAGCCAAACACTGTCTGGTGGATTATGTTGACCCAAAGTACATTGCCCGACCAAAGGAACAACCAGAGTCTATATTATTCAATCAAAAGATCTTGACACAGCTTGTGGAAGAATTTTCTTATTCATTTATCTCTGAGAAAGAAGTATTTCTTGGTACACTGAAGTCAAGATTTCGTGAACTGGCAAAAGAAAGCAACATAGCACAGCCAGAAGTCTACAAGGACATAACAGTAGGGGAAGCATTGACAAAAGCTTGTGAGTTATATAGAGTATCATAAGCAGTGAACCAGATGTGGATGATGCATGAGCTGGTCCTGGAAACAAAGATGATACTCATCCCTCTGATAAGATTATAGTGCATGCTGCTGTCGGGGTCCTATGGAAACAAATGAAAAACACCAAAAAAATTGGAGAATGAATATTACTAATCAGCTGAGATGTCACTCACTGCTTCCAGGAGATTTGTGGAGCCCAAGAATGTAAGATGTGCCAGTATCACTCATAGCCTACAGCCCAATCCTCATGACACCACCCACTGACTACAGTACCATATACACCACTCTACCCAGGAACATGGACATTGTCAATTTTCTTGGCTTTGAACATCTTCACATGGCTTTCGTTATTGGTATCTTGACCAGAGTCTTATAAATCACTTGGGCAAAGCCTGAAGTACTATCTGGCATGTATCCTTCTGCTGATGGCATGCATTTACTTATGTCGATAATTGCAGGCATAGGTCATCTGTATGAGAGTGCTGGCCTTCAGCAGCTGCTAAGTGACCTGTGTTTTTGCTGGGGGAACTGTGCAGCAGATTCTTTATGGTAAAGACTTTGATCTTGGTGTCTATGCCTTGAAACTCATAGATGAAGTTCTGGGCTGTCAGGATTCCTGTGCAAGTGACCAACCTTACAAAAGACCTCCAAAGAGACTGTGCATCAGGATCCAAACAAGGTAACAGAACTTGTTGATATACTTGCAATCCATTCCTAGACTACACACTAGCAGTCAGCATATCCTTGCGTGGATCAAGCCTTGATCAAATCTGCATAGTGTTTGACAGCTACCTGCCATACAGTGTCAAGTCAGCCACATGGGAAAAAAGGTCAAGTAGAATGCCAGCTACTGTGTATCATGTTGTGCCAGATGATAGTACAGACCACTCCTTTGGGACATCACCTCCTTTGAGAGACCACAGTTGTCGGGTCTTTCTGTAGTACTTTTCATGTTATTTATACCTCCTTTGAGGGACCACCTGCTCTCTGCTCTCTCAAAGGAGGGACTACTGTATACCCAAGGACTGCAAGTTATTCCTCAGCAGACAGGAAAACAAGGCTGCACTTGCAAAACACTACACTGACTATATCATAGCACATGCAGGCAGCATGCACTGAGACAAGGCCAAGAAATATTTGTCAGTGGAGGCCATGATGATGTGTGCAATGTTGTTGACCTAAATGGACATCTTGGTGTTTCCAGTGAGCAGGTCTGTGAAGCCCTTCAATCTAACCATGAGGAGGTGACACAAGGATCATTTTGCATGCCATGTTCATGTATGCTGCCAGGAATGGTGTTCAGTGCCTGGTCATAAAAGTCCAGACACTGATGTCTTGGTACTTTTACTTCACCATCGGACATCTGCTCCAGCCACTGAGATATTCTTTGCCACTGGACATTAAGGCGTACATGAATCTAGGAAGAGGAAGATACCAGTTCACACCCTGCACCAGCAACTGAGTCAAAGCCTGTTGCGTGTGATGTTGTCTATATATTGCCTTAAAGGTTGTGATTCTGTAAGTACATTCTATGGTCATGGTAAAGCCACAGCTTTCCGTCTAATGATGCAGAAGTCTGACCAGTTTCAAGGACTTGAATTATTAGGCACCAAAGTAGATGTGACTAAACAGGACTAGACAGTTGACATGAGTTTCATTGTCGAAATGTATTATGGGCATCAATGTATCCCACTGATCAAATTAAAATATAAAATGGCAAAAGCCAAAACAAGACAAAACAAAAAAGCAACCCCCCCAAAAAAATGGTAGGACCCCCCCCCCCAACAGAGGAGAGTTTTGTCCTGTAGCTCTGTTGTGCAGTCCACCAGCTCATAATTTGGAAACAGGCTACCGTTCCAATGCACGATCTCCCAAGCCCCATCCAGTTTGGACATGCAAAAGTATCGGAGGATAGGATTAGCCGAAAGATGATGGACCAAGGTTTATCTGCTTTTCCGAATTGCTGAATGACTTAATGTCTGATTGCCCTGCATACACTTGTGATGAGTTATCCCTGTGTTGGTGCATTGCTAATGCACAGGCTTGTACCACAGCTTGCAACTGTAATGGAGAAATGGCATGACTACATGTTGGCAATGGATGCAATAATCAACACACATTGCAATCACTTATTCCAGAGAAAGACTGTGACAGTAACTAAGTTGCCCGGAAGTGACGATCCTCTCAAAAATGTCATATTAGAACTTGAAGTATATATATATATATATATATATATATATATATATATATATATATATATATATATATATATATATATATGTATATATATGAATTTATTTGCAAATGTATATGTACGTAATAAACACACACACACACATATATATATATATATATATACATACATACATACATACATACACATGTACATATTATATACATGGTTGTTCTTTGAAAATATCATAAAGAACATAATGCAAACTTAACTTTCACAGCGGTCACATTCTACAATTTTGATGTAGTCAAATTGCATGACTATTAATGCATTAGCGATTGTGTCTCTAACCCTTAAAGTGCTGATTGAAGTTTGAGTCAATAGCTTTCCTCGGGACACTTTGTGCACGAAATGTCCCGAGGAAAGCTGTTGACTAAGACAACTTTTTGCTTTAGACAAGGCTTGCTGGTATTTGAACAAAATGTATCTTCATGAGGAATTTGAATCTTTTAACCACTATATGTTTAACCGTAAAGAAACAACGACTATTGAAGTGATAAGCAATTAAAGGGTTAATCTGGTAAACAGTGAAGAAAAAATACATGTTAAGATTGTGGATTTTGGTATCAGTGATGGTCACAATAATTATGTAATTGCATGTATCACTGGAATGGTATATCTTGTATGTATCCACAGTGAAAGTATCAAATGCATTTCGTTTACCTGCTTCATGGTTGTTACACTTACGCACATTTCATCATAAATTGCTAGGTATAGTGCTGTCAACATAACTAAAACATTATGGAATTTTTATTTCTATACTATAAAAGCACCAAAATCAAGTTACAAGGACCTGCAAAAGCATATTTATGATCAACCATATATGTGAGTGGTTCCACTGACAGTAGAAAAACACAATTTTTGGTAATTTTTGGCACTTTGACTATGTCATACATAGGGTTGAATATCCAGCTTCGTACAGATTTTTCAGGATTGCATCATGCATTTCCATATTCCTGAGACCCTTGCCGACAATTTGGCATATGATGCATTTTGTCCTTTTTTGTGTTTGGGTGGTCGAAATTTTTCAGGCAATTGCTCCTGCACTATATAATTGTTCACCTATTGTACCGTGCATCTCAATGTTGGCTGTACGATGTCCTTCGTGGTTAGGGTCTGTGATGTTTTCAACTTTGTTTCACGCAACCACACACAGTTTGTTTTTGTCGTTTAGTCGAATTATTTGGGTTTTATTATGTTCCGTTCTCCAAAACAGTGTAAGATGATTGTGTTGCTGGTTGAAACACAGGTTTAGCCAGCAGGCTGGGCCTACGTACCAGAACCTGGCGGATTGTTGTTGACTTTGGACAGTAAATGGAGTCGAGCGTGGTACACCCCTCATTATGTCTGTGTGCCAACACGGACATTCTGCTTTTGTTGAGTTTCTTGATTTCTTTCTTGTTTCTTCTTTTTCTTCTTCTCCTCCTCCTCCTCCTCCTCTTCCTCCTCCTTTTTCATCAGCAATTTTGTCCGACTATTTTCTCGGACACTATTAGTATTACCCTTACCCTTAGCAACACAAAACTTAGTATGATAATGGATTCATACATGAAGTCGTGCCTTTTTACAAAGACTGTACATTATGTGAATTAAGGGCATTCGAAATTTAAAATCCAATGAATTGCAAACAAAGTTCTTGAATTTGCATTTATGCAAATTAGGGGCACTTGGAAACTTTAAGTGTTGAATATCTTCAAAACTATTCTAGGTAGAGATACCATCCCGAGTTGTGTTTATAGGTTTGTGCTGTAGACGCTTGCAATTAATGACAAACAAGAGTGGTAATTTCTTAAGTAAGTAAGTAAGTAATTTTATTGACATAAAAATACAGAGGTCAATACTGACCTATATGTCATACAAACAAGACAAGCAAGAAACTTTTACTGCTGTGCAGACACAGATGCAACTATGTGTAACTTGGTAACAGTACTACAATATTAAATTAAATCACGTGAATTACACTACGAAGTAACAGCATATCAGGCTATGGCTATGGGCTATGTACACAATTGACAGACTATATTGCTCAACTTGTTATCATCAGTGTTTGCCACATAGGCCTATAATTTTCTCAAACCAGTTATCATAAACGCAAAATATTTTAAAGAATGGGACAATAAATGCACATGCGCAAAGAACATCAATACCACCAACAGAATTGTACAATGTGGCACTTATTAGCAAGTAAAAACTAATGGATGACAGTGTGGAACTTAGACTGGCATTTAGCCTATCGGTGGGTGTTCTTATTTGAAATTTAATCCTGCAAACATATATTTCCCCAGCTGAATTAATAGGTCTAGGTCACTAGTAGTCATAAGTAATTTGAATTTAGACTCGATGGGCAATTTTTTTAAAATCAGGAAAGTAGAATTGAGCACAATTTTTAATTATTCTTAAATTTTTGACATTTATGGCATTTTAACAAGAAGTGAATTTCATCTTCAGTTTCTTGTAAATGACAGTATTTACAAATTCTGTTCTCAACGGGTGTTTTTGGTTTTGTATGACGTCCAAGCTCAATTTCCAGGTTATGTGAACTTAGTCTGAATCGAGACAAGGCAATTTGGTACCTGGTATTTTATTTTATGCCAATTTGGGCCACTTGCAAAGTTTTGAATATCTTCAAAGTGCTATAGATAAAGGTGCCATTCCCAATTTAGTTCAAAGGTTTGGACTGAAGTTGCATCTGATAAAACACAAACAGAAGGCGTAGCGTTCAAGTTTATGCAAGTTTTGGAGGCACACAGACAGATATGGTTTCCAGCCAATCTGCTTTTCTAGGCACATTCATATCTATAAGATATCTTCCGTAGTTTCCAAAATCATCTTCACTCAGCTTTAAAAGTTTGTCACAAATTTTTTTTGACTGTTTTTAGCTCTGCTGACCACAGGTGGCAGAGCTCATCCAATCACGCATGTCTGTGCATCCGTCTGTCTGTCTGTCTGTCTGTCTGTCTGTCTGTCCGTAAACTTTTGCTTGTGAGCGCGATACAGTCCACAAGTTCAAGATAGCCCCATGTAACTGTCAGTACTTATCAAGTGTATGAAAATCTAGGTCGAGTTTGATATTGGTAGTGCCAACTCTTGTATTATATGGTCAAAATGTGAAAAATCGTGTGACCTCTCAAGCGGCATCCTTTATGTCTGATAGATGTTCGTTAAATGAGTAGGCAATAAATACAAAAGAAATAAAGATAATAATAAGTAACGGCTGCATAGTCGTACGATTATATAGTCTTATCAATACACATTCCTCTATTCGTGAAGTGTAGTGGGATTGTAGAGGAGGTCAAAATGTCAGTTGGTTGCAATACGAGTGGCACCTCTTATAACTTAACGGAAATTATGAGTCAAAATGTGATGAAAGATGTAAAATTCCCTGCCCAAAAAATAATTGAATTAAACATACCAACCTTTTAGGATGAAGAGATCATTTCCAACGCTAGAATCTTATGTGATATCACTGACCTTGACCTATTTTTGTTAGGTCAGCAATCCTGTAAAGTTGAAAGAGGTGGTTTTGTAATGGCAGGGTGTAGCTTGGAAACTGATGGTAAAGAGAATGGAACCTCTAGATCAAAATTGCGCTTGGGTACATTGTACATAAAATTGTTCTTGGTGACAAACTTTTTGGGTTACTGTAACACAAAGATTATGCATTTTTGTGCTTGTCTAAGTTTAATGTTTTTCTTCAATAACTCAAAAAGTTATTACCCAATTTGAACAAACAGACCATGAATAGAAAGCTAGAAGTAGGGTGCACATTTTTAACACTACCATTTTTTTATCTGAGTTGAAGGTCAAGGTCAAATGGCCAGTTGAAATATCAGAGTCAAGTTGTGAATACTCTGCACCCCACATTATCTGAGCTAGGCCCATACATCTTAAAGGACTTATAAAGTGTATGAAAATCTACATGGACTTCAATGTTGCTGGTGCCACCTACATTGATATGTAACATATGTGTCAAAATGTGAAAATCTTGTGACTAGTCCAGGATCCTTATTTTTTTATGGATCTTCGTGAAATTATAGTGGGATTGTGGAGGAGGTTAAAATCTTGGTTGCGTATGATACTACTGGCGCCACCTGTACTTTCATGGAAATCATGAGTTTAAATGTCTTGAAAGATATAAAATTCCATATCTTGAAAAATAAGCCAAATAGACATGCCAAATTTCAAGTATATATAGATCGTGTTTAATGCTAATATACGTTTTGTGACCACGGAATGGTCGGGTCTAGAACCAGCAACCTTCGGCACCAATCATCTAGCCAAAAATGGGAAACGCACACACACCAGGAATCGAATCAGGAGTCCCATTCAAATCAGAATACATGCATTGCATCAAGATACAGAAATAGTCAAATTATACATAAACATATTTGAGATATATCATAATATACATATACTGATTTGGGAGACTTATGTTAAGGTCATATATTGACCGCTATCACACAAGCCACCCACAATTTAATTTCTCTTAATTTAGCTTTATGCAGATAATTTTCATTGAAAGTCTATACCAGCTGATGGAATATATATTATCATTTAAAATTTTTAAAGAACATGTTATTTGGGTCTCTAGTTTGTGTGTTTAAATCACTCTGCTTTAAAAAAAAAATCACCTTACAGAATTACAAATGTAACAATTTGGTAAATGACATTCATTTTCATATTTTTGAAGATAATAAGTAATTTCAAGCCTTTAAATATTGGTTGTGAATGGGCATTAAAATCAGCCATAGTTATGATAAGCACTGCTCGTTTTTTGAATAGAGAAAAGTCTATCTACTTTGTATCCCCATGCAAGAAGACAATAATTAAAATATGGAAGTATTAATGGGTGATATAGGATTAAGAAGACTTTGATTGAAGGGAAACTTTTAAGCTTGTTTAAAATGGCTACTTTCTGGGAGATTTTGGTAGAAATCTTCTGTATGTGTTTATCCCAATTCATATTTTTATCTAAAGTTAAACCCAAGAAATTAACTTCATCCACACAGTCAATTTTTACCTTATCTATTTCAAGAGAAGGAATAGAAACTTTCTTTAAAGTTTTATAGAATAACATAAATTTTGATTTCGTTATATTCAGAGATAACTTGTTTACCTTCAACCATGTACTCACTGTATCAAGCTCTACATTAATGATTTGAGAAAAATCACTGTTTTGGTCTTGTTTTTCAGTAAATTTATAGTACTACATAGTGTGGTATGGTCAGCATATATAATAAATTTTAAAAATTTGATGCCACTGATATATCATTTATGTAAATTATGAACAAAAGTGAATCTAAGATTGAACCTTGGGGTACCCCTGTCGTTATATCTAATAAGCGAGACTGCACATCATCAATCCTCACAAATTGTTTCCTATTATTTAGATA
The DNA here is from genome assembly GCA_964020975.1 of Hermodice carunculata. Taxonomy (NCBI): domain Eukaryota; kingdom Metazoa; phylum Annelida; class Polychaeta; order Eunicida; family Amphinomidae; genus Hermodice; species Hermodice carunculata. The sequence goes on along the minus strand of OZ026612.1, from coordinate 18,947,195 downwards.
ACTTTCAAACAATTTCAGACTTGTGTCCTTTATTCCATGATAGTGTAGTTTTTGCAATAAGATTTTATGGTCTAAGGTATCAAATGCCTTCGATAAACCCATGTAAATGTTTATAGGTACGTCTCCTTTGTCCATTTCATTTAATCTTTTGTCAATAACTTCGTATGACGCTAGTTCAGTAGAGTGGCATTCTCTAAAACCATATTGACTTGGGTAGTAGAGTTTATTTGTTTTGAAATAGTGATGAGTCTGATCGAAAATGACCCGTTCAAATATTTTTGAAATCGCCGGAAGAACAGAAATAGGCCTATAATTTTCAAAGACTTTAGTATCATTCTTTTTATGAATAGGTATGACTTTAGCAATTTTCAGTAAGTCTGGAAAGATTCCTGTTCTTGTCATTTGGTTTATTGTGATTGTTATTGCTTTATATGTTTCTATTTTTATAAACTTTAATAAATTAACTGATAAATTGTCATGACCACAACTGTTTTTAGGTTTAAGAGAATTTATTATATTTAGTATCTTTTCATCTGTCACACTTGTAAACCGAAGTTTGTTTTGAGTTGGATTTGTTAGGTATTCCACAAAGTTTTTATCATTGGGTACATTAATTTTTGAAGCTAATTTGGGTCCTATCTTTATGAAGTATTTATTCAATTCATCGGAAATTTCCTGTTTGTCAGTAATAATGTGACCATCTATGTTAAATGCGTTTGGGAAATTTCTTTTCTTTTTCATTCTATATAAAATTTCGTTAATTGTCGACCAAGTTTTTTTTATATCATGTTTGTATTTATCAAAACATGTCTCATAATAGCGGTTTTTTTGCTTTATTGATATTTGTTTGTAAAATTTTCTTGTAAGTCTGCAAGTTTACTTTGAGAATGTTATATTCATTGCTGTCTGTAGGGGTTCTCTTTAACGTTTTGTACATATTATCCCTTCGTTTTATCGATATTATTATAGCTTGTGTGATCCAAGGAAATTTTCTGTGTTTATATTTGTTATATTTTACCTTTTTAACCGGTAAATGTTTGTCTAACGCATTACATATATGGTGGTGCGGATCAAGTTGTATGATTCATTTGGGTCGTTTGACTCATTATTAATAATATGATCACTTAAATTTGCCTCCGCAATTTCTTTTCGAAAATTTTCCAAACAGTTGTATGTCTGGCTCGAGATTGCACATATTTAGGTACCTCATCATATTTTTTACTCAAAATATCTAGACATATAAAATATGGAAAATGATCCGAGATTCTAGTAGTCAGAATTCCAGAACTTGGAAGGTTTTTATCTATATTTTATTTTTTGTATAGGAAATTATCAATTATAGTTCCTCTCCGCTCTGATAATTTTATCGGTAATGTTATTTGCGGAAAAATTCCTAGAGCGGTAATTGCGTCAAAAAATGTGGCATAGCTTGGTTTATCTGGTATTTTTAATAACTGCACCAAATGCCATGTTATTTTCCGTAGGACACCAGGCCTGTAAAGTTGAAAGGGGTGATTTTCTAATAGCGGGGTGTAACTTGGACATCAATGACAAAGAGATTTTTGGGGTGATGATCATCAGAATATATGTCAGCAGAGCATTAGAGCCATGGGCCTCTTGTTGTGTCTGTGTGACTGAGTCCTTCTTGAGTGGCTGTCTTAGGTGCACCCTCTTTTTCTTCCTGTCCATCACTGTCAAATTCATGATGCAGTTTATAAAGTTGACTCACAGAATGACACTTTTCACAGGCAAGTTCTTCCCACCAACATATGGCCTCTTGAGTTTCATGGTTCGTGTCCCGGCAAAGATTGCCTGTGCAATTGTCACTCCACTGGTGGTGTTTGTTTTGAAACAGTCATTCCACATGTCCTGTATTTTGCCAAACTGAAGTATCCTCGCCTAGCTGTGCTGTATTGTCTGCCAACAGGTAACCATCAATTGGCTTTTTCATTGCTCATCCGGCATACAAGGTAGGGGCTTTTTTTATGGGGTTATCTTAATCATTGTGTAGGAAACTCAAGGTATTGCCTTCCATCCTCACAAGCTCTGCATCTGATTCAGCATCAAGTCTTGCCTTGCCAGCAGATCAACCAGGGCCAGAAACCTGTACAAACTTTCTTCAGTGGCTTCTGCCTGCAGTGCACGCCTTCCACTTGTAATGTATGGTGCATGACCAAGCTTTAAAAAGTATTGTCTTCTGCTTCTCTTAATTTTTCCTTTCATTTTTCTGTCTTCTTTCTGCTTCTCAATTTCAGATTTTTTTGGGGGGGGGGTGAAATTTGTTAGGATTGAGTGGTATTTTTAAAGTATCAGTTGTCTGTATGTAAAAAATATTTATGTGTATTCTAACCTCCCATTGTTCCTTTGGGACTGACAATAAGCGAGCACTAACAACATATACTTGATAATTTGGATGTTGGTTGACATCTGCCAAATGCTGACAGGCAACTGCAGGATGAGATGGGCAAGCCGGTGCTGCCACCTGGTAGTTGCGGCACAGTTCTGACTTGGGATCGTGTGTTCTGCCTTAGGTAAATTTTTTGGAGAAATTCAATGCATACTAAAAATAGACATATCTAAATGCTGTTTCCTGAAATCATATTTCACTACCACTTGAGCAGTAAGGAAAGCTGAGCATCCCGGTACCAGTACACAGACCAGAGAGAGACAGACAGACAGACAGACAGACAGACAGACAGAGGTGGACGACGGACAGAGGACCATAAGATAAGCTCAGCTGACTGATAAGTCAGCTGAGCAGACAATACTGTCGGGTGAACCCAAACTTTAACCAGCAGCATGAGGTTAAACAGACTCCAGAAGAAAGCCAATGTCTGAGGACAGTGTCACAGGGTGACATACACACAGCCATATTGCTGAGATTGTACATTTCTGATTGTTTGTAATTTTGCATAATTTAATATTGACCTTGCATTAAAAGTTAAAACTGCACAAAGTTAGATCATAAACTGGTAAATTTGCAAATACATGTTTTATACAGTATGGAGTTCGATAGATTATTAATGACATTAACTGAATTACTGATGGTGTAAAACACACAGATTGGGTAAACACAACAGAAATGCCTATGCAATTTCAAAGCAAGCCGCCAAGTTGTTTCAGAAAAGAAGATTTTATGATTTTGCCAAAAAATAAACCAAAAAGGTCATAAAAATAAAAACATCACTGGACCATGACCATTTGAAGAAACTTGGTAGAGACTCATCCAAGGTGCATCACCACCAAGTTTGATGTGAATCTGGCCAACTGTTTGGAGAAGTCGAAAATGTGAATTACCACAGCAATCCCTATTCACTTACTTAGTAATCAATAGTCCAGTATACATGAACTGATAAGTACCCGAATTGAAAGACTCATTAAAAATCACGGATCCATAGCAACACCACCTGGTGAACTAATTTGTGTGACCCATCTACAAAAAACATTTTCACCATCTTTTCAGCATTATCTGAGTGACGGTTTTGGAGACGTTGGAAATAGCAAAAACACGCAAAATTCATTAAAAAATAGAAAAAATTTCGCAGCGCTACCTGTTGAACAAATTAATATCTAGGGGTACTCAGACTTTCGAAGCAATTTGCCATGTGGTTTCGGAGAAATTTTTTGATATTTTGCCCCCCCAAAAATGACCAAAAAAAATCATAAAAAATATTTTAAAAAATCACTGGATCATGACCATTTGAACAAACTTGATAGAGACCCACCCAAGGTACATCCCCACCAAGTTTGAAGTGAATCTAGCTGACGGTTTTGGAGAAGTGGAAGATGTGAACTGTGGACGCACGACGGCAGACAACAGACCAGCCCATAATCTAAAAATACAGGAAATAATTTTGCCCCAGTACAGCATCCAGAAAATAAGATTGTTCCAAAATAATGGCCAGTACAAAGTACAAAAAATAAGAGAGCTTCCAGTATGATGGTATTGAATATAAAATGCCCCAGTATTCCATACAGAAACATCCCTTTACACCCCTCTAGAAAGACCCCACGACACACTCAGAAACTGTTCACTTTCCCCAACCAGCTTTAAAAGTGGCTGCAGAATGGATTCAAATTTCAGTGACAGGAAGAACCTGGATATTTGACAAATCACATTTCAACCTCTTTTCACTATTAATATGTGCACACAATCTGCAAACAGAGAGATACATATGTGAATCATTAGCATTTGAAAGTTGAACCGTTTCCTATTTCACACAAGATTGGGAATAGATTCACATTTATATCTCCTTTGTTTGTCAAGTTACTAACACTATGGAATAGCATTCAACAGCATATTAGTGGAAAATTAAAAGGGTCGTTATCACTATCAACACGTCCAAACATTTCGCTCAGATATTTGCTTTCAAGCAAATCTGTTTTGTAGTTCAACTTGTTTTTCATTACTGTTGAAAGTAATCAGTAACATTGGACCAGTGGACATTCAACCACCAGTCTTTAAAGGGGGAATGGCTAAGTGTTAGAACCAGCCAATGCTTAACTCCTCAAAACCCAAAACAAAGACAAGGCTAAGACAGGCGGTAATATTTTCAAAGTATTCTTTATTTACAAATGATGACAAAACACCAAGACAAACTGTAACTGTAATAATTAATGTACGGTGCTTTTGCCTGCTGTGCTGGGCACTTTAAGTACTGCTTCACTGTTGCTGAACGTGGTCCCGAGTACCCATTCATACACTGTAGTATTATTCCATATCAAGCAGACCCTGAGGGGCTAACGACGATACACTTGTTGTTTTCATTGTGACAAGTCAACAACGCTGTGGCCAGACTGGACCAAGGGAAGCTGTTCACTTGGTCTCTAAAAGGTCTTAAGCGCAACTTAATAAAAATCAATCAGGATTTTACAGGTCTTTGGGAAAATATCATTTTTGACACAAGGGTAAATCTTTCATCTCAATATATCGTCAATATATCACAATTCATTGAAAAAAACATTGTCTCATGAAAATTGAAGTCATGATGCCAGGATTAAATGCAATATTCTGTGTTCATTTTTTTTTTCTAATCAAACATTCTGTGGCTTTCACTCTGCCATATGCAAAATATTAAAAAGGCCAGTTGCAAACACACTTTGTATGGACAAAAGAAAAACCGATGTACAGTGCCAGACTCTTCTTACACTCAAGGTACTTGTGCAAATTTATTTATGTATTACTTTTTTTCCTTTTGCAGATTTAGTTATCCACTTATCTGACTTGAGCACAGATGCAGGCTGTGTTTATCTGTCTGTAGTGCAATTATTTACACATACAAATGTTAAACCAATCCCTCCAAGAATTCCACAGTTGAAATAATCCCACAAAAAAACAAAAACTTAAAAAATCAGGGTTGATTGGACCAATCATACAGTCACTCCATACTTGCTTCAGTTATTATATGTACCGGCCCTCTGGGCACAAGTGTCATGTCATAGAGTCTGCCCGTTCTGCTATTTTGTTACGATGGATGCAAATTCAAAGTTGGCTGAAAAGTTCTAAACTTCAGGAAATGCTGCACCATGCAAGTTTCTTTAAAAAATAAGAAATTTCTCTTTGCTCCCATTCCTGACGTTTATCCAAGTTATCCTACAGGTCTATATGGGATAAGACGTGCGGCATAACTTGGCATGTGCCATGTGCCATGTTGGCATTTCATGAATTGTAATGATAAGCGAAACTACTTGCACATAAACACCTGAGTACATGTAGTTCAACAAGGGATGCTTCCCCATGTTGCACTAAAATATTCAAGTTTCATCTATATAGATACACACAGTGGTACCTGCTATAAGTAGCCAATCTTTCTGTCAAGAAAAAGTGGCCACACATAGCAGGTGACCTGTCACTGCTGGTAAATTTTACAAAGAAAAAATTGACTCCTATGTCCGAGCCTAGTGACCACAAACAGCAATGCAGCTGCTCACGGCAGTGGTTGCATACAACAGGTCCCACTGTGTGTGCATATATATATATATATATGTATGTATGTATGTATGTATGTATGTATGTATGTATATACGTATACATATATATATATATATATATATATTGTAGAATCTCCAATTAAGACCACCTCCATAGAAACCATTCTATATTAAGACCACCAATTTACAGACCCATCTTTATCCTTTATTAAATTATATCCCTATTAAGACCACTTCCCTACTAAGACCACAATTTTTCAGTCCTTTAGGTGGTCTTAATAGGGAGATTCCTCTGTATATATATACCAATACAGTACAGTAGAATCTCCATTTAAGACCACCTCTATAAAGAGACCATTCACATATCAAAAGACTTACCACCAATTTACAGACCTGTTTTCTTAATCCTTAATTAAATTATATCCCCATAATGACCACTCCCCCATGATGACCACATTTCCATCCCTTAGGTGGTCTTAACTCATTCCATACCAGTCCCTGATTTTTCCGTATATTTACCTACATTTAAGACAACAATTGCATATTGAAATTCTTCATGAAAAGAGCTTTCATTCAAGTACCAACATGCCTGTAGTCTTAAGTCAGTGGTTCTGGCACTGTCTGGCAAGTCATGCTGCAGCATGACTTGCCAGGCAGTGCCAGAACCACTGACCAAGGCCTGTGACCATAGTATGGAATGGGTTAACAGGGCGATTCCACTGTGCCTCACGTAAAGAGAAGAAAATCCAAAATTGGTTGCCCAACTGGGATCATGCTGTCACTATTCATGGCTTTTTTTTTTTTTTTTTTTGCTAGATGGAGATTTACAATTAACCCTTAAAGGGCTGATTTAAGATTTAATATAATATTGAGTCAACAGCTTTCCCCAGACCACTCTGTGTGCAATGCATGCAAAGTGGCCCAAAAGCTGCTGACGAAGACTACTTTTTGCTTTAGACTAGGCTTGCTGGTATTTGAATGAAAGGTATGTTCATGAGGAATTAGAATCTTCAAACCATGATATGTTTAACGGTAATAAGAAAATGACTTTAGCCATGATTAGCACTTTCAGGGTTAAACAAAAAAAATTTCTTAACTTCAGGACATGCTCTTAGACTGAAAAAGGCACAAAAATCCTGCAACTGTTGATGCTGACGTTACCCCAGATGGGCAGCCCATTCTGAATCTTTTTTATTCTAATACTTCTAAGCATTCATAAACCATGCAACCATTTATCCAAGATGCCAACTGCCTCTTAGTGCTTGAATACCTGTACCAGAGGGAAACATATTGTGTGTATGTTTATACATGTATGTACAATGAAAATAATATACATAATTAACTATATAGAATCACACCATTTTGCTTCAGTAATGGAATGTATATACTTCCTATGGTTATTTGTTTTTGCTAAAAAAGCGCTAACCCCAGCACCTTCTGAAACCTTCAATGCGTTTTCACCACATTTAACTTAAACAAAAGGCCCAAAGGCCCAACGCTCTGTGGAAATGTAATTGGATGCGTGCTTATAAGGAGATTGAACCTTTTAAGTACCCAAGATACAATGAACATCATAAAAATATCATTTCCCAAAATGCATTCCTTCTGTGACCTTGAAAAAGTTGGTCAAGGTCATTCATATTGTGCATCATCAAACTTCTATGTCATACACATTTGTGGTACATTCAGTATCACTGACCCTATTCTTTCTGAACATATTAAATTTAGTGTCCTTTGCTGAAGTGTGTAAGTACCCAAGGTCACCCAAAATTTTACAAAATTTGATCACTGACCTATTTGATATAAACTTTGTAGTTGCATCTTAATTTATAATCACAATAATTATTTTAATGTGAGTGTGTGTGCATGGTTTGATTCTATGATGCTTATTTCACTTAATATCATCAGTGACACCACCATGATGCCAGACGTCACAGACTTTTGCCTGTACAATGTTCCTGTAATGGTTTATGGATATACATGATATGCATAAACATGTTGAGATGTAACGACCATCACCAAAAAAAAAAAAAAAAAAAAAACCACACATCCTGAAATGCTTTTCTCTCCATGACCTTGAGATAGTACATCAAGGTCATCTATCCACATTATACAATATCAAACTTCAACATACAATTTCCATTTGTAGCACATTTGGTACCATCAACCTGGCTCTTTCTAAAAATATCTAACTTAATATGTTTTCCACACATTTTGGTCCATATCTTCTGAAACACTCTGCATGGTGCCCCCAAATTTCAGCATGTTACACCTTTCTGCCCAATCAACACTGCTACCAAGTTTCATGACGATTCATGAAAATTCTTTGAAAAACTACATTCTCAAAATTTTCACACTTAAAGTTTAGCCCATATATTACATGTTATAGGTGGTGCCAAGAGGAAGTCCTGTGACAGCCCCATGATACCAGGCTGCACAAGACCTTAGTTAAGGTCTCTGGCTTATCACTGTATTTCCCCTTTACTTACGTTATAGTTAGTTATATTTTTGCAACACTAGTACTGATGCAAGTAAAAATGCAAAATTGTGTCAAATATACTTATTTGAATCCTGGAATTCTGAAACTTCCATTGGATTAAGATGAAAACTGTGGACTCATTCACAAGGAAAAGGTCACAGATGGATGCATTGATGGCCATACATGAGTGATTGTATTACTTTTGCCACCTTTGATTCAAGGCGGAGCTAAAAACCTCATCATTTTAAATGACAGTGAACAATTACTTTGTGCTTTCCACTTATTTCTATCTTTTGGGGAGGACTACACCTTACTTTTTTTTCAAATACAGGTTATGGATGTTGGTATGTTTTGTCAAAATTGGAGACGTCGCTGTGCTTCATTTGTTTTGTTTGCTGCCCTAGGGAGGTTACCTGAACATTGGTAAGAGTTTTTTTCCTTTTTCTTTTAAAATTGATAAAGAGTTCTGTCCTAATGAGATACATTTTCCTGGAAAAGCCCTCACATGTACAACTTTTCTTCCAATTGACATCACTCTCTGTCCCCCTCGAGTCCAGGCTGCCGCAGCAGCGTTCCTTGGCGTGGGTCGGGCACTGGGCACACAACCCAGACAAAGGAAAAGCTGCTGACCTGGCATGTTATTGTGATAGGCCTCATCTATAATTGGCATTCAAATGGGTTTTTATGACTGTTTCAATTATCAGAAACAGTGAAGCAGATGACATTTGACAATCGGCCAGTTTTGGCCACTTCTGGCCAGCTTAAGCGGACGAGGGTAAACTCTAGATTTCATATGTCTGTCATGCTGCTGAAAAATCCAATATTATTTACAACCCCCTGGCCATGATCAAGTAATAAATTAAAATCCAACATGTATAATTAACATAATTCACAAACAAATCATTGCACGTATCAAACATGTACACCATATTGTAAGCAAACATAAACACAACCACATTAATACAGGTTCATCCTCAGAAACCCCTGTTATAACACACAAGAACTGGCTTCAGAGACAATAAAATTCAAGAATCTTGAAACAAGAGGCCTATGGCCCTACTGTGGTCACTGAAGTTACATATCAGTTGAAAACAAGACCTGAGGTAAACTTCAGTAACCTTGCAAAAGTAGGTCAATGTCATCCCTATTATATAATATCTTCACCCGACAGACGAGAAGCTCATAAGTTTAGACAGCTAAGCTAATTGTTGCCTGATTTCAAAGTTTTCCTATTGTCTATCACATCTACATATATAATGTGACCTGTCACCCTCAGCATATTTCAAAGCCATTCATATTTCAACAACATTTAATCTTTGAGAAATTTGGTATCCCTAATGAAATTTTATTCACAAATATTTGGCAATCATCCAAAAGCTTCCCATCCAAACACAAACTAACTCACTGTCCTTGAATCTTGACAGGACCAGATAACACTGATGGAATTTTTCCTTGTTGAATGTGTTTTCCACTTCTAGGACGCTAGTTCTGAGGCATGTACACAGATGGTGCTTGTGTGCTCTCAGTGTCATAGCCTTTAGTTTTCATATTGTACCTGTAGCTTTCCATAAAAGTATGTTACAATTATATAACCAATGCCATCCGAATAAAATTACTTCCTCTCTATGACCTCAAAAAGTAGGTCAAGATCATCACATATTACATAACATTTTACCCCAAGTGTGATGCATAACTCCTGTAAACTTATAAAGTCTAGCCGGAATATTTCAATATTGCACAATTGTGTAGTACACTTACATGATGTCCTGTGACCCAGAACATATGGGTCAAGGTCATTCACATTTCAACAAAAATATACAAATTTGCTAATGCTGGTCTATTTCATTCTTGAAACGATGAACTGAATGCATTTCCCACTCCTGAGTTGTTAGTTCTGGAGAATGCCACTGGTGACACCACCAGTAGCCCACATGTTCTATCAGGACTTTAGTTTTCATGTGCCTGCAAGGTTATATGCATGCTTCTCCATGAAGAAACATTCGTTACACATCACAAGAAAGTTGCTTTCTTGACCACATGACTATTGTTCTCATTAAAGTGGGTTATGGTCATCTATATTTAATAGCATTCAAATTTTAGACATGACACATATTCCTCACAAGTTTGGTACCATAAGCTTCATTATTTCTGGCAATAATGACATGCAGAGGTTTTGACACATTCTGTTTTTTCTCATACACGTATTTCCCATCAGACTGTGGGTGGCACCACCAATGTCTTACTGGTCTGAGATTTTGCTGTCCCTACATTTTCACTAAATTAAGACTCAGATCCATTAAAATAGACAGTGTTGGGTTCGTAAGTATTTGACATTCTGACTTTGGCTATATATCATATATATATATATATATATATATATATATATATATATATATATATATATATATATATATATAAAGTAATTCTGTGCCTAGTACCCCCCCCCCCAAAAAAAATCGAACTTGTCCTAGACTTTTAACTCATTCAATATGTCAAGAAAATTTCATCCTGCCATCTTCAGAAATGTTGTTGCTACCATAATCACAAGCACTTGTTTGAACACAAAGCCTGGTAGCTGGATATTGGTCACTGCAAGAGCGATGCTACACAGAGTAAGTAAGGGGACATGCCATGCCCAGGGCCAGATTATATTCTAATAGTTTCAGGCAATTCTATTAAGCTGTTTCAGAGAAAATGTCAAAAATTGACTGAAAACACAAAAATTCAGGAAACAAGGGGACTGTGACAGTCCTGTGCTGAGCTGACTTTACATGCATGCACAGGCTAAAGTGGTCTTATGAACTTAAGAATGATATAAAGGTCACCTTTGTTGAAGACCATCACCACTAACATGCACATATCCCCTTACCAATTTTCCAAATTTTGAAAATTTGTTAAAAATCTGAAAATGACAGCACCACCATGTAGTGAATAGTCTTGGTGGAGATCAAGTTGACGTACATTCCCAGTAAGTCTGAAGAGGATCTAAGATACAGTTTGAGACAAGGAGTCAAGAAACTACTAAAAACTTTAAAGCAACTTACAAAGTGGTTTTGGAGAGATTTGAAGATCCCCCCCCCCCCCCAAAAAAAAAAAAAAAAAAAAAAAAAAGAAAAAAATCTTCATCACTGAAGCATGAATTTATGCAAAAAAATTGGTTCAGACTCACCTCAAGTACATCCCCATCAAATTTGATGTGGATCTGGCTAAAGGTTTTGGAGAAGTGAAAAATGTGAATTAATTACTACTGCATTCCCCACTGACTTAGTAATTAATATGAATGTATGCACTAACTACCAAGTGCCCAATTTATTTTACCTGCCAAGCAGACCCAAGCTCCATGTTATGTCTACACCACTGGGTGTAGTACAGATAACACTGAACTTGGTCCGCTATGGGGGCAACCAATTTGAAAAATTTGGTAAAAAATCAAGAATCTATATTATCACCACTTATTGATAAATTTGTTTGACTTTTCCACAGGGTACATTTCCACCAGGTTTCAGCACAATCTGAGCAGCAGCTTTGAAGAATTCAAAAATTTCTCAACAAACAGAAAAAATTGCAGTGTCACCTGTTGAACAAATTAAGGTTCTAGAGGTCCCTAGAGGTGCCCTAATGCAATTTTGGAGCAATTGCCCAAGCAGTTTTGGAGAAGAGTTTTTCAGATTTTGCCTAAAAAAAAAAAAAAAAAAAAAATTAAAAAGATATTTGAGACTTACCAAAGGAATATGTCTACCAAGTTTTAAGTGGATCTTCATGACAAAGACAATCATCAAAAACTTTCCAAAAAATCACAGAGCCACCTGGCAGCCAAAATGTATGTGACTCCAGGTTACACTGTATGTAATATCAAAGCACTTGGTCAAGCATTTCTTGGGAAGCAATTTGGAATGTTATCAAAAAAATACATTTAACAAGAGGATCATGATGATCCTGTGCATGGCTGACTGGAGTCCGCTGCTTCTGCAAATGCAGTCCCCACTGATCTATTACCATATTACTATTTACCTATAAGTGGCCAAAATTTTATTAGCAAGATAAAAGCTAATATGTCACTTTGAACTTTCAAGGTCACTCAAGCCCAAAATTAAAAACTTACCGAAAAAAAATATAAATAATAATAATAATAATAATAATAATAATAATAATAATAATAATAATAATAATAATAATAATAATATTAATAATAATAATAATAATAATAATAATAATAATAATAATAATAATAATAATAATACATAAAATGATAAATACAAAAACAACATAGGTACTTTCCTATTAATATTTAACAGTGACCACGGGCCCAAGATCAACCATTACCAAGATGTAAGCCAGCATGTCAGATCTGCTGGGTCAGCAGAATGCTTCAATTCTACTTAACACTATACATGTATACATATGCATCCTCCTCCTCCTCCTCCTCATCATCATCATCATCATCATCATCATCATCATCACCATCATGTACAATTATAGTGATGGTCCACCTGGGCAACATCTATGTGTAACAGCAAATTATTCCATTGATCAGTTTTGAAAATATTGCATTACAAACACTCTACTATTGCTGTATATTATCTATACAGTGTTGGCACTTGCTGACAAATGGTCCCAAAGTTTGATACCCAATAATTTCATCAAAATTTCACACAATCCCATTATTTTGGCACACTTTCACCATGAGTTAGATTACATTCTAATAAAATTTCATGCAATTCTGTTCAACCATTGTGGAGTAGAAGTCAAACATAGCCTCAATATGCAAAAATTTGAAAATAAGAAAAATTTTAAACATTAGAAACTTGGTCAAAATATGAAATACGTGACCCCAAGTGACCTGGTATGCAATATCAAAGTAACTGGCAAAGTAGTTCATGATGAGAAATTTTCAATGTTTTAAAAAATGAATCTAAAAATGCCTAAAAAAAAGAAAAAATTATTGCATCACCACCCCCTTCACAAAGCTAGCAGAGGACTACCTGGGGAACATGAAGAAGGAAAAACTGGAAGTCTAGTACACAGATAGACAAATGAATAACACACACAAATGATTTTCATTCTCTCTGCTAAGTTGCAAGTCAGCAGAGCTAAAAATTAATAAAAACAAAACGTTTCCTGCATCATAATCTCCTTTGAATACTTTTAACAAGACTACCTGGAGTCCATGTGCAAACTCAAAACATTTCCTGCAACAGCTTCTGAGAAGTCAAAAAATTTGAATTGTCGATGGACGTGCAGACGAATGGATGGATGCTGGAACACCAACCATCTTATACGCTCAGCTGACTTGTAAGCTAAAAAGCCATCTGTTTGTGTACACCCCTCAAAAGGCAGAGCAAGGATTGGTAACACGGTAATCAACACACCTCCTAGCTCCTTACTTCTATCCAGGCCTCATCCTAAGCTGCTCCCGTGAACTCTGTCATAAATTAAGTCAAGGGAACCATGTTTGCAGCTTTAGGTGACAAAAGCTTATGATAATGGAACATTATAATTAATAAAAGCAGAAGCCAGTATATTAGTCCACACAATAGGATTAATTGTACATAGAGGGTTTGGTCTAATTTACATCCACCAAATTGTTGCATATATATATGGTACACAATATCCTTTTATATTTTTCTGTCCATATAAAATCTCACACAGTACATCAACTTAGACCTGAAAATTAAACACAGCCCCACAATGAGCTTTATTTTCATTTCAAATCTTCATCAAATCAATTAAGGCACTGCAACTGGGGGGCTCAAGAAATGATAAAAGTATGTACAACCCATCTGCCATGCTTACCAAGGATCATATTTATATACATATATTTTCACTGTCATTTTAACCATGTTGAAGCATTTTTTTAAAAATTATGACTACCAGCATGATTATTGTTTGTAACCTTTCCCCCTAGTTCCACTTGTTTTCCACCACGTCTTCCAACTTGTAAGCCGCAATATTCCAATGTACTTACAGTATTCTGATGCAGTACTGTATCAATACACTCATCAAGACGGCAAGAAATAAACATCCAGAGCAAGCATTTCTCCAAATGAGTGTCCACCACACAAATTGATACGAATTATGCTTTCATATTTACATTCCAACTCTATGTGAGGAACTATTTGTCCCCAGAGCTGCTGCATAAAGGTGGTTTTGCTGATGTGAACCTTCCGATTGTTTGTACCAGAATAGAAATTGTTTATACGCGGGCTCCAACCCTTTCCTGCCACAGAAAGGGTTCTCGAATGCTATAAGTTGTACTTGCCGCGTACAAAACGATCTGAAGAACTCTGGCAATATTCATTGAAGATGAGCTTGAAGAGGAATAAATGGAACACCAGAATAAGGAAGCTGATGGACACCCAGAAGAGGACCGGAAGCCCACCGTAGTGATGGCCGTGCCGATGGAGCGCCATTACGTGGTGCTCATGAGCTGGTGCTGCAAGCACAATTAAAAGGAAGTTATGCTCCATGATCTAGACTTAGTACTTTGACGCCGGAGAAGGGATGTTTTATACATTCATGAGAATTGATTGATTGAATACCCAAAGAAATGGATTTACAAAAGATGCTTTCCACTGTAAACATTTTCCATGGGAATATTTTGAAGGGGTCCCCAAAAAAAGAGAGAGACAGACAGAAACAACTTCTCATGGAAAACATTTTCAGCACTATTTCAAACACAAATCAAGCAGACCTCAGATCTTTTCAATTAATCAAAGCACATATGTTATGCTTTGAAAGGGTACCCCACCCACCCACCCCCCACCCCCCAATTTGGGGGTAAGGGGAAACACTATTACGATGACGATTAAGAAAAATATCAAAGAATTGGCCAGCATAAAGTACAGCTGCATGGATACCCATTTTCCCTGACAAATTTGTTCACCAAAACACAATACTATTTGATTTAAGTGTAAGGCATCACAGAAAAAAAAACCATATCGTGTTGATCTTTTAAACATGAACATAGTAAAGCACATAATATATATTGACACATATTTCACTCAAATTTATTTTAAAAAATGAGAATAAACAGTGTAAAATTAACTTTCCCCTTGAATTAAAACTTAATCAACAGCTATCCTTGGCATAAGTGTCCAACCCATGGCAAGGAAATCTGTTGATCTTTGGCCTGTCATCTTGATACGTTTCATCTACAATTCTCATTCATGTTAATTTTAATTCCTGTTGAAATTCACCAAAAAAATTGAAACAGATGACAGTTGACCCCTTCTCCCTTTTACAGGAGAAAAGGTTAGAGAAAATTTTGCGCATAGTTTAAATAAATTTACACCTTATGTTTGCACATTATTATTTTTTTTCTCAATGTGCACAGGTCCAACAAAGCCCACTGGGCATGCTTTACTTAATTACAACTTTTCCTTTTCTGCAAAAGTTAAAATTTTACGGCCCCTGGTGACCTTGAAAATATGCCCAGATCGTTGAACGTCAAACCCAGGCAAGCACTTAATAAGATGCTTCTACAGTACGAGATTCATGACAGTAGCTAAATTAGTTCAAAAGTTATTGCAACTGCAAGGGTTAATGGATGGAAGGACCGGATGCACACACAGCCATGACGGCGAGAAGACCCCCCTCAGCTGAAAGCGGGGGGGGGGGGGGGGGAGGGATAAATTCACACTAGTTGAAATCCTCAGAAATCTCATGATGCTATGTAATTCACAGACAGGCAAAGAAGACCTACCCTCAGCAATTTCTCTGACATGGATGGCATGTTTAAGCTCTTGCATGTGCTGCTTGTCTGCCGTGATGTACAGGATGGCAGTCAATGGGTCAGTCAGCTTCACAGGGAATTGGGAGCTCTTCTTGCTGGAACACAGAATACATAGAACAAAGTAGAGTCCATGGGGTTTTTATTATTTCAACATAAAGTTTCTTGGAATCATTATAATAGTAGTGTGCGTCACATGCACTATTCTGCATGATGACATCACTTCCTGCGTCACATGACATCTTCAACCAATGAAATGAAGCAGGTTTCATTTACCCCCTGATGCCTCCAACTGCAACTTGAACAGCTGGATACCAAGTGGCAGCTACCTGCAGTGTCACCTACAGGCAATGTGCTTCATTAAGGTGACCTTGCCTGTCCAATGAAAATAGCAGGCAAAGGGCACATGGTAGCCCTGTATAAGCATATTCTGGTTCTAACTTCAATACCTGTTGCCAGCATACCTGCTTCACCTGTGTGCCTTAAAACCGGCCAACAGTAGCTGATGGTCAAATGTTGTACCACTCAATGTGTTTGACTAATTTTCAACATCAATGGAAGACCATTTGAATGAGACATGTAGAGGAGACTTATCACAGAAAGTTCCCCCAGATCAACAGATGTTCGCTCAGTCTTCAACTCCTGGGAGAAAGGGTTAAATCACCGATATTCCACAGATCAGCTGGATCTGCCAAATTGTTTCCAGTGCTTTCATTTCTTTTTTTTTTCCAACACACTGTATGGTACTCAAGGGTAGTTACCATGTGTCACTGCCAGCATATTTTTCCCGTGACTATGTTTACAGTCTCTCTCTCTCTCTCTCTCTCTCTCTCTCTCTCTCTCTCTCTCTCTCTCTCTCTCTCTCTCTCTCTCTCTCTCTCTCTCTCTCTCTCTCTCTCTCTCTCTCTCTCTCTCTCTCTCTCTCTCTCTCTCTCTCTCTCTCTCTCTCTCTCTCTCTCTCTCTCTCTCTCTCTCTCTCTCTCTCTCCCTCTCTCTCATTAATGTAACTGCCTCCTACATGTCTCATCCAAAATTAACCCAGTCTCGACACTGTTATATTTAATTGTGTTTTGTTCCCCTGGCTTTACCTAGTTTTTGACATTAGGTTAGGTTTGTCTCGAAGCAGTGTGTCTCCTTTGTAACACCACCCAACCCTTTGACCACCCAACTCGACTTAAAAAAAAAGAAAATACATATATATATATATATATACACACACACACAAACACATATATATGCTCCTGAAGCCAGTTTTCGTGGTACGCTGAGCGATTTTTGTCAATGCCTGACTGCTTGGTGTTTTTACATTTTAATTCATTCAATATTGTGTACTTTGTAGGCATAACTGATACTTTTCACTGGTGCTTCGATTAGAAATCATTTCTGACGTTACGGGGATCAGGCACAAAGTCAGTACCACAAAGACTGCAATGCCCTGAAACTGGCCCGAACGACTATATATGTTCATATAAAGACATTGCATCAGCGAAGTCCATGTCGAAGATTTGTGATTAATCATTTGAAATAAATTAATCTTCTGTGGCCATATTCACAAAGAATTTGATCTGATCCTAACATTAATACCAAGTTTAAAATCAGTGTGGTTTGGGCCCTAAACTACTTAATCCTTGGCTCAATGTTTGATCAAAACTACAAGGATTAACCAATACATGTATATGCTCTGGCTACAATATGAACTTAAAGATTTACAGGTTTATTTTATGAAATCAATCTCAGTTTGATCCAGCATTTAATCTTTTGATCAGGGATTAACATCTGGATTACATCAAGATTGATTTAATAAAATGGAAACTTTAAGTCAAAAGTTCATATAGTGGAAAACACAGATTAATTAATCCTGCAAATTTGGATCAAACACTACAGCAACAACTCAGCAGTTCAAGGTCCAAATGTACATTGACTTTCAGTTTAGGATTAAATTCATGATCGGATTAAACTCTTTGTGAATACAGCCCCTCGGGACTGTGTCAACAGCTTTCCTGGGCAGACTGTCTGCAAAGGGCACCAGAGAAAGCTGCTGACTTATTCCTACCTCATTTTCCACAGACAGACAGACAGACAGACAGACACACACACACACACACACACAAACATGGGACCATAGCTGATACATGTAATTTCTACCAAGGAAAAAACAGCACACAGATCTATAAACATTATGTTTTTTTATCAGGTCAAACAGAAGGTTAAGTCCAGCAATATATCCACAGAACAAATACACTTCGACAAAACAAGAGGCACTCACCGCAGATTGACTGGATTGTCCAGACAGCCTGCGTCACATGCATAGTAGGGCTTGTCGTTGCGATCTAGTGCAGCGGAGAGCACTGCTTTGTTATCATCACCGACTATCACAGATATATTGACATGAGTGTTGTTTCCATAGTTGATCCTACGAAAAAAGTAGTCTCGGTGCAGGTCCTTTGGGTGTGTGTTGAACTCAAGATGGCTGTTACTGAATTTGAGGGCACCAAAACTCAGCATCATGGCTTGGATAGCACCATCTGCACCTAATCAAATGAACAGAGCCAACAACAAAACTATGGGTCAGCATCTTATTTCTCTCAGTGTTTATCAGAACTAAAAGTCCTGCTTACCTGAATGATCAGTGATTCCACCTTCAAATGTCTTACTCAACTGCCACTATAATCATAAATCCACAAAAAAACAAGAAGATCATGATAGTCCTCTGCTCTGCTGACTGAGACCTGCTGGTTCTCCAAGTGCAGACTTTTCTGCTCTGATACATGAGCTATTTCAGTGCTTACCAATAAGTGACCATATATTTAATCTGAGCATGATACAAGCCAATTTTCAGCTTTTTCACTTTTTGGCCTCTGCACTACATAATCCACCAGGTGGTGCCACCAATAAGGAAACAACTCCAGATTTTCATTCCTAGAATATGTCCAAAAATTTTCAAGGGGCTAACTTGAAAACTGTGGACTGCAGTGCATCCATGAGCAAAAGTTTACAGACGGATAGACAGACAGACATAAGTGATCACACAGGCTCCGCCACCTATGGTCAGCAGAGCTAATGACTGCATCATCACCTGCTTTGCACACTTGGTAGAGGACCACCTGCGGAACATCCATGTGCAAAATAAAAACATTCCATTCAACAGTTTTTGAGAAGAAGTAAATTGTAAAACAGTTTAATAGACCAATAGATGACAGATGCAGACAGTTTTTACAAGCTCTGCAGACTGACAAGTCAGCAGAGCTGACAACAGGTCCAAATCAATAGCTTTCCTCGGCATTGCACCCCAAGTGTTGAAGAAAGCTGTTGAAAAGGGGGCCACATGGACACAGTGCTCAGATAAAAAAAGACATGGGTCAATGCCTATTCAGTTGAACCTGTTTGAATTGACCAGAAAACTGGCATCCTCAAGTGTCAACATTGTAACAAAGGTGAGCTGATGCTGCCACCTGGCAACACAAAAATGCAACTGTAATCAACTCCATCTTACTGTTAAACTTTTCAAGAAACTATGTCCAAGAAGAGGGAGATTGTTCATGGTTGAATAATTGAAAGACTATCCCCCTACCAAGCCCCCCCCCCCACCCACCCCAAAAGGCAAAAAGCACAGACTTTAACCCTTCCTGAACTGGTTGAAATCAGCTGCAGGTAAAGTATCCTCCATTATTTTGTATTAATCTCAGTGTAAAGAATTTCAGTGGAAATTGTAAATGGCCTCTTTCAGAAGAATATGTGCCACGTTAACACTCAAAATGTGACCAAAAAAGCTGCTGACTGTGACTTCAAACAGGGGCGAGGCATATTACTATTAAATGACGCATCTTGCTTTCCTGTCCAAGCTGTCCAGAAAATTTAGGATGTAAAGTATGGTCTGCTTCAGTGTTTTTTTTTAAAACTTGTCTTTACTACACAACATTTTAAATCAGAATTATAGACAGCTATAGCAGACCACTACTACACCTAAACAAACGCACATGTTTTACGTGGTAACCACAGTGGCTTATCGTAGTATATAAGAAGCTACAGCATTTTTGTCAGCAGTCTCTGATGAGATGCACAAGCATCGATATTAGTCGGATAATTACTAAAGCCTCCTACCTACCATGGCTACTCCTTTTAGTCATTTAGCTTACAATTATAGATAAGCCTTGTCAGGACAGCGTATGCCTAGCTGCCAGCTGTCCTTAACCCTTTCCCCCTTGAATTAAGACTGAGTCAACAGCTTTCCTTGGCATGGGTTGGGCACTAAGTGCCCAACCCATGCCAAGGAACGCTGTTGACCTTGGGCATGTGATCTTGATAAGTCTCATGTACATTTCTCAGTCAAACTGTTTTTCATAACTGTTGAAATTAATTGAAAACACTGAAGCAGACGACATTTGACCACCAGCCGGTTTTGGCCGGTTTGAGGGGGAAAGGGTTAATGCATGTTGTGCACAGTATGCTCAACCTGCATCAAGGAAAGCGGTAGACTTACTCCAGCCGACTAAAGGCTGGTAAAGTAGGCCTATATGGATGTGCAAGCTATGTCTCAACTCTTTCAGTGCTAAATTTTTGACTGAGTCAACAGCTTTTCTCGGCACACTGGCTGCACTTAAGCAGAGTATGCTGAGATTAACTCTTGACTGACATTGACTACTGGCAAAAATCCACATGCTTGTACACTGGTGTTTAATGTCCCTCGCCACTATTAAAACCTTGGTCAACATTACCAGGGGGAAAAAAGTCCAAGTGTGTTAATTTGACTGACCTGCCTGCAGCATGGTGGCACAGCCCTGCTTGTCCAGGGTAATAAGCCAAGTTGTCACCGTCTCAATTATGTCGGACTCCGAGGTCAAATCGGACCACATCTTGGAATTCTGTCTGCAATAATCAACAGGTATTGAACAGCGGAGTTCACATCATGTGTACACCCTTTTTTCCAGTACAAGTATATACATGCTGATCGTGCATGCTTCTTTTTTGACTGGCCTCAGAGGGGGTGTTCTGAGGTAGATGGTACTGAATATTCCACTGCATGATTCAGAACAAAATTATTAGAATTACAGCTAATACTGTCAAGTTTGGTGGAAACACCATCTTGGTTGCCATGTCTTTCATGACAATTTAACTCAAAATTTCTGTCAAAGTATAGGTGGTGCCACTACTATCACATAGCAATTCTGCATAGTTGTTCCAGACAGAGCTGAAAATAGCCCTAAAACACAAAAATTCATATAAAGTAGAAAAAAACAGCACCAATTGGTGGTCAAATGTAGACTACCAGGTGATCCTGGTATGCAATATCAAAGCAACTGGCCAAGTAGTTCTTGAGGAGAGGACATTTCTACATTAAAAAAAAAGTAAAATCATCCATGCAAACATCCATGTGCAAAATCAAAACATTCCACGCAATGTTTTTAGAGAAGTAGTCAATACTGTTTAAAAGTCTTACAGACAGACAGATGGACAACAAATGCAAATAAACTCCATAAGCTCTGTTGACTGACAAGTCACCAGAGCTAAAAAAAAAAAAAAAAAAGGAGAGGAACAAAAAACTGAAAACTTAACAAATAAAAGAAAAGGAAAAAATTGATAAAAAATGAATAAATGCTGGACATGTGATGCATGGAAAAAGAGTTCACCATATGCTCTAAATTTGGTAGGTGGGTCTTAAAAAATATGCCATATTCACCAGTGGTGCAGCAAAGCAAAACTTACAATGTGTGATGTCCTTCATAGCACCTGTCCGGGAAGTAAAGCAACTTCTGCAAGGTATACTTGTCTCTATCACTGCGCATGTATTCCTGTATAGGTGAGCGCATGTGACTCATCACGTAGTATATAGTGGCATTGATCTTGTCCCCATTTAATGCTCCGGCTGCCCTCGAGTAACTGATACCAAAGCCTGAGCTCCACAGCTGTCCATACAAAACAATGCTTAAGTCTACTGCCTCCCCTTTCAACAGTCTGAGCGTTTCGTACCATTTGACTGATTCACGGTTATTTTAATACAGCATGCTGCTACCCATATCATCAAATGCTAACATAAATTTGTAATATTTTCAACAGTTTCAGATACAGTGGTATATCATTGTGTACCTTATGATGACATAGAGATCTCTATTTGACACTTAGGTGCAAAGTCTATAATCATTAAAATTTTGTTTATAAACTCAAAAAAAAAAAAAAGAGAAAAGAAAAAAAAACTACCAGTGAAGTATTCTGATCTTTTCTGCCTTGAAATATTATGTGGTGCCACAGTCCAAATTATTGGCAGGTGCTGCCACATGTTGGCCATCAAATTTATGCAGCTTTAATGTTCTGATGCTCCCAGAATTTCCATACGTGCTTTCCAGAGTAATTTTTAGACCATTATTATCAAAAGCTGAAATAATTCATTCATGTGACTCACCTGATTCCAGATGGTTGCATGTTCATGATGTAGTAAATTTTTATCGATGCGTAATGCTGACTCTAGTCCCTGAAAGTACAAATTAAATAATTGTCAATCCCATATTACTGTTACAATATGTGTGACTGGCTACATGTGGTTGTCCCATATGCCTACAAGAAGCAGGTTGGCAAATGTGGCCATTATCCAGTACCTGTAATCACAACACAGTAATGTACTTGTACAGAAACATGAATGAAATAAAACCAATTGCAAATACTGCACCTGTCTTGATACTTCAGGCAGAGTGACCAGTACACAAACAGGGAGGACATATAATGTCCCAAAGGGCGGATGCTGTGAGAGTTCTTATCTAGTATACCTTCTCACCTGTGTCACTTGCAACAAACAGTGTGTGGGTCAAACCTTGCGCCCCTTGAAAGATATTTTGCGAGAACACTTCCATTACACCCATGGTCAAATTTAAAAACACAAGAGGTACTTTTCCATTCATATTCAATAGTAACCATAGGTCTATAATCAACCACACCCAAGATATACAGTACAAAGAAAATAAGATATGCTGAGTCAAAAGTAGGTCAAGAATAGGTCAAAGTCATCTACTTTCAACACACTTCTGACATTTTGTAAGATGCATAGCTAGTATAAATTTGTTGAACTTAGTTTGAATCTTGGCTATGAATATCATATCATACCAGAGCATACAACATATATTTACTTCAAAGTTAAAAATAGGTCAGGGGGGTCCATTTTCCACAGGCTTGTGAAGCCTCCAAAGAAGCACAGTGGGTGTAAATTTGGTGAACTTGGCCTGAATCTGTCATGAGTTAGAGCAGTAACATTATGTTTAGTATCACCCTCAAAAGTAGGTCAAGAAATAGGTCAAGGTCATCCACTTTCAATTGGCTTCTTAAGCTTTCCAAGGAAGGATAGCTGGTATAACTCAGGTGTGCAAGACTTCAATCTGTCAAGAGTTAGAGTGGTAACAAAATATGGATGGACAGACAGAAGACGGGAAGGGAGGATGGACAGATGAGGTAACAATAATACCCCTTGGGCCAGAGGGCCAAGGGGTTAAAAAACTGTGTGTAAAAACATGAACGCACTGTCATGCCCAGGACAGCATAACTATTCAACACTTTTTTGTATATTTTTTTTTAACTAAAATAAATTTAACAGCAAACAGAAATTGCATACAAGTCCACCACTCTATACCGAGAAAGTAAATCACAAACAATTTCAGAATTTCAGTTAGAGTGTCAATTCATTTTTTTTTTTCCTTTTGTAATTTCACAAGTAACTTCAACTTTCCACAGTAGGCTTAACAACGTTTCAAAAAGGTTTCTTTACCAGTTGAACACAGATGTAAACACAGAAATACAATCAGAATGGAGGTCGTAGGTGAATTGATTCTACTTGGATGTTTTATCCAGTGATAAAATCTCGCATCACGCTATTTAGTTGTAACCATTGTCATAATAATCAGATATTCCACCACATTAATTATGTACAACACTAGATGACTATGCTGTGAAATTGATATCTGTCTTTTTACTTACTTTATTACAAATAAATAAATATATAAAAAAAAAAAAAAAAAAAAAAAATAAATAAATAAATAAATAAATAAATAAATAAATAAAATAATAATAATAAAAAATAAATAAATAAATAAATAAATAAATAAATAAATAAATAAATAAATAAATAAATAAATAAAATTTGGTCCTTATTGATACAAGTTCTGGTCTTCATTCCATTTATCTATAATTTTGAAATTAAGATATGAGTGGGACCAATACAAAATGCCTCCTAGTAAAGGCCAAAGAGCTCTCTAACTCACCGCCAGGGCAGCTGTTTCCAGGCCAACACTTTGACTGGGAACATCTTTCTGTGACACAGGATTCTCTGAATATTTTGCCACTGAGACCACGTGCAGTCGCTGAGCTCTGAAAGTGAGGTTTCCGTCAAAACATTTAATACAGTAAACATGTTACATTTTCGTTTTAAACCTTGTACCATCACCATATCTAACACATCTACTTCATTATACATTGCTGTCTCATTTATAATAGTTCAACATTTATAATAGCTCACCCAAGATTTTGCATTTTGTAAAGACAGAAAACTTTAACACTAAATAGCCAATGTTTAACTCTTTTCCATCATGTAAGTTTTTTCAGTATTGCCAATTTTCTTTTAGTTGGTCACCAATATTCCGATAACAAACTAACTAAAACATTAAATTTTAAGATTTACTGACAGTGCTGGGATGGCCCATTTTAAAGCTCATACAAAAAACAAGAGGACTGTGACAGTCCTGTGCTCAGATAACTTTACATGAAGTGGTCCCGTGAGCAAAATAATACCAAGGTCAGCTCTGTTTAAGACCATAATCACTGCTGCTAACATGTACATATCCCCTTACCAATTTTTCAAAATTTGACAATTTTCTAACAATCAAAATGAAAGCACCACCATGTAGTGAACAAATTTGGTGGAAATCAAGTCCATGTACATTTCCTATAAGTTTGAAGAGGATCTAAGGTACAGTTGAGGAGAAAAAGTCCCCAGGGACATATGGTTTTGGAGAAGAAGGTTTTAATGATTTTGTCAAAAAATGAGCAAAAAAAACCTTACAGTATCTTAAAATTACTAGAGCATGACCATTTGAACAACGTTGGTAGAAATCCACCCACGGTAGACCTTGACCAAGTTTGAAGAGGATCTGTCCACTGGTTTTGGAGAAGTGAAAAATATGAAATGTGAATGGTGATGACGTCAGATGACAGACAATGGACAACTGACCATCCTATAAGTTCAGCTGACTTGTGAGTCATTTGAGCTAAAAATGTCAACCAAAATCATGAGTAATGACAGATTAAGAAGTTTACAAACTTACTTAGAAGGTCCAACAGTGATCATTTCTGGTGTTTTGATGGTCGCTATGGAGACCACAATGACTCGCTGCTGGCTATCTCCAGGTAGCGCCACTGTGCCTGTAGAGACTGTGCAAGAAGACTCCACACCGTCCTTGCCCTGAATCCTGACAAAGCAAATACAGGTTAACCCTTTACCAGTCAAATTGCCCAAATGCAATATTGTTGACTGCTTTAATGGACTTTAAATTTCTTGCTAAAAGAGAACTTTTTGGTGAGAATTACAGATAAGATGTATCAGGACAGCTGGCCCCAGGACAACAGCTTTACTTGGCATGGGCTTAACCAAGGAAAGCTGTTGACTCAGCCTCATTCTAACCAGGAAGGAATTAAGTGACATTCCATTTGCATCCCATTAATCCCTGGCATCAAGCTAGCAAGACTTTATACGTTTTACAGCCTCTCTGTCTGCATTTATTTACGTACTCTCAGTCTTTGGCCTAAAGCAATGATTTTCACTGGACATTTCTTTGTCTTTTTTCGAACTTGTCCACACTTAATGACCATTGCAACAAGTCTCAGTAACGAAAAATGTGACGCTCAGAACACAACTTTCACACACAAAAGCCAGACAATACCATTATGATACAACTGCCATATAGACGTCAGGGTAACTCTTTCAGTGCCACATTTTGTACTGAGTCAACAGCTTTCCTTGGTGCACCCAAGTGTGCGGAAGAAAGCTGCTGACCTGGGCGATTATATTCCATGTAACTAGGCTGTACGTACTTGAATGAAAGGAACTTTTATAAGGCACATAAATTAAGCGCCCTTATCACAATTCAGGGCGGTTTGTGTTAAGTGGCTTGACTTTAATAGTGGCAGTTGGCACTGAAAGAGTTAAAATGTGAGGTATGTCCATTTACATTGACGCCCTGAATGAGGTAGCTATGGGAAGCTGACATATTATACGTAACTTGACACTGATTCTCACCGCTGGCAATTTCAATTTCTTTCTACATTTGTATCTCATTCAAGCAATATTTAACATCAGAAAAACGCACTAAACATACTTCATTCCTACATGTTACAGCGACAATTCAAGAACAGGTGGTTTCTCATTCTACCATGATGATCCACAAGCAGCTGTGTGTGTAACTTACTTTTTCAATTTTGTGGAAGACTGCTTCCAGTCTGAGGGGCCAATGTGGTCCACTGTTATGCTCAGTGAGGTACCCTGTGAACAACAGATAAGTTTCGAACAAAAATATGAAAAATTAAGAGCAATAACTCTTATGCATTTAATATATACAAGTAACAGTCAGCAAGTGGTAATTCAGTTCTGATCGTAGCTCCTTTTCATGTAATAGGGTCAGTTTATTTTCAGTACGCCTTGAGAATTTACCGTAATTTTTAGAGTTACAAGGGTTTGACAAGTCATTCACATTTCAACTGAACATTTCTAGTCTTGAATTCTCTGATGCCAATACATCATTCTGCAGGCAAATAATAGCTACAACTTTATTTTGATAACTATAGTACCCACCATCCCCATTAAAGCCCATCTCACTAAGAAGGCCAGCTTTACATCCATATGAATAATCTCTCTATGCAGTGTATCATTTTGACAACATTGCCCCCCCCCCCAAAAAAAGTCAACTCTTGAGGTAGCAGGAAATGCAAACTGGTGGCTTTCAGCTTTGTTTTTCTTCTGTTTTTTTTTTCTTTTTTTAGGCATTGGTTAGCCAGATGTGTTATGTATCTACTGTAAATTGCTTTAATTTCGCTGTACTCTTATTTTCACTTATTTCGCTGATGACACAAAACCGTGAAAATAGAATCACAGTGAAATAGTATTTTAACATTGTTTGAATAGGATGTCCAAAACTGAAATTAAAACTACTGTGAAATGTCAAAAATACAAAACCCGTGAAAATTTATACACGGGAATTTAAAGCAATTTACAGTATTCGTTGTTAAAATTTGGAACTGCTACCGAAGTTGTAAAGCACTAATAGCAAAGAAAATGTGCAGTAGGATTTGCCAATGCTACACTCAGTGTGCCTATGTTCACAAACAGTGCTCAGTGATGGTAAAATTGGCAAGACATACTTGTATTTTCTTCATTAAAAGTGCTCTGACAATTTATGACACTTCATTGCCAGATCACATAAAAGCCGTCTCGCAAGTCACATTTACAAATTTTAACAGATACTGACAGGAACTACAGGCCTACTCTCTGTCCCACATCTTTGTTGTAGGTATTTATTGAACCCTCAGAAAAGCACTTTATTTGAAACTTTAAGGGAAATCAGGCATTACTATCACATACATTGTATCCATTTCAGTTTTTAAACCATCCATATTCTGTCAATTACACTGCTACATGTAAGTCAGTGAGCCCCTTTGAAGTCCCCTCTCTTGCTTTTCCTGTTTGTGAAGCCTCAAATTATTATCCTGGCAGGAAAACTCAAGTGGCACAAAGATAGATTACACGTCGATAAAGGAGCCTCCTCTCCCCTCAGGAAGACCCAGGTGGGTCCAAACTTTGGGGGAGGCTCCTCTTTACAACTTTACTTCTACTTGTTGGTTCTGTTACTTTATACCATTTGAATAAAGGAAATAATAACAGTGGCTTTGCATTTAATTACAGGCATGTAACTAAATTCACCACTAGATGGCATAGTTATGCCTTCAAACAATCTGAAGTTGAACAGGAATGGGTCCAAGTTCCAGACAGCCATGACAAGGTGATCAATGCAAGGTCCCATTGTGATGTCATCACTTAAACCACCACCAGCTTTGACCTTGGTTTTGCACTGAGGTTGACATGGAGATGTCGCAAATCACAATTGATGCTACATTTCCCAAATTTCCATGGCGAGAACAAACTTGACAGTTTGCATTATAAATTAAACAAGCACATCATAGATAGACAGACAGACAGACAGACAGACAGACAGACAGACAGACAGACAGACAGACAGAAGCTATATTTTGTGAGGGTGACCTGGTTAGGTTAATGCAGGTGCACTTTCCTGATCTCCCCCAGGGCCCTCAAACATTCAATTTGGTTTACACAAAAGTCAAACTTCTGACCCTTTCTTTCTTGTTGACAGTATATAACTCAAACATTCATTCTTGAATCCGTCAAAAGTTTTAGAATGCTTTACAGCATAAGGTAATGGCCACAGAATACACAAATAAGGATTTCAGGTAATTTGCCCAGGGTTTTGGTAAATGAAGCCTCCTTAATTTGGCAAGCAATTTCTAGCCGCATACACCCCAAATTGTAAAACAGATATCAAAGTGTGGGAGGATGTACAGTTTTCTCATGTGGAATGGAAGGAAATGCTTCATCTTGTTTAAAGTGTTTACTATTCCTGCAATTTTTTGGCAAAGGACAGATGTATGTTTTTCTCATCATGTAAGGCATTTGTCACCATGAAGCCATAGTATTTTGCAGTTATCCACATTGTCCAGATAATACTCATTTAGTTTCACATTTAACCCTTAAAGCGCTGATTTAAGTCTGAGTCAACAGCTTTTCTCAGGTCACTCTGTGCATTGTGCGCACATACAGTAAAACCTCTCTAACCGAACACCTCTGTATACTGAACACCATTTCTCGGTCCCAAATATATACTTTCAATGTTATCAAACCTCCCTATACCGAACACCTCACTATACTGAACATTTTTTTCTGGTCCCAGGGGTGTTCGGTATAGGGAGGTTTTACTGCATACACAACTTCAGACATTTTCTTTTGCCTGTATATTGCTTACAAAAAAATCCTAGACTTCTGTAATCTATAGACTGCTACAATGTGGAAAAAAAGTCATGAAATCAGTTGCTGAATTCTATAAGCACTTACCGAAGGATTGTGCAGCATGATGTCCTGTACCAGAATGGAAGGCCTGGCTCTGTGGGCGTACACACGATTGGTAGCAGATGCACAGGAATTTGCCCCCTGTAATACATATACATTGTACATGACCCATCTTAGATGACATGATGGCTTACAGAGCAGTTTCACGACACAGTTCAAACCTTCTGTATTTTTTATTCGATCACTTTTGTCCAAGAATGATCGTATCCAAGCACCTAGATTTTAACAAGGTAAGAACATATAAGGAGTACATGTGTACCAGTAACTATGAGAATGACACATGAAAAAACAAATTACAACTGGAAAACAAAGATTTCCTTGAAGTCAGAATGGCATCTCTATCTGTAATAGCTTTGAAGATGTTCATCATTATTCAACACTTCAACTTTGTGCATCAGCCGAAATTTACATTATCTGAGCTCTTAATTAAAGACAGCACACATCATCCCACAGAGTTCACCTGTTGACTATTTGGAATGATATGCAAAACTTCACTGTAGGCACTATACCCATGCCAAATTTGAAGTTTCTGGCTTGGGCAGTCACCCCAGGGTTCATACAGCTCTACAGCTTTCAAATTCCAGGACTTTCCAGGATGTTTTATCCAGGGCTTCCCACTTGATTGATTTTTCTCTTTTGTGACTTGTCCTTTGTTTTGGGTTTCTATAGGGGGAGGGCAGGAGGTGATTAGGGTGACCTGACTGTTAGAGGAAGATGCTTTGGTAAACATTTAAAATTCAAGGATTTCTCAAGGATTTTATTGCAAAAACGTTGATTTTCAATGTTTTCAAGGCCTTGAGAAAGCAATAGCAAATTCCAGTACTTTCAAGGATTTCAAGGACCTGTATGACCCATGTCAGCGTGCGAGTTTAAGCTGACACAAAAATAAAGTGGAAAAATTGGCAAGAAAGAAAGAATTTGGGGAAAAAACAATATGTCTGTATTCACACAGACACAATTATCACCAGTCATCCTTCTTGAAATTACAACTTTTCTAGACTTTCACCGGTTTAATATGTAGCTGCTTGGTATACATACACAGTACCTCTAGTGAATTTTTAATACATCCATATTTTATTCATTGGTTCATGGAAGTATATACTTTACGTATGGTACATGATGTACATTACAATGCAAAGAGTGTACTTTCTATTGGACTGCTATTGTCCTACATGTGTTGCAAAAGCCAAGGTCTCTGAGGATTTTTCAACTTGTGCCAAGTTAATCCATTGCAGACTACAGTGGTAAGGAAACGCTAAAAAACAATGCAGAAACCACTGACCTCACAACAAGTATATCAATGCACTGTGTTTAAATACCAGCTCTAGCTATGAATAATCTGAACGTGCAACTTTTGTCTTTGGTCTCGACAAATAATTGGGAAAAGCAGGAACAGGTATGGAATGAAATAAGATTGTCACGCCGAATCTTTTCAACTTACAGTTTTGAAAACCTGGAACCTCGACACCTCCCCATTCTTAAAGTTTATCACAGTAGCTTCTGTAAGAAAAAGATCACTTTTATCATACATGTCCAGCATTGTACAAGTTTTCTTCTGAAAAAAAAAAATGGTTGTTGTAGGTGAAGCCAAGAGAGTCAATTATACAAAGTGTAGTTTGACAGTTGTGCCAAACCTTAATTTTTTGGAACTTTTATGCTCTTACTTGTACCTGGAAAGTAAGCACCGCAAAGTAAAATCTTAGCATCAGACAGGCAGGTATGCTTACAATCCCATATGCACGGCATTTAAACCAAATGGATCCATAATGGAAAGTAGGTGGATCCTAAAATTTTCCTTACATTATCTAAGTGATTCTGGTTTTTTTTTTTTTTGTTGTTGTTTTTTTTTTAGCTCACGTAAAAATTTGGCTGTTGTTTTGCAAAAAGTATTAACGTTGAGAGTATATTGATGAATTATTATATACCTGCTTAAGTTGACCACTTGATAAAAGTTACAAATATAGGGGGACATATTTGTTTAAATATTATAATTACCCAGTAGTATTTGTCCTAATTATCACATATGCATGATTGACACTCTTCACATTTTGTAAAGACAACAATTCTTTACCCCTTTCCCCCTTAACCTGAACCATCAAAACCCAGTTGGGGGTCAATGTTGTCCGCTGGAGAATTGCAGATGAAACAAATCAAAATAACATGACCCAGGTCAACAATTTGCCATAGTGATCAATTAATACAATGTGGCAGAGAATGCAGCCCACATGGGTGTGCAGTAAAATCTGTCTAAGTGGGCACCTCTGCTAAGTGGGCACCTGTGTTTAGTGGGCACTGTTGCCTGGCCCTGTTCCCTATATTTCCATATTAATGGACCTGTGCTAAGTAGGCACCTGTCTTAAGTTGGCACTTTTGCCTGGTCCCAAGGGTGGCCACTTAACACAGATTTCACTGTAATCTTAAAATCCAGAGACTGTACTTATACAGTCACACATAAACCCTTAAAGCACTGATTTAAGATTGAGTCAACAGCTTTCCTCGGGACACTTTGGACACATTGCCTGCAAAGTGTCCCAAGGAAAGCTGTTGACCAAGACTACTTTTTGCTTTAGACTGGGCTTGCTGCTATTTAAATGAAAGGTATCTTCACGAGGAATTTGAATAACGATTATATGTTTAACGGTAATGAGAAAACAACTATAGCCATGATCAGCACTTTAAGGGTTAACGAGATTTATGAAAATACTAATTCATGTATACTGCTGAGAGTACAAGGATCCAACTAACCTTTATATTGGTAGCCTTCAATATTTGTCCTGATAACAGGATAATATGGGATGGGCATGGCCAGAACTCGGTTATTTTTGACATACAGACTTTTCGTGCTGTCCACCGTTACTCCTATGTAACCATTGCCTGTAAAACAAAAACAAACGTATCATAAATTTTCGGGTCCAAACCATTTCAATGTTAAATGTCTGCTTCAATGCTTCTACATGTATTTAATACCTAAATGTTAAAAAAGTAAAACCTGTTTTGAGAGACGGCCCCTAAGACAGACCAAAAAGTGGTCACATAAGGCACATGCTCTCTCAAAAGAGGTGCAACAACCCGGGAAAGATGGCAAAAGAGACATGGTAAAACATGGTGTGAAAAGGCAGGTGGTCTTTCCTCACAGTGGTCTCTCAAAACAGGCTTCACTGTATGAGTATTTTGAATGAGAAATGCTGGCAAGCCCCTTAGTCAACAACCTTTCTGGGCATTTAAGTTAAAGACAGGTCAGTGACAATGGAACTTTCCATCTGAATTTTCGAGGCTAATGTTCCCTCTACAGCAGAAAGTTGAACGATAACAGACAACACCTGGAGGCTGAAATTAGAGTTACAACCTAGATGCAAAGCACACCAACAAAAACATAAGTAAAAAAAAAAAAAATAGGATAGCCTCCCCCAAACGTTTTGGGCCCTAGATGACCCCTCATCAGGGGTAGGGAGGCTACTCTGACTTTATTGAAAATGTGACATCTTTTTTAAGAATGGGGATTTGGTTGAGTGGATATGTGAGTTTCCCATTTCAGCTAGGCAACTGGTGCCAAAGGTTGCAGTTTTGAGTCCTGCTTGTTCCGAACATGAAATAAGGTGCTATAAAATAATGAATTTGAGTTTACATTTGTGTCTCACTAAAGTCCATATATGGTATTTCTCCATGTTGTCTGATGTGGTTGCGACATTTGTGGTCTTATTTCAATATGGTTTAATCCATTTGGCCCACATGCTGTAAAAATAGAGAAAAACCAAAGTCAATCTTCTGCTGGGGGGTGAGGGAGTCCATCATCTTCACAATCAGAATGATATTGGTCGGCTTCACGAGTCGAAATATTACCTCAAACATCGCAGCCACACCAGACAATAAGCAGAAATGGACAACAGAACACGTCAAGATTTTTTTTAAAAGATTTTTTTTGTTTAAAATATACTTTAAGCACCTTGATATGAATATATATATATATATATATATATATATATATATATATATATATATATATATATATATATATATATATATACACATATACAAATGCAGCAGATAAGGATTGGACAATATAATGATATTGACAAGTTATGAATAACTTTGTTTCTCTGTAAATGATCACTATGGGAAATATAGCAAAAGCCATAACCTGAGATCATCCATTCACTAATATGATGTCATAATAGATACCACATGTATGGACTTAAATCAGAAACAAACATAACCTCAGCCTCAGTGATAGTACCTCATGTCACTAATTTTCAATACAGTTGGAGAAGCCCCCATACCCCTGATGAAGGGCCATCTAGGGCCCAAAACGTGTCAAGGGTGGCTACCTTTTTTTTTAACTTTTATCATTGTCGGTGTCTTTTACTTCTGGGTTCTAACTTTAACCTAAGCCTCCAGATGTTGACTGCTATCCTTCAACTCATTGATTTTAGACTAGCCCCATGATAATGGACCCTGAATCTTCCAGAGATCACTCTGGGAGCTTTGAGTACCCCCCTTGCCCCCTTGACCACTGTCTTGTCCTGCAGCAGCAACTCACCTTCTCCAAGCACAGTTTAAATGCAGGTTCCCCCCCCCCCCCCCCGACATTTTGACCAGCCATGTAGTAGTCTTCACAGGAACATTTTATGAATGAGGCTTAGGTATTTCATGCTTGTTGTATTTACTATAAAGAGAAACCTCACGAACCCAAATCTGTAAGCCCACGTACCACAAGAACACGATCAAGTCTGATATTCAAAGAGTAAAGTCCTATTCCATACAACTCACTGAAAAACTGTAGAGTTCTAAATCGTAACAATTTATTTTAGGGACTGCACCACCATGAACTGATGGTTGGTTTTCAGTTTGACGGTCACCGCTACAGCAGCTTGGGCGAGAGACCAGAAATAATCCAGGGTGACTCACTTAACATGAAAAGTCAATCAACAACTTCTTGACTACTCTCATGAGAGAAACAGAAACAACCCAAGGAAGACTCAGTTGACATAAAAAAATGACCAGCAGCTTCTTAACAACTCAATGTGACACTGCATCACTATTAACTGAAGAGAAGGGTCTTACAATACTAAAAGTTGTCCCCTGAACAGTGCTGTCCAGCTGAAAATCTCTATAGCAAAATTTGCTTTACTAATAGCATTTTTTCCACTGCTTCAAATAAGAAACACTTAATTTTAGAGAAAATGTTTAGCAATTTTGATGAGCTTTGTAGCAAATTTTTGCTACAGTACTCCAGTTAGACAGCCCTGCTAAAGCAGACGCCCAGTTACCAGACTGAGTGCAGGTAGGTAAAGAGCCACCTGGTGACAAACACATGAACTAAGAATACAAGTTCAATGAACATGTGTAAATCTGTATGTGAATCAAGTTTAATTTATAAAGTGTTTCATCACTTGCTGCATCATTCTTGAATGCAGTCATAGTAACTATGTTTGTGTTCTTACCTACAAAAGGCAGGTACCCTGGTTGCTCGTTTTCCCCAGGACTGCGGCCAAAAACCACATCAAATGACTGGGACAAGTCTCTATATGGCTGCAGCTTCTGGTCCACACACAGCTCCAACTGATCTGATGAACGGTAATTAAAGAGAAAGCTAAATGTCTATCAATCATTTTCTAATCTTTGCAGCCAAATGCAGGAAACGTAAGCCTTTGGCTAACAGGCTAGTGGACAGAGACGTCCTTGCCCACACACCAATGGCACAAACTGACACATGGTCCCAAAATTTGATATCCCATCAAAAGTTTACATAACCCCGTCATATTTGCAAACTTGCATCATCTTTGGTACAGTATATTTATTATAAAATTTCATGCAATTCTGTTCAACCATTCTGGAGAAGTCAAAAATAGCATTAACACACAAGATAACAGAAAAAAAACTACAGTACCACCTGCTGGCTAAAATATGAATTACCTGACCCCAAGTGATCTGTATGCAATATAAGCCATGTAGTTCCTCAGAAGAAGAAAGTTTGATCCCCCCCCCTCCGAAAAATTTGCTTTTTCATCTTCATAAAGCTCACTGAGGCTCACAATAATAACACATTATGTTAATGTATTGTTAGGTTGATATTGTAATTTTATTACCATGTAACCATGGTAACTACAATGCACTTTATGAAGGACTTACTGCTCATGTGTCTTTGTGAATATTATCCATTATTAACATAAGCAGCAAACATTTGATGTACATGAAATCTCCTTTTTTCCCCTTTTTCTGTTATTAAGAGTAACATGTTATCAGTCAAAAGCTTTCCTCAGCACACTCTAGGCACAATGCACCCAGATTCAGGAACCCTGTTGCCTCAGTGTCCGGTGGGTTAAACATCACATGGTGGCTGAATCTCTGGAATTAGACCTGATTAACTCTTTAATTTTCAATTTTGGCCAAAGTCTGTGTGGTTTTTATCAACATAGCAATACCAGACTAATGTTTTGATTTACTCAACAATACTGGACAAATGTTCTGATCAACATAATAATACCGGACTATTAATGTTCTGATTAACATAGTAATATTGGCCTATAGTTATGATTAACATAACAATACCAGACTAAAGTTTTGATTGAAATAATAATACCGGACTTAAGTTTTGATTAACATAACAAAACTGGACCAACCTTTTGATTTAAACATTACCAGACAAATGTTTTGATTAACATAACAATACCAGACTAAAGTTTTGCTTGAGACAACAATACTGAACTAATGTTTTATTAACATGACAATACTGGGCTAGTGTTTTAATTAACACAATACTGCATTAATATTTTGATTGAGACAACAATATCGGACTAATGTTTTGAATAACAAAACAATACCAAACTAATATTTTGATTAACATTACAATACCAGACTTATGTTCCCAGTAAACCACCTTTTCATTCAAGTACCAGCATGCTAAGAGTTGCGGAGACCAGAAAGGTCCAGGTCAACAGCTTTCCTTGGAGCCCTTTGGCCAGCATGCTAAAGAAAGCTGCTGACTTACCCAAAAGCTGGCACTAAGTGAGTTAAGGGAGGGGTATTGCCAACCAAAAAGGCATGGATACTGCCAACCATAAGGCAAGGTATCACGGGAAAATTATGAAACTAACCCTGAAAAATGTCTACACATGATCCATGTGAGGACAAAAGGATCATTACACAACCTTCTATTTTGTTATTCTCTTCATCTTCTGTAACTTGTGACATTGGCACATGATAATCACTGCCTGGCATAAAATGACACACTTTTGCAGATTACCAGGGTTCTCAAAAATGGGAAAATTTCTTGCCTGCTGGCGACATAAAACATATGAGCAATTAAGGCGCCACATGTAGACCAGAACTGGACTCACCGAGCTTGATCCTGGTACGGTGGAAGGACGGCCATGACGGCCACAGGTAGAGGAGTAACATAAGCAAAACTAGCACTCCAAGTAGTATCTTCCGGGACCTGAAACACAAAAACGGTTTTTATTTTGGCACATAATGCACAATATTAATGAATGACGAGCTGCTGAAACGCCAGGATAGAATGCAAAGCTCCGGGTCACAATTAAGAATGCATGGGGTGGAGGGAGATAACACTACATGGTTTGTCCCTTCACAAGGGGCCAATAGTCTTCTTTTTTTTCTTTGCCTGAAATTCTTTGTTTGCTCAACCCCAACCCCAGGGAAGGGAATTTGCCTGTAAAGAAAGAAAGAAAGAAAGGAGGAAGGAAGGAAGGAAGGAAGGAAGGAAAGAAAGAAAGTAAGGAGGAAGGAAGGAAGGAAAGAAAGAAAGAAAGAAAGAAAGAAAGAAAGAAAGAAAGAAAGAAAGAAAGAAAGAAAGAAAGAAAGAAAGATTCCTAGAAAAACAATATGTCTTTGTTGGCACAGAGACATAATAATCTTCCTAATGAATGCTTTGAGCACTTACAAAATTACATATTTATAATGTGAAATAAATCTGAACTTTAGATCTTCATTTTTTACCATTAGAGGTATCTTTACAATACCATAACAAGAGGCCAATGATGGGCCTGATGTTCTGTTGATCATATACATTCTGAAGATCATTACCAAACAATCAGTTCCCGAAATGCAGTCCCTCTATGACCCAGTGAAATAAGTCAAAGTCATCCATACTATGTAATATCAAATTTCCACATACACATTTGTGGTATCGTTCACCTTATTCTTCATCAACACATAGAATTATGTGTCCTCTTCTTACAAGCTTTATGAATTTGTAAAAAGGTCAAGGTCACACAACAATTAAAAAATCAAACCATTGGCCTAAAACATACTTGGTGTAAATTTTGCAGTTCCATCTCAATTTATTAGCACAGTAATGAATTCAATGTGTTTGTATACCTATGATGTCAGTCCCGATAATTACTACTATGACTCCACGTCACAGACTTTTATCTGTATAACGTTCCTGTAATGATTTATGGATGTATGAACATGTAATTAGTACCATAATTCAAATTAATACAAGACCTCAGAGGACACTGCATTCACCATGTGGATCCACTTGGAAGTTCTTTGAGGTAAATGTAAACACAGTGTTGACTGTCAGTTCTTTCAACACTTTTTTTTTCTGCAGCAACCAGCCCATTAGGCCGCAGCTGGTATTATGTGGAAATTCATCTCGGACCATCACACTCCAACAGATTTTTCTTTTCACAGCATGCCCCCAACTTCAAGCCCAAACACACCCCTATAACTGTCAATGACAGTGATTGCTCTGGACATTGAAATTTCCGTGGACTTTGGGTGAATAGGCAACAGCCTACATTTATATATTGCGGGACTTCATAAGTGTTTTAAGACACAATGTATATGAAAAGTTAGAAAGCAGTAAGTAAAACAAAAGGTACAGAATGTTGTGTGCTTTCCTTTTTCTTCAATCTTTTCAGACTGAACTGTACTCTTTTCTTTTTCTTCTAGCTGATTAATCGTGTAAAGAACAAGAAAGTACTTTGACTGCGTGCCAGCATGCAAAAATAACCATTCCATAATGACTTGAATTGGCATGTGTTGGGGGGGGGGGAGGTGAAGAGTAAACATAATACATGAACACTTAATATCCATGGAAAATGTATGCTGTATTGTATCAACCACAGATTGAAAGCAAATAAATTACATGAACACACATACATGTACAAACAATTATTAACTGTAAAATCAGCCTAAACTTGAACACTAAAAGACCAAGTCAAATCTAACTGACGTGATTAGATCTTGGAAATCAGGGTTGGGATGTCACAGGAGGGACCATATGGTTTACTGGTTAAAACCTGGGATAAAACAGTTCTTGTATAAGTTTGTTAACATGTAGGTCCGTTGTGTTTGTCAATGCCTTCTTTCCTTTTTACATATAACATTTGGACTTTTACATACAGCCCAGGAAATCACCACGGTAAAATACAATACTGAATATTTTAAAAAACAAAATTACGTTTTAACACGTTTACTGCACTAGCAGCACACTGTGCAATTAAGAAATCCTAGGTCATAAAGTATTTTTGTTGCTGCGCTTCAGAAGAAATAGTTTGGTGCTCAATGTTCCACAGTAAACGCTGATGTGAAAAGGCTGTAAAACACATACCTTTTGATTTCATCTTGTTTAATTACTGTTGATTTTTAAAAGACTGCAGATGTGTTAATTTTAAATAAGATCTTCAGGGCAACCTGTATTCAGGATTGCGCAGGTGCACCTGTTGAGCCTTATGCAACAACACATTCATTTTACCCGCAGGGTTTGTCTAACCTGTACAGCTCGACCGTTAAGTGCCCACAATATGCACGGAGATCACAGTAAGGTAAAACATACTGCTACTGCTCTTATTCTTTCATCAGAAAAGTGATGCAGTGGTCCCTGTCTTGAGAGGCCACCTGGCTTGAAAGACCACTTTTGGCAGGTCCCTGCTATCTTTTCCATGTTATTGTACCACTAATGAGAGGCCACCCGTCTTGAGGCCATTTTTGGGCCTGACCTGGGGGTGGTCTCTCAAGACAGGGACTACTGTGGTTGTATTCTCTGAAAACCTACTGAGCTTGAATCATCATTATATATTCAAGATAAGTGTTCTTTACTTCAAGAAGTGCTGATGCCACCACTGGTGTATCAATCAGTACACCTGTTTCATGGCACACAACTTTGTTCTAAATGCGAGGATAAATTTCAACAATAGGTCTATGGCCCTGCAACAGGTAAGATTTCTAGCTATAGCTGTCTTCAAGAAAAGCTGTGGACACAATGTAGACAGAAAGAAGGAAGGAAGAAGGAAAGAGAATGGGAGAGGCAGAGAGAGAGACAGAGAGAGAGAAGCTTGGTTAGCGCTAACAGTAGCCAAATAAGCCAAATGCTACTAAAACTTCAAAATGGCAAGTAATAGCAAATGGCAACTAAAATTTCCCAAACCTTCTTTATTTCATGCAGAAATTTTACAGATTTCAAGTATGTGTAGGTCTTTCCTAGAAAAATTGGATTTTGACTACTAGTTTTAAAATCTTAGACTAGTGCTAACCTAGGTGAAGAATGTGTGTGTTTTCACACAGACATAACAACATGGCTGTATGAACAGCCCATGATCGGCTGACCTAGAGATTCATTACACTTGATGTTCTGTGAACTTGGGATAGGACACAACAGGTAGACACTTGTCAAAGGTACATCCCTATCAAATTTAACACAAATCTGGCCAAAATAATTGTAGTTATAACCATTACAAGAAATTCCCATGTTACACTTTCCTATTAAATTTTTTTAATACTTTCCAAAATAAAAAAAAAATTACAAAAATTCCAAAAATCACCTGAGCATGACCATTTGAATGAACTTGGTAGAGACCCACCCAAGGTACAATGCCACTAAGTTTGAAGTCAATCTGATGGACAGTTTCCTTGAACAAAGAAGTCCAAAATGTAAATTAGCATTAGAATGCCGATTGACTTACATTTAGTAATCAATTGGAAAGGTCCATTTACTGATAAGTACCCAAATTGAAAAAAATATAAAAAAATCAGGAATCCACAGCAGTGCCACCTGGTGAACAAGTTTGTTTCACCTTTTCACATGAAACATATTCACAAAGTTTCAACTTAATCTGAGTGACTGTTCTGGAGAAGAAGTTGAAAATAGCCAAAACACACAAAAATCATACAAAATACAAAAAATTGCAGCCCCACCTGGTGAACAAATAAAGAACTAGGAGTTCCCAGGAGTGTTCCTGTGAGATATCAAAGCAATAGGGAGAGTGTTTTCAGAGAAGATTTTTTGCCCAAAAAAGAACAAAAAATCATAAAAAATCCAAAAATCAATGGAGCATGACCATTTGAACAAACTTGGTAGGTACCTACACAAGGCACATCCCCACCACGTTTAAAGTGAATCTAGGTGACGGTTTTGAGAAGTCAAAAATGTGAATTGTGGATGGCAATGGACGGATGGACGACAGACCCTCACACAAAAGCTCAGCTGACTGCCAAGTCAGCTGAGCTAAAAATATGGTGACAAAGTGAGAGAACTGTATACTTGTCTATAAATGCATGTCTTTCAGTGACAAAGCACAAAATTTATAAAGTGTTCCTGTGAGTAATGTAGTCTATTGAAAGCATCATAAGCAAACACTGTGACTATATATGCCATATTGACATATCTATTATGGACCACAAATCAATAGGAAACTCTCTCCATGGAATATTTGATGCTCAGGTATTCAACTATTTAAACTGAACAGCTGTCTGTAATCTGATATTTAAAGTAAACCGCTTTTCAATTTTCCAATATAACTGATATTTCATGTAACACAGACATGTGGGAGCATTCAATGGTGACGTCACAGGTTCATTGGGGGCTTTGGGCACAAATTGTAAAGTGTTTATAAGTGAGGCATGTCCTGTGTGGGGCAGGCCTGAATATCATCTCCTTTTAACTCTTTTCCCCCTTAAACTGGACAAAGACGGCTGATGGACAAATGTCGTCTGTTTCAGTGTTTTCATCTAATTTCAAGAGTAATGAAAATTTGACTGAGAATTATACATGAGACATATCAAGATCACATGCCCTAGGTCAACTGCTTTCCTTGGCATGGGTTGGGCACTTGAGTGTTCAACCTATGCCAAGGAGCGATATTGACAGTCTCAATGCAAGGGGGCAGGGGTTAAGCAGAGCATTTTTGCAAAAATAATGCCCCCCACCCCCTCAATGTTAATTCTGGTTTGTAGGTGTCTTTGTACATGTTGTAATTATGGCCTTGAGGTTGAGTTGATGACCTCACAATCTAAAGGGGTCATCTGATGGCCACAATGAAACACCCAGTTAAGTTTGAGGAATAAGCAATTGTCAAGTTATTGATCCAACACATTTTTATTGTCAAGATGACAAGGCGCATGACCTTCATCCCGCTGCTTCTTAAATCAATAGGGGTCACCTGCTGACCAATGAACTAATTTCAGGCTCATATGTGTACAATCATTCTCTAATCATTGAGGAAGGAATAATGGGGAAGCATGCACACCAGAAGTCGCCTCCCCCCCCCCATGCACAATAAATACATGATCCAGACTCCTAACACTGTTTGTTACCTCATTGCCTGTCATTGAACAGAAGACCCCATGTGCCCAGTCTCGTGTTAACCCTTAAAGCGCTGATTTCAGACTGAGTCAACAGCTTTTTGCTTTAAACTAGGCTTGCTGGTATTTGAATGAAAGCTATCTTCATAAAGAATTTGAATCTTTTAATGATTATACATGTTTAACAGTAAAAAGAAAATGACTATAGTCATGATTAGCACTTTAAGGGTTAAGTTAATTACTTTTGGTCATTCTACCTTTTGACAATCATGCTTTGCAGATCAGGTTAGTCTGCATCAAGAATGCTGCACAGATTGGATTTATGATCCAGACATGACCAATAATTAAGTCGTAAGACTTCTCTCCCAGTGGTTACACAGAAAAAACATGCTTCTTTGGCCATATCTAGTACACATGATCTATGAATCAGACAAACATGTCATATATTTGTGACAGCTGGCATAATAATTAAATTCAGCTCTACCATCCAGTAGACTGGCAACCAATATGTGATTGCTGTCATAACTGTTAGTACGTCATAATATGGTTACATTGTCCATAGCCATGGTTATGTCATCCTGCCCTTTAAAAGGCCAACGTATCTTACGCAGCATTCAGTTTCAATTGAAACACAGAACACAGAGTTGAGACCAACTCCCTGTAAATAGTAAATATAAACATTTATGTTTACACATGGGTTGGATGGAACCGGCCAGGCATTTGGCACACCATGTATCTACTTTCATCAACACTTCCCTCATCTTTCTGTTGCTTCTGTACAATAAAGATATCTCTCATGATACAGATTTGTTTGTCTACCCCCCGTTTTGTCTGCTCTTACAAATTCGCCTAATGAGTTTGGTCTAATGCACTTTTACTGAGATTGTTGAAAAACAATGATGGACTTTTCCTGCTCAATTCCTTCCCTTTTCACTGTTCTTTTATTTGGTTTAAACTTAAGGATCTACATTTGGCAATAAATATGAGGATTTTGCTCGTTTTTCACCTTCAACAAGTCATTTGATGAATAGAACGGAACTTGTGGTGAAGTTTTGCATGTCAAGAGAAACAAACAGGCAATCTGTACCATTTTAAAGTGAATTTCATTCCTTCAGATCCATTTCTTATTCCAAAAGTTGTACTTAACACATGAATTGCAATTTTATATATATTTTGTGAGGCAGGTTAAAGCTGTTTGGAGGCCTTATTGAACCTGAAAAGATACGGACAAAATACATGTCTCATACTGAGTATCTGTGGTTGCTGTTGTCATGAGTTGGATAGATAGCCTAGCTT
Organism: Hermodice carunculata; assembly: GCA_964020975.1. Taxonomy (NCBI): domain Eukaryota; kingdom Metazoa; phylum Annelida; class Polychaeta; order Eunicida; family Amphinomidae; genus Hermodice; species Hermodice carunculata. Next base: position 18,904,049 of record OZ026612.1, on the reverse strand, counting down.
TTTGACCACTTTTAGCCAATATAAATTCCATTACATTCACTGGTGTGGTGGAGATATATTGATGATATTTTCTGCATTTGGACTCATGGCGAGACACAACTAATAGAGATGTCTCTCATTTAAACTCGTGCCATGAGACCATCAAGTTCTCCTCTCGTGTCTCCAACACCGAGATATACTTTCTCGACACTCTTGTCAAAATAGACTCACAACATAAAGCGTATACCACCCTTTATGTTAAACCCACAGATATGCACACATATCTGCACTCTTGGTCAGCCCATCACAAACACTCAAAGGAGGGTGGCCCATTTGTTACTCAGGGTCAAACACATATGCAGTAAAGCCACAGACTATGATGAAAATTTAAAGAAAATCCTGAAGCATTATTAGCCGAGAGATAATCCCACTCAAATACTCATTGATGCCAAAACAAAAGTGGACTCAGTAGACAGATCCACTTATCTGACACCCAGAACAACTGAGGACACTGGAGAAGGTAAGTTTTCCTTGACCACCACTTTCAATCCCACACTTCCTCCTATCAAACAGATCATCCAGAACCACTGGAGAATGCTTGAGGTCTCACCGCAAGCTGAAGCCCTAATTGATAAGGAAGTGATCTTGAGCTTTAAATGGGTGGACAGTCTACATGATATTCTGGTCAGTTCTAGAATCAGATACAAAACAGATATACAGTCTAATCTAGCTGTATCTGGCAAAAGACACAGTAATAAAAGGCAATAAAACCAATTGCAAATACTGCACCTGCCTTGATACTTCAGGCAGAGTGACCAGTACACAAACTGGGAGGACAAATACTGTCCCAAAGGGAGGATGCTGTCAAGAGTTCTTATCTAGTATACCTTCTCACCTGTGTAACTTGCAATAAACAGTATGTGGGTCAAACCTTGCGCCCCTTGAAAGATAAATCGCGAGAACACTTTTGTTACATCAGTAACAAGGACTTAACACAACCTCTGGGCATACATTTTGCCCATAGTGACCACCATGGGCTCCCTCTAAAAGTTCACATTTTAGAGTACAGCCAATCCATTATCCCCCTTGTCCAGAACACACTAGACAGTTGCCACTGGACGGGGAAAGACACTGGGAAGGTGCTAAGATTTCATGATTCAGAGCAAGTTTTTCCATGATTTCTCTGCTTCGTTGGGCACTAACCATTTGGTAACCGCACACACAGCTACTGTGTAGTCACACAGATTAAAGCTCCTGTCTTCAGGGCTTTGTGGTACTGTTGTATCTCTAATTCCAGTCTGAAATACACTCACTGACCCTGCAGTGTATTCACAATAACCTTAACATTTTAAAGTCTACTGTGATTCAAATTTGCTTGAGTCATCTCCTGCCATGACAACACTGGTCTCAGTAAGACCAAACCCCTGTGTTACGTAATCACCATCACGCGTTTTGCATAACAACAGAAGTTACCCCTCTGTTTATAAACAGGCTACTACATGTCGGTTCCTGACGAGTCGCGTAAGTAACATTCAATGGTGTGTATGGTCAGCGAATACATCTATCAACAAGAAGGTAATTTGGACTAAAATCCAAATGACATTGGATGACGAAGTGTTGTACACCCTGTTACCTATTATTCATAACGGGTGTGGACTAGACCGCTTTATTGAATTAAAACAACTTTGAAAGAGCTCCGACTGATCTATCCCATACTATTGGTCTCTCGAGCAGCGAAAGGCTACGAGCCTTCGGCCTTGGTTGTTTATCCTTTCAGTCCTCAGGGCATGGATCTCAAACACCTTGTAAAGGTCGCCAGGGATGGTGCTTCAGCAATGTCTAATGGTAACTTGTTCCACAGATTGATGACTCTGTTGGAGAAAAAGTACTTTCGTACATCAGAAGTGCACCTCTGTTAAAACATCTTTTTATCATGTCCTCTAAGATCATGATTTGGGAGAGAGAAAAACTTGCACTACAAGTTTTTCTGCCTCCAAAATCTGAACGCTGCAAGTTCAACAGGGGTCAGATTTGTACAGACCACGGAGATATTTATATGTCTCTACTATATTCTGCTGCTGTCTCCTCTCTTGTAATATGGGTAATTATGTATAGTTATCACAGAGCCGTAAGTACCTGGCCTCTGTTTTTTCTAATAAATCAATATCTTTTTTATGCCAGGAACTCCACACAGGAGTCCCGTATTCCAACATTGGTCTAATCAGACTTTGATACGGAGTTACAATCTTTTTATCTGTTAGCCAAGTTAAAGGGCCCTTTACTAAGCCTATTCTTTGGTTTACTTTTTTGACTCTTGTCAGTTACATGTTTCCGTGGTTGTAGAACTTCCAAAATCAGTTTATCGTTTTGGTTGGTTTTCCTCATGTGGGAGGAAACTTTGAATTGGGGGTTCATGTGTCAAGGACAAGATAGACATGAAGCAGTCATTTTGGATCTCAGCTTTCTCAGTATCTTCACAGACCTGCTCACCATTTTGTTCTAATGAATCAATGGTTGCTTTGAACCAGGTGAAATGTCTGGTGTAGTTCAAGAAGTGCTTGAGATCTTTTTCTACTTGATCTACCAGGTGATCCTCATGGTGAGATTTTGCCTTTAAAAGCTTGTCTTTGGCTTTAGTCACTTCTTGGTCAAAGAGAATCTTATCCAACTCTAATTTAGATTCTTGGTACCTGACCCATTGTTTCCTTTCTTGGTTCGGAGCTTCTTTGGAATATAATCTGGATTTTGGAGCTCTGGGTTTAATTTATTTTTTTGCAAAAATGCCCTTTTTCTTTGGTGGGGGGTTCCCCCCACACCCCTTTTTCGTATGTGGGGGGTACCTCCCCATAGACCCCTTCGCACTACCTCTGCTGCTACTTTGTGGGGGAGTGGAACCCACACGTCCAAACCCTTTCCCGTAGCCCTCCTCTCTTACCGTCTAAGCTAGCGGTAATTGTTCGTGATCCGTGGCATTCATGCCAAACTTGAAAGCTCCAGTGAGAATACACTGCAAGGAGCACCATCTAGCGAGAACCAGAAGCACTACTAGACCAATAAGCATGAAGACGACTATGGAGGCTACGGGTACCATACTAAAGTGGAAAATAACTAATCTAGAGTACATGGATGCTATTAACAACTGATATCGCAACCTGCAATAGTTTCTAGTTCCTCTGCAAAAGTTTCTAATGACACATGCCATACTTTCACTTCTAAACACCTGGACCGTATTCGAAAGAACAACCTATGGTTCTTATGTAGGAAAGTTCTAAATTTTGCACATTTTTTATGGGACATCTAGCGCTGTCACTTCACTTGAAAGACCGATATTTATACGAGTAACGATGGATCCTGAAGGCTCAAGGAAGTCTTGCATTTATATGTGCACTTGGTTCACCATTTAATCAATATTTATAGGATTTTCAAATCACGAGGTGGGCTGTGTTGTCTGTTGAGCATATACTGATATAGTCTGTAGCAAAGTGTCAATGAATGGCAATTGACACTGTCTTTGAGTTTGACAGAATGGCAATTGACAGGACATATTTTCAGCCTACGGCTCGGGCCAGCACAAGGCCACGGTGTCACACTCGATAAACATTTCTTCCCAGTGCTGACGATGCAACAAGAAAACGAAGTGTCATGTTTGTAGTGAACCCGTTGTGGTCACTGAGTAACTGCCAGTTTGTATCGCTTTACTGAGCTCCAACGTGGCAAACTGTCAAGTTGCAAAGACTGTGGGCCACCAAAAACCAAGCCAAACCAGAAAGATTATTGACCAACCTGCTGAGGGATGCAAAAAAGTTCTGTGCATTAGTCTTGATCCACATTTGAAAAAGTACTCTCTTGCATGTGCCACCACATAACAAAAGTGTTACCGCGAAATATTTGATTAATCTTAGCAATACTCGGGCAATCTGAGTTGAATACGCGAAAGCCTGCATGCCACCATGTTTTTTTCATAATAATACCGCACAAAAATTGGAGAACTAAAAACAAATTTCGTCTGATAATTAACAAATTCATGCAGATTCCTTGGGAGAAATACTGATGGGAGATATAATCAAACTGATTGATATTGCATGTAATATATATTATTTTTTTAAAACGGAAGAAAAATTATCAGCGATAATGCCATTTACTGCGAAATATGTTGCCGCCATATTGGATGTTTTCCAGCAACAGGACGCCAAGTGGAATTGACTTGCTGTCAGAATGATTTGAAAACAAATAGCGAGTTAATAAGGGGCTATTCTTCATCGGCAACTTGTCACTGACACTCCAGGTAAACTGTCAGTTGCTTAAAAGGTACAATGGCATTTTTTGCATGTATATTATTGAATTTGCAAGCTATTTTTGCAGGAATGACATTGACATGGCTTAGTCTTACTAGACTTAGACTTAGTTTCAGTTTCAGACTTCAGTCCATTCATTGACATTGATCGACATAATCTATACTTGGTATACTTTCTCAGTTATCCCTTTAGTCCATAAGCAGGGATCTCAAATTTCTCATAAAATTTAAATGCAGGGAGGTTGTTTAGAATCCACCACCCGATTCAGTTGGTGAGTACACTGACAAAAACTGTGCTCTTCTTTGGTAGGGGGGGTCCCCCCACACCCCTTTTGTTGTGTGGGGGAGACCCCCCCCCTACACACACACCCCTTCGGGCTTCCTGTACTGCTCCCTTGTGTGGGAGTCGAACCCACAAGTGAAATCCTTTCCCTTAACCCTCCTCTCTTACTGCCTGAGCTACCGAGGACTGTTGCCAGTGTTGGTGATCTGTGGTATTCTTGCCCCACTTGAATGCTCGAGTGCCTAAGCATTGCAAGAAGAGCTATCAAGTGAGAACCAGAAATACTACTATAGCAAGATGGCACTCACTGAACACTGTACCCCACTGTACAAAATGACAATTACATACCTTCTGGTTTAATGTCACTAAAGAGGTATTTTTAGTTCACTCATACATTCGTAGTGTACAGTACACCATATTTATAATATGGAAATATATATTGAACCTAGAATGTCAGTGGAGCATTTTTGTTTCTGACTTTCTTACCTGTTGTCAGGTTGATGGATGTATAAATCTCTTTTGAAGATTGCAGTGCATGCGACACATCAGAATGTTCGAGGCCGTCCATGTATTTAACATATCACATGGTGTAAATATGATAACTAGGCAATGTCTCATAGACTGGTTCCCATTGGCATCTGGCGACTCACCCTTTTAACGACTGGCAACCAAAATATAGAGTGAGATTTCCTTCCCAGTAGAAGCATGGTTCCCAGAAAAACGATGTAGTTTATCATTGGTAATCTATCAAATTATGAGCAAACCAGTCCACTTTAGGAAAAGTGGTGGCCGCCATTACCATGGATTTTCAACTCCATAAAGCACTGTGTGTATCAGATCATGTGTAAGGTTATGTTGATTTCTATTCAATTTTATTCATTTTTATTTAACACACGGGTTATCTATGGTGTTCGCTCAATGTCCTGACTTTTAGCCCAATGGCAAAAGGCTGGTTTGCGGTGCGCAAGGTCCTGGGTTTGATATCCTGCAGAACCACAAGCACAACATTGGTGTGGGTGAACACGAACGCATGCCAACAGGCCACAATGGCTGAGGGTGATTGATCCTTGGGCATAGGCTTTGGCAATCTGGGAGTCAAAGGGACAATGACTTGTGGGGTTGTGCTCTTCTTGGCTGGAGGGAGGTCAGACAGGCAACCTGTGGTGTCAGTTCAGTGCTTTCACTGGGCATTCCTTGGTCCTTAGGAGAAAAGGAGAAGGAGTGAGTAGTGAAAGCCAGGCATTGCTTAGCCAGACTTGACACGTAATGGCAAAATGCTGGCTCTGGGTGCAAGAGATCCCAGGTTCAATACCCAGCTGAACCACAACATTAGCGTCACCTATCCTGTATGTCTGTACTTAATTATGGCAGCAATAGTATGCAAAATGACCCTGGCCACACTGCTTACAGTACAAGTGTATGAAAAACTTTAAGGTACAAAATGTTCTACAGGATTTACAAAATACTGATTGGCAACCAGAATATTCGTGCAAAGGCCCAATAAAGGTTTAACTTTATTCATGACAAAATTTAATGAATTTCGGAAATTACATGCCCACCTCCACATACAGACAATAAGTACTGCTACACTTCAAGTCCACATGTATACTGTACATATTCCACATGTTCCAAGTAGATTTTCTTGCAAACAGTGAATAAAATTAAAGTTGAAATTGAATTGTTCTTTTACTCTTGTATGCAATTGTTATTGTAAGTTCTGTGCATGAACGAAAGGGTGGAACATCAAGTTCCAAAATAGATTTATACATGTATCTATCCTCAACAACTGATGCCAGCTAGGTCACTGGCTTCATGCTGGTTCTGTCATGAATAGATGGCACCACAAAGTTGAGTATAGCCCTTGCCTTGACATGAATATTACACTACCAAGTGCCGTCGAGGCTTGAAAAATATGGTTGCTGTGCCCTTTGGCTACAAAAATCTTGCTGGGATGCTAATTTCAGTTCACTCTTCAGAGACCCCTGCCAGGCATAGCATTTTCTTACCTCATTCTGACTGGAAACATCATTGTGAGGAGGGGTACTTGTGGCTCAATAACAACAGGTTTCTCAGTTAATATTGGGGCAACACTTCACATGAAGGATTTTTTAGCTCTGCTGACCATAGGTGGCAGAACTCATGGCATCACTCAGGTCTTTCATTCTATCTGTCTGTCTGTCCATAAACTTTTTGCTTGTGAACTGGATACAGTCCACAGTTTTCAAGATAGCCCCTTATAACTTTCAGGACTTATAAAGTATATAAAAATCTAGGTCAAGTTTGATATTGGTTGCACCACCTACGTTATGTCATGTATGGGTCAACGTGTAAAAATGAAATTTAGTGGGGTTGTAGAGGAGGTCAAAATCTCAATTGCTTGTGATATTAGAGGCGCCACCTATAATTTGACAGAAATTATAAGCCAAAAATGTGTTGAAACGTATGACATTCCACATCTCAAAAAGTAATTGAGTTAGACATTTTGAATTTATAGGATATTTAGACCATATCCAATGCTAGTATGTTATGTAATGTAGGTGATATTGATTAATTTTAAGAGTGAGGCAAATGATGCCAAATGTGCCACAAATGGGTATTATAAACGTGAAAGTTAAATATTGCATAATATGGATGATCTTCATTACTTTTTCAAGATTGTGGAGGCAATACATTTCAGAAAATGATTTTTGGTGATAGTGGTCATTGGAGAATTAGGCCCATGGGCTTCTTGTCTTACTTGTCCCACTGTACTTTTTTTTCTACAATTTGGACTAGTAGTAAGGTAAACCTGTATTAAGCTTAAAGTGGTCACTTGTCCTGTCTGAAAATTAACTTGTGCAGGACAATAGGACCTAACCAAAAGCTTCATTGCTTTATCATCATAGTGGTGTGTTCCATTCTTCTGGGTAGCATGCAGTGGCTGCTTAGTGTTGGCCAATTGTACAGTCCACCACACATACTGCCATAAATTTAAAGTAATGAATCCAGAAATGTAGCAGACAGATGATATTTTGAAAGGACCATTCCTCTCTATTTTGTCAGGTATAGACTGCAATGACGATTTGAATACAAGATACCAAAGCTAGGTTAGCACTAGGATTTAAAAATTAGTTGCCAAAATTCCAATTTTCATAGGAAAGACCTGCACAGACTTTATATCTATTAAATTTCTGCACTAAAGTGAAGACTTTTGGGGAAATTTGGGTAGCCATTTGCTTCAATTGTTCGCCATTCTTAAGTTGCAGTAGCATTCAGCTATTTTGGCTGTTGCTAGTACTAACACAGGCCAAAGCCAGACCGTACAACTAGAAACACATTTTGCTCTTGAAAATGTTCCATTGTAAAATTCTTAAAAGAGGAAAAAAGGTTGCGCCGTAATCTTGTATGACATATGACCATATTGAGGCAAACATGGAATAAGGTGCATGAAAGGCACTGTACATTCACATACTAGTTACTTGTTAAATTTCATTATGAGTGCAAATACTTTGAATGAAAAATATGTGATCAAACCCATCAAAATAGTATACCCTAGGTCAAAAAGTTTTCTTGACACAGGATGGATGATCAGTTAGAAACTGACCTTCATGAAGGAAAGCTGCAAGCTTGCAGAGCCTCCAAATCTACCGTCTCAGCGGGAGATCTCCTGCTTTTTCGTACTTTTTTTACAAAGTCTCTCGCTCTCCCACTTTTTATAAAATGTCTCCCTTTTTTTGTAAAATCATGAAAAAAGTAGCATTATTCCTTTGGTGACTGTAAAGTTGTACTGCTTTGCCATGTTGTGCTATACATGTATGCCCGGAATATGTCTGATGGTGCTTAAAAGATTCAAAATACAGGCACTGAAGGTGCAAATTTAAAATTTTTCCTGGTGGAGCATGTACTCAGACCCCCTGAGCTATGCATCACACCTTCGGCACTCTCCCTCTCGCTTTTCAGTACCTGCAGGAGGGAGATGTCACAGTTTTAACATAGGCCTGCTTGGAGGCTCTGGGCTTCGGGCAAAGGTTTAAAGTTTGAAGTGCTGTCTGTGTAACATTTTATGATGTTCGTTTTTAAGGTTACTTTCATTGGCTGTCAAGCTGGTATTAACAGAGAATCTCTCAAGATGTTGGTCCCTATATTCACACTCAAATTGAACCACAAGATCAATCCCCGTATGGCTGCAATGGGGCGTTATGATGGCAGACATCCATGCTTAACTTGTGCCACCACAGCTGGTAAGGTGAGTCTTGACTTACATAGAAATAAGTTTTTAGAACTGCATTTGTATGAAACAATCCCTACATCTATAGACCCTGTTCAAAATTTAAATTATGTGGATATTCAGTTTGGCCATCAAAAATCAAATTTACAAAAGGTTTTTTATTGTTCGCTATTTGTCTCTCTCAGTTAATGGTATAAAATCAAATGTATGTTTTAATATTTTAATCTATTTATACATGAAAATTACAGAAGAAATCCTGTGCTTTATAGCTTATCACATAGTTGCAGCTGTAACAGACCCCCAGCACCTGTTTCATCACGAGACCATGCAGTGTAAATAATAAAATTTTGAATGTATCACTCATTTGTATATCGTAAGAAGGCAAACAAAACAACAGCACATTTTTCAAATTAAAAATTTTATTTTAACATTGAATTTCCAAATCAGTTCCATGTGTCCACAGTTTCAACTGCCCAAACAGCAGGCAGTTCCACATATTATAATTTGATTTAAATTTAAACTCACACTTGTCTAGTTCTGTGCATCTAAGCTGCAGTGCTGTCTTAACTTTTCTCGATAAGATGTTCCAAATTCAAAATTCTGTTGGCCATAGAATTTATCACTCTGCCCCCTCTGCTGGCAGCTATATTCAGGGCAATATTTATTATAATTAGCTGGCTGGCATTAGGCAATTAGCCATAGGCTAACACATGTGGAATTTGGCTAAAATGATTTACAAGCTTGAAAAATTGACTAAAGAAATTTTTGGTATACTGTGGCTTCAAAATCAGATTTACTGTTCTATCATTGAACTGCCACCTCTAAGATGTAAAATGTTTAAAAATGTGAGCTGACTTTGGCTAACAAAAGTTTGGTTAAAAGATTTATGTGATTTTAGCTAAGTTGGTTTTAACACAATCAAATCCCCAATGCAAACCCAGAATTAGGGGATCTTCTTACATCTCTGATTGGTTATTGATGAGTTCAGTTGCTAGCAACCATTTAGAGAGTGATTTCTTATCTGTGATTGGGTATACAGGAAAAAAGCCCATGTGCTTGCTATCAAGCCTCATTTTGACCCTATTCTTCCTAAATTATCGAACCCATTGTTCTCATATCAACCCATTATACATGAATGATAACCACGGCTGTATTTACACCAGAGTGGTTATGTATATACAGTTTAGCCCGTCTAAAATTTAACAGCTAAATGCATTTTTTGTGTTGCAAAGTGTTGTACTGGGGTTTGTAAAAGATTTGCAAAAAGTTGACAAAGGGTTTTATATATATATATATATATATATATATATATATATATATATATATATATATATATATATATATATATATATATATATATATATATATATATATATATATATGCACAGTGCCAGTGCAAAAAATTCCTGGGATTGCCACATTGTGTAACTTACATGTAGTTTCTCCTCAATTTCAAATAATGGAAGCCTTTAATATTATAGCAGTAATCAAGCCTGGCAAGCTAAAAGTAACATCAAAGGTCAATATTTGTGACACAATAATGGGATAAAAAAAAATTGTATGTGGAGTCCACTAAGAGAAAACTTGGTGGTGTGCTTCTATTAGGGCACATGCTACAATTGGAATGATTACTGTTTTAATTTCTGAACCAAATTGGTGGAAAATTCTATTCAACATTTTATGCTGGGATCCACCAATTTGGGTTTCCCAACCTACTGCATTTTATCATTACTTGCATTCCATGTCAATCTGATTAAAGTTGGTGACCACTGCAGTTTAATATATATATATGATGCTCTTTACTACCGTATTCACATATGGTAGTAAAGATCATCTTTAATACCTGAGAGACCGTATATCATTATAAGACCATCCTGCAGTAGTACAGTACTAGAGTCTATTTCTCTGGTACTCATACCTGTATAAAGATCAGGTGCAATATGGCAATATGATACCAGCTTTTAGCTCTGCTGATATGTCAATAAGCTGAGCTTCTGTAGTGTGTCTCTCTTTCCATCCATCCATTCATCGGTGTCCACAAATAACATTTTTGACTTCTCCAAAACCGCTTGCCAGATTCCGTGCAAACTTGGTTTTGATCTGCTTTCAGTGGGTCTCTGCCAATTTCATTCAAATATTCATGATCCGGTGAATTTTGGATTGTTTATGATATTTTCTGTCAAACTTTTTGGCAAATCTTTTAGAGAGAGAACTGGCAGTCGTGAACTTCAGATTGATATCACACATCATAACTGGTATAACATGTATCCCCTTATAGATATTTCCTAATTTTGATAATTTGTTGAAAATCAGAAAATGACTGCACCATATAGTGACCAAATTTGTTGGAAATCCTATTCACATACATTTCAAACAAGTCTGAAGTGGATCCAAAGGACGGTTTAGGAGAAAAGTCAAGAAAGTGTAATTGCACAAAACATTCTTTAAAAAGCAAAAAGTGATTGCAGTTAAGGTCTAGAGGTCCCCAGAATTGTCTCTATCCACTTACAAAGCAATTGGCTGAGTGCTTTTAGAGTTCTGAGCAGATTTTTAAAGATTTCAATCATCATAACATGGGGACAGTGTTATCAGGTTCATATCATTGCTGTCTCAAGTTACTGGGACTGTCTAAACATGTTTCTATGACCGAAGTTTACAAGAAGGCAATAGCGTGGAATTTATCAGCCATTTTGGATCATTTACATTCAGAAACAAAACACAGATGCATGAAGCCACTAGCGGTAGCATTAGAACTCATACAAATTTCACCAATACATTATCATCAAAGAAATTAGCATGACATGTTTGTGTTGTTGAATTTTATTTACAATCTTTAGCAAATGCATGGATATGACAACTCAGCTGTACGCATTACCTTTTCCACCACTATAGCAGTCAGTTTTCCGATAGTACTTTTCTGTCAAACTAGAATAGACTTCCTGTAATCTTTTTCGTGCCATCGCCACATTTAAAATGTCCATATGAATCCCGTAATGTATACAGACACAACTCAATTTACAGTTACATGTGACTGTCGCCATTCTACATTGATGCCAAACACTGGTGGGCAGAAGTGCTTCGAAAGAGCATATATGCAAGCATCACAACTTTCTATTGGAGCATGTGACATATGAAAATGAGGCAGTTTTGCAATTTGCATAGTGATGTCATTTTCAGCCAATAGAAAACTGTGGGTGATGTCCAGTTTTTATCAACAAATATGATGTTTTTAAGCATGTTTTGACCCAATCAAATTACATCTAACTGATGAGATACTTCCTCAAATGAATGGCTGAGATTCAAAGCTTCAAAATGAACAATAGTAAAAAAAAGCGGGTAAACAGGAAATTATCGCTGTTTGTCAGGCCATCAGAAGAGCACAAATATACCATGGTTTTAGTGATTTTTGCACAGGTTTACTGCTGGGACTGTCTCAAAATGACCGTACATGGTACATTTAAAACCCCTTTTTCTGATAAATTGTGCACTTTTAATCCAGATTTAGACATAGAATGTAATTGTATTGGGTTATTTGGCAAACGAAAATGCCACACGTGTGTCACATTTTCTGTAAAACATTCCTACATGTTGCAAAGAACATCATTTTTTTTTTGCATCAAAGTGTTCGTGGTTAAAATTTGTTCAGTGTTGTAGGGGATGTGAAGAAATTTATGCAGTATGAATAGGGTTATTGAAAAGTGAGCAAATAAATGCATAAATCATTTGAGAGTGACCATTTGATGAGAATAAGTGTGGGGTGGGTGCAGTGCACCCAACCCACACCAAGGAAGGCTGTTGACTCCATCTTATGTTAACCAGGAAAGAGTTAAAAAAGGGTGATCTTGATATTCTGAAGTTCACAGGACCACTTTTTGCGTTTGCAAGGTCAACTGAGCACAGGTATGTCACAGTACTCTTGTAGCTGGTATTAGGGGTGGTCATAAATGGCAGGTACTACTGCACATGAGAAACACACATTTGTTGAGAACATGAAAACAAGTGTGAAGTTTACCTAATATACATGTAGAGTTTTTTCTTTTTTGTAGGTCTTCATCCACAATCCCCACACAAGGTCACAGAGAGGAGGTCGTATGCAAGCAGGTACTGAGAATGACATTAGTCTGCTGAACATCAACCAAGGAGTGACCGCAGTGGCAGCAGGTCCACTCAATGCTAACTCCAACCATGATGTCCTTATCGTGGGCTCCCAGACCAACCTACTAGCGTATGATGTAGAAAATAATTCTGATCTATTCTATAAAGATGTGAGTGCTTTTTGAACATGAAAATATACACTTCACAACAGGAGGTATTCATAAGTACATGTAACTGTGGTCATGTGCTGCCCTCTGTCCTGCAACAAGAAACTCGACAGGAAGGAGGGCAGATTCATGTCAATTTTAGTAGGGCAAAATGTGCTTTGTATTAAAATGTAGCAATCGGAGAAAGCAAAAGTCTAAGTAAAGCCATTCATGTGGCTCAAAACATAAATAGCTGCTTAAAATATTCAGAATTTTTCATTTGTTTAGCAGAAAAACTACAATTTTCAGATATTTTGGTGACAAAATTAATGAAAGTGCCCATATCATGGTGGAGGCATAGTTCTGTAGCATAGTGACATGGGTAGAATGAAGAGGTCCACAATGACTTATGAATATTATTCCTCCTATTGTGAATTATAATTTTTTAACTGAGATACATTGCGGGGCAGCATTAAAAGTGTTCACCTGGGATAAGATAATTCACTGTGTGTAGGTTTTTTCTCAGGAAAATATGCACAAATGGAAAATTCAACTTAAATTCCAGTCTGAAAGATTAATAAGTGAACACACAAACTTTTATCAAAGACATAAATATCCCATTATGGAAAGCGTACAGGACTCCATTCTGATTTCTGATAGCTTGTCAAAACAATAAGTATGTTGTATATAGGTAAGTCAGGGCTTGGATTTAAGGATTTTGGCCACTTGAGCAAGGACAAGCTGGTGAGAAAATTCACTTGTCCCCCTGACAAACTCATTTGTCCACACAGAATCTAAAAAGATATTTACTTGTCCCATATTTTTGCAGCATAGGCCCTCAAATGCCAATTTATCAATTTGCTCATGCAGACCTATCCATTCTCTTAATTTTTTCTATTTTTTTTCTTTTCATTTTTATTTATTTATTGTCCTTTCATTGTGTTTCACATCTGTAATATTTGAAAGAAATTCACAATAACAGTCTGACAATTATCGTGTTGCATTAGATAGACCCCCAAAAGATCATTTGGTCACATTCCATAAAAATTTTTAACAGTGTTTGTATTTAAAATGTTTGATTTTGAAATCAATTTATTTTGTGAAGTGTTGGTTTTTTATGTTTAAGATAGGTCTGTTTTAGTCACAGAATGATCAAAGATAATCTAGCACTTCTCTTTCATTAAAATATTTCATTTAACTTTCTTCACACCCTTCTGCCCAAGCTACCAAATTCCTCCAAAAAAGCTATTTTTACTTTCTTATTGTACTTTATTAATAATGAATTTATTTAACATGGCATGAATGCATGTGGTGCTTTTGATGGCTTACTGATTAGTTTGTCATCTGGTGTCAATTTGAGGAATTATTAAGAATGCCATAAATATTGAATTGGCTTTTATTGCATCAAGTGCATACAAAGTCATTTGTACACTAAGTGCCCAACCTATCCCAAGGAAAGCTGTTGACCTGAGGCAAATGATCTCAACATGTTTCATCTACAACTCTCATGCAAATTGTTTTTCATTACATTGAAGCAGACATTTGACCACCAGCCGGTTTTGACTGGTACCAGTGGGGAAGAGTTTAACTCCTTGCTGAAAGGGTGTTGTTTCATGAAACATGCCTTTGTTAACATGCTATAAAAATAAATCCTGGGAGGGCTGTTTAGCAACTCTCTTCAGCTCTCTCTCTAGGCATGGGCACAGCGCTGTCCTCGGGGAAGTTCTTGACTATGTACAGTGTGTAATATTAGTAATTGATTTATTCATACCAAGAAAAAGAAGCAGGTGACATTTAAGACACTGGACCATTTCAATAAATGATGACAAAGCCAGCTACGTCAGTGGTAGGCTTCTGACAGTGAAAAGATAAAGATAAAAACTTGAGTCTGTGCAAACAGGATGTAAAGTATGTTGCAGATAGTTTTTTATTTTTGGTCTGATTGTAGACTCCTGATGGGTCTAATGCCATAGCCATTGGATACTTAGGTTCCATAGAGTCTCCCCTTGCCATCATTGGAGGCAATTGTTCCATACAAGGTTATGACTTTGAGGGAAATGATCTCTTCTGGACAGTAAGTATTTGTTTATATGTTTACTTCGAGGGGGGGAGGCTATTTATAGCTATGCTTACTTACTTATACAGTAGTGTATTAACTGGGGATGAAACCTGTCCAAAGCCATATTTTGCATCACATGATTTATATTTTTGTGATTGTAATTCTAGCTTTTGTCAAAATATGAGTTTCTTATGATTTTGAAACAAACTTATACCAATGTAAATATATTTTATGTATTGTTTGTGTTTCAATGTCTCTGCAACAAACTACTGCCATGTGGAAAATAAGACTATAATGTCTTATGATATTAGCACTTTTATTCTGCCAAGATCTCATACAGGTTGCTCTATTTATATGTTACAGTAGGGTTTGTGATTGTTTTTAATTAAATGTACTTTTTATTATGGGCCACAAGGCTGAAATATAACCTGCAAGTTATGTCTCCCCGTGCAACAGGGGAGCATAGTGTTTTTGCATCCGTTTCTGCTTCTTCTTCTTCTTCTTCTTCTTCTTCTTCTTCTTCTTCTTCTTCTTCTTCTTCTTCTTCTTCTTCTTCTTCTTCTTCTTCTTCTTCTTCTTCTTCTTCTTCTTCTTCTTCTTCTTCTTCTTCTTCTTCTTCTTCTTCTTCTTCTTCTTCTTCTTCCTCTTCCTCTTCCTCTTCCTCTTCCTCTTCCTCTTCCTCTTCCTCTTCCTCTTCCTCTTCCTCTTCCTCTTCCTCTTCCTCTTCCTCTTCCTCTTCCTCTTCCTCTTCCTCTTCCTCTTCCTCTTCCTCTTCCTCTTCCTCTTCCTCTTCCTCTTCCTCTTCCTCCTCCTCCTCCTCCTCCTCCTCCTCCTCCTCCTCCTCCTCCTCCTCCTCCTCCTCCTCCTCTTCCTCTTCCTCTTCCTCCTCCTCCTCCTCCTCTTCCTCCTCCTCCTTTTTATTGTTGTGTCCGTTGCGGACACGATAACTCGAGAAAGATTTGACTTGGGAAGTTGAAATTTTTTGTGAGGATGTTTCTATATAAAACCTTGCTTGGGATTGCAAATGGGTGACCTTGACCTATTTTTCAAGGTCACATGGGCATGGCATGTAAAATTGAGGCGGACGCAATAACTCTGCAAGGATTTGACTTAAGAGGTTGAAATTTTGCATGATTATGTTCCATAATATGAACTAGGTTGGCACTGTAGGTGTGTGACCTTGACTTATTTTCATGGTCACATGGCCACTTTTAAAAATCATTGCAGATGCACTCGAGACAGATTTGACTTAAAGAGGTTGGTATTTTGTGTGATTATGTTTCTATGTAAGGTTTTTGTAAGACTTTGCTTGTAATTGCAGATGTATGACCTTGACCTATTTTTCAAGGTCACGTGGGCATGTCATGTAAAATTGAGGTGGACGCAATAACTCCGCAAGGATTTGACTTAAGAGGTTGAAATTTTGCATGGTTATGTACCATAATATGAACTAGGTTGGGATTGCAGATGGGTGACCGTTGCCCATTTTTCAAGGTCACATGGGCATGTCATGTAAAATTGATGAGGATGCAATAACTCTGCAAGGATTTGACATAAGAGGTTGAAATTTTTCATGATTATGGACCATAATATGAACTAGGTTGGGATTGTAGATGGGTGACCTTGACCTTTTTTCAAGATCACGTGGCCACTTTTTAAAAATCATTGCAGATGCACTTGTGAAAGATTTAACTTCAAGAGGTTGACTTTTTGTGTGATTATGTTTCTATGTAAGACTTTTGTAAGACGTTGGTTGTAACTGCAGATGTGTGACCTTGACCTATTTTTCAAGGTCACATGGGCATTTCTTCCAAAATCAATGTGGACGTGATAACTCGAGGAAGATTTGACTTGGGAAGTTGAAATTTTATGTGAAGATGTTCCTATATATGATCTTGCTTGGGATTGCAGGGGTGACCTTGACATATTTTTCAAGGTCATGTGGGCATGTCATCTAAAATTGACATGCATGCAACAACTCTGCAAGGATTTGACTTAGGACATTGGAATTTTGCATGTTTATGTACCATAATACCAACTAGGTTGGGATTGTAGATGGGTGACCTTGACCTATTTTCAAGGTCACGGCGACTTTTTAAAAATCATTGCAGATGCGCTCGAGAAAGATTTGTCTTAAAGAGGTTGACTTTTTGTGTGATTATGTTGCTATGTAAGACTTTTGTAAGACCTTGCTTGTAACTGCAAATGTATGACCGTGTCCTATTTTTCAAGGTCACGTGGGCATTTTGTCAAAAATCAACGTTTTGAAATGTCAATAAAGAGTGTACCTTCACCATATCTGTAGATCATTGGAATCGGTATGCCTATTTATAAAAATAAGGGTGACAATTGTAAGGGTGCACGTGGAGACATTTGATTTTCTGTTGGAAAATCAGCCTGTTCTAGTTTAAATGAATTAATTCTCGCAATTCTACACCAAGAGGATTGAAACAGCTGTATGCATGGAAACGTCT
Organism: Hermodice carunculata; assembly: GCA_964020975.1. Lineage (NCBI taxonomy): Eukaryota > Metazoa > Annelida > Polychaeta > Eunicida > Amphinomidae > Hermodice > Hermodice carunculata. Next base: position 18,886,512 of record OZ026612.1, on the reverse strand, counting down.
CCACTCCGTACTTCCTAGGAGGTAGGTCACCATCTAGCACTAGCTGACTGTTAGGAACAAAGTGAAACTGATGTGTTCTGGTTTCCTCTTGAGTAGATTCCCAGCTTCCCCTCATTGGCAGTATGCCTTGTTTATTTTTTCAAAATAAATACATGCAGAAGACGGTGATGCTGTGAGGGCACAAGCGAAGTCAAAGGATAAGTATCCGAGTCAGGAAGCTTTGCAAAGGAGCCTTCTATGCTGGCAAAAGCGTATATGCCCTCCTCCAGCACAATCAAGTCATGCAAAAAGTGCTCAGCAAAAGTCATAGACAGTCGCCAGCTGCAGGCCCAGAGAATATTAACAACTGTGAAAGGCCTGTCCAAAGTGTTCTCCTAGGCCTTCAGGATGGAGTGTTTAATTCGCAATAAAGATCGTGTTTTGGCAGACCAGCCCCTTCCAAGGGTTACCCAGGGGCCAAAAAAGGGCAGAGGACCTAAGTACCCGTCAGCCATTCTGTCCATGTAGAAGGACCCAATGAGCACCGAGAGATAAGGATCGCTCCCAATGCGAATGTCCAGGACGTTAACCAGGCTTCAGGAGATGGTGAATCAAAACCCCTCCACGTTTCTCAAGCTCTTACCAAGGACCTCCCACTGGTACAGCAGGAAATCAGTAGTGTCAGATATGTGGGGAGACCATGAATGTACCTTCCGACTGGCACACCAATCTGAAAACACTTTCCAATGAGCCACATAAACCATTTGAGAAGAGGATTAATGTAGCCCCTCACTGGCCATTCTATCTGCGAGCAATTCCAAGAAAGCTCTGTTGCAGATGTGCTGTGGGACAACCACCAGGCGCGGAGGTTGAGCACTTCAGGATTCCTGTGGAACACACTCGTATGCAGTTGCACCAGAAGGTTTGGCCATGCAGGTAAACACAGCAGTGGCTCTACACTTAATTCCATATGGTGTAGGGACCAATTTGTCCTCAGTCACCAGGGGGTGACCAAGATCAGTTTGCAATTGTGGGACCAAACCTTCCGCAGAACCCATGAGATGATCAGCTGAGCCGGAAAGGCGCAAGCCCGAAAATTGCTCCAGTCCATGGGTAGAGTGTTCACTGCTAGGGCCTGGGGATCCGTGACTAGCAACACGTAAACTGAAAGTTTTGTATTTGTGCTTGTACCAAACAGATCCACGTGTGAGGTACCCCATATGACCAGTGAGTGGAGCAACCTCTCTGTACCAACTGGCTGACTTCTTCTCGAGAGTTGATCAGCCAGGACATACTGTAGTACCGGGACATGCCTTGCATGCATGCAGACGTGGTGTTCAGAGCACCACAATATAATGTGTATGGCCAAATCTGTCAGTCTGTGGGAGTGCGACCCACGTTGCCGATCATGGTCCTGTTGTCACATATAATGAAAACATGTTTGTGCTCCGCTATGTCCTGGAAGTGGAGGAGCACTAGGTGCATTGCGTCCAGTTCCAACCAGATAATGTGATGTGTTTAAGTCTCCGCAATTGGCACATGGAAAAATGTGTCTTTGAGATCCAAGGACGTCATCCATTCCTGGGGCCGCAGAACTGCCACCAATGACAGTGGAGTCTCATCAAGACAGAATCTCCAAGTACTTGTTCAGTCGTGACAGGTCTATGACAGGACGGCAGCCTCCGTCCTGCTTGGGGACGAGGGAGAGTAGGTTGTAGAACCTGGGCAAGCCAGGATCTCCAACCTGCTCTATGGTGTTCTTGCTCCATAGCTTCTCCACAGCCTCAAAGAATGCCCAAGTTTGGGGTTCCTGTGTGGGGTGTGTGAACCACTTGGGTTCACTGCATAAATGAGGCCTGTCTTCACCAAAGGGCAATGAGTAGCCATGTCTCAGGGTATTCAAGATGAACCAATTGTCTTTAATAGACTCTCAATTAGAGCAAAAGGTGGAAAGACAACCACCAACTGGGCACTCTGAGATGTCAGTAGTGGTGGCAGAGGGCAACCCTGAGACTAGGTGGTCAGGTAAATAGGAGTCAGGAGCCCTGAGGCTTGCCCGACTTCTGACTTTCAAACTGCTTGCCCCTCTCAGATGGCTTCCAACTCTTCGCTGGACCTCGCTACGCCGGGGGCGTAGCAGGGCAAGTGGGCTGAGTCTGAGAGCCATGCTTCAGGGCTGCAGTGGCGAAGGATGAGAGTGACTGAACAAAGTCGGTCGGGGATTGCTTGGCAGAGTGGGCCCAAAGGTTGTCCAGCAAACAACTTCAGCCATCTCTCGTCTAAACAAGGTGCTGAAAAAGTGATCCCCGTTCTCGCTCAGTGGCAGGACCAGAGCTGAGCCCTGTAGGTCCTCCAAGAGAGATCTCAAGGCTGCCAAGGAGATGTATGAGTATGACACTATGAGGACAGAACCCTGGCATCCTCCTCAAGTCTCTGGAAGGCCTGGGCAGACGTGGAGACGGTTTTTGCCTGTCAAGCATCAGACTCCCCCCAATACAGATCCAATGGAACAGACTCGGAGGAATAAATCTGTTCAGGCACAGAGTACTACTTCCCCTGGACATCCGGCCAGGGTAGGCATTGCCTTTGCCTAATATTGATGGATGTCAGAGACTCCAGTACAGGAACCAGGGTGCCATGAATCCTAGCCTTCAACAGGTCTTGGAACTCTGCTATGAAGGGTGAGAAGAGGATGGGGGTCTTATGACGCGCATCCTCCAGTGGAAGACGGAATCTCCATCCGCAGTCACTGATTTCCCGCAGCTTGGGTTTACTTGCTTCTCCAAGGCAGGCGGTAGGATGCCTGGTTCTAAGGTGGGAGTCAGTGGCATGGCCAGATGCTGTGTCCAGGACATGCCCAGAGAAATAGCAGGAAGCGGAGCCAAACCAGAAGTCCGAGGTGACCAAGAAGGCACTTAGGTCATGGAGGGGGCACCACTTTAGACTTTTGTACCCGCTTGTGTGCTCCAACATACCTGAACTTTTGACCTGAGCTCTTGAATCTGGGAGCTCAGGGAATTGGTCAGTGCTTTGGTGTTCTGGGACATCTGGAGAAACATCTGAGTGCTCAGGGAATCGGCCGGGGTTCCAGAATGCCTGGATGAGAACCCATAGATTTCCATCCTGGCTTCACCGACTTAAACGATTTGGCCTCTGAGTGCTTGGACCAGGGGGTGCGAGCTCTCAAGAGATCCAACTGGCACTTAGGCTGCCTCTTCGGAGGGGTCTCCTGAGTGGTGGGCTGAGGGGGAGTGATCAGTGCCTGGAGCAGATCCACTTGTATCTGCATGTTGCAGGCCATAGACTCCAAGGCTGCAGAGAGCCTAGGGTTACTGACCAATAGACCACTAGTCATTGCCTTGGGTTGAGCTGGGTGCTTGAGAACCCCATGAAGTTATTTTGTGAATCCAGCTTCTGACCTTTTCCCAACAAGGATGAATGAGAAGTGGTCACTGGATCAACACTCACAGCATGCTGCCAAGCAGCTATTGCCTGGTGGGCACTGTCCTCCCTCTGTTTGTGATCTGATCAGCCAGATACCATCTTCAAAGATCTGGTTCAAGCCAAAAGGACTGTTTCTACTTCCACTTTTTGGGGTATCATAGATCAGAAATAAGCAATCTTTCTCTCTGAAGATTCTACAAAGGCTTAGAAAACAAATTCTGCAGAAAAGTTTGAACAATGGCACTGAACAAAAGTTCACAGAACTTCCCAACTCTTAGACCATGCCAAAAAATGGGGCCCAGGGAGGAGGGAAGAATTTGGGAGCATACGCACCAGGAGTCATTACTGGATCCAAAGGAACTGAGAGATGGTGCCACCGCGACCACCAGGTTTTTGGAACAATTAATTCAGAAACCAACTCAATTGTGTTGGGCAGTATGGCCAAACATGGAGGTCTTGGCAATGGTGGTCGAGATGTAACATTACGTAACTAATGTATGTGGTTGTCAAATTGTATTGTAGTAATTTTATCTTAATTTAATTTTCATACAATTTGACAGCTTTACATCATGAAGCCTTAACACATAAGGTAATGAGACAGACATACAGAAAAGCACAACTCCATTAAACTACCTGGACATATTCACAGAGGCCCCAGCAATTAGGCCCATGGCCTCATTATGAATTTTCAATAAATTTCATAATATATAAGAACAAATGCCAAAATCACGGAGAGCAGATGCTCCAACTCAGACAGTTTTTACAAAATACTGCACAGTTTTGTCAGTACTTGATGTATTATGGGCTTCATTAGTGGAAAGGGTTAAAAAGTAAATTAATTGATCAGAATCCAAAAGTTTCTTTCAAGTTGATACTCTCTTGATTAATCCAGTCCAACTTTTTGTCTTTGGTCATGAAAATGTAGGAACAGCACAACACAAACTGCTCCTCAACCTCCGCCTCAACCTCCCAATTACGAAAGTGACACAGTGAGAGAATGTGGGCTACAGCCTGCAAGTCATATCTGGAGTAATAAACTTGATCATATTCATCATACTGTATCATATTTTGGTGTTTGTAGGTGACTGGTGACAATGTATGTTCACTTGCAATGGTAGATTTCAACATGGATGGACAATATGAGGTAGGGCTGTCAATAAGTAAATGAGACTTGAAATTCATGCTTTGTAGCTCTGCTGACCTAAGGTTGCAGAGCTTATGGGACCGCTCATGTCTGTCCATCCATAAATTTTTGCTCATTAGCATGATACCATCCACAGTTTGCACGTTAACCCATCATAACTTTCTGGACTTATAATGTGTATGAAAATCTAGGTCAAGTCTGATATTGATAGCACCACGAACAGAATTATATAATATATGGGTTGAAAAGTGAAAATCTTGTGATTGCTCTAGCATCTTTAATTTTTGGTTGATCTTCATGGAATGTGGTAGGATTATGGGGAGGTCAAAATCTCGATCAAGGTCGATACTAGGAGCAGTATCTGTAGTTGTACAGAAATTATTAGTCAAAATGTGTTCAAACTTATTTCAATTCATTATTTCAGTATAAAATGCAGCTAGTCTTACCAAATTTATAGGATATAATATTTATCATGGCAAAAACTAGAATGTTACAGATTATGGATGACCTTGACCTACTTGTCACAGCTGATAGAGGTGAGTGGCTCGTGGTGGTCATTGTACATTTAATTGCAGTTATGATGTGAGTAAAACTGCACGTTTTAATAGTACGGAGACAAATCCCTATTGAGCATGAAGTACTGGAAGAGCCATCGGTTGTATTTTATTGGGAGAGCCACCCGTTGTATTTTATGGGGAATTTGCCAAATAGATGGTAAACACATCAAATTCATTAGTTTCACAGTGCCCTATTTTAACATTGCAAAATTTACAAGAAAGATACCTTGGGTCAAGACTTATAATTTGTTTTAATATGAATGACCTTGACCTTTTTTCAAGGTCATCAGGCAACATGTATACAGGAAAATGAGTTGTAAATGGAACAACTCCTACAATTTTCTATGCAGAATGCAGACACATATAACTTTCAGGACTGAAAGCAAATAAAAACTAAGTCAAGTATGATATTTGTGGCGCCACTTATAATATTATGTAATATAGGGATCAAAATGTGAAAATCTGAATGTTATAACTTCTTTAATTTTCATGGATCTTGGATGAAATTTGGTTGGATGGTGGGGAGATCAAAATCTCGATCAAGAGTGGTACTGGTGGTGCCACCTATAGTCATATGGAAATTATGAGTGAAAATGCATTGAAACTTACATGAAATTATTCCAGCAAAGAAAGCTACTAGTCATACCAAATTGATAGGATATATGTACCACAACTAAAACTAGAATATTACATAATATGGATGACCTTGAGTCAGCAGAACACCAGGCCCATGGGCCTCTTGTTGGGTTACCTGCATGTCATATTAATTTGAGGTTCTGGTATCCACATGTGCTTTGTGGTTTCTGATGGGTTCACTTATCAGTAGGACAAATCAGACATCATGGAGGTTGTTGTACAGATCTGAAGTACACTTCTGTTAACTTTCCAAGTTAAAATTGTTACATAAAATATTATATGCAGGCACATGTGAAAAGTGGGGGTAAATTGCCTTGTGACCAGGCCCAACTGAAAACTTTGTAAATTACTTTACTTATGACTGTATCATTCGTTGCAAGTGCTCTTGGGCATTCAAGTGCCTCTCTGCATTTTAACGAATTAAAGAGCTGTAATTGTATTGTATTCGATATATTTTGCAACCAATATCAAAATGATGGTTTTCTATTTCATGTATGTTACCATCATTTTGATCATATAAAATGCAAAGTATATTGATTAATACCCAGGGTGCTCAGAAGGGATAACTGGGTAGTTTACTTTTATCTTTGAGAAATATAGTTAGAAATTTCAAGACATCAGGTTCAGAATTGTTTTAATATGCTGATATTCTTACAGCTGAATGTTCCATTTCAAGGTCTGGGAGCCAGTGGTTGAAACAAATTATTTTAACAAATAAATGTGGAGTAGACAGAACCAACGTAAAGTTCCCCTTAACCCTTTCCCCCTTGAATTAAGACTGAGTCAAGAGCTTTCCTTGGCATGGGTTGGGCACTTAGTGCCCAACCCATGCCAAGGAAAGCTCTTGACCTGGGGCATGTGATCTTGATTAGTCTCATGTACATTTCTCAGTCAAATTGTTTTTCATAACTGTTGAAATTAGTTGAAACACTTAAGCACACGACATTGGACTGCCAGCCAGTTTTGGCCGGTTTGAGGGGGAAAGGGTTAAGACAGCAGACATGCCTGGACTAGTGCGCTGCAGTACTTGCCTTAAATAATGTATGTTTGTTTCATTTACAGTTGGTTGTGGGCTCAGAAGATTATGATATACGGGTGTTCAAAGAGGATGAAATCATATCAGAAATGACAGAAACAGAGGTAAGCGTACGGCATGCTTCTCTTGTCTGCCCAAACCAATTATATTATTGATAAGAAATACATTTTTTTGCCATAAAATAGCACATAAGTTCTTGTCATATGGATAAGATGTGCAAGTGTGTCGTTCATTTTATTGTTTTAAGCAGTCCTTGACAGTTATGTTTATTGGAAAATAATAGCTGTATTCTTTTATGACACTATTTCATGACCAATAACTGTCATAACTCACAAGAATATAGCCCATGACATGTTTACAGTCTGCAATAGTGTAAAATCTCAATGCATGGGAAATTACATCATTTTTTTTAATATATTTTTCGTTATGTTTTTTTTATGTGTGTGTGTGTTTTTTTTATTCTTTTTCAGGTATATGCTGCAGCATTTTTAGCTCAGCTGGCTTGTTAGCGAGCAGAGCTTATGCCATCGCTTTTCATCTGTCGTCCTTCATCTGTCTGTTCACAATTCACATTCAGCTTCTCCTGTGAAACAGTCACCCAGATTCACTTCAAACTTGGTGGCAATGTACCTTGGATGGATCTCTACCACATTGTTCAAATGGTCATGCTCTAATGATTTTTGGATTTTCTTTGTTTTTTTTTTTTTTTTTGCATTTGCACAAATCTTAAAAAGTCTTCTTCTCGGAAACTGCTCACACCAATTGCTTTAATATCACACAGGAATGCTCCTAGGGACTCCTAGTTCTTGATTTGTTCGCCAGGTGGCATTTTTTCTATTTTTTTTTTATTTTTATGTGTTTTTTGATATTTTTAATTTCTTCTCCAGAACCGTCACTCAGATTAAGCTGAAAGTTGGTAGATCTGTTTTTGTGAAAGGGTCAAATGCACCTTTCCTATTGATTACTATGTAAGTTAATGGGCATTCTTATGCTGAATATCAAGTATTTTCTCCACCAAGTAGTAATGTTCTTTTTAAAGTTTTCTTGAAATATTTTTCAATTTCTCATGCTCCAGTCAAATTTCTATTTTTAATAAATTTTTGTTTAGGCAAATCTTAGAAATACTTGTAAACATCATATGCACTCAGCTAAAGCTCAACACAGGTCTATTTATTTGCAACTTTGATTTGGTGAACAGGCTGGTCAGCTGAGCAAGGGCTGTTCACACAGTCTTCTTGTTAAATCTCATCATCATATTCATGTTAACTTTGATATTTTGAAATGAATGCTTACAAAATGTAGATATTCATTAAAGTTCCTATTTCATGATGTTAAGCCTGTGGGAGAAACATGGGAATGTTGTGTGGGAAGTCCTTCTTGAATCAGTGTGAAGAAGATATAGTTATCATCACAGTGTGGCTCAATTTTGTATTGACCAATAAGCCATGTAGTCCACTTGCTATCTCCACTTGTGACAGTTTGCATAGTACAGTAAAACCTCTCTAACCGAACATCTCCGTATACCGAACACTTCTCTATACTGAACACCATTTCTCGGTCCCAAATATATACTTTCAATGCTATCAAACCTCCATATACCGAACACCTCACTATACTGAACACTTTTTTCCAGTCCCAGGGGTGTCCGGTATAGGGAGGTTTCACTGTAATTTAATTCAGCTCTACCATCCAGTGGACTGGAAGCCAGTATGTGATTGATATCATAATGGTTACCTCATAATACAGTTACGTTGCCCATACCCATGGTTATGTCATCCTGCCCTTCAAGAGGCCAACGCATCTAACGCAGCATTCAGTTGCTGTTGAATCACAGAACAGAGAGTTGGGACAGCGACCAACTCCCTGTAACTGTACATAAACGTTTATGTTTACCCTGGTGCTGACCAGAACTCGCTCGCTGCTGATGAGTCCATTTATGGATGAAATTGGTCAGGCATTTGGCACGTCGTGTATCTACTGTCATCAACACAAGTTGCCTTGTCTTTCTATTGTCAGTTTTGTATTATCTCATATTTCAGCTATTCATGCTGTTGTATTTGTAATTGGAAATTGCTAGATACCTGGCTTGAGTTGACAGGCCTTTCATATGTTCATTGGGGTCGTGACTGAGGGAGACCAAATGTGACCTGCTTGACAGTGTCCTGTCAATTGAAATACACAATACTTGACAGGTTAATCTGTTTGCAGAGGCAACTAGCTATCTACATTGGTAAAAAAAGGTTCAGCTGGACTCCTTCGATGCAAACCACATGCTAAGGTCTAAAGGTTTTTCGTTTGATTGTAGTTTGTATCTCTTGCAATACACCAGCTGTTTTTTCAAAAACAAAAATGTGAAGTGGTGGTTTGTGGGGGCTACTGTAACTACGTAATGATAATGATTTCTGTTGATATGACGTTGGTGGATAATTTTTAGTCTTTGGTCTGTGGTACAGGTGATCACATCTCTGTGTCAAATGATGGACAGCAGGTTTGGCTATGCACTGGGCAACGGCACAGTTGGTGTTTATGATCGCACAGCTCGGTACTGGAGAATCAAGGTAAGGCTTAACTCTTGTCAGCACAAATCACATCAAAAAGTCACTGTTCTGAATTAGTGTAATGATTCCAGATTCAGATTCCTTCTAAAAAGACAATTTGTTGCAGACCAGCGTATGTGGTCCTCCTATTGTGAGCCGTAAATTGAAGTGAGACTAGAAGGGTGAAAAGTCATTTGCGGCCAAACATAACTGGCCGCATCATCAGGCTGAGGTGTGACAACACTCAATGCACCAGCTTCAAAGACTTAATTTTACTGTTTGCATTTTGTTTTGTCAACTGTTTATGCAGATGATCATTGTTATCAACTCAGACCATTTTGAGCTACAGTAATGATAAGTGATGGAGCTGCTCAACTTAGTGAGTGCAAAATAGTGTAGCCGTTCACATGGCAATTCTGGACAGATTTTATGTACTCAGTAGACTTTTGAAACTGCACAAGTTTGTCTTTAAACCTTTGAACTGATTACACAGCAACCATGATTGGCATGAAGTTTTTTTTTAATAAACTTGTTGAACATAAATTAAGAATAATGCGGCAAAAAATATTTTTTATTTCCAACACGAATGTATCAAGCAGGTGTGTGTACCAGAAAGTCCATTCGCTGGGCCAACACCAGCATGTACCACACCTGCCTTGGAAAGATACCCAAGCCAAGCTCATGTCCATGTACCTGGGGTGAACAACCACCTGTAATATGTGACCGTTTTAGGTTAGCCTTAGGGGTGGTTGCATACAACAGGCACTACTGTACTTAAGGGGAACTGCTCTGAATTGTAATAAGGGTGCTAGATTCATGTTCCTTGTAAAAAGACCTTCCATTCAACCACCGGCATGCCTGTGCTTACAGACAATATACTAGTCCAGGACAGCAGCATTTCTCCACACACTTTGGGCGCATTCACCCAACGCACACTGAGAAAAGTTGTTGACTCAGTCCAAAATGTGGCCTGAAAGCGTTGACATGATACATTCAAGACCCGCACTGGTCACCGTCCTCTTGCATGGGAAAGCTGACTGCCTTTGGTAACAACCATTTGGGGCCAAAGTTTCCTTGATAGATGGACTGTGAAAAAAATTGTACAGTCCTTTTAAGAATTTGTGTACTGGCACACTATAAATGGGACATGACATGACTGACATCATGTACATGTGTCTGTCTTGCAAGCTCCCTGGTTTGAAAGTAGCCAGGTTTAACGCTAAAATGATATTAGTATAAATTAGGGTCCTGCATATTTTCAGGATTTTTTTTTTAATTTAATTTTGACAAATTTAAGCAAATTCTGAAGTTCAGTACCCTAAACATTTGTTTGTGGTTAAAAAAATGTTTGAATTGATGGTAATTATTTTTGTCATGTTTTATACAAATTTAACTCTTTTAAACTGGTACTTGAATGAAAGGTCTTTTTACGAGGAATGTGAATCTGAGAACCTAATGATAATTCAGACTAGTTTGACTTAGGTAGATGGACTTTAGTCATGATTGGCATGCAAAGAGTTAAGGCCTGTTCAATAGAATTGTCATTAACCCCCTTCCCCTAAAACCAGTCAGGACCGGCTGGTAGTCAAATGTCGTCTGCTTCAGTATTTTCATCTAATTTCAACAGTAAGGAAAAACAATTTGAGAATTGTATATCAAGATCACATGTCCAAGGTCAGCAGCTTTCCTTAGTACACCAACCCCAGCGAAGGAAAGCTGTTGACTGAGACTTAATTCAAGGGTGGAAAGAGCTGAGTACTTTGATGTGCCCAAGCTAAAGTACATCAGATGTATGGCCCTGGCAGTGATACTTGGCCCTGGCAGTGATACTTGTCAACATTCTAGACTGAACATTTGGTCAGTTCGTGTCAGCCAGTTCTGTTTACTGGCACAGTTAACCTCCTTCAGTGACATATTCATTTTTGTGCATGAAAGACACAGAAAACCATCGATCTCCATTGATCTCAAAGGACAAATTACAGTCTTTTAAATGAAGTAAAAATTGACTTGCCCAATATTCAAATTACCTTCAAATTGATAAAAAGTCTCTTGATTTGATAAGTGAATGGCTAATATGTCAACCCCACTTCTTTATGTCTGTGATCCACACACCAGTCATGTGGTCCTTTCTGTAAAGACCATCTCTCATGAAAGATCATGATTATGAATTTTTAAGACCACTGTTTCTAGATGCACCAGTCTGTTTCTTTATCTTACCTGTTATCAAAGACCACCTGCTGTGTAAGACCATTTGTAGCCAGTAACACAAGTGTTTTTTTTTTTTGTCAGTATACTGTTAACTTACATTGCCTGTTTTTCTCATTTTTCTTTCTTTTTCTTTTTTCTTTTTTTGCTAGTCGAAAAATCATGCAGTGACAATCCACAGCTATGATCTAGACAATGATGGCATACCCGAGTTGATCACAGGTTGGAGTAACGGAAAGGTACGTATTCTGTGAACTTTGTCTATAATATTTAGCCCTTTAGAAATGGAGTCAACAGCTTTCCTTACCCCCTGGGTGTAATGTGCCCAGAGAACACTGAGGAAAGCTCTTGGCTGACTGTGTATTAGTGTAAATTCACTTAAATATTGCTACATTTTTATTTTTGCATATTTCACTTATGGTACAAAACCCCAAAAATAAAAAAACACAATGGAATTTTAACATAAGTTTAATATAGATCGCGTCCAAAATAGTGACATAGCTAAATTCTTGCATTGTGAACACTGTGAAAACTAGTAAATGTGTATTTACATGTGAATTTTTGGGAATTTCGTTACTGGGGCACATGCTGTATGTGGCCATCCCTTCTACCAAGAAAAGGTGGCCACATACAGCAGGTGACCTTTCACCACAGGTAAATTATACCTCGAAATTGACTCCAGTGCCATTTACATGTGAATTTTTAGGAATTTCGGTACAGTGGTACCTGCTGTATGTGGCCACCCCTTCTGCCAAGAAAAAGTGGCCACATATGACAGGTGACCTGTCACCACAGGTAAACTTTACAAAGAAATTGACTCCAATGTCTGAGCCTAGTGACCGCTAAAAGCAATGCGGCTGCTCATGGCTGTGGTTCCATTCAGAATGTACCATTGTAAATGTTCAAGGTGAACAAATTTACATGCAACCAAATTTCATGTGTGAGTGTGTTGTTTTTTGGGGGTGGGGGTGGGAGTGGGGAGGTTAGGCCACATTGTTGGACCCAAATTGCAAGTACAGTGGTCCCCCTCTTATAAGGCCACCCCAAATGCACCAGAAATGTGGCCTGATAAGAGGGGTGGCCTCTCTTGAGGGGGAGTATATTATGGAAATCCCATACTTGTTGCATGGAGAAGTGGCCTTTCTAGAGGGGATGGCCTCTCTTCAGGAGGGTCTTATAAGAGGGGGACCACTGTACAATAAGTAATGATAGTAATTATATTGTACTACATGTACTTGTAGTGGCCACACTTTGCCTGTGCTCATGCAGATTCTCTATTCTCTTCATGGCTGAGGGAAAGGTATATATGAAACTATGTGAATGACCTGAGTGTTCCATATTATCCTACCTGTAGATTGATGCCAGAAGTGATCGCACAGGAGAGGTGGTCTTCAAGGACAACTTCAACAATGCGGTGGCAGGCATAGTACAGGGGGACTACCGACTGGACGGAATGCAACAGCTGATCTGCTGCTCCAATGAGGGAGAAGGTTAGTCATTGAACAAATTGTTTGCAGATGAAACTTATAATTACAGTGCAGCCGAGTATTCAAGAGGGTGGGAAAGGGGTTTCCCATACTGGCGTACTTGGGCTTTTTATTTACCATACTGTCGTACTGGAAGCCGTCTTATTTTACATACTTTGTACTATCCAAAATTTTGAAAGATTTTTATTTTCGGTACTGCTTACTCTAGAAAAATAATTACCTGTACCAGCATACTGAAACCCCCCCCCCCCTTACCCCCCTTCATTCAAAAGAAGGGAAAGAGTCAAAAATGAGACCATGCTGGGAAATTGGTCATCAGAGGCCAGCAGGGGATTCTTGGATAGCGGTGGTCGCAGGAATAAATATGTTGTATTTTTAGAGATGAGACTTGCACATCAATGTCTCACAGAGCGTGCACAGAATTGGTGAAGTTGTTCATTGTGTTTTATGCCCGTTGCACTGCGTGTATAGATCCATAGAAGTCTGTAATGAACAGCCCAGGCAGATGTGTAATGAATGTCATCAATTAATGTCCAAAGAATATTTTATTTGTACACAAGTGATTGTAAGTGGATCAGTCACTTGCAAACTTTGTCAACAAGACCAGTCACTTGACAGAATTGGTCCATCACAATTAATGCCATACCATTTCAATCACAAAGTTCCATATAGTTGTATTGCTGCTGATCACATTTTTATCATCAACCCAGCATAATAGGAAAAGACAGAATTAGCTCTATAAGGTGTGTATTTGCCCCAATACACAAACATTTGGAGGGCTAGAGTGGTGTATTCCCATTAGTTTGTATCTTAGAGCAATCTTAAATAAACTTGTCACTTTTGTAGCTGTAATTGTATGATTTTTGTGAGGTATTAAGTTATGCATCAAGATTTACTGTCTGAAATTTGGTGATCTATGTGCAGTAGTTTTTAAGTTATTAAGTTGCAAATTACAATGTTAAGTAATGGGAATACACAACCCTAGCCCTGCACTGACTGCAGTGCCCTCTTTTAGGCAGTTCTTGAACCTTCTGCTCTTGCCCTTGCCTATTTATAAATGTGTGTGCTCAGGGCATTGTATTTTCATGGACTTGAGGCTTATCACACAAGTGACCATAGTAACAACAGAGGAAAACTATTGTGGATACAAAGTGTATAATTACCCATTCTGTCATGAATATGCAGTTATCACAAATAAACTCATGATGCATTGTGAAAAGTGCACATTTAGCGTGACAAACTTTTGACAAACAAATTATATCGTTTTGGGAAAACGAGGGTAACAACTTACACACCTCACTTCAACATTTTTCATTTGAAGTGGAAATTTTGGACTTAGATCAAATCATGTCAGTGGTGCACCTTCAGAGGCGCCAACTCGCCCATTTTAGTGGCAAGATTTTTCATTTGGCTGTGCCATTTTTAAATCCTGCCACTCCCACTTAGAAACTTTATGCTCTCACTTTAATTGTAAATAGTGCCACTGGAAAACTTTTGAGCAACCTTTTGAAAAAAGAGGAAAAGGTCATACAATGCTGACACAACGTGGAGCACTATCCGAAATGATGCGAAAAAAATAATTTGCCTGCAAGTGACCTGTGTAGGTCGTTGAGTTATTACCCATGTATAGTTTCAAAAATAAATTTCGGGACACAGGCATTTGTGAAAAGATGCATTATTTGGTTTGGTTGTTTTTTGCCATAACTGTGTTTTAGATCATACATGTATTCCAAGTTGCTTTTGTGGTACAGGATTCAACTGTGGGTATATTTCAAATTCATCAGTAACCCTTGATTCTGGGTATTTGGGTCCAAATTTGCACCAAGATGCAGTATATCAATCTCATTTTTTACGAATGTTTCTTACGTAAGGAGTTGGCGAGGCTTTAACTTGAAGAAACCCACCCCTTGCTCAGTCACTCTTTACTCTTGATTACTCCCTCCTGATGAACAGCCAGGGAAGGAGATTCTCCGCCCTACCACCTGTCCCAGGTTGGAGCCTCTGCCCCGCATAGAGCGTTGATTTAAGACTGAGTCAGCAGCTTTCCTTGGGGCATTTTGTACGCAATGCAGGGAAAGTTCCCCGAGGAAAGCTATTGACTAAGACTACTTTTTGCTTGAGACTAGGCTTGCTGGTATTTGAATGAAAGGTATCTTCATGAGGAAGTTGAATCTTTTAACCATTATATGTTTAACATTAATGACAAAACAACTATAACCGTGATCAGCACTTTAAGGGTTAATCAACGCCACTGTTCATATAGCATGTAGATCTGTATTCTGCTGTTGTACTCACAGTCTACCTAAAATAATGCATTTCTTGTGCCTTTGTAGTCCGTGGTTACCAGCCAGCCGGGTCTGAAATGAAAGGAAATTTAATGGATACAAACATTGAGCAAGATCAAATACGGGATCTCAGTCAACGAAAACAGGTAATATTATAATTCATGGAAACTTGTCATAAAAAAATTGTGTGATTAAGGTATTGGTTTTTGTGGCACATTTTCCAAAGGTTGAGTGAAGAAAGAGTCAACAGGGAAGGTGTGGACAATAGAATAAACAGATTGTTTAAAGCTTTAGAGCTATCTTCATGAGCTCAGATTTGTTGCAGGAGATGAGGGCAGTTCCCTTCTACTATTATTTGACCTGATGATGTTATGAGTTCTCGGCATGTCTACTCATGAAGCTACCATAATAGCTCATTAGATCATGGTGCGGGAAAAAATCTCTATTAGAAGCCACACCCCTGACTTCATCATCTTCAATTTGGAAAATTAAAAAAATTTATTCTAATAGAAGCTGCAGCTTGAGTTGGAGAATTTATGGTATGTGAAAGTAATCTTGAGTAGATTTGTTACTTTTGCCGCTGAGTTAATTTAATTTTTATGCGCATTTTATCTGTAAACCTATTTTTAGCATGAAACAAACTATATATGTAAATATACATATACCATTTTTAAAGTTATTAAATGAAAATAACAATGAAAAGTGATGGGAATACATAACTGTTGTCTTCCTGAATGAAATAACATCTACAGGAGGAGCACAAGAACCTTTAGTTTTGTTCTTGTTATACACTATTTGGTTATATTCAGGTGTATTATATCTGGCTTCTCTTGTGTTCCAGAATCTACTTTTGGAGCTGAGGAATTACGAAGAAAACGAGAAGGCAGCCAACATGGCTCGGCCAGCAGGCATGGGCAGCTTGGACCAGCAGCAGATGGGCGTCATTCCCGTGAGTGCTGGACCATCTGTTTTGACGCTTAACTGGCCGCTTAAAAGAGAAACCTGGAGTTGCTCAGTAGCAACATATTTATTATGTAGTACGCTTAGGTACAATTGGAATGATAGTTCAGCCACCACAAGGGTAGCAAACAATTTGGGGGGTGGGGTGGGGGGTACTTTACTGGTGCACTATGTCGACTGATATGTACATACCTGTGGGAATAAAGGGTTCAGTGTTGATGATAAATTGACTGTTATGGCATGAAGATACTTAAGACCCATGAAGTCTTACTTATTACTAAACTGTGTTTGTTCTGGGGCTTTCTTTTTCTTTTTTTTCTGTTTTTTTTTTTTTTTTTTTTTTTTGTTCTTTTGTCTGTTAAACACATTGACTTTAGTATTCTCTTTACTCAAACGAAATAGACCTGAGAAGACACAGATCAGTTTCCTGCAGTTTATGGCTCACTATGTTTCTAATGTTACAGGCCAACACACAGCTACAGACCACTCTGACAGTCAATCTAGGCTCAGAGGGCAAGGTGAGTCAAGCAACATGTCCCATGTCACTTGTACATTCAAAACATCATCCCAACCACTCGTAATAGGAGGTATTCAAATACAAGTCAATTAACTGCAGACCTGCTATGGTCCCCTCAGTTGCTAGGCAACAGAACTATGCCTCCACCATGATGAAGGCACTTGTACCACTAATGTTACTTAACCATCCAGATTTAACTCTTTTTGTACCAAAAAGCAGACATTTTCTAAGTGTGTTTAGCATCTTGTGTGTTTTAAAACTGTTGACTTTTCTTAAGCTTTTTTGCTTCCTCAAGTTGTTTCTTTTATCATAGACGCTCATTTGGCACGGCTGAATACACAAATCTGCCTTCCTTGTTGTTGAGTTCCTCACTACAGCCTAGATGGCAACATAGGATCCCACCTAGTTACATTCCAGACAGAAATTGCATTTTGAAATTCCTCATAGAAAGAGTTTTCCTTCAAATACACGTACCAACACATCTGGTGTGACGTCCGTGCAAATGCTGCTGACCACTTACTGCCGCCAGTAGGCCTAGAACATACATGTCTGTGACCGACATAAAACTAGGATACTGTCGGGTCATATTTTCCAGTTTGGCTTTGATTTACACTTCGGTTCAGTTGCAGGATTGAAAATGTAAGAAGAGGGAAAACAAAATGTGCAGAAAGATGCAGCAAGTCAGTGTATGCTATGACTGCTCATTTATGTTATGCCGTGAATTACACGCACTCAAAAATGAAAAATAAACTGGTCAACAAAAGTAACTACCGTATTACACGCTGTGCTAATACAAAGGTTTTCTGGAGCAGACATGGTTTTTGCGGCGTTTTATCATCATAATGAAATGTCATAATTTACACTATCACAAGCAATTACACTTATAGAATCCATATAGCATAAAATAACAACAGTGAACCCTTCGTTCATCAGAAGCAGCTAATCTTTAACTATTTTGAAAAATACTGAATTTTTGATAAAACGCCCTAGATTTAAAAGTAGGGTGTGTGCTTCTATTATTGCGTGTGCTACAATTGGAATGAATACAGTATGCCATTTTTCCATTCTATATATTTTCTATAGCTCGTGTGTTTTTAGACAAATCACCAAAAATCTTTTTGAGTTGTGTGGCATAACATCTGGACTACAATATACTTGTGAGTGTTGCGTGCCTTGAATCCCATGCTTGGCTTCACTTGCACTGGATGCAATCCTGAGTCAAAAGACGAGTTAACCAAACCAGTGCATTGTGTTTTGTGACGTCATGGCTTCACTGTTTTGCAATGACATGATGTAGTTGTCTTTCTGTTCCTGTCTGTGGTAGAAATGTGTGTTTCATGTCCAAAAACCAGGTCATTTCTGGGTATAAATTTGGGCTTGCCCTGAAGCCTGGCAAATGCCAACTTTCGCATCAAGATCACCACGCCAAGGGTGACAAATCAGGATGGAGCAAGAGCCATAGGTTGACTGGAAGCTGGTGAAAGTGGTCGCAGTGTCGCCAGGGACTTTGGTGTCAGTTACAAAACAATAACTGATCTGGGAAGGAAATTTCGTGCCATCAATTTTGCAGATGATTTGCTGCGACCAGGAAGGCCTAAAGTGACCACAGAGCAGCAAGACAGATTTGTAAGAAATCGGATATGAAGACACAGAACAAGAACTGCTTCCAACATAAGGGAGCAGCTTCTCAGCACTTATGCACATCAGAGACGTGTATCCTGTCAAACATCAAGAAGACAACTCCATACAGCTGGCCTTAAATCCATGACCTTGGTGAAGAAGCAGTTGCTTACCCAATAGTGCAAACGAGCAAGACTGGTGTGAACGAGAGAGCATGTTAGTTTTTCTCGTCCACAATGGACCAACATGCTTTTTACAGATGAATAGCACTTCTGCCTGCATAACTCAGATGGTCATTTACATGTTTGGGGTTGGAAAGGAGAGGGGCATTCCAGTTGCTGTGCCCAGTTTGGTGGAGCTAGTCTGATGGTGTGGGCGGGTATATCTACTGGGGGCAAAACCGACCTGGTGTTCAGTGATGAAACATTGGATGCTGAGCAGCACATAAACCACGTCATGCAGTCCCGTCTGCTGGTGCTGTGCGGGAGAACATCATGTTAATGCATAATAATGCCAGGCCACATGATGCCCGTCCAGTGACGCATTACCTGGAAGCAGAAGGAGTTGGGGTGGTGGACTGGCCCACTGGCTCCCCAGCCCTCAACCCCATTGAGCAGTTAAGTGGAGTTATCTGAAGGGAAGAGTCTACAAGAAGATGACAGATGGTGCCACCTTTGAAGACTTGGGACACTATTTGAAAGAGGAGTGGTAAACCTGCCGCAGAAATTTGTACAAAAGCTGATATACAGCACGAGAAAATGATGTGAACAATGTATCAGGAACCAGGGCAGCTATACCAAATATTGACATTTGTTGTGTGATTCTGCTGTTGCAGCAACAAATAAT
The DNA here is from genome assembly GCA_964020975.1 of Hermodice carunculata. Taxonomy (NCBI): domain Eukaryota; kingdom Metazoa; phylum Annelida; class Polychaeta; order Eunicida; family Amphinomidae; genus Hermodice; species Hermodice carunculata. The sequence continues at coordinate 18,867,259 of OZ026612.1, read as the reverse complement.
TGTAATGCAGTGGCTCATTTCCATGGGTTAAAAATCAGGACAAGAGCTGTGATAACCTGTGACTGGTAACCTTCCTGTGACAAACACACTCAAATTCAGTACAAATCTGTTTATTTCGTCTTTGTTGTCACTTTAGTGGAGTGCCTGGCAATGATACCAAACTGAGTTTGTGCAAAGTCATAATTTTGCCCTTGTCCCATAATAAAGCTAAGTGTAGCCAAGTTTGACGTCTCATTATCTTGAAATTTTCTTATCTTATACACCGGGTGTTTTGACACATATGACAAAAAGAATTTTGGTGATATGTTTAAAAACTCACCAAATATAGATTATAAAAAATTGGCATAGTTACTTTTGTTGACCAGTTTAGAATACTGCCATAATAAAATTAAACTTATCTCAGAAGATCCATGTGTAATGTTTAAATCTGGAGACTGGTAAGCAGCTCATCCAGAGGGTCCGGGGTGGAACAGTGGCAAACTGACAGGTCCACCTGGGGGAAATATATTGTGATGAATGAATAAACGATGAATAAATTATTTACCCAAATATTTGTGTGCCTGTTTACCTTTCAGATCAGGCAATTATTTCCTCGCAGACTAGAAGGAATAATTTCTCCAAAGTTTATCAAGAATCTAGTATATATCTGTTTCTTGACCTATTGCATGAAATTAAATTTATGGGACCCTGTCTCCTATTTAAGATGTTATTGTTGCAGTGCATTACCATATGCTGAGTGTACCGGGTTAATATGAAAGTAAAAGTTCTTGTCACTGAATGATTTTGGGTATAAAATCAGTCTTAAAAGTATCACCTCCGAGAAAATTTGTCATTGGAATGAATACTGCAGATTTATTGTGTACTGCAACAGTAGCCATTTGACACACATACCTTTTGAATTCCACTGTCACTTGGATGACTTAATACTTTGTCCACTGTGGGGGGCATTTGCCATCTCTGATAAAGGGGTATTTGTCAATAACATTTTTGCAGGGAGAAAAGTCTTATCTCACAGAAATGTTTGGAATGATTGGGGCAAATTAAAAAAAAATGATAATAAGAATTGCAAGGATCATGAGCTGTGAAGTTCAAGCAGATGTATCAGGCACCGTAAAATGAGATTATTGTTTGCTGGATTGTTGAGTAGATATCAAAAGGCTTTGACTTTACCTGTCTCTGAGGTCTTTGCAAGGGACAAAGTATTAAAAAGTTCAAGGAAAGCTTATAAAAGCTTGTAATATAGCTACAGCTGCATGGACCAGAAGCCCTTTTTTCGCTTTTTTTGTTTGTTTGTTTTTTTCTGCCAAGGGACAATTGGAAGCGACTAGCATTCCTGCCTTAACACAATGCTTAACCCTTTTACCATGCAGTCGGTAGAGTGCCCTGGCACAATCTGGCTACCATGCACCTAGAAAAGCTGTTGACCTAATAACTCGGCGCCAACTAGGACAAAGTCGAACTCCTTAAAACTGCTTTGAATTATGATAAGGATGATAGATTCATATTCCTTGTAAAATGGTTGTTTGCACCTGTAGTTACATAGAAGCTAATAGTCCAGTTCAACAGCTTTCCTCGGTGGCACTTTTTGGGCACACTAACTCTTTCAGTACCAAAATGTGGCACTGAGAGAGTCCACTACGTCAAACAAGCTGACATCATTTATAAGACCAGATGCTGGCTGTTCATTTTCAAGGAGAAAAAGTTGTGTGCTGATACATGAACTTAGGCTCCTGAGGGTTAACATAGGGCAGGTACAGCAGAGTGGTCTTGAAAGAACGCCTCAGTGGTCACAAATCAGGGTCTGGATTAGGATGTGGGACATTATGCCTAAAGTATTGTACAAAAAATCCCTAAAAGGGGCAGTCAATCATATTCTACATGGGGGGGGGGGGAGGGTCATGAAAGTCTCATAAAGATAATCTTTCAAGACAGTCTGTGAGATGGGTGGTTTTTCAAGTACAGCACCACAGCAGACATCTGATAGTTTTCATTATAGAAAGACCTGCTACTTCCCAAGAAACATAATAATACATGATGCTTCCTGCACCATTTCACCAAACTGGTTACTGTGAATTGCTCTAATTTCGTTGTACGCTTATTTTGCTGATGGCACAAAACCATGAAAACACATGTAAAAACACAGTGACATAATAATAATAATAATAATAATAATAATGATAATAATAATAATTTTAAAAAAATAGTATTTGAACATTGTTTGAATAGGATTTTTGTCCAAAACAGTGAAATGTCAAAATTACAAAAAACTGTGAAAATTTATTCACGCGAAAATAAAGCAATCTACAGTACACAGTTGGTGGAAAGCACTGGAATATGCTGGCTAAACAGATGTACGTCTATTGTGCCTGCAGACCTCAGCCTTTGCCACCATACACGTGCTGAGCCTGGTGATGGAGTGTCAGCTGGCAGCCAGAGAGGCATGGCTTGTGGGTCTGCTGCCTACATACATACTACACTCCGCGTATCCCAAATCCACGCATAGACTATGTCATACCATATTATCCCTCTTTGGCACCCTTGCCCCCTTAAGCACTTGCCTTCCGCTTGTAGGACACAGAAAATGCTAAAGTAATGTAAATAATTTGATTTTTTTTTCTTTTTTCGGCATCATTTATGCAGAAATGATGTTAACGTGTATAAAACGTTGTTAAGTCAGAAGATGAGGCTTGCATTTCTAAAAATTTCCCAAGCATCATGAGTGCTTAATAGGAATAATATGGTAGTGTGAGTTATATGGGGATCCCAGGGTATAAAATCTTGTGTTTTGCTGGTAGAGGCACATATTGTACATTATAGAGTGCAAAAATGGATTTTGTGATTAGGATGCAGGCATGCCAAGGATAACACGGTCAAAGGAATGGAGTATGTGTACATAGTCATCATCTTGCTTCAAATACAAAGAATTTGACCAGCATGGAGTGCCGTGTTTTGGTGGGTTTGTGAGTGATGAGATGGCTGTGATGTTACTCATTGTGTTCAGATATTATTTCCCTGTAGATGATTATGACAGCTTAGAAGGAGACACATGTGTAACATTGGAGGTTCATACCTTGGAGAGAGCATTATCCATTTTGTCTTGTTACTTTTCACAACTTGGCTCTGCTGCAAATACCTTTGGTCCAAATTAGCAAGTACTGTGAGCTACCACTGCAACAGCAGCAATCTCACCCCCGCTCTGTACTTGGCAACTGGCCTTTCTCCATTGCTGGGTAGGTCAGTCCATCTTCAGACGTCTTACATGTTTCTGGGATCAGTTTGTTGTGCGTTTTTCTGCAATTGTCCAGTTGCTATACAGAAATAACGTGGGCACTGGGTTTTCTGGTGTCGGACTTTATCCCCAACAAAATGTCTTCAACAAATTCTGCCAAATTTGCCTGTTTCATAATCTTCTGGTCTTCTCACCATATACAACCACTCCCATCATTTCTGTTTTTCTCTCTTTGGAGCCAAACCGTGGAAAGCTACGCCTTGCATCCAGGGGTATTTATCCAATTTACCCAGTTTTCTTGTGTCTGAGTTACAGTCAGGAACTTTGCAATTATTGAAGACTGTCATTGTTGCTTGTGAATACATTCTGTCTTACATTGGAAAATAACGATCAACTTTGGCGATGTCTTTTCCCTGTACTTTAACTATGGCTGCTGTATTGAAACGACCTAACCTGCCGCAAGGTGCACCGGGAAATCACCCTGGTGCGGTAGCGGCTACCGATGGCACTAGCTATTTTGGACCTTAGGTATTTAATAAAGCTAACCCTTGCTAGAAGAGTCCATAACGGTTAATTCTCAAACTGAGTCAAAAAAAAAAAAAAGCAGAGAACCTGGTTGTTGTGGTCAGTGTTACATAGAATCCAGCTATTAAAACCACGGAAGAAACTGGAAAAATGCATTGTTGATAGAGGAGTGGTCTTAATGTGGAATAAAAGTTGCTGATAAAGAAAAATGGACTTGTGAAAAAGCTGGTTGTAATAGCAGGATGGTCTCTATGGGAGTGGTCTCAGTTGGAGAGTCTGCTGTACTTATACAGGAAACTTGATTTGCAGATGTACAGTGGGCCCTGAAGAATCTAATTTTGAAAATAAACCTATGTTACTTGTCAGCTGATGTACCGCCAGCATAGTGTTCCTTTATACATGTGATTGACTGGGTGTGTAAGGTTAACGGTCATGTTATGGTTAGAGGTCCTGTACTGAATGCTTGGCCCAGAGTCTGATTGAAGACAGCTGGCTCTGATAGGACAGTTGTAAGCCCATCATCATGCCACTATCAGTCAGTGGGTTGCCAGGTGTCGTACTCTGTGCATTCATGGCTTCATTGTTCACTTGGTTTGGGGACCCACTTCGGACCCCTGAAGTCAAGTATGTGTGCAGTAACTTGTCACATGCATGGATGTGTAATCAGCCAACCGTTTATAATCCCAGTGGTGTAAGCCTGTGTTTATGTGTAGGCATTAGCAACATCAATTGACCGAATGCTAGGACTGGAATTGAGTAATAGTAAATTTCAGACCAGTGTGAGTGTGATTCTGAATACAGTGGAGGTTGACAATATAGCTTTAGAGATAATACAAAACTTGACCACACCACGGGACCAACCATCTTGTTCATACTGCTTCAAGAACAATTTTGTAGATGATGCAGTCATCAATATTATGTGTCTGCAGTTTTCACCCTCAGAGGGTTATATGGCATGATGAAATAAATGAGGCTCAGCCCTTTAAGACACACCAGTTAACCTGTACGTGGTGTTCTACGACAATGTGTTCTCCAATGTTCTCCTCACATGGCAGAAAATCTGGGTTTGATGAAAAGAAAATTGAGGTAGACCCTGTAAGTTCCAGCACTTTTATGACTGTTGCCTTGGTTACCGGCTGTCTTTATTTCCTCGGTGGGTCATGGGTCATGCTACTTGGCAATAACCGTCTTGTATAAAGAAAATTGCCATTTCAAAACCCAGCTTTGATTCATAATATATAAAGACAGGGTGCATGTGGAATAAAACTGGGCAGCTGTGTATGTATAATTGTAGTAATAGAGCTATATGCATGTAATTTGTTTAGCCGTAGATGAATTGTACTAACAGCAATGGGGAGAAAGTCCTTACTAGTAAAACAAAAAATATCATATTAGGTTCATAGGTAATGCTTAAGCCATTTCAATGTAAAAAAAAGAAGAAGAAAACTGCTAAAGCCAAATTTGTTAAAAATTGTGAACAAAATACAACTTTCAACAGCAGTAAATGTAATGGACCGACTTAAAAAATGTGTCTTGGACACGGAAATTAATAGGATTCAACCACTGATTTAGCTGTAGGTTATGTTGCTTCTTGTTCTTGGTAGTTGATTTATAATAAGTTAAAGAGAAAGTAAACTAAAACATTGTTTTGTGGAATTGAATATTAAAATGTAGGAATCAAAAAGCATTTTGGGAGATTTCTGTATAGTTTTTCAGATGAATATACAGTATTTGGACAAGTGATTACGACACATTTCATAATATTATCGAGATGCTCTTTTTGAAGTTTTCATATGCTAAAGATGTGTGTGTCTTCAGCAAGGAAGTTTGTTCAAGCTTGTAGACATCAGTAACTGTTGTTTGATAAGACATCTCCTTATACAACTTTTACTATGGATATGACACCTCGACGGCAATTCACGTTTGCCGCAGTGGTATGTTATGTGCTCTCACAGCCTGTTGCTTGGATCTGTGATTATAGTTCGGTGGATGTAAATTTTCCCGTGTATTTGTTATCATATGTCTGTGAACAAAATTTTTTTAATTATTCTTGTTCTTATCAGGGATTTTGTTTCTTATTATTGATTCACTTATTCTGGTCTCTTGTAGCCCCATGTAGAGCTGAGTATTGCCACCACTAATGGTAAGTTATACCACTGCAAGTGTGCATCAAAATATTAAAGTGCTCAGTCAAGAATGGCACATTTATAGTTCTGTTGTTAAAGCTGTACCTAGTCATGAAATCAAACTTATAAGTTTATTATGTTTGCATTAGAGGTTCATATGTCCATATTTTTATTTCTCAAAAATTCATGATACACAACATTAATAATTATTATTTCCTGTTTGTTCAATTAAAGATATGCTGCAAATATAGCAAAAATTAGACATTGTAATTATTAATTATTTGTAAGTATGTATTTTGTCTGTGGATTACTTTGTAACACTTTGTTACCACAGTAACTGTAGATATAGGTACTAATTTGAACATTCATTCCTGTCCTGAAAGTACACCAGGTGATTCCAGCTCTATATACAAATGTATATATATATGCATTTGTGTCACCTTGTAGCCCTTTGTGACAAAAGACAAAATATGGTGGGGTCTGTTTTCACAGTGAAAATGAGGCCTATCATTTGGAGTCACAGAGTTCAAATTTTGGCCAGCAGATAGCACTGTGTATATATACATGTAAACTATATACATGAATTTTTGTGCATTAAAGCATATTTTGACTTCTCGAGAACAATGAAACAGAACTGCATGATACATTATCAGAATATAATATTACTAAAGATGGTGAAAATGATAGCTACGTAAAATTTTGATGAAATTACTAGATATGAAACTTGTGGGCCATGTGTCAGTAAGTGCCAATATTATATACATGTAGATATACAGTGGTAGTACAGTGCATATATTGTAATATTGTCAAAACTGTGGTATTGAATACTTTGCTTTTACGTAAGGATGTTGCCTAGGTGGACCTTCACCAAAGTTGTGGATCAGATGACGCAATAATTATGCATTCTCTGACGGGGGATGTATATATGGTGTTAGTAGAATTCAAGCATTTTGTCAACTCAAATCTGACAATGGCTTATATCTTGATAATGGAAGATCCTACAGGCCCATGGCTACTATCAAACATCAATAGGAAAGTTTCTATGGGGTGTCTTTTGATGCTGTTAATTTTGACCTTGAGTTACATTTAAAGGTTAAACTGGCATATCTTGGTAATGTCTTGATCACTTATTGGTAAGCACCAACACAGTACATGTGCAAAGTCTGCATTTGCAGAACCATCAGATTCCAGTCAGCAGAGCACAGGACATCATGATCCTCTTGTTTGCATATTATTTCAGGTATTGATAGTGTCTTGATTGTGTTTCAGACACCATCATTAAGGCAGTGCTGATCTTTGCGGAAGGAATCTTTGAGGGGGAGAGTCATGTGGTGTAAGTAATGCTTCGTGGTGCATTGATGGACCAATAACAAACAATGGCACATGCGATTTAACCCATTTCACCCTGATAGAAGACTGAGTCAACAGCTTTCCTTGGCATGCTCTAATGTGCCCAGAATGCGCCAAAGAAAGCTGATGACCATGGGCATATAATTTGGACTGATCCTCCATGCAAGTTTCATTCGAAATTTTGGAAAACAATCCCTAAATTAGTAAAATACAATTAGCAGACGACATTTAGATATTGGTGGGAAAAAGCGTCATTAGGGTGGAATGAGTTAAGACCTTCCTTTTAGTGCCAGGAGAAGGCGGTCTTCATCTTGTACTATTAATGGTCTTAAACTGCATGTAAATTAACAAAAAAGTGTTTAAAGTGATTTCAGAGAGCAGTCTGAAAAAGACATGCAGTCTATCAGGGAAGGTTGTTGTTATAGCAGGTCCATGTACCACTGTATAGCCTAATGTTACTGTGAAATAAAGCGTCTTCCATCAGAAGGGCTTGTGACAGAATATACAGTGAATCATAATACCAGAATTGTTGTTTGTATGGGGAACCATCAAAATTGATCTAGGTTGGAGAATGACTTAAGATATGAATCTGATGTCTGCGGTATGAGTAAGGAGTATAAACTGTAAAGCAGTGTTCCTATTGATATAATTGCCTGTGCAAACAATTCTTCATGGTGCAATTCCTGGCTGTGAGTCCAAGGGATGGTATGGGGAGTGATTACTCTGCCTCACTCATTGAATGACCATGAGGGATGGTCACACAGGCAAACACAGTCTCATAATGTTTTTTACTGCAACAGTGGTACCTGTCACCAGAGACCACCCCAAGGGAGGATCAAAATGTGGTTTTATGAGACAGGTGGTGCCATGAGAGGTACAAATAACCAGAAAAGCACTAAGTAAAGTAGGTTTAAAAAGTGGTCTTAAATGGCAGGTGGTCTCTCATTGGGGTGGTCTTTTGTGACAGATGCTACTGTATTATAAGACATGCACAGTTAAACATGTCTTCGAAGACTCACCCATAAGGATCAGCAAACTGTCTTTCAAACCAGGTGGTCTTTCATTGGAGGTGTATATAACATGTAAGGTACCATGCAAAGTGTTTGAAAAATGTCGTGCTTCAAGTTGGGGTCTCCAAAGAGTTTGGCCTCACAAGAAAGAACCACTTTATATGAAGAGGGAAGTTTTTGTCTTTTTAATACATGTGTGTGTGACGTTGCAGTCACCCTCCCATGGGGTCGCTGGCCAACACTTTGAAAGTACCCATCATTCCACCCAAAGATGTACCAGTGGATCTGCACATCAAGGCATTTGTGGGCTACAAGACCAGGTGAGAACAGTGTGAACATAGGCACGATAAATGTATGTTTGACACAGTGGAGTCCTCTTTGTTTAATTTTATCAGAGTAGTGAGGACTGAGTAAACGCCAGAATAAGCCTATGTGGTACTTATATCACCAGGGGACACCATGGGATAGATGTTGATCAATCCATTACAGCAACAGGTGTGGGTTAATCCCCTCAAGCAGCTGGGTGGTGGTCACAGAAATATTTTGAAGTTGTTAAGTTAAATCACTGCCTGCCCCGTTGGAAAATGAATCCTCAGAGAACTGTGGCAATAGCTGTCCGCACGATACTACAGGCACATGTATTGCACCACAGAGCCCTTCAAGGTGGACTAATCACATACGTGTACATCCATGTCATTAAAATAGGTCCGTGTGCGTACGTCAGAGTCAGGTTTTGGAGAATGATAAAAACAGGTTGAAATGACTCGTGTAAATGCACTGAGGTTATTCTGTTGAATGTTTTGGCAGTGTTTGTATACTTTAATTTGGTGACAGGATAGCTGCCCTATACTTGTACAGGCTTCAAAAGTCTCCATTAATAGAACATGGTTGCAGAATTTGTATAGCATTTTTTGTGGCCAAAACATACATACACACACATACACACACACACACACACACACACACACACACACACACACACACACACACACACACACACACACACACACACATACACACACACATACACACATACACACACACACACATACACACACACACATACATACATACATACATACATACATACATACATACTTTATTAAAATACACATAGATTCAACAGACAGAAGAACAGGGTAAATAACAATTATAAATATTTTTAAAAAAATCTTAATCCATGGATAATGATCTCTACCGTAACTCAATTAAATGTAGATGATGAATCCTTGAAATGGACATCAAAAGGCCATTGTGATTGTTCCAGACCATAAGATATTAGAGTCATCTTCATTCGTCTCTGTGATACATCCATTCACTCCTCTTGTTTACAATTTATTATCAGTAATCTGTACGGCAGGTGAGCTTGTGTTAATGTTCTATCTGATCCAGACTGCTAAAAGTTTAAAATTTCTGTGGATCACGCCAGTGGTTCACTTGTTTTGCGAGTGTGTTTTTTGTTTATCCCTCTTTACAACTTCTTGTTGCATTTCTGAGTGATGTGATGCTGAGCATACTAATTTCATTATTGATGTGGTGCAAATTACAGGTAACTTGAAAAGGTAATTTGCTATACCATATTCAGTCTAATAGTAGCACGCTGTGCTAATGCAAAGATTTCCTGGAGCAGAGGTGGTTTTTGGGGAGTTTTGTGATTATGGCTCGTATAAATTCACAATACCACCAGCAATTACATTTATTATACAGTCAATATAGCATAAAATAACAACAATGAACCCTTTTATTTTGTCAGAAGCAGTTATTTTTTCAAAATATTGAAAAATACTGAATTTTTAATAACCCCCCCAAGATTAAAGAGTAGGGGGTCTGCCCCTATTAGGGCATGAGCTACAGTTGGAATGAATACAGTATTTAAGATTTCCTGTACCTCCACAAAGTTTGGTGGATATCCTGTTTGCAACTTGTCCAGCTGTCTGTCCACAGCAGAATCCTGGCCAGCAAATTATCTCATGATTAACCTGCCACATCACAATCAAATTGACCTTGACTTCATTTAATTGTGTACAAAGTGGGGGGTAACCAGTCTGTCGGCACGAAATGTTCAAGTTATTGACAAAATGGCTAAACTTGCACGCAGTTGTTGGTTTTTGTGAAAGCAAAGTTAAGTTGAACATTGCATATTATTGATTCATGAACATGACTCTCATTCAGGAACCAATATGTGTAGTGTTGACTGTGGTTTTTGCATTGCCTGGCAAGTCCTGTATCTGTCCTGTACCACTCCTGTACCAGCTGCCAGAAGCCTAGTTGCAGCATGACGCACCAGGCAATGCAAATCACATTGGTCCAGGGGCATTTGTCCATGTAGAATGGTTTGCCCGTGTGGCGGATTCATCTGATCACTGTTCGAAGATGAAAAAATGTCACCCTGTTCAAAGCTGCCAACAGTTGAACATGTTGAAATACATGAAATTTTTTAGTTTTTTCGTTATTCATAAAGTTACCTCTCAACCACTATTGCCATATGAGGATGATGGGTAGTGTTCCTGGAGTAGTATGCGAGGGTACTCCATTGCAATACATGTGTGGAATGCATTTGGATGCTGATTTCTCATTGAAAGTGATATTCTTCCTGTATCTTTCATTTTCAGTCACGCTTTCAGCATTGCTGCTATTATGATCATAACTTGTTTAGCGTTAATATTATTTTATGTATGCCATGAATCACATACAGCAGTGATAGACCCATTAATTACGTTAAACATTGTTTATTTTTAGCATTCTGTCAGCTGTTTTATTGCATTGTTTGTCATAATGTATTATCCGTGCTCACAATACCCCGTTTGAAATTAACTTGTTTGTTTCCTTGTAACATCAGTCACGTGGGTGATGCATAATCTGAAGTATGGTACCAATCATAGCGGTATATTGTATGAACACTAACGGTCCTGGTAACAGATACAGTGAAAGCTGTTTTGAGAGACCACCCCTATGGCAGGCCCAAAAGTGGTCACATAAAGCAGGTGGTCTCTCAATAGAGGTGCAATAACATGGAAAAGATGGCAAAAGGGCATGGTAAACATGATCTGAAAAGGCAGGTGGTCTTTTGTTACAGTGGTCTGTCAAAACAGGTTTCACTGTATAGTGACAACAGTGCACACCGTGCATGGCAGCCATAATCATGGAGCTATATTTTATAGTCATTCAAATCTAGTTATGTCATATAGATGGCGCCACAGTTAAATCAGGTTTTCAAAGTTTACAGTAATTCAACTCCTTTGCTGAATTTGTGCTCCATAATTTCCATATTAAGTGCATGTATGCTTGATGAGTACTGAATTGTAAATCACTGACAAACTGAAATAGAAGCTAAAACTATAGCGCTAAATTGTAGTGATTCCCAACTCTATCACGTATGGTGTTCAAATATATGAAAAATTACATTTCAGTTCAAATGAACGTCAGTGTGTATGCCAGGGTGCTTTAAAGTACGGCAGGAGATGAAAAAATGCATGTACCTGTACATGGCTATAATAATAAATGTCAAAGATGGCAAAGGACAACATCTGTGTCAATTTGAAAAAATAAAAAATACTGATTTGTGTACCTTGTAGCAGCTATTCCATGTGTTAATTGTGAGGGCTATTAAAATAAGTTGTTTTGAGAGCTTTGTTTATTTATTAAATTGCAGTGCCCAGTTCCATGTCTTTGAGCTGACACGCCAGTTGCCCCGTTTTTCCATGTACGCTTTGTGCGACCCAGGGCAGATCACCGAACCACAGAGCTCTGTCACCTTCCAGATCAATGAACGTGTACAGAGGGTAGGCTATACAAATCTTTGTGTTTATCAGAAAATGCCGTGTAAGTGACACATTGTCAATATTTTAGAAATGGGCTCATTTTTGTAATGCGATACATGATTCTGATTTCTAGCTTAGCTGACCTCAGCTATGGTCAAGTCAGCCATCGTCTGTCTGTCATCTGGAATCCACAATTTACATTTTTAGCTCTACTGACCATGGGTCGCAGAGTTTATGCAATCATTCATCTGCGTGCATGTGTCTCAACTATTGCTTGTCAACGCAATAGCATCTACAATTTTGAAATTAGCTTCTTCAAATATTTTTGGACATGATCTATAAATAAAAATCTAGGCTCATTTTGTTATTGGTAGTACGATCTAGTGGATTATGCAATCAGGCACTAGCAGTGCTAAAAATTTAAAGTTCAAAACACTGCGATGTTTTTAATTTTCAGTGGATCATTATGAAATTTTGTGGAAATATTCTGGAGGCTAATTTGTTAAAGTAGAATAATACTGGTGGCACCACCTGTCAGCAAACAGAAAATATGAGTTACTCTGTGGTGAGATTTATGAAATATCCCTTGTCTTGAGAAATAATAAAGCTAATTTTATCAAATATACATAAATGTGTATAATGTATGGAAATTTTATATTAAATAATATGGGTGACCTTGGTCTACTGTGTCAAGGTCACTGAGAAAACATTTCAGTAAATGATTTTTGATGGTCAGGACATCTGAACTTGTGAACATGTATACAATAACAGAAACATTATCGAGAACGAAGACCATAACTTATGGAATAATAGTGGTACCATTGGCGGTATTTGTTGGACTAATGTCCTAGGTTTAAAAAAAAAAAAGAAAAAATCATTAAATTCATTGTGATAACAAATTGAGATGAAACTACAAAATGTACTCCAAAAGTCAAATCATACAAAATTTTGGGTGAGCTTCACCAATTATTCAAGGTCATTAAGCACTTAGTAAAGGACACTAAATTCAATTTGTTGGAAAGAATAAGACTATTCCAGAAATGTGTATCATATGTAGGAAATTGATATTGCATAATATGGATGACCTTGACCTAGCTTTTCAAGGTCATGATGGGAATGCATTTCAGGATTTCCCTCCCCCCCCCCCCCCGCCCCCAATGGTCATTATCATGTTAAGAATATAAAAAAAGTCAAAAATCTATGACCAATTATATTAGAGTCTTTATGTCCAGCACCACTTACTGGTTGTCATTTCCCTATTTTGCAGTCCAAACTCTATACACTCCAAAAGCTCACCTGTCCCTGATAGAGTCAACTGCGCTACTGGTGGTATTAATTGAAACTAAAAAATATGTATTCAAAACACATTCAATTCATTATTTTTATAATAAATTTAGATAAAACAAAATTTACATCAAACATGTAATCATGAGATGGTGTTGCTGTGGATCCCTGATGTCTTACGAGTTTTTCACTTTGGGTACTTCTGGATCAATGCACAAATTCATATTTATTCCCAGGTAAGTCAGCGAGAATTGCAGTCACTGTAGTAATTTACATTTTAGACTTCTCCAAAACTGTGGCCCAGATTCACCTCAGACTTGGTGGCATGTACCTTGGGTGAGTCACTGCTGAGTTTGTTCAAATGATCATGCTCCAGGGATTTTGGGATTGATTGTGATTTTTTTTGGTAATTGGGAGTCATTTTTGGCCAAACCTTGAAAAATCTTTTACATTCTTTATCCCATAGCTTTGAAATTACATTGCAACACTTCTGAATACCACCCCCACCCCCACCTTTGACCGTAGTTTGTTTGAAGGGTGCGCTGCAGTTTTTAGCTGTGCTAATTAAGATTCGATTACTCAATAAGATATCCAATTTGAACAAAAGCAGACCATGTATGGAAAGCTGGATGAAGGGTGCACATTTTGAAGGCTGACAATTCTGTAATGTGAGCTGAAGGTAAAGACATAGCTGTCAACTCTCCCGTTTTCACCATGAGTCTCCCATTTTGGAGACTCAACAAGTTCTTAAAATGACAGGGATTTTGTGGCAAAATTGGCAACTTTCTTTGATTTCAGGCACTTTTCACAAGAACCTCCCGGTCACGCAACTTTGGGGGTTGACACCTATTTAAAGGTCACATGGCCACTTGAATATAGGGGTCACAATGTGAAAATCTTTTGCTTGCTTTGCACCCCCGTTATTGAGTTAGACCCATTTTTATAACTTTTAGGACGAAAAAAGTGTATGAAAATGTATGTGAACTTTGATATCGGTGATGCCACCTACAGTATTATGTCAAATATATTCATCACGATGTCAAAATCTTGTGACCAATCTAGTTTCTTTATTTTTTTATGGATTCTCATGAAATTTAGTGGGATTGTGGGGGAGGTCAAAATCTTGGTTGTTCATGATACCAGAGGGGCTACCTATACTTTGACAGGACTCAACCGTGACCCAAATAAAGGCAATAACAAATAATAAAAGAATGTTTTTTATGTCTGTCTGTCATGATGTCTGAAGTAGCTACATTACTACAATACGTCTGTTACATTGCGTGGATGACCTTTGACCTTTGTGATCTGTATACAGGTGGTGATGTGGATCAATCAGAACTTCCTCCTGCAGGATGATTTGACAGCTGAGGGTGCACTCAACGTAGCGTTCATGTCATTACGAGTCAACACTCCATTTATCATGCGCATGGAGCATCAGGGACAGGTATCGTGCTTTTAAGTAATAGTGGCATCTGGTAGCAATGATCAGAGAGATAATGTTGAACAAATTTATTTTACATGCAACATTTTGGTTCACAACAACATTTAGTTTTTTTTGTTCCAGCGTGCATGTATTTGTACATGCAGACATATATATATATATATATATATATATATATATATATATATATATATATATATATATATATATATATATATATATATATATATATATATAAATATATATATATGTATATATACATGTATATATGTATATGTATGTATGTATGTATGTATGTATGTATGTATGTATATATATATATATATATATATATATATATATATATATATATATATATATATATATATATATATATATATATAATACATTGAAACCTCCCTATACTGAGACCTGACAATAGTGTTCTGTATAGAGATCTGTTCATTCTTGGGAGGTTTGCTTATGACAAGAATATACAATTGGGTCTGAGAAAAGTGGTCAGTGTAAGGAGGTGTTTGGTATATGGAGGTGTTTGATGTATGTGTGGGCAACAGACTACAGTATACTTAGACTATGTAATTTTTGTTACAGACCAAGCAAACAAAATACGATATGTTACTCTACTTAACTTTGTTGACTGCAGTAAGTTGTCATCCGTGTGTCTGGAGCAGGTGACAGCACCAAGAAGTAAATACACAACAGAAAGCATAACACACAATCTGATGATATGATTTTATCCCCACAGAACAAATTTCATACGCAGAAAAAGGAAGTGCAACCCTGGGCAAGTGATGACTGAATACATGGCATAGAGGAGACAATAGGGCACAGTGTTTTCACTGATATCCACTGGTTGGATGATTGATAGCGGAACCATTGTGGTTCTCCTTGTATCAAAATCACTTTGTATTGCTAAGCGTGATCCATACAGCACCAGTTTGAAGATTCGGTGTGGCAACGCTGACCACAAAAATAAGAGCAGGTTGCTTTATTCACGTAGATGGTCACTTCACAACGTAGAACATGTTCTAGTTTCACTTGTGAACAGGTTTAAACATGGAACCAATGTCACAGCAGTGTATACACTTTGTAAAAAGACACATCTGATACCCAAGGTGGATAGTCTAAAATAGTAACCTTTCATCAGAATCGATATAATTGCAGAATATGCCTATCTGAGTACTCAAGTCTCAAAGTCATGGGTCTGACATACAAAGGTGTTTTTATTGGCTCAGCTGACTTGTAGTCTGCTGAGCTTATCCTGAGGTGATTCATCTGTCAGTGCAACGCATCAGATTTGTGACTTCTCTGTTCAAATAGTCATGGTCGAATGATTTTCTTTTTTTTATGATTTTTAAAATTTTCATTGCTCTGCTGACTCTCCTTTTGTGTCCATCTTCTGTCTATCCATCCATTCATCTTTCTGTTAGATATTTTACATTTTTGACTTCTCAAAAATCATTGCATGGAATGTTTTTGATTTTGCACATGGATGTTTCCCAGGTGGTCATCTACCAACTTTGCAAAAGACATGATGCAAGAGCTTTTCAATTTTTAATGTTTTTTTTTAAATTTATTTTAAATAAATGAAGATTTCTTCATCTCAGGAACAACTTGACCAAGTGCTTTGATATTGCATACATGGTCACCTAGGGTCATGCATTTCACCTTTTGAGCAATAAGTGTCACTGCCATGAATACATTGTATGTTCATGTTAGCAACAGTTATGATGCAAAACAAACGTGACCACGATGCCATTCTGAAGTTCACAGGACCAGTTCAGCTGGTTTATGCGAAGTCAGCTGACCATAGGACTGTTACTGTCCTCCTGTTGGAATATTTAATGAGAGGGCACACATGTTTGTGTTTTGTGGGTTTTGGATCAAGGGCGTGTTACTGTGTGCAGGGCTAGTGCTAGCAATTATTCTAGTACAGCCAATGTGGCTAAAGTAACTGAAATGTACGAACTAAACTCAGATTTCTTCAGCCAAACTGGTTCAGGTTTTTCAATTTTTAGACTGGTTTTGCATAATGATGTTCTCATATTTAATCAAAACTAACAAAAACTGAAATGTCTTTGGCTAATTTTCCTTAAAGATAGTCAATTATGTAAGCCAGATCTGACTTCTTTTAGCCTTTGGCTAATGGTCAGTGCCAGCCCAGCTTATGCAGACCACGATGGTGTGTTTTGCATTGATGCAAATAAGACCAGTTTCGTGTGCAATTTTGTTATTCTATTGCCAAAACTCTGCCAATATAAACCCTAATGTAAACTAAGTGCAATTGATTTGTTTACAAGTACGTTGAGATTACAAGCAGCATGGAAATTTAATTGAGAGGATATATAATTACAAATCATACTACTGGCCTCACCAGAAAAAAAATTTAAAAAAGAAAAAGAAATGCATAAAATAAATGGAAAGAAAAATGAACAAGAAGTTAAAAACATGCCTGATTGGATGCTACAGCATAACATATATACAATGCATGATGCTATAAGGTAACAGAATTGTTCCACACTATTTCCATTCAGGCCATCCCTATATTCAGACCCTTTGAGAAATATTCAGAGGAGATGCTTTTTTTTTTTTTTTTTTTGGTTGCCTTTTTTAAGGGTATCAAAACAAAGTTGAAAAGACCATAAAGCAACGAGTTGTTATATTTGCTACAGGTGACCATCAAGACGGACGACATGGACCTAGCGGGAGACATCATCCAGGCTCTGTGTATCTTCCTCAACATTGACGACTTACAGGTGACTGCAGACTTCCCCATGGAGATGGAAGACCTTCGAGAAGTTCTCATCAAGGTGAGCGCAGTAAATCTCCCTATTATACTCTGATGTGGTTAGAATTCTCACTTCCTAAACCACAAACTTATCTCATTGATGGAATGTTGATAGTTTAATTGATGTGGACTAGTCATTAACAGGTGTGCCTATCTCAGCTACCTAGGCTTATTCTGTGGGAACAATGAAAGTGGGCATCCCAATATTTGCAACTAACCCTTTCCCCTTAAACTGACAATGGAAATAAAAACACAGTAAAACAGTTTATCATCAGGTTAATAGGAACAACAGTCTTCAAAATGGTGAAAAATGGTGAAATTAGAACTTTAGTTAATTGCATGAAATGCACAAACCATCAAAATCTGTTGCATGAAAATATTGAGAACATTTAACTTTTAACAGGTGGATGAGTACCATGCCGTCAGACAGAAGCTGACTGCCGAGATGGCTGACCATTCCAACCTCATCAGAAGTCTGGTTGTACGGGCAGAGGATGCGCGATTGATGGGAGACATGTAGGATAATTTGATGCTTTTATTTTTTAAGGTTTAGTCCATAGAGCTATATACCATGGACTGTCCGTCAATCATCAGAATTTTAGCCTCATTGAACTAAAAGTAAAGTATACTGTCTACGTTTTGTGCATGTATTTACAATGTGGAATTTTGATGTAATTGTTGTATGAAAAACCAGATTTTTATGCTCCCCTTTGCAGAAGGTGAGGCATATAACTTTGCTCATGTTGATCAGTCCATCAGTTGGTGGGTCGTCCATCTGTCTGTCTGTCTCGCTGTTTGTCAGTACCGATATACATTCTGTTGTTTCCGCACAATAACTCAAGAATTTTTTATGCTACAACTTTTATACTGTACAGGTATAAATACTGGTATAAGGGCTATGTTGAGGGGTCAGGATGGTTAATTGAGGGGTGTTACAGACTCTGCTGACTTTGATGTTGTCCAGCTCACCAAAATTAATAATTTGACCAATTAAACTATATATTTTCATAATTGTATGGGTGTCTAGATTTGTTATCACAGAACATTGAATCAATTTAGAGATTTGCAAGGAGTTTCATAAAGTTTTGTCAGCACATATAGATTTACAAGTTTATTTCAGCACGTTTGCAAAAAATTCAGTTGTAAGATCTGCAAATGATCGAAATTGATAATGTAGACCCCTTTGCAGGAAACCAATTTTATGAAATTTTATAGAATGTTGAAGTTTGTATCGTGATGTCACACAATTTCTCCATTTTTGAGGCTCCAAAAGTCATGGCAGGAAGAGTTGAAAAGCCAAGTCAAAACAAGTATTTTAAATTAGACATTGATCTTGCATTACCTGTTAATTTTGAGATGATACATCTATCCATTTTTGATTGACGTCATTTAAAAATTTGATGTTCTTGTGAAAATTGAATTCCGAGAAAATTGCTTTCAAAGATTGTGGCTCTGACTTTTACGCAGAGTGGGCCATCACATGAAAATTGCTCATTCCCTCTTTTCAAACTTTTTAGCATAAGAGGAGTAAACAAGGACTTTCAACTTTGATATAGTCTTAATATAGGATATGTTGTTGTTTTGTGATATAAAAATCAAGTTTTTCATCTCAAATTTTGTAAAGCCAGCCACATTGTTTGTTTTAAGCGTGTGGTTTTGCATGCAGGCTACCAAGCATCAAAGGGAGCACATAAGGTGATTACACAGTGACCTGACCTCGACCCTAATAGTAATAACAGCCTGCTAGTCTGTCAAAATGGCTGGCGGCAAGTGGGTCCACTCGTGGATTGACACTTTGTTGTGCAGTGATTACTTGGCTGGCAGGCTCATCTCATTTTAATACCCGCTCACTCAGTTTTCATCACATAAGATCAGAAAACAAGATGTCCTTATTAACCCCACCGGCTAAATATCTAGCCATACAGTGTTATTTGGAAAGCCTATTAATGGATCGAACAAAATCAGCATGCCAAGATCAATGGCAGAGCAAAAACGGATTAAAACTGACATGAAGGAGAGTTTTTTGGCCAGGAAGAACAAAGATCCAAGAGGCAAAAGGAAAATGACAAGAGTGAAGAATTGATGGCCTGGCCTATGTGTTCGATAGCACAATGTCTTTTTAGCTTGTGGATAGGAAGCCCAAGGGTGAGGCCAGGGACTCTTCGGAGAGTGAGGGTGAGGGCACAGGTATAACGGCCGAGTATACCTAATCCCTGTCACATAGGACCAACTCTCACTGTCTTGTGCTAAGAGCAAGCTGTGTGTTCTTAGTGCATGAACACAAGTTGAATACTGATATGGTTCGATCTGCACCAGGCAGTATATGTATGCAATGTAAGGGGAAAGAGTGAAGTCTTCAATTGTTTACTAGTATATAACTTCTGGGGCTTTTGTCAATGATATTTTTGCACACAAACGTTTGCTCGTGCATGTTTATATTGTGTGTTACCACAAGACGACAAGGATTTCTGTTTGGCTCCAGTTTTCACCATGTAAAATATCAGATGGTCTTTTATGCTAGAGAAACTTGCTAAATTTATTTACATGTACTTCAGGCAGGTAGTATAGCTATGCTTAAGGGGCATCAGTCAGCCATAGTGCACATTTGGATCTTCTGAGCTAAGGTCCTGTGCCTGGCTGAGAGACAGCTGGGCAAACAGGCTTTCAGAGATTTAGGGAATTCCCAAGTTCTCAAATGTTCCCTGCCAAGTTAGGTTTCAGTGAATTATGATACTATCTTGAGGTTCCTATTCCTGTAAAAATGAAAGTGATAACCACCAATCTGCCATCTGTTGCTTTATCTCTGTGGGATGTCAGTGAAATGGATTTTGTCAAACTGTTGGATACCGGGTCATTTCACCGCTAATTTATTGTGACATAAATGTGAGGAATTGACAGTAATTCTCTTATTTATAAACAACACTTATGAAAGAACATGAAAGCCCAACCAATGATCCAACAATAAGAAAAAGAGCGTCCTGTGTTCTGCTGACAGGCAACAGGGGAATTAAAACTGACCAAATAAACATGAGTAAATTTCATACCCTTAGTTTTAACATATTTTAAGCCATCTGTTCCCAACCAAGCACAATGATTTTAGCTAAGGTGGTTGTGTGACCTTGGAAATTGGGTCAAGGTCATCCATCTTTAAACTGAACCTAGCCCCTATACAGGACCATACAAATGTGCAAGAGTGCAGTAATGTCTTAACTTCTAAGAGTCTATACAGAAACTGTAATGCCCTGACTGACCAGCAAAGTAGCTGTGTGACCTTGGGACAAGGTCACTATTCTTCAAGCTTAACTTAGTCCTTTTACAGGAACATAAACCTGTGCAATATGAAGGTTTTTGGTTCAAAAAAAATGTCATGCAAAAACTAAATTCTGAGAGTGCATGGTTCTGTGACCTTGGGAATTGGATCAAGATTCAAACTTAAACTCACCCCTATAGACAACTATAAGCCTGTGCAATATAAAAATTGTAAATGTGAAAATTACTGAAGTTAGAGTTTATAAACCAAATCCTGCTAAGGTGGCCCTATGACCTTGGGAATTAGGTCAAGGTCACCCATCTTGGAACTTAAGGCACCAGTATGGCTTGGTCTATGACAGCTGTGCCTAAAAAATCACAAAACGACTTTTGTTCTTTGCCTGCAGATAAACACCTAAAGTATGTGGTCACCAAATATTGTTGCAAAAAAAATGATGAAAACTATGGCAAGTTTCAGCCCACTGCATGCATACCTTCTGATTATTTTGGTATGTTAATTTTCCATGATGTTTGAACAGCCACAGACTTACTTTGGATCTCTCACGCAATAAACGTACAGTTAAAGAACAAGATCATGCATCGCTTATGCATGACATCTTACTATATTTTACTATTTGATAATGTTCACTGGAATATATCTGTAATTTCAGTCATTTGGCTAACTTTACATTGCATACATATACTGCCTGGCACAGATAGAACCATCTCAGTATTCAACTTGTGTTCATGCACTAAGAACACACAGCTTGCTCTTAGCACAAGACAGTGATAGCTGGTCCTATGTGACAGGGATCAGGTATACACGGCCGTTTTAAGGTGCCATTTTCTGCATCAAACTTCAACTCAGATTGTTCTTGCACTGCAAACAATTTCAGTGTTGAATAATGGTCCTAGTAACTTCTGTGCAATTCTGACGACCAAAGTCTGTATAAAAAATCTGTTGCTTGTCAAACCCCAAAATCTATCCTGATGTTACATTTATATCTTTCAATTGCCATTTACTTCATGCAAATCTGTTGAACCAAATTGGAGTTATGCTTACACGGAATTTTTAAAGGATTTTGAAAATTACCATCAGAGATATTCAGTCTTGAAGCTTTGTGTTATTTCCAGTGACGTCTGGACTCAAACCAGTCATGTGGATCAAAGACCATGATATAGTTCTGATCCCCTATGCCCTATGAAAACTAACTGGTCCATTGTAACCTGTTAGCAAGGAGTCTCGAACAGCTCAGGGTAAAAGGCGGAATGGGGGTTCCCTTGTCCATCGCTCTTTTCTTTGGCTATTAAGGCTTTCCAATGCCTGCCTGTCACTTTTTACTTTCCTGTCTTATAACATGGTTGGTTAGAAATGTCTATTTAAAGAAACCTACATGGATTAATACATGTTGATTGATGGTCGGAACGGGAGGTTCGCCATATTGAACATTGTCTTTTTTTTTTTTAGAGCGGGGTGCCTAATTGACCTGATGAATGTTTGAATTTTTGAAAAACATGCACCTATTTGAAGGGAAAATAGTGATCCTAGTTATTCAAAGAAGGTCTGGAAGGGCAAGAGAAGCACAGGAAAAGTACGAGGGACAAGGGACGCCCCTCTCGACTTCTTCATGCTGGAACCATAGGAACCAGTGGTTCCACTCTGCCTTATACCCTGAGACATCTCAAACCAACACTGTCAGGAGTTTGCTGTGGTTGATGTTGTCTGCGGGTGTTATGTTGATAAATTTTGCAGGTTTCTTTGGTGCGACCATAGCAGGAGCCATGAATACATGTGCAGTCACGAAATCTCCCCAACTGTGGCAGGATAGCTTGTTTATCAATAGGACAGCACAAGGGAATGTGTAAACCCTGTTTGCGAACTATTCTCAACATAGAAAGTATATGTTTGAGTTTAAACATGCTTCAAAAATACACTTTCCAATCACCGCTTTTCAGAATAATCATGTCATTTTTTTTTAACCAGGCTTTATTGTGCGGTGATGGGGAAAAAAGAAAAAGGAAATTTTTTTTGCTATTCTTGAATAAAAAGATTACTATAATTTTTTCACAGCTGACATAAAGCAACATGAAAATTACATCAGTCTGAAATAGCTTGAAATGATACAATCTAGGAATGCAATAAAAAGTAATGAGATTTTAAGTATTCTCTCCATCTGGAGAAATCATCAGCCCTGTTTACTCTCTGAAATATTGTTTAAATTTTCTTGTATGGAAAGCCCGCAATTGGTATGAAAAGGGTTGCTGCTGTCTGGTGGCCTTGACAGTAAGTGCCCAGTCCTTATTGATGTAGGGTCCTTGCTCTTAGTAAACACTAAATACCCTTTGATGAGAATTGGAACAATATAGGAGTCATTTTGTGAAACACGAATGGTGATTAACAATAAAAAAGTGGCTAATTACTTTTCAACATTATAGAAACACAAAGTAAATCTGCTCAATGAAATATGTGATGTGTTATGCACATTTGTGTGTGTGTGTGTGTGTGTGTGTGTGTGTGTGTGTGTGGTGTGTGTGTGTGTGTGTGTGTGTGTGTGTGTGTGTGTGTGTGTGTGTGTGTGTGTGTGTGTGTGTGTGTGTGTGTGTGTGTGTGTGTGTGTGTGTGTGTGTGTGTGTGTGTGTGTGTGTGTGTGTGTGTGTGTGTGTGTGTGTGTGTGTGTGTGTGTGTGTGTGTGTGATATATTAACTTTGTTCATTCCAGCTATGTTATGACCTCCGTTGCTTTTTCCAAGTGGTCATATAAATAATGACAGAGGGGGCATCTGTGTCCTATGGACGCTGTTCTAGTTGATTTTCATATTTTCATACATCAAAACTTGTTTCTGTAAATCTGCTTTGCATGAAGAAAGATTGGCACTTAATCATGCCAATGGTTATCAAACCTTAGTTCTGTTCATTTGAAACCATCATGGCAAATTCTGGAGGTTAGAGATGCCGTAAGTGTGAATGAAAAAGGAAAAACATCCTTTCCTAATTTGAGATAAATATGGGTTGCTTTATTGAAAAAAAAACTACAGAAGTTTGGAAGTCATGACATATGTTTCATCACACAGGAAGAACATGAGGAAAGGTTACATGGAGCTATATGATCTCAACCGTGACCTCATCAACGGCTACAAGATTCGCTGTACCAATCACACCGAGCTACTCAACTGTCTCAAGCAGGTCAACCAGACTATCCAGAAAGCAGGGAGACTACGAGGTATGTGTACATGCCAAGAGCACCAGGCCAGGTGGTCTAGTTTCCCTTGAACGATTGTGTAGTTTGTCCGCACACGTCCCATGATCTTCCTCTATGTTTACCTGGATTTAGCCCAGGCACGAAATGCCAGTGTATCATTTGATGCCCATTAAAGGGAGTGGGGTGGGGTGGAGGGGGTGTCCCTGGTACACTGGTACAAATAATAATTTTGCCTTAGTACAAGGTACGGAAAATAAGAAAATATACAAATAATGGTTGGTACGAAGTACGGAAATTAAAAAGGCTTTCAGTACTTAAGTACGGCAAATAAAATGTCCAGTATGCCAGTATGGAAAACCCCTTACCCACCCCCTTCCCCCTTTAAATTACCAGAAACAGTCCAGTGTCATAAATTGTTTGCTTCTTTTTTTTGTAATCAAAACAATGTGCAATAGGAGAGGTCACAATTAGCAGTTTTATACACAACACAATACACAACATTCATGCGGGCCAGAGGTGTGTATTCCCTTACATTCTATTTTAAAGTAATATTCAATAAGTTGGTTAGTTTTGCACCTGATGCGATAAAATTTACACAAATACTTCAAGTATGCATCAAAATTTACCTTTAGAATTTCTGAGTTTCTAAACAGAGCAGTTTTAAAGTTATTTGGATGTAAATTATAATGGTAAATAATGGGAATACATAGACCTAGCCCTCCTGCCTACAGAGCCCTCAAATGGTAACCCACCTGAACCAACTGATCTTGACCATAGCTATAAGTCGATGACTTTCCTCTTGTGCAGTAAACAAAGCTGTGGACACAGTCCTCAGATACTGAAGGTGAAGATTATATATTCACATTCCCCGTAAAAAGAGCTTTCCTCCAAGAACCAACATGCCAACTGTGAAGTCAGTGGGGTTTGCATCGTGTGACAGGCCATGCTCTAACTGCATCATGGGCACCTACAGCATGACTTGCCAGGCATTGAAAATACCAATAACCCAGGTCTTGCCCACCAGACGAAAAAATTTGTCAACAAAAGAAATGTTGACCCAAGCTTTGGAAACAAAAAGTAGCTCTGTACAAAGACCTACAACCTCAGTGTGCTCGTGTTGATATTGAGCCGTATCTACACAACTAGGTCAACATAAACTTTCTCCCCTTATGTTTCTGAATGAACCAGAAGAAAGTTGTCCTTGACCTTGGTGTATATGAGATACTCTTCATAGAAAGAATTAGGGATTAGAATAGTGTGGGCTTCATGAAGTTGCTAGGCTCCAAAACTGAGGACGATTGTCAGATACTTATATTTCAGTTAGTCTAGTGTGATTGTCGAAATAAAAAATGATTGTTTTTTTTTTTCAAACAGTGAGAAATTAAAACTCGGCTCCAAGTGGCCTTATAATTTGCCTGCACCTTGATACAGATGATATTAGCCAGATGACATGGTTGTCAGATACTTATATTTCAGTTAGTTTAGTGTGATTGTCGAAACAAATTTTTTTTTTTTTTTTTTTTTTTCAAACAGTGAGAAATTAAAACTCGGCTCCAAGTGGCCTTATAATTTGCCTGCACCTTGATACAGATGATATTAGCCAGCAGCTTTGGGATTCTTTGGCTTATGTGATGCCATACTTTCATAAATATATATATTTTTTTTTTATGTTTATTCCACTTAGAGCATGTACAAGTCTCCAATAACTTTCAGTGCTAGCCACAGCAGTAAATGTACTCCTCTGAAATACCATAATGACTGCAGCTTCAAATTTCTTGTAACAAGACCTTTTATTGGAGTACCAGGCTGATGCCCATATATGTATGTCCAGAGACAGGGAGGATAGCACAGGGGAGCAGCTCTCCCTTGCCTGCTTTGTGTGCATTATGCCTTAACCCTTACCCCCTTAAACCAGCCAAAACCCAGCTGGTGGTCAAATGTAGTGTGCTTCAGTATTCTCAACTATTTTCAACTGTAATATTAAAATCATTTGACAGAGAATTTTAAATGAGCCCCTATCAAGATCACATGCCCAATCCATGCCAAGGAAAGCTGTTGACTCGGTCTTAATGCAAGGGGGAAAGGGTTAAAACTGCACTGAGTAAAGTTGTTGACTTGTCCTCCAATTTAGCACTGAAAGGGTTAACCTTTCATCTTACCCGCACTTCCTATAGATGTTCTCAATTGTATGTTTTAGTCGGTAAACCCAAGACAAATGTCATCGCAGGGTGCAGAGGGGCCATCAAGTCGAACAACATCAGCGCTCTCTTTAAAATCATCAAGAGCGGATCATCCTAGCACAGAAACTGCAAACTTACACAGTGGGGATTCAAGATCTGTCTGGCTGACCAGCTTTGGGACCAAAAGGAACTGGACACGGCTGGCCGACTTTTACATATCAAATTGGTGGATTCAACGAGTGTTTGTTAAACACAGCAGACACGTTTCAGAGTTTAATGCATTCTGTGTGATCAGGTCACGTAGGAGTGTCTGTGGGTTGTCGTTGAGTTCCTGTTGTACTTGGTCCTACGCAGTGGCCACAAATACGCTGCAAATTTTGATATTCTGACTAATCTTCTGTGTCCCAATGCTGTATCAAAGTGCCTCAGATGGTTGCTGGAGTCCACAGTAGACTGCAGGGAAATTGTTTAGTTTAATAACTCCTTGAGATTTTTTATAGTGCCGCAGGGTTTTTCCTCAAGGCAATTTAGCTCTAGAATTCTGAGGGTTTGAGGCAAAAAAAAAGGTCAGTTCATCAGAGTGAGTAGGAAACTTAGGCTTTCATTTGACAATTTTTGTTGCATTGGGTAATTCTTCTACTATTGAAAGAATCTCTGGGAAAAATCCCGGCCCTGGAGAAGTGAAAAGAATGTTTCATGGGAGAAGAGTCTACCACTGTTACAGAATCATTTGTGTTATGATAGGCAAAATGAACAAAAAGCACTTTGACATAAAGTGGTCTGACTTGGAATCATTATAGACTTGTCAGGGAGACATGGCCGAATGCAACTTTCTTCAGAAAACTAAATCATCTGGTTCTCAGGAGACAAATTCCTTGTAAATAGTAAACACAAATATTTATGTTTAGCCTTGAGTTGAACAGAACTGACTTGCATCTGATAAGTCCAGCTATATAGGAAACGGGTTAGGCATCTTGGCACCTTGTTTATCTCGCGTGGTATACATTTGTATCCCCAGATCAAGACTTCTTGTCACCCAGGCAATACATACGTACACATGACATATCTGTATTCATGTCATAATACAGTAGCTATGCCTTACATTTGGTATATGATCTCTCAGATTGTTACCACTCCCAAAAACTTCATCCCATCAGAAATAGGTTTTCTCTAAATGTTCCTCTAGACTGGAGACCAATGGAGCAAGCTGCCACTGTACATTTGTATCTGTAGCACAGGACTGTAGTGACCCAGATAATATCGATTTGAGTCCACAGGGCAGGAGTGCTTGTCCCCCAGGCAAAGTTGGTTTGTATCTGTAGCACAGCAGGGACTGCTGCTATCATTAGCCAATTAGCCAGATGCTACTGCTTGTTCAATTTGGCTAACAAAATTTGCAAAAGGCTAAATTGTTGTAAAATGAAAATGATAAAGATCATGTTGTATTTCCAATTTTGGCCAAAGTTTAGATGTGACACGGGTACAGAAGTGTGTAAGTCTGCCAGTTAGTATACATTCGTATCATTATGTATTGACATAGCAGTAGTGCTTGTTACCCGCCAGTCACAACTTTTTGCACCATGTACTCCTCAAGGTGTGTTCATTTTAAAAGTACACTTTTTGTTGAGCACAATCAAGCCCGAAAGATGATCATGTATGTTAATTATGTCACCTCGACAGAATGCTGGTTTGGTGTTGGATCAGCACTCAAATGTTATCCTGGGTTCTTTAGAATCAGGGCTGTTGTTACATTGTTCAGGTTAAGCTACAGGAAAACATGATGCTTCACCCAAATGAAACAGCCAAGTTCACGAGAGTTGCTTTACAGACAATCGGGACGTGATGCCATAAAGAGAAACACATTCTGTTCATTTTATAAAATTAGCAAAAAAAAAACATATCCAGCAAATGGATGCCATTATTATTAGCTCAACTGGCTTGTCAATCAATTAAATTTTAAAAGTAATGCTACCAATTCATATGGAACAGGTATCATATCTGGAACTTTGCCATTGCATATTACAGATGGCCGACTTTTTTCAAAGTCACAAGTCATAAAATCAAAGCAATTTTACTTTAATAGTTCTCATATGTAATTGCATATATATTTATACAAGGCACACTATCATGGAAAAATCTAGAATGTGTTTAATATTGGTGTCAACACCTATCCCATTTCTTGGAACCTGTGCCATTGGTTTAGAAAGTGGAATCAATTTCCTATTTCAAGATTGAAGAGGACTTTCACATGTACACCACCAAATGTTCATGAGGTCATGAGTGAAATCTGGTTGAAATAGAATGACTTGTGAATTGTTTCACCACAGGAGGAATAACGCATGTTGTCTGATTATATCATATGGGCTGATCTTGATGGTACCTTCTAAAGGGTCAGAGAGACCATAAAGCTGAGACTGTGATTTTGTTTTGATGAGCATCATGTTTCATTGAGAATGTATTTTCATATGAGAATACATGTAAACAGAATGCTACAGATGTTTGTGGTTGACCTCAACTACCCTACACTAAAAGCCCAGAAAACATCTTAAAGCAAACTTTCTTCTTTAATTTAGTCTTATGGTATCTTATTTAAGACTCTTAAGATGGTCTAAGATCTTTTTCCTGCCCAGTCAGAAAAAGAGAAAGTGAGTAAGACCCAGTAAGAGGAAATCAAGTCATGCTATGACCATGAGAGAAAGGAGCAGAGGCAGTCAGTCAATTTTCAGACCAGGTAAGACCTTCAGTGGCTGCCTCATTAACATAATGAGATGATAAGAGTATATTCAGACTTGGAAAGACATTTGGCAACTGGCTCATTAGCATAAGAGAAAGGCCTGGGGGTGACAAAACTATTATAAGATCTGGTAAGATGTTTTGGGGTTAGGGTAATTAACACACGTAACATGATCAGATATAACAAGACCTTGTAATATGTAGGCACTAGGATATCCACAAAGTGTCACAAAACAGTATACTCTATGTATGCACTATCTTACTGAGCAGCATGTCCACTGATTTTTCATTCTCTGTCCTGGACCTTTTCAAAATAAACTCAGAGTCCAGACCATGATATATCTACCTAGCTAGAGATACACATGTACAGCACATACTCCCACTCGTGTATGTTGTACCCACAAACTTAATTTATATAATAACTTCACCTGGCCACTATAGTGGACAGCACATTGACAAGCTTATCACTGATGATATATCTACCTAGCTAGAGATACACATGTACAGCACATACTCCCAGTCATGTATGTTGTACACACAAACTTTATATAATAACTTCACCTGGCCACTATAGTGGACAGCACATTGACAAGCTTATCACTGATGATATATCTACCTAGCCAGAGATACACATGTACAGCACATACTCCCAGTCATGTATGTTGTACCCACAAACTTTACCTCACCTGGCCACTATAGTGGACAGTGTATTAACAAGGTCATCACTGATGGATGGTAATGTGTTGAAAGTTAAAACAAACAATACTTGTGGTCCAGAACTGTGACAACACATGTATATATGCAGTCATCCATTACAGTCTAACAGTTACATTAATATTGTACACTAATGGGCAGGCCTGTACCCGAGATACATGTACCTAAGTTTTTAGCTTAGCTGACTTGTCAGTCAGCTAAGCTTATAGTATGGGGTTCTGTTGGAGTCTGCGTTCCATGGTATCAACAATTCACATTTTGCAACTTCTCTGAAATCTGCTGGGCAGAATCACTTTAAACTGGTTTTATGTGCTATGAGTGGGCGTCAATCATGTTTGTTCAAATGGTGATGCTTCAATGGTTTGGGGATGTTTTAGGAATGGTGAAGGGGGGTAAGGGGGGGGGGGTTCAGTACACTGGTACAGGTAATTATTTTTCTAGAGTACGTAGTACGGAAATAAAAATCTTTCAAAATTTTGGATAGTACGAAGTATGTAAAATAAGAGGGCTTCCAGTACGCCAGTACCAGTAAATAAAAATTAAGCCCCAGTATGGGAAACCCCTTACCCACCCTCATGGTTTTGTGCATTTGGGGGTACATGTGGTAACATTTCTGTGGCTATCTGCTTTAATATCTACCACACTGTCCTGTGTTGCCATGGAGACACAGAGTCTCATAGGCAGCCTTCTATCCATGCATGCTAGGGGGGGATGGTTTGGACTTTGGACCTTTCACTGAAACTTTAAAACCAATATTTTTGTTATAATTCCAGTCAATGCATTCTTAAAAATATATTTCACTGAGTTCTAATTTTCACGGTTTTGAAGCATCAGTGAAATAAGCGAAGAACACTGCAAAATTAAATGAATTCACAATGTTCTCATCCATACTGCCCAGAAGGGCTGAACCTCTGAGCAGTGGGCACTTTTCTCTGGTCCCAAGGGTACCCACTGTAGAGAGGTTTCACTGTATGAGTAAGCACTCTCTCTGTCTTCTTCCCCCCCCCCCCCCTCACCGACCCAAGTTGGTCAGGAGTTTTTCTAGAACCCAATTTTTGCAAAAACCACCAAACTTGGCATGGTGACTGACCTAACCAGTAAAATTGTGCATCTCATTTGGAATAGTCATGTTTAAAATTATGCAAATCCGGGGGAAGTAAAATTTTAAAAGCTCCATGTCTTCCAAACCGTCGCAGACAGACTCTAAATTTCAATGTGCCCATATAGGTTTGTGACACCTGCCAATATAATGGACAGTATATTGGTTGCAGAATTTCAAATTGTGCCAATAAGGGGCATTGAAAAATTTAAAAGTCCAATATCTCCAAAACTTTATAAATAGAGATGTGTCATTCCAACTTTAATTTATACATTTATGGAAAACCCACATCCAAGAAACCATGAAAATGTAAAATATAAATCTTGAAAAGCTTCAAAACTATTATAAAGGTGCCATTCCTACTTTGTGGCATAGCCCCATCCAAGGGAAGATAAACCAAAGTTGTAGGCTTTTAATTTATGCAAATTAGGCGAATGCCTAATTTACAAATCCCAAAACTATTCCCAAAACTATTATAGTAAGTAGTTTTATTCAAATTTTACTTTCTTAGTTTGTGACATGGCCACATTCAATGAACTAAGAACCAAAGCTGTACTAGCATTTTAATTTATAAAAGTTACGCTAATACACGAAATTTAGATTATGTTAAACTATATGCCAAAGTGCAGCATTTCACTCTGTTCTCATTTTGAAGGCACCCAGACAGAGTTGCCTCCTAAGCAGACTTTCTTGGGGCGATACACTATGTTGGCCTCCAGGTAGTTTGCCGGGGGGTAGTAGACCGCCAAGAACGGATGTTTAGCAGGCAACCAGACAGAGTTGCTGTGAAGCAAATCTTTTCTAGTTGAATTCTGTCAGCCTACTCTACCGCAGCCATCCCCCACCCCCACACAGCTGTGCAGACATGCTTGTCCAGTGCTGATGCAGTGATCCCATGGGAGTTCTGTCAGCCTACTCATTTTCTCTTACTCTCCATCTGTCTGTATATATACATGCATTGTAGATGGGTCCCCTTTATTGTCCTGGGTTAAGGGCAGGTGAAAGTTGCCTGCATAGCAATCCTCAACCTCAATTGATAAAAGCAGTCTACTTTATGTGCAAGATGCATATTTAAAAAGAACAAACATTTTGATGTCTTAGGCTTATAGACCTGCCCATCAGAGTACAATGTAGTTGATAGGCTATAATGGATGGCTGCATATATACATGTGCTGTCACAGTTCTTGGACCACAAGTATTGTTTGTTTAAACTTTCAACACATTGCCCTCCATCAGTGATGGCCTTGTAAATACACTGTCCACTATAGTGGCCAGGTGAGGTAAAGTTTGTGGGTACAACATACATGACTGGGAGTATGTGCTGTACATGTGTATCTCTGGCTAGGTAGATATATCATCAGTGATAAGCTTGTCAATGTGCTGTCCACTATAGTGGCCAGGTGAAGTTATTATATAAATTAAGTTTGTGGGTACAACATACACGAGTGGGAGTATGTGCTGTACATGTGTATCTCTAGCTAGGTAGATATATCATGGTCTGGACTCTGAGTTTATTTTGAAAAGGTCCAGGACAGAGAATGAAAAATCAGTGGACATGCTGCTCAGTAAGATAGTGCATACATAGAGTATACTGTTTTGTGACACTTTGTGGATATCCTAGTGCCTACATATTACAAGGTCTTGTTATATCTGATCATGTTACGTGTGTTAATTACCCTAACCCCAAAACATCTTACCAGATCTTATAATAGTTTTGTCACCCCCAGGCCTTTCTCTTATGCTAATGAGCCAGTTGCCAAATGTCTTTCCAAGTCTGAATATACTCTTATCATCTCATTATGTTAATGAGGCAGCCACTGAAGGTCTTACCTGGTCTGAAAATTGACTGACTGCCTCTGCTCCTTTCTCTCATGGTCATAGCATGACTTGATTTCCTCTTACTGGGTCTTACTCACTTTCTCTTTTTCTGACTGGGCAGGAAAAAGATCTTAGACCATCTTAAGAGTCTTAAATAAGATACCATAAGACTAAATTAAAGAAGAAAGTTTGCTTTAAGATGTTTTCTGGGCTTTTAGTGCTAGCATCAGAGTTGGAAAATTAATCAGATCTATTACCATAATTACCTTGATAATGAGTTTCATTGGCACTACCAAATCCAGGCAAAATGTGTTGTAGGTCAAAGGTCAAATTGTGTGGAACTAGGATTGACCTTGACTTACATATTCAAGGTCATAGGACACCTAAAACGTGTAATGGTCCAGTAACCAAATAATTTTAAAGTTCAGAAATGACTGAGCCAGGTTTTCTAATTTGACACAAATTATGTGGCATGTGTATTGAAATATTTGGTTATATGAATGACTGTGACCTACTTTTTCAAGGTGAATGCATTAGATTCAAATATTGTGTACTGTGCTATGGGCCTCTCATTTGAAATAGCCATCAACTAAAACATGAGTTGAGATAGTTCTGCTCCATCTACTTTGTGTAGTTTCAGTGTATATACAGGTGTAAATACCAGTGCTCGTCATGTGAGACAAGTAATAATAATGTACCTGAATTGTGCAATCATGCCATTGGCTATTTGTTTCGATGTATAGTGGTACCCCTTGTATAAGGGCATCCCAGATGCAGCCCAATAGTGGCCTTTTAAGAGGGGTGGCCTCTGTAGAGGAGGCCATTAGGAATGGTGGTCTTTTAAGAGAGGTATCCTGTGGTGCAAAGAGCCTTACAAGAGGAGACCACTGTATAGACAGTTGTAAAGCCTGTAAATTGTATTTACAGAAACCTTGAAAATGAGACTAAGGAAGATATATAGCCTCAACAGAATGTGTACAGTCTGTATATGATGTAAATAATTTCTCATGGTCCGTCCAAGGAAATGAACATTTGTATTTTGTATTGTTCTGTGTGCTTCACATGTTGTTCACAAAATAAACTCTGTGATATTCTCTTCAATGCTTTTTGTGGAAATTTGTTCAAAACTTCTGTTTGAATATATATGACATGACACACTGTAAATTCACCACAAAGTTTGCTGTAGTTTTGGTCACTTCCTTTACTAATGTCATAAAAACGACAAAATAAAACTGGTTGAATGCTATTCTAACATGGGAACTATGTGCAAAATAGTAAAAAAAGTCTGACCTTTTTTTCTCCTTAATTCAGAGCAGACTGACGTACAACTCTTTGTTAATCATAACAAATGGGTAAAAATACACTTGACTATTTTGCTTTTGAGTGTCAAGAGAGACACCTGTAAAACAGGTTCATGCCTGTTAATCTGCATGTACCTATATCATCTGCAGCCTGACCTTGTATTTTGGAAAGACAAGATTTTGTTGATGATCCCCACACTCATGATGACTAAGGAGTCTTCAACCAACAGGAGGTAGCACTCCTACATTTTGCTTCACTCGATGTCTGCAGGTGTTGGGACTGATGTTGATACATTTTGCAGATTTTGGTGTGATCTAGCACAAACCATGAATACAGTGACCAAATCAATCTTAGCTGGACAGCTTGTTTGGAAAACAGGACCGCATGTGGGCAATGTGTGAAGCCTGTTTGCGAACTATTTTTTAAAAAAGTATATGTTTGAGTTTGAAAATGCTTCAAAAGTACATTTTCCTCAAAATAATCGTGTGTCATTTTGCTTTTTTACAGGACTTTCTAATTTTAATATTTAAATTATGATGCGATGATTGGGAAAAAGCAAAAAAAGAGAAAATTTCTTTGCAATTCATGGATACAAAATTATAAAAAAAAATTTCACAGCCAACATAAAGGGATATGAAAATTCTGAAATAGCTTGAAATGATGCAAGCTGAGAATGCAACTAAAAGTAATGAAATTTAAGTACTTGCTTTATCCACAAAAAGGTCAACCAGTTTCACATTTTTAAATGCTGTGTATATTTTCTTAAATGGAAATCCACAATTGGAATGAAAGGGGTTACTCTTGATTGGCGGCATTGACAGCAAGTGCCCAGTCCTTTTCAATTTTGGGTCCTTGAAATGACCACACTCAATTACCGTAATATCATTTTTGGTACTCCTGTCCCCCATAGGTGGTCCCACCTACTTGCGACTGAGAAACTACCAATACAAGCCAATGTAAACATTCTACACTTTTACCATTACATGTAGTTATAGTTGGGGAAATCCACAAAAATGGGCACAAGTGCTCTGCGCAACTTCATTGTGGCCATCTAAGTGGGTTTCCCCCATAGTTTTGAGCTCTGCATGCTGACCATAGGTAGCAGAGCTCATGGCATTACTTGTGTCTGTCCATCCATCTCTCCGTCCATACCTGATAGATAACATCATCAAGGAGGTAAACTCAAACACTTCCAAAAAGGGCAAGAAAGTTAATGATAATATATTGAAGATCAAGTCAAATTATGCAAAAGTCTGGGATGGACTACAACTGAACAAAACAGAAAACTACCAATTATTTATGCTACCGTGAAAATACACAAGAAGCCAGTGAAGTTGGGATATATTATTGCAGCTAAACAATGCATCTCAAAAACAATTGCCAAAGAGCGTACAAATATTCTGAAAGTCATTCTCAAAATGCTCACATTTATGATGTTGCTAGGCGTTACTATAGCCACACAAGGAGATTCATTGATGACCTTGCGACTTTGAGTAAGAACAAAAACCTAAATAACAACTGGAGCTATATCTATCCCAATGCACTTGTTCCAAACAAGGAGAATTTGAGAGATAATGCAGGTTTATTTTTAGACTTTTAGATCAGAATAGGTAGAAGACAACAAGTACAGGACTAATAATTATGATGACAGGGATAAATATTATATCATTTCATATCCTGATATAAGAGAAAACTGGAGGTTATGCATACGGTGTTTGCATTAGGCAGATATTAAAAAATAACTTGTAATACTTCAATTTATGATAAAAGGAATCACTTTATTTTCGAAATCCTTTCATGCCCTGATATAAGAGGAAACATTCTTGAAGGTCCTGCATATGGTGTTTGCATTTGGCAGATATTAAGAATAGCTTGCAGTACTTCATACAAGGAAGACCTCGTACAGAGATTAAACTGCAATAAGGAGAATGACAGCATTGCCAGCCACCTTGGGGTCAGCCTGCATGCCTTGCCGCAAGAGATTTACATGTGTATGAGAGGGGGGTGGACTTTGACAGGGTCATATTTTGAGGGTGAGGACTTCCCTCGGTACGCAGACCAAGAATTTGTGCCTGGAGACCTGAATGTGCCACAGGATCCGACAACACCCACCACCCTCCGTCACCTGCTTGGGTGGCCCACACAATGGACCCCAGGCAGAGGGTCATTGGACAGGAGTTGGTATTCTCTCTGTACCCAGAGGAGGGCCATGTATACTTTCTCCTTTAAGAAGTGTCACTAGCACCAATAGTTCATGCTTTTTAAGTGGCTTTCATATTATGTAATAGTTACCAGGTTATTTATTAAAGAATGAGAGATGCTTCGGAGTGCCGAGTCAGCATTTTAGAGACATTTAGTGTTGTTTTACGATGTTTGCATTTTTTAGTGGCAAATCTAAGTCAGCAGGTGCACGAGTTAACTGAAATGAAGACGGTAGATAATGACTGCTCCTTAGTGGTGACGCTACCCCTTTTGTGGTGGTGATCTTCCAGATTCCGCTCTCTTAATCGGTCATTGTGCAAAGGTATATGCCAGTTAATGCCCTTATTCTTAGCATAGGCTCTGGGATATTTCATGTACAATTCTGTTTAATGGAGTTATATTTTATAATTTCCTCTGGAGAGTGTCATGAAAATAGTTTAGCTTGCCCTGGTTGCATGGCTTGTGTGGAGGCGAGGGCGGCGGGGGGGGGGGGG
Source organism: Hermodice carunculata (assembly GCA_964020975.1). NCBI lineage: Eukaryota > Metazoa > Annelida > Polychaeta > Eunicida > Amphinomidae > Hermodice > Hermodice carunculata. Next base: position 18,830,755 of record OZ026612.1, on the reverse strand, counting down.
GGGGGGGGGATCTCATGACATCACTTGCTGCCTGGCACCAACTGTTGACCAATCAGGAGAGAGCAGCAGACAGCCATCAAGATTTCTACAGTCTTCAGACACTGGTACGTGAGGTACCTCTATTGTTGTTCAACATTTATCCATTGTATTTGACATTGCTGGCGCCCCCACAGCTGGGATTTGTCACAATATAGTTAAGGCTAAGGTGAGAGAAAATTACGTCAGGCATGCCAAATTAAGGGGATATATAGATCATGTCCAATGCTAGTATGTTACATAAGATCAAGTGACCTTGACCTATTTTTGTTCGGTCACCAGACCTGGGAAGTTGAAAGAAGAATTTTGTAATGGCAGGGTGTATCTGGCACAGGGAATGAGCCTCCAGATCAAAATTTTACTTGTGTACATTGTATATAAAACTGTACTTGGTGACCTACTTTTTTGGTCACCTTGACCCAATGACTGACCTTCATCTATTTTTTAAGGTCATTAAGCACTTAAAAGGATATTTAATTCAGTGTCTTGATAAGAAATAAGGCCAAAGATGCCAAATGCATCAAAAATGTGGATCATGTGGAAGTTTGATATTGCATAATATGGATGACCGTAATTAATATTTGAAGGTCAAGGACGGAACATATTTCAGGAAATGATTTGTTGGTGGTGGTCAGCAGAGCATTATGACCATGGGCCTTTTTTATTTTATTTTTTTTCAAAGAAGGGGAGACAATAAAAATAACAAGTCCTGCATGTTGTATATTGTCTAATATTTATTATTGCTGTAAAATAAGCTGCATACCTATACAGTGACTAAAATGCTAGAGTTCTATATATAGCCAGGACAATCCTGTACATAAAAGGGGTCCTTTGCTCAGCGACCTCTTTGGAATAAAAACATGGTATAACACTATGTAATATGATACACTGTCATGTGATGAGCAGATCATGCTCATACTATGTACTTATTTCCACAAAAATAATCCAAAGTCTATATATGTTTGTTACGTATTGTGCATTAGGTATCTGTACAATGGGACAAACACTTCTCTTTATACTTAATATAAACCTGTACACAAAGCATTTCAACATTGTCCTATAGTATTACGATTAACAGCCTTGCACAACCCTGAAAAACAACTTCGTCTTTGCCATACCTGGTACACACTGTGGTGCTCCATACAAGACCACATATTTTTTCCCAGCAGCTTGCCCATACACGTCCCAGATCCAACTGTCAAGGCCAACGGTAAAATCTTCGGGACTAAAACTGACGGCTAAAGTGCATACTGGTTACCAGTCCTGTAGGAGTCTGTCTTCTTCAAATTTCAATAACTCAATATTCAAATTTTGTCACCAAGTCGTGAACTGCTGTCTGTAATATAATCAGACAACAGACCGAGTCTTAGTACGCTTTATCACAAACAAGAGAAACTGTTCACTAAAAGTTCATTTCAAGGAATATACAGACATGGTAACCGATGGGTCTTCTCAATGTTGTACAGATCGATCAGCGATGCCTATATACACACCCAAATATGGCATCAACCAACTCTCGACACTTTGCCATTCTCTCTTTGTACCAGTCGTAATACAGAAATTCAACACATGTGTTTCATGTTGACAACACTTCCAGTCATTACTGATTTGGGACAATTATTTCACAAACAAAAGATAGGCATCACATAAACTCTATGGTACCCACATTTCGGCATATGGTGCTCATATACTCGAGGTATTTCAAATCCTGGCTAGGGCCAAGGTTGCTTTGCTCACAGCAGAATTATTTCTTTTTTTTTTTTTTTTTCATTTTTGCATGAGAAACTACAAAGTTATTCTATTCAATATTAGTTGAATCACTTTTGTTGCATGTACCCTGATGCCCTGTATATTTCAATCAAGATCCACAACTTTTGCCTTAAATTTCTCTTTAAAAACTGTGTGGCATGAATTTGAGACATTGTTGACCGTGGAAGAGTAAGGGGGAGAGAGGGTATGAACAGTAAATAAACTTTCCCACTACAGACACTTTTTTTCACCTAATTTATACACATATGCCAGGCAGAAAATAACCCCTTGTGGACACTTATCATTATATATTGGCTGTACATTGCATCACATGGTATAATGGGCTCCATAAAATCTTTGTACATGTATAATGCTGGACCCTGTACAATATAATACACAACACTGTATCTCCCCTCTAACACAGCTTGTCGCTGCCTGACTTCATCAATAGTGTCATTAATTCAGAACTGATGAGAAGTAATATTGTCCCCTTCCCCTTTGGGCTGGACAACATGTGGGGCTAATGTTTTATGTACAACAGAATACATTCTGGTATTTTTAAAATTAAAAAGAAAAAAAAAAGATGACTGGATGCACTGCCTACACTGATATACAGGGAGTTTCCTGTCACACTCAATGTTAAAAAATATATTCCATGGTTCAACACAAAAAAAAAAAAAAGAAAAAAAAAAAAAAATTAAAAAAAGGAGGACTAGAATGGTCATGTTCACTCTAGGCCTGTAATATTTTATCTCTATGTTCTAAACCATTTGACTGACATACATTCGTCCATCCATCCATCCATCCATCCATCCATCCATCCATCCATCCATCCATCCATCCATCCACCCATGCATGCATGCATGTAAAGGTATTTATATTTGAGGTTGAAAATGCTGACAGAACTAACCAATGAGTACAAATATTTATTACAACAATCCCTCCAGGAAGGGTTAGCATGTGAAGTGGAAAAATTGACATGTAAATCCACCTTTGCATTTTAATGAGTAAAATAACTTGGTTGCTTTGAAGAACTCTTTTGGCACCTTGAAAAAAAAATCCTGATGTCATTTCAAGAAAGGCAAATTTGTTGTGATACAAAGTTGACTTTGCACATAGTATGCATATAGATAGGTCTATATAAATATTTCAAGACACAGACCCACGTGTCTCACTGTTGTTTTATTTATCAATATATTTTCAGGCAGTTCAATGCCTCGTTTTCAGACTAGTTTACATGCAATATCCAGACGTGAAAACTGCCACTTGACAGCAAAATGCATTTGAACTCCCTGCATACTGATAAAGCTTCAGTCAGCAGTTGTTTGTTTGTCTGTTTGTTAGTTTTTCTTTCCAATGGCAGGCAAACCCTGCTGTAGCAGCAGTGGGAAAACCATCACCTTTACCTTCAGCTTGTTGGCCCTTACATCGAAGCTGTTTTACTGATGTCTGAACAGGCCATATTTACCTGCGTTAACCCTCAAAGCGCTGATTTAAGACTGAGTCAACAGCTTCCCTCGAGGCACTTTGTGCGCAAAGTCTCCTGAGGAAAGCTGTTGACTAAGACTACTTTTTGCTTTAGACTAGGCTTGCTGGTATTTGAATGAAAGGTCTTTTCATGAGGAATTTGAATCTTTTAACCATTATGTTTAAAAGTGATGACAAAATGACTATGGCAATAATTAGCACTTTAAGGGTTAATATATGTGACACCATGTGGCAACTGATATAGAACGAGTTAAAATGAGAATGTTGTACTTGCCTCTTGGCTTTCCTAGGACATAAATCCTGGTGTCACATCCATTTAGTGCTACTCCTTGAAAAGAGACAGAGGACATGTAAATCAACATCCAAGCCATTCCAGTTTTTATCTTATTTTTCTTCTAACTTGGGGGATGTGGTTAAAACATTGTCAAAATTTTGTAAACAGTTCACAGGGTGTTTTTTTTTCCATCAAACAACACCCCTTGCCTGCCCATGAACATGCTCTTTCTGTCATTCAAAATAGCGATTTCAAGGAGCAATCTGCCAGGAGAGAATAAAATTAACAAGAAAGGAGGCCTGTCATGATCTCTCATTTGACATAGAGATTAATTATTCAGATGGACTACCTTTCACATTCTGGCAGAATAGAAGGGACAAAATTCAAGCATTTTTTCCCCCCATTATAAACAAGTAAGACCAAGTTGGTGTAGTGACTGGAGACAATGAACGTCCAACACATTTCCACTTTGTGTGGATCTCATCAGGGACTGTAGGGGAGCTATGTACATCCACCTTCTGCAACAAGGGACAACACATTGATCTGTCGTCATGTGATGCATGTCTGTGATCCTGCAAACAGTGGCCTCTCCAGGCCATGCTACACGTGATACCTACTCGAGATATAGGCCAGAATGTGTTTTGCATAAGTAAGTCATGATGACTGTAAAATTAGGCCACAAATTAAATTCATGAAATACGAGGGCATCAGAAGAGGTTCAAACATTGGCCCCAGTGTTTTGCAAAGGTCATTAGCAACTCAGAGTTGTGACCTTCTACACGTAGGGACAAAATGAAAATGAAAAAGGCCATAATCTTGAAAATATGGGTCAAGGTGGCAAACCAAATATCAGGTGCAAAACTTCAGCTGCTATATGATGACTTGCAGGTGCCACCCATCTCTGAGATTTCGTAAGAACACATTTTTTTTTCACCAAAAAAGCCCCCACCTTTTTTGAACATTCATATGACCCTGATGGGGCAAGTCCTGCAGTTTCTGAGGTTCCAGGTGTACAAAACTGATAGATTTATTATAATTTCCATGTTTGTTAGTTACACTTACCTATCCCACTACATTTGGCATGATCTCTCTGAGATCATATCTACTCCAAACTTCTAACACATCCAAAAACATTCCTCTGTATATCTGGAGGTCTGTGGCGCCCATTTCTGTTTCTCGACTGGCTAATAAAGTATGTTTAAAGAATGCCAACATGATGTTGCCAAACACAACTTGTTTCCTGCCTACATGTTGACAAAACTAGCACACAGAGAAATAATTATTACCAGCATGCAGGACTTCAAATTTTACAAGTATGAAGGTGACTACAATGTAATCTCCCACCAGAAGTAGGTTAGATGAGATAACAAATATGATGAGAGTCAAAACTGCACAAAATTTCTAAGGAGTTGAACAGAGCTGGATACAGAAGCACCCAAAAAGAGAGAACTGAACATGATTGCTCAATAATGGGGCTCTAGTAATGGCACCAGGAGTGACCGCCAGAGGGCGCCATAGACCTTCAGGCCAGAGGAATATATGAAGAAATATTTTCTCACGGGATAGAAGTTTGGAGGGGATACAATCTCAGAGAGATCATACCAAATGTAGTGGATAGGTCATGTATCATGATGCAAATTTCACAATTTAAAAATTTGTTAACTTTTTCTTCAAATATGACTTTACCTTCAACTCTGATCCAATATTTGACAATGGAAACAATATGCTGGGGGCACCAAGCATTGCATGTATGGCTTGACTGGATCAGCAGGCAAGCTTTTTGAAGTTATGCTAAAAGGTCCAAAAGTGAGAGTAAATGACAACATCAAGTGTTTGTAGATAGTAGCTGAGGTGCTACTATGGTCTGGAGAGCAAGATAATGTCCGAGCTATTGCAAAGTTAACATTAAAAAAAAAAAGTAAATTAAAAAAAAAAAAAAAGAAAGAAAAAAAAATGAATGTAGTCTTGGACCTCTAGGTCATAGGCAACTTCAACAGTATAGGTCAATTGCAAAATAACCATTTGTTAAAGTATATGGTACAAATGGTACAAGTCCCTGTCCCCCATGGGGGAAGGTTTAACAACGCCTGCCAGACCTGCCCAACAACATCATTCACCTCTCTGTTCAGTAGGACTTTTGTTACCACATACTACTGACATTTTGCTCTATGACAGCCCTAAGCATCTACGTGTCTAAGGCAGTATCGGCACCATCAAATATTCTATGCATGGACTTAAAACTGTACAGTGAAGACAGAACTGCCAACCAGCAACAAGTATACCTTTATACTGGGCTCATGCTTCTTTCTTTTTTTTACCTCTTTTTCTTTTTGCATTTATAATAAAAATGTCAGCATTTATATATCACAAACATAGAGAACATGAATGATGGCAGGTCACACTGTGACCCATAGTGTATGTTTATCTGGAGTCCTCACTCAGCACTGAGTGTATACGTGGTGCATAGATGCATTATATCCAATCAAATCAATGTTCCAGCAAGTTGCACTTGCTGCAACGTACCAGCAGCTTATCTTGCCACCTCCTGTTCTCAATGCATACAAATGTATGTACCTCTAGTTCTCCTTTTATAGATATCAACTGAAAAAGCAGAAAATCCCCTAACAGTTTAATATGTTACATGAAACCCTTGGAAACCAATTATGTTAGGATACGACGGACATTACTTCAAATGTCTGAGAAGACAAGAACACCTCAGCTTCCCAGACTCTAGTCACATGACCTTATTCCTGCCTTAACCCAGGAATACAGGAACCAGCAAGACTATAGAATTAGTCATGTGTCCTGACTCCTGATTTAAGCTAGGGAACACAAGATCTACATAGACCCTGGAATAAGTCATATGACATTCTTGCTTTTGACGTTTTTAGGTGGTTGGTGCCAAAGTTTGCTGGTTTGAGAACCAGCCATTCTGTGTCAAAAAACAAACAGTTAACAGGAACCACCCACTCTGGAATAAGTCACATGACCTTTTTATGCTTTAGTCCAGGAAGAAAGGAGACCCAAAGGCTCTAGAATATGTCAAATGACCTTGTCATTGTTTTAAGCAAGGAATATGGAAGCCATGTAGACTCTGGAAGAAGTCATGTGACCTTATTCCTGCTTTACTAGCCAAGGAATACAGGGACAGTCCTGACTCTGGACTAATAACACCAGCCACCCAGACTCTGGAATACATCTTGTGACCTGCCCAGACGCAGGAATATGTCATATGACTTGATTCACATCTGAACACTAGCACTGGAGCACAGAACCCACCTAGGCTGAAATATATTATATAAACTTATTCCTGCATTAGCAGGAACCATCTAAACTCTGCATTATACATCACATGAGATTATTCTGTTTTAAGCTCAACTTCCATTTTCAACATCTTGTAACTTAGAAGCAACTGAATTAGCATTCAACGCACACAATTTATTTGTACATTATGACTTTACCACAGTAACTTGTTTGATCTTTTAGAAATTACGTATAAAAGTACTGACAAGTTTGTTCACAAGCATCAAGAGATGTACATGGGTGGCATTTTTTTTTTTTTTTTTTGTAATCAGTACATTTTTTCCCTGACAATTGGAAATCCAGGTGTACTGTGAGCTTTTAGACCTAAGTTTAAAAAACACAAAAACTTTAATATTTTACGTTCGAGGTTTGCCGAACTTTCTTCATACACTCCTGTTTGATGCAGAATGCCACCGCCCTAATATAAACAAATAAATCATTATTCTACATCATCATCCAAAAAAGTATATATAATATGTTTGTTTAAGGAGCCATCTTCATATATCATAAAACTCAGGCATACCATGATGCTAGACTTAATGTACGATTGCGCCACCTACTGGCATCCACATTCACTCACAACCACTCTCAATTTTGTTCACTGAACATAACTTGTGTTTACAGGGCCACGACTGTTACACCATGGTGCATCCACAGCGTGTCTCCACAGACAGACCAGTAACGGTCCCATATATCTCTTCATGTGTCAGCCGTTATACTAGACAAGCTGCGAAGTTGCAAAAGCTGTCGCCTAGTTACCATAGAAACAAGTCACCTTTGGGACTCACATTAAGCTTAACAAAAATATTTATAAACGTCTATATCATCAGCACAACAGTCAAATTTAAATTGACATCTTCCATTCAGGGCCAATGCAAAATACATCAGGCTCCACGTGAACCGTTTTGTCATATCTGTAAGTATATACACAACACAAATTGTTATCATGTAATAAATTCATGACAGGCATACTGCAAGTAAACACAATAAAAATATCTTTTTAATGTGTTCGCCAATAATAGGCACACGTTCTCTGTGAACAGCCATAATACATTGAGGCAGACTAAAAATTGCACTCCCAGAAACTTCTGTATAGTCAATTGGTGGGCAAAATGACAGTGTCTCGACAGAGTAGCTACCACACATTAATAATTCATTATTGATTAAACTTAAAAGTCTAAGAATTGGGTAGGAATTGTTTTGCTGGCAAAACACACCCGAGGGCTGTGCCTTCTGTAACATAATTGCGCTGGCAAGGCTGACATCAGACAAGCAACAAAAATATTCTGTGGTCGAGTGTGACTGAAAATGAGGCTATGTACAATGCTAGAGACCTTGCCAGCATGCTATAATGTACATGAGTCTGGGTGACACCACAATGCATGGCAGCTGTCTGTCTTGTGTATGTGTGTTGATGTCACCCAAATACTATTTACAAAAAAAAAAAAAAAAAATCACAATGCTTCACAAAGAATCTTTTGTTTAGTGGCAAAACATACAAATTATGTAACATCTGCTGACAATGGGCAAAGTTGAATTTATTGTCACAAGGAGGGACATGTCTGTGTGGGTCAGTCTCATTCATACATATATTTCTAAAATGAGTGTCACCTAAAAATATGAGTAGTTCAGGCATATTCTCTCATACCCACAGTCGGCCACAGACATTGACCAATGTGAGACTTACATTTGTAGTCCATTGGTCTATGACAAAGTTTTTGTGGGTTCCTGCTACCAAAATGCCCACAATTTACCTGTTTCTGATGCTTTTAATTAAGTACTCTTAGATACATCCAAGGAAACAATGGTGTATGCCTCTATACACAAGATCATGTCTAAAAGGTTTGTGTTATGTTTCACTTCCAAGCCAGCTCAACATCACAAAAACCAACAAATTACCTAACTTGTCTCTCCCCAGACTACCCCACTGCTCGCTGTGTACCAGTTTGTGCCCTCATTACAAAACTTAGGGGCACAATTGACATGCACGTCTGCAGCCCTCCGCCTGTCTGGTACTCTTTGGTTTAGGAGGTACATAAATTGCACAACAAAGTCCCTGGTGTATTCATGTCTTTTTTGTTGTTGTTTGTTTATTTTTGAGGTACATATACCTGTGTATTATAGCAGCAAAAAAAATATGCTTAACATTATAATACTTTTTATTTGTTACTTTTCAGTTCATTCTAAATTTGCCTGGAGACACATGCTGTTTAACACTAAATTGTGATGAACTGGTTCAGCCTCTTTATCATGTTCAAGAATAACAGTAATTCACATTTGATGAGTATTTACTACCTTCAGCACTGAAGAGTTAGTAGCACTGTCTGGGAAGAATGCACCACACTGTCTCGCTCTTACATTTTTATTAATCATCTGACAATGAGAATTTTATTTACACTATGTGGATAGCAATGTCAGGGTTAGTCAATGACTCACATGATGTATGTCAACAAAAACTTTACCAGAAAAGTAATCGTATACAAAATTATTGTTCCAGATTAAGTTAAATTCTTTGCTTCAAACATAATCTATATCATGGAAACCAAAAATTCTTTACCTGCATCCATCTTGGCTGCTTGCCAAATGAGCTCAGAACTAATGCACTTCACAAGATCTTCCACTTTGAATCTTTCTTCAGCACTTATTCTTCCCTCAGAAAATTCTTAACCTTTTTTTTTTTTTTTGACTTAAGAGTGTCTTCACTGTTGAATGAATTTCATTAACCTTCCCTCTACCCCCCCCCCCCCCCCTAAATAAAGCCCAAACCAGCTGATGGTCAAATGTCCCTGCTTCAGTGTTTTGGACTTATTTATGAACAATAATATGAACGAGAATCATAGATGAGACCTGTCAAGATCACATGCCCCAGGTCACGGACAGCTGTTGACTCAAGTCTGACACCAAGGGGGAGAGCACCAATAGGTCATACTCTGATAATGTGCACCAATAGGTCATACGGTGCACCAATAGGACATACTGTGCACTGACAGGTCATACTGTGCAGTATTAGGTCATAATGTACACATCACAACTTTCCTCTTCCACCGCCGTGGTGTCTGTGATAGGCATAGTTTCAAAGAAACATAATAACAAACTAGTGTTTAACATGAGCAGGACTAGGCAAGTAGCTGTTGAATGGCAAATGCAGGTTCGACCGGTTTGGAAACTGTGTGTATCTCCAAAAAAAAAAAAAAAAAAGCAGTGTTTATGCCACAAAAAGTCATGTTATGACACAATTACTAATTCAACTGTCAAATTATGGTAACAGTTCACTAACTATCACAAATCATATATAAACATCATGGACCTGTATCTCATTAAAGATTTATTGAACTGGTACCCAAAATCATCAAGAAAATCAAACTTGTGAACATTTTCAATTTTACGTCATTCAAATTCTCCTGCCTTCATTGTAAGTACAAGTTTGATCCAACAAAAATTATGAAGCCTAGTTTAAAATTGTATTTGTAAAATATTATCTGAAATCCTGTTGTTTTATTGCCGAGGAAATGTATGAAATGTGTAGACAGATCTGGCTGAATAATAAAACTGATAACTGGACAAACCAAGATGCAGACATATCTATTCCTGGCACTTGCCTTCTGAGCAGCCTTCAGTTGATATACATTTCTTATGTGGGTGGAAGTGCTAACATCAAAAATATATAGAGACTGGGGGCTGCTTAGAAGGCAACCCTGACACTGGCTGTCAATGAAGTTCCCATGTTTATGCAGTTTGTTCTCTTTCAAATTATATACAAGTGTGTATACACTGTGGAGTTGGTCAAGAGAACTATGAAAAGGTGCAAGAGGGGTTCATATAGGCATGCCTTTTTCCCGATCGCTTTTTGGCAATAAAATAAGTTTAAACCATAAAGGTTCATACAATATCTGCATCACTTAAATCAATATCCCCATATTTTGTGTAAAGTTAACTGCAGCCTCATTGGTGAGGATATTATTTTAACTTGGGACAACAACAGGAGGACTGTGACAGTCCTGTGCTCAGCTGACCTTGCCTGCACAGAATAAAGTGGAACTGTGAACTTCAGAATAATATCAAATTCACCTTTGCATAAGACTACATCACTGATCACATCACTGTTTGTACTATAATTTGTGCAGTGAACAAACTTGGTGGAGATCAAGCCCAGGTACATTTCCACTAAGCTTGAAAAAGATCCAATTCACAGTTTGGAAGAAGTTGAAGAAAGCTAAAACCTGCCAACATTTCTAAAAAGTAGAAAAAGAATCTCAGGGCCCCTTCTTAAGCACATTAAGGTCTCCCAGTCCCCAGAAGTGTCCCTATGCAATTTTGAAGCAATTTGCATGGCAGTTTTGAAGTAGAAGATTTTGAAAAAAAAAAAAAAGTAAAAAAATGCAAAAGTCATAGGAGCATGACCATTAAAACAAACTTGGAAGACCCATCCAGGGTACATTGCTGCCAAGTTTGAAGTGGATCTGGCTGACTGCTGAGCTAAAAAATTGCAGTGCAACCAGTTGAACACATTACAGTCTGAATGTCCCCTGAAGTGTCCCTATGTAACAAAAACAATTGGCAAAGGTAGTTTCAGGGAAGATTCTGATTTAAAGATTGTGCCAGAAAAGGAGCCAAAAATGCATAAAGAATCCAAAAATGACTGAAGAATGACAAGTTGAACAAACTTGGTACAGACCCATCCAAGGCGAATCCCATGTTTGATTTGGAGCTGGCAGATAGTTTTGCAGTAAAAGTCGAAAATGCAAATTGTGGATGCCAATTAATGGACTGACGGACAGACAATGACGACAGAAAAAGACCCATCATGTCAGCTCAGCTGACAGACAAGTCAGCTGAGCTAAAAATCATATTAAAAAATACCACCAAAAGTCAGTGTTCTTGGCGGTAGCTAGGTGTCTCTGTGTCCTTGTTACGGACAAAATCATTGTTGAAAATAATTTACCAACAACACCAAGCTCAATTTATGTACCTGCATATGGATAAATGTCACATAATGTAAAATGTCTGTTTTCAAGCAAAGACCTAACTTTTGAGAAATCTTCAGGTATAACGCCACCAACAAAACAGACCAGCGAACAGTATACATCAGCACCCTCTAGTGGCCACATGACATATTCCCCCTGTGGCTATACACAGCAAATCATATTGCACAATTGACCACCATTATTGACTATATTTCGGCAGGAATTCTACTATTTACATACAGTTGCACCATATTTTCTTTGAACAGAAACATACATTGGCACCAGCCATCACAGTTTGGGACAATTACCATTCATCTGTGTATGCTGTATCACTGCCAGTGTTTCTGAATACCTAGGTTAAATGTAGGTACAAGAAGTGCACAGGTCCTTTGCAGTCACTTGTGCCCGTTTCTGTAATGGTAGCTTCAGTGTTTAATGAAGAACAAATTGACCAGTCTTGGAAGATTCCACTTTTTACAGTTTGTACTTCACTGTGGGCAGCTTTCCATATTGAGTTAATTTAATCCTCTTGACGAGTCTTAGTTTCTCATTTTGTGTGTGTGTGTGTGTGTGTGTGTGTGTGTGTGTGTGTGTGTGTGTGTGTGTGTGTGTGTGTAGTAACAAAATCCCAGCCAGGTAGAAATGAACAATTCAATGTACAGACAGCAAGTAACTAAATGTTGTGAATGGGATTCCACTATAAAAGCCGGGTGAACTGTGGCACCCCCTGGTGGAGAGGTTATGAGTCTGAGGCTGTGCTGTCCTCCTTGACCAGTCCTGTGGACACAGCTGCTTCTTGTACCTGAAAATAGATAAAAAAATCCAACTGTTTAACCTTTTTCCCCTTAAACAGGACAAAACCTGCTGTTGGTCAAACGTCGCTTGCTTCGATGTTTTTGACTAAAATTTCAACACTAATTGTTCAAGCTTAAAGGTTTATTGGCAATCCATAATTCAGAAATTACAAATTCTGTAAAGTCTTTTCCCCCTTAGAACCAGACAATAGGGGCTTCTGGTCAAATGATGTTTGATTTAGTGTTTTCAGCTAATCTCAACAGCAATGAAAACTAGTAAGTTTGACTACAGATGAGACCTATCAATATGCTATGCCCCAGGTCAACAGTTTCCCTTTGCATGGGTTGATGCCAAGGAAAGCTGTTGGCTCAGTCTTAATTCAAGGGGGAAAAGGTCAAGGCATGGAGGCCAATGAACATATAACTAATGACACAAGTGTATGTAAAAAGAGGATAAATAAAATACAAAACATTGGGTAAAAGAGCATGATGGATGCCATGAATACTATCCTACATAAGGTGGGATCCATGGAACATCAGAAAGAGGCAGACAACAGATTCTATTCCTTCTCAACCACCTGTGGATCATCAAACAGCTATCGATAACTGTCAGAAACAGTCAAGATTGTTGAAGATATGAGGTAAATATCGTTTTACGAAAACCAATATAAATGAGAACGGTAGATGAGAGACCTATCCAGATACTATGCCCCAGGTCAAAAACTCAAGGGGAAAGAATTAACCAAACTCCCCTCCTGAATGCACAGAAGTCAGTATCAAATAACATCACCTCACTTTTAGTGGAGGTATATTCACCCTCAAAAGCCTGATGATGATAAACATACTCAATGCAACTTGTCCCCATTTAAAGATACGAGGAATGGTGCAGTGTCCCAGTCATCATTTCCTTTTTTTTTTCTTTTTAAGAATGTGTGTGCCAAGGAAAGATGTTGACTCAGTCTCGAGAGTGTTAATTGTTCTACTGTTCCACAGCTATATTATTTGTTTCACTCTTTCATTGCTAGGGTTTAACAGTCAAAATCTTAAATCTGTCCTAACCATGCTTTGGGTACAAGACTAAAAGCATTGCAAGGAAAACTGTTAACCTGCTTTTTGAGGAACATACACTTGCTGGTATTTGAATGAGATTTCTGCTTGGTGAGAAATCTAAATCTGAAATAACTACGATACTTCAGATGAGCATGACTTCTCTGTGATTATAAATTAAATGAATCTGTTATTTTAATTGCTTTATTTTCAAGTGTTTACATTTTCACCGTTTTTGACATTTCACTGTAGTTTCAATTTCACCATTTCCGACACAATTCCTATTCAAACAACATTAAAATACTATTTGACTGTGTTTTCATTTTCTCGTTTTTTTGCTATCAGAAAAGTAAACAAAAGATCAGTATATAGTGAAATTCAAAGCAATTTACAAAAACGTATTTATTATGGCAAGCACACATACCAAACCAACACTACTAGCAAAGTAGCAATGGCTAGTCGTACATGTCAAGCACCAACACTTTAGAATTTATTCTGCAATAATCTAGCACCAACATGTGCCTGTTCCCAAAACAAACTTGTATAAGTATGCACACCTGTCAACATTCAATGGCAAGAAATAGGTAGTTTTTTCGTCCCCATGGGGGAGATTTTATTTTTAACAAAGAAATAACACTGTCAAATTGCTTTATTTTCGCGTGTATAAATTTTCACGGTTTTTGTATTTTTGACATTTTACTGTTATTTTAGTTTCACTGTTTTGGACATAATTTTTACTCAAACAATGTTAAAATACTATTTCACTGTGTTTTCATTTTCACAGTATTGTGCCATCACCGAAATAAGCGAAAATAAGAGTAGAGCAAAATTAAAGCAACTTACAGTAAGAAATAAGTGAACTTTTATGGCGGATATTGTCTAAAATTAACCACATTTGCACCAAAAGGTCTAAAAAGCAATATCAAAATGGGTGAGAATCACGTCAAATGGGGGCGACCTGACAGGTATGAGTATACGCTTCATCAAAAATCAACAAATTTCCATGAAAATACAATGTCCAATTTGACAGAGGTATGGTAAAATGCCTCAGCCACTCCCCATGTACACAGAGAAGCACATACAACTTTAACCCTTTCAGGACCAAGCACTACTAAAGCTGATCTACTCAAGTCAAACTAGCCCTTATTATCATAAGGACCCCAGATTCGTATCCCTCATAAAAAATAAAAAGACCTTTCATTCAAGTACCAGCATGCCTATAGTTCCAGAGAGAATATCCCAGGTCAACAGCTTTTCTTGGTGTGCACTGGGTGCATTACACCCCAATGCACGATGAGAAATGCTGTTGACTCAGTCCAAAATTTAGCACCGAAAGAGTTAAAATGCTTTCTTTCAATGCTAAATTGTAAATTTGGTCAACAGCTTTCTTGAGTGTGCAATGAGCCCAAAGCAGGACAAGGAAAGCTGTCAGCCAGGACCATTCTTTTTGTCTGTGAACACTCACGTATGCTGGTACGTGTACACAAATTAACCCATTCTTGTTCGGAGTTGACAGCTTTCTGTGTCGAGAAAAGCTATTGACCGAGGGTATGCTATCGTGAATGGTCTTATAGACAAATCTCAGCAGAAATGTTTTTTGTAACCAGAAATTTACAGTAAAAATGTTGAGATAGATGACAATTTACATAGGAGCATTTTTGGCCGATTCGAATGGGAAAGGGTTAAATGTATTTGTATAAGCAATTTGGATCAGGAATGATTATAAATATTTAATAACTCAGGAAAGGGTACCTTTAATTGGTTGTGATTAGCACTAGGAAATGTTAAGTTTCTGACAATTTTGCAGCACGGAATTTCCTATTAACAATTTATTCTTCCAGAATACATATCTCACATCTTTAAAGTGACAGACTGTAGTTTTCCTCCATTTCACTGTGGGAGGGGTGTGTACTGGATGAGGCCATTCAAACCTGTTCGTGCGTGACCAGGTGAAGGGTCAAAAGGTCCATATTGCCCTCACCTGTTTCATGTATTCCAAACATTCCTGTTTTGCCTGCATGAGCAGATCTGCCTGTCCCTTCAGAACCCGGATGTTCCAGGCGAAGTTCTCAGTGGCCTTGTTGAATTTCTTGCCTTTAAGGCTGGTCTGCTGTGCCAGGTTCCCCAGGTCCTCGTGCCACTCCATGCCCGCTTGCTGACTGTGGATCATCTGCAAAGTACCAAATGTATTTCGTGGATGGGCATGCATGGCCATTGCAGACGAAATGGCAGTCACCTCACCAACCACTGCAAGCGCTCGTGAGATAACAAATTAAAGTTTGATTTCTAACGCTAGTATCGGTAAAAACTGTATCAACTATGGACTACTGACGTACTTGATCCTTTTTCATGCCAGCCACATGTGTAAACATACTCAAAGATGACAGAAGTTGTCTTACTTTATGATTGCTGTCTGACGGTGCCCTTTACCACACACTTTAGAACTAAAGCAGATGTCCACAGTAGACACACATCCTCCATGTTTCATTAATGTTACCAAATTGGGGATTTTCAGCCCATTTTAAAAATATTTTCATAGCATTGCTTAACTTGATATTTTATTTATTCATTGTTAAAATTTGGAACTGCTACCTAAAGAGAAGGGATCTCTCAATACGTACTCTTTCATGAACATCATTGGTGTTGGTGATCAAATTTTTGCACTCTGTTACCAGCTGAAAAAAATATAACACATCTTTGTATAAAATGTAAATTTCTTCTGTCCCACAGGACATATCTTAGGTTAGAAACAAATTAACACAATACACAAAATAAGTATAGCACGGAATATTTTGCAAGTATTTTACAAGTTTAGAAAGAAGAAAATTACATGTATAATAATAAATTGTGTTCAAAAGAAGGATTTATATATACACATATAAAATATGCTTTTTAAATATACATGTTGCCAACTATGAGGTGCAAGCAAGCCACCTTTTGAGAAACTTATGCAAGAAAATTCTTTCCTTTTTTTTTTTTTTTCTTGCTTTCAAGCCTGTTTCACTTCAGATCAATAACTTGATGATGTTAGTTCTATTACTGATTCTATGATTGATTGGCTGAAGAAGAAACTACTGACTTACATTTTCAAAAGCAACCAATGCTTTCTTCAAAATCTCTGGAATAGCACCCTGTCCCTCAAGATATGGATACTGAAATTACAAACAGGCAAACCAACAGCCTTTATAATGCATGCCATAACCTTAAATCCAAAGTCTTGTTGAACAATTTTCACAAAATAGAAAATGTCCTGGGCATAATTAACATACACTGTGACATTAACGGAAACAGTTTGTGAATGTCATCGTACAAATACAGCATGATATGAAATCACATTGACAACAACCAGCACTATGGTTATGCCAGTGTTATGATAGATGATAGTTTCTTACCTCTAAAATGTGAGCTTTTATTATCACTTTTAATGATGAGCAATAATCATGAACAGTCGGAAAATGATCTGTGACAGAGTGAAGGAGGTCATAATGGCCTGCACAAGATTTGTCCACAGACTTACGGATGGGGAGACAGACAGACAGAATCCAGTATTCTCTCTTCTACTTCGTAGTGGGGACTACACTTATGAATTAATCTAGTCTTCATTTAGGAGTGCTAAATTTTCCATCATCACTTTTACGCCAAAGGAAGCACAAAGTAGCTCTGTCTACCTTAAGGACAAATGTATCACAGCAAATACATTATTCATATGGAAGTCAACATGCTCATGCTGTAAGTGTAAAATGAGATAAAAGCATATGCTGTAAGTGTAAAATGAGCTAAAGCATATGCTGTAAGTGTAAAATGAGCTAAAGCATATGCTGTAAGTGTAAAATGAGCTAAAGCATATGCTGTAAGTGTAAACTGAGCTAAAGCATATGCTGTAAATGTAAATTATTTTCACATGTACAGATTTTCACCATTTCAGACAATTAACTGAAGTTTTCATATAACTATTTTGGACATGATTTCCATGAAAGATATATTAAAATACTATCTCAATGTGTTTTTATTTTCAGGGTACTTGTGCCGTCACCTAAATACATGAAAATGAAAAATACATACAGCACAAATAAAGTGAATTTATAGTTTACACTAACACATGGGCAGCTTTTGTAAGATCTTTTTCTCTTTTCTTCTGAAGTTGTAGCATAAAAAGTTCATATCGTTACAAATGTCAAGATTATTGTTATCCGTGCCCATGCTAAAAGGCGAGGAAGAGTCACCTGACTTACTTCGCCACGCGTTAGTAACCTCAGCGACACCTGGTCCCCTGAGTTGGCGATACGTGATGCAAGCATTCGGATGCATTGCTTGATGTTGGATATGGGAGCCAGGCCACAGTTCTCTTTGAATGTCGCTAGCGCCACCTGGACATTGTCTCGCAAGTCAGTGCCATCTCTTAGGGGCTGAATAGCAAGCTATGGAAGAGGGAAAATCATATACATGTAGTAAACATGCTGAATGTCTAAAGTATCCCATCTATATTTTGTTTACAAAGGTAATGTTAGCCTTTTTCCCCTCAAGTTGCTCAAAGAGGGTCTGTGTGGTCCGTTTTTACTTAAATCTTGTCAATAGAAAGTCTGTTTAAAAAAAAATCAAAAGAAATATACACAAGTGTTGTGAAGATAATATATGCAGAGTCAACAGCTTTTGTTGGTCCCCAACCCACACCAAAGAAAGCTGTAGACCCAAGTCTTAATTCAAGGGCAAATTATTCACACGGAAAATGATTCATCTAGATATCAATCATAAGTATACTCTTCTCAAAGCGTACAATTTTTGAGGAAAAAAAAAAACAATATCCAAAATTTTGATAATCTTGGTACAGGACTGCAGTGCATTAAACTATTCAACTTTGATGGCTCCAATCAGCAAGCAACTGTATCACATTAAGTTCTGAACGTGATACAGTTTCATGGTTTTATCTCAAAATTTAAAAAGTTTACAGACTTAATTAACACAAGTTGAGAAAGTGCACCACACTTTAGAAGCCCGACACACCCAAAACCTCAGAAGGTCATACCTTAAATGTTTCGTCCACACATTTGATGCCAATGGACTTCATGCTGGTGTAATCTCGATTCTTGCGTCCTCGCCGCACAGACATCCCTCGTTTGGTGGCTTTCTGAGAGCACATATAACATTCGTTTTAAATACCAAAGAAAAATGAAAGTGATCAGCCGACTAGGTGAAAATATGTATGTGCATCTAGTTTATGATATGTAATATGCCCTGAGACCTAAAAGTCCACAGTATGCTGCTCTCTCTCTCTCTCTCTCTCTCTCTCTCTCTCTCTCTCTCTCTCTCTCTCTCCCTCCCTCCCTCCCTCCCTCCCTCCCTCCCTCCCTCCCTCCCTCTCTCTCTCTCTCTCTCTCTCTCTCTCTCTCTCTCTCATATTCATGTCACTGCCTGCTCTGGACACAACCATACCTAACTGCCTCCTACATGTCTCATCCAAAATTAACCCAGTCTGGATACTGTTATATTTAATTGTGTTTTGTTCCCCCTGGCTTTACCTAGTTTTTGACATTAGGTTAGGTTTGTCTACATCTCACAAGGAACCAGCGGAAAAATGACGAGGCTAAGTACATAGATATTAGGACTGGCTACGTACATGTGTATGGCATAATGTTTTTCTTTGTTTAGTTGTGATGTCAGCGAGTTTCTTAAGTGAGACGACAGTAGATAAGAGACAAGAAATGAGTGAAGGTGTCTTACCCCTCCTCCACGTTTGTTGGTGATGGCTATGTGAACAAACAGCGAGCAGTTGGGGATAAGGTCACCCGTGTTAGACTGCAAACGGATGTGTCTGTATCCTACAGCAAAAGACAACAAAGATATCAGGCATGATGACAACCAGGTACATCATTCTTTTTTTTTTTTCTTACTCTTTCAGAGGTAATCATCACCAAAGTCATGCTCATTGGATACAGCGCTTCCATGTTCACATTGCCTGCAAACAGACCCTTCATTCAAGTATTACCCGGTAGTCTACAATTGTACAAGAAGAGGGAGGTGCAGGTCAACAGCTTTCCTTGGTGCACTATGGGCACAATGCACCCACATCATGCCAAGGAAAGCTGTTGACTCAAGTCTCCAACTCAGCTTTAACTCTTTCAGTGTCAGCTGCAACTAAAATCAAACTACTTCAGGCAAACTGCTCTCAATTGTAAAATTGGTAGATTCATATTCCTTGTCAAAAGATCTTCCATTAAAGTACCAGCATGCCTGTAGTTCCAGAGAATATAATTGTCCAGATCAACAGCTTTTGTTGGGGGGGGGGGGATAGCTGCTGACTCAGTCCAAAACGTGGCATGGAAACAAGTAAAAGGATTAAACACAAGGGCCATGACAGTCCTGTGCTCAACTGACTTTGCATGCACAAAACAAAATGGTCCTCTGACCTTTGAAATCATGTCAAGGACATTTTCTTGAAACTGATCATGCACTAAAATATTTTCTCAACAATTAAAGTCCCAGCACAAATACTTTTCAAGTTATGTGAATAGTAAAATTCATCAAGTGGCCATGTGACCTCTGGAGTAAGATCAAGGTCATATATGTACTGAGTCTTGCCCTCATACCCCAAAGTGTTCCTACACATCTCAAAGAAATTGGCCACATGGTCTAAGAGAATACACTTTTGTTTTTTAGAATTTGACCCCCAAAAATTAACAAACAAATTCACAGAAAATGTAAAAATCAATAAAGCTTAGCCATTTGAACAAAGTTGGTAGAGACCCATCGAAGGTACACCCCCATCAAATCTGGCCAGCAGTCATGGAGAAGCAGTGAAAAATGTGAATTACCACTGCATTTCCTATTGACTTGTATGAGCAATCAATAGGGATGTATGTATTGAAGGTAAGTACCCAAATTAAAAAACAAAACCAAAAAAATTATCATGATTAAAAATCAGGGATCCATAGTAATGCCACCTGGTGAACACTTTGTTTGACCCTTCACAAGGAACACCCCTTGCATAATGTGAGACAAGGTATTGGAAAACAAGTTGAAACTAGAAAAAAACTGCAAATATGTCTATGTGCCCGCAAAAGTTGTACATATTAAAGGCTACAACTTCTGTGCATTGGTACTTCACATTCCATGAAGCTTATGGCTGGATGAAAATTTCAAAGTCTAAATGACCTTGACATTCGACCTTTAAAGGTCACATGTACATAAAAAAAATGTACAGTGTTACAATAGCTACAGTTTCAGCCCAACATGATAAAAATTGGATAAAAATTGACCAATTTCTGGCAAGATAGAATTTCAAAGGTCCAAATGACCTTGACCTTTGAACTTTAGAGGTCACAATTAAATTTAAAAAATGTGCAGTGTTACAACAGCTAAAATTTGAGTCAAATATGATCTGAATTGGAGAAAAATTGACCAAGTTATGGCTGGATGAAATCTTTAAAGGTCCAAAGAGTTACAGCTGCTACAATTTGAGCCCAACATGATCAAAATTGGATTAAAAATTGACCGAGTTCTGGCTGGATGAAAATTTCAAAGGTCCAAATGTCCTTGACCTTTGACCATTAGAGGTCACATGTAAATTACAAAAATGTGCAGTGTTACAAACATATTAATTGAAGTTGAATTGGTTACCTGCACCTATAATAATTTTGAAGATATTCAAGATTAAGGTTTCAAATGGCCCTAATTTGCATAATTTTCAAACCCAATGAACCTCTTTACAAAAACTCAAAGCTTGATGTGTGGCAGTATAATCATGCCAAGTTTTGAGTTTCTACATATAACACTTTTCAAATTAAATGTTGGACAAATTTGCCTGTAAAGAAAGAAAGAAAGAAAGAAAGAAAGAAAGAAAGAAAGAAAGACAGACAGACAGACAGACAGACAGACAGAGTGAGGGAGGGAGGGAGGGGAGAGAGACAGACAGACAGACAAGCAGACAGACAGGGAGGGAGGGAGGAAGAGAGAGAGAGGGAGAGACAGAAATCCTAGAAAAACAATATGTCTGTGTTGGCACACAGACATAGATAGCAAAAACACACAAAAGTTCACGAGGAAAAAAAGTTAGCACCACCTGTTGGAACAAATTAAGGTCTAAGTGTCCGCAGGTGGAAGTGTTCCGATGCAATTTTAAAGCAATTGGTCATAAGGTTTTGGAGAAGATTTATTAAGATTTTACCCAAAAATTAGCAAATTCATAAAAAAGAGGACTGTGACAGTCCTGTGCTCAGCTGACCTTGCTATATTGAGACTGAAGTGGTGGCCTTCAGAATAATACGAATATCACTTTTTTGTAAGACTATCATCCCTGTTTCCACTATCAAAGTCTTCACTCACTAACAGTGTTGGAGTCCTCATTTTTTACATGAAAAGTGTGAGGACGTATCATTAGTATTTAATATATACAGTTACCATGGGCCAAGGATCCACATTATTGATAGTATCAGCTAACATGTCAGTTTGACCTTTTAAGGTTGAAGTCAATAACACCAGAAGAAACCCTATAGGTACTCTCCTGTTAGTGTTCAAGGGCAATTATATATATATATATATATATATATATATATATATATATATATATATATATATATATATATATATATATATATATATATATATATATATATATATATATATGTATATGTATATATTGTACTTGTAGTACACATGTTGTATATTCAGTATTATGGGCCTTAGGTGCACTATTACTGAGACACAAGCCAATAGGTCACAGTTGCTGATATTTCTAAAGTAACAATGCCAACATGTACATGTACCCTTATCTATAATTCCTTAGTTGTGTAATTCATTCAAAATCAGGAGTCCAGGTGCATTCCCACCAAGCTTGAAGCAAGTCTGAGAGAAGACCAAAATAGTGAAAAAAAAAAAAAATAAATAAATAAAATTCACAAGAAATAATAAAAAACTGACAGTGCCACCAGTCAAACAAGTTAAGGTCTAGGGGACCCCAGCTATGTGCCTATGCAAAAACAATTGGCCACTCACTTTTGAAAAAGAAAATATTTTTTTCAGATTTTAACAAAAACTGAACATTAAAGTTCATTTGGAAATTGACAAATCACAAGCATGACCATTTGAATAAACCTGATAGAGACTCACCTAAAGTACATCCACACAAAGTTTGAAGTGATTCTGGCCCATGCTTTTGGAGATGTCAAAAATGTGAATTACCATTGCAATCCCCATTGGTTTGCAAAGTGCCACCTGGTGAACAAATTAAGGTTTAGGGGTCCCAAAAAGTTTCCCTGTGCAATTTTTGAAAGCAATTGGCCAAGTAATTTTGGAGATTTGTTTAGATTCTGCCTAAAAATTACCCCCCCCCCAAAAAAAAAAAATCATATACAACACAAAATCATTGGAGCATTACTAATTGAACAAGCTTAGTAGGGACCCACCAAAGGTAGATCTACATCAAGTTTGAAGAGGATCTGGCCCACAGTTTGGAAAAGTCAAAAATGTGAAATGTGAACAAACGCTGAGGATGACAGATGGACCGATGATGGACAATTGACCATCCTATAAGCTCAGCTGACTGTCATGTCACCTGAGCTAAGCCTCAGAAGTCTTATCAGTACAAAATACTGGATATATAATGAAACCAGGCCACCAGAACTTTTAACAGGAGCCTCAATGGTGCCTCATCTAGTTAAACCATGTAAACACCTTCTCTTCACAGATGATTTTTTCCTGACTGACAATTGACAAGCCCATGTCAACTTCAGTTAAATGCTGTTATGTAAATCCATGGAATTACCCAGGAAACAAACAAACAAACACACACACACACACACACACACATCAGAAGCTATCTATTTAAGATAAAGGGGTTTTCAATATGTTTGAGAACATGGCACCAATCCTTGTTGGTACTGACCAGTCTGCATGCACTCAAATGGTATGCTGTACTGTCCAATGAACTCGTCACCAATGAAGTCGTCGTCCAGTGCAACAAACCGCACCAATGCAAGCTCTGGTAGGTTGATCTGGAACTCAAAGCTCTCGTCAAATATTGGGTTATAACCTGAAATAACATGGATCAGAGGAAAATATTTTTAATCATCGGTGTTGAAATTTGCTAACTTCTGTCAGAGATAAATACTGCAGAGTTTTTATCAAAAATTTAACTTGAACTTTTTATACATTTTTGCATTTGATTGGAAAAAAAATCAGACACATGTATTTCCAAATATGTGTTTATATAAAATGCGACTCTCAAAATGTCATGGTATATGTATGAAACAAGAGCCTTCATTCCTTGTGAAATAAGTAAAAATGATAATTCACTATGTTATGATGGGTTTCCAAACTGAGTTACCAAACTGCCCCACACTCATGATCAAGATATGTCGTTGGTTTCACAATACAAAATGAAACGGGAACACCCTCGGTTTCAACATATTTGATCTAAATAGCAATTGGGAGGCACACAGAACCCAGACGAAACACCTGCCAACATCCTAACACGTGGCAGTAAACATCTGCACCAAATAATGCACACAAAATTGTCCACCGACCATTATGCTGTATGGTCTTGGTCCTCATTTCTGCGCAATCTGCAGGAATACCGAAGATCTCCACTGCCACGTAGGGATCAGTTACATCCCCTTTGGCTCCTGCACCTTTTGGTTTAGGAAACTGTTGCCCGCTGATTATCTGCAATATCACAAAAACAAAAAATATACATGTTCCACAGCATTTACCCTTTAGAAAGATATGCAAGTACATGTAAATAAATCTGGCTTTCTGTTTTTGGGGCTAAAGTAAACAATGACGATCTGGATTACTAATATTCACTTTTTTTGTCTCGATAGCTGTGTTTGACAAAAATTAGTTACACTAAGCCCAAGGGACTTAAACGTGGCACTGATGCATCAGTATTGAACTATTTGTTATTAAAAATTACCAGAAAGTGTCATGTATCCTCAATGTGGGCCACCTGTTTTTCATCCTCGGTACTAATGGCCGCAGTCATTCACCTTGCCCTGTGCACTCTGGGTGTCCCAGTGTGGTGAGGAAAGCTGGTGACTCGGTCTCCACAGGGTCAGTGTTAAGTAGCAAGTCATTTGAGTTTAACTCTTTCAGTGCCAACCGTGACTTAAGTTGAACTACTTCAAATCAAAGTATTCTGAACTGCAATGAGGGTGCTAGATTCACGTTTGTTGTAAAAAGACCACTCATTCAAGTAGCAGCATGCATGAAGATAAGCCAAATATAAAAGTCCCCTGCACTAACTTTCCTTGTGCCCCTCCCACCGAGGAAACCTGTTGACTCAGTCCAAAATGTGGCACTGAAAGAGTGGACTCAGGTTGAACAAGCCGCCTGCATCCCAAGCTCGGGAACGTCTGCTGTTGCCACGACATCGAAATAACTAAAGGAATTACACAAGGATCCAACATATACAACTCCTGCAAGCAAATCTCCTGTTTATGCCTTCTAAGAGCTATTGTCACGTCTGTCTGACCCACTTGAACAGTCCAAATGCTCACCTTTATATGGAGTATTTGAGGAGAGACGCCTGGAATGGCATCCCTGGTGTTGGCACTGAAGTAAGCAATCTCTTCCCGCATGATGGCAGGCTTAAGAATATAGCCACAGCCGCCATTTTGCATAAACCTGCCATCATTCAGATCCATCATCAGACCTGGAGACTGGTAGTTTAAGGCAACTGCAAGAAATAAGGTACGAACATTTATCCACTTTCTGACATTTACGATGCATTGAGGTTTTGTTTAACATCCTCGGTACAACATAAAAAAAAAACATCTATCTCTTCGTTGTGGTGTAAGCTCATTATTTCCTGTGTGATCCGTCAAGCGCATGCAAGAGGGCATGTCAGCTACACTATGCCACATGGTGGCAGCACCTGCTTCCTGTGTCATATTTTTCAACCAATGAATGAAGGAGGTTTTCTGTATCCCCAAGGTGTCTCCACCTCCAGCAGGTGGACCCCATGGGAAATATACCTTCAGCGCCACCTACAGGTGCCACGCTGCATTGTGTCAACTTCACTACCCTTTTGGACATGCAGAGCTTTAAAGTGAATGTTCATGGTTCTGTGTTGCGGAATCCTATACGCTTCAGGCAGCTCTGGAACCAAATGCGCATCCTGTTCCATTGATGCCAGAACCATTTTGATCCTGTCATAAGATCCAAGAAAAGTCACTTGAAATTTTTATTCTGAATACATGGCATGCACATGAATTTCCCGCCACACCTACATAGCTGGCTGTCCTAATAACCTTAGTCTCACCTGGCGAGACACCGGCTGCTACCTGTGTGGGGAAGTGGGATATTACTCATATTTTGGAAGTAAAGAATAGTTAGTACAGGCAGATGGAAATTTATTGCTGTAACCAGTTTAGGAAGCACTAAATGAATTCTTGTATTTAATTATCATACTATCAATGTTTATCAGTGTTTATTACTGTTTTAATTCTATCAGAGTCTCTGTATTGCTAGTCAATGCTATGCTGGACATTCCAATCTAGCCCAAACATTGCCTAATAAATGTCCCTCTTGCAGTACCTCTGATGAACACACAAGTAGGCTTAATCATGCATTTTACATTCTTTTTCTTAGCAAAATGTGATATGTTGGCCAAGAGTGACAGTACAAGTAACTTGTGAGATATCCAAGTGGCACTTTTGGGGCATCAAAATATCAAGCTTCACTGATTGGTCAGATTAGTTCACATTTTGACTTATTCAAAACCATACGCCAGATTCACTTGAAACTTTCAGTACAGATACTCGATAGATTTTGGGAATTTTTTTTATATGATTGTGGATGGCCTTCTGAGGTCATAGGTCAAGGTCACAATGTCTTGCAAAATAAAATGGTTTCCCTGCACATATTCAAATGGGTATGATTGAAGTTCATCAAACTTGGTCATTATTTACCCAGGGGAGACTTCAATTAAATTTTCTCAGAGGTGACCTTGAGGTCAAAGGTCAAGGTCGTAGAGCCCTTCAAAGAAAATTAAGTTTTAAGTTCCCCTGCAGTATACCCACAAAGATTTAGTGGGGGTTTGACTCAAATGTAGTGCAGTTTGTATGCAGGTGACACTTTGCAACTGTTGGGAGGGCTGGAGTATTACCAATGTACTACAGCTACCACAATGGAGGTTATTTTTCATTTGAAGTATGAAATGAAACAGTGTAAGTACTGTGGTCGCCCTTATATAAAGCCACCCCAAACTGCAGACCAAAAGTGACTTCTAAGAGGGGCCGCCTCTCGGGGGGGGGGGGTATAATGAGAATGCCAAACTTTCTGCAGAAGAATGGGGGCCCTCTTAGAGGGGTGGCCTCTGCTCAGAGGTGCCTTATAAGAGGGGACCACCTTATGTACCCTACATGTAGTTGAATATTATACACTTCCATCACTGAACTCTTTCCAAAATTTATTGGTTGAGTCACCTTCAAAGATCACTGATATCATGCTCAGGGGAAGCATAATGTTTTTCACATGAAAAACTCCTTCGTAATTGATTGATTGATTGATTGATTATGAAAGAGTAAACTACAACAGCAGTGCAGCAGGTATATAGCTCAGTAGGTTACCCATTTGTCAGCCAGTTCTGCTGCTTCACTGGGCAAGGAGGTGAACATTTTCACTTTTGCCCCAGCTGACAAGAAAGGCAGATACCTGAATTGTGAATCTAAGGATGTAGCCCTCTGCAAAAAAAAATGCTGTCAGTCTTGTACTTTTTCCCCGTGTTATTTACTATTGCACTTTTTATTTCCTTTGTCATATCTGTAATCTCCCTCCTGGGAAGCACAGGAACAAGGCATCTTATGATAAAGAGGATAAAACACTGAGACTGTGGGCACCTCTTCCTCATAAATTGCCAGAGTTGCAGTTGTCTGTACTTTCTTGCCATGTACAAGATCTTCTGCACAAGCAATTTCTGTGTCGGACAGTGTTTGTATATCACATAAGGCAGACTTGAGAATTTCCTCATGAAGTTCAACAGATGCTGTGCTAACGATGACTCTGCCATATATCATAGGAACTTGTTCCACCTGGTGGCTATGTCCACCAACAGCTCATGATAAGCCCATTCCAAAAGCAGCCTCATTTCTGCCAGGCCAGTGTAGCTTGTGGTGCTGCCATGGACATAAGACACAGTTTTTCTGATTTTAGTCAGTAGCCTGTTCACAGCAGTCACTTGCATTGTTCTCTGTGAGGCCAAGTTGAGTGTATTTGTAAAGCACTCCACATGCTGCGTTCCTGTGAGTCTTCCTGCGACAGCCATATTGCCAGCGCTATCAGTCATCATGGCATAATGTTTGTCAGTAATTTTCCACTCATTTGAGGCATCATCAATCATTTGTGCCATATTTTCTCCTGTGTGGGAATCTGGGGTACATCATGTTTGAAGTGCACGAGCAGGCACAAGGTTTGCCAATGACCAGTCTTCAGTAATGAGGTCAGCTGTAATAGTAATGTAACTCTGTCTTGCCCCTGATGTCCAGCCATTTTTGTACAACTCGAGCATTGTCATTTTCATAAATTTCAGATATGATTCTGTCAGAAAAACATTGGTGTACACGTATTGGTTTTGTATATCTTGGCTTCAAATGTTGGCCACAATGAAAAACTTTAGGACGCAGATCTCGAATGAAAATGGTGTAACACATGTACATGTAATGTCTTTTGCACGCTTGCTATCATGTTCTAGGGGCTTTTTTAACACAGGTGTGGCACAGATGAGGGATATATCACTTGAAGTAGCCGCGTCTTTTGTTTTCACAGCTGGACTGAGTGGAGTCACAGAAATAATGGAAGCCTGCCCTACCTGCTGATCAGTTCTCCCATCTACGGTGCAGATGTTTTAATAACGTTTGTGGTGTTGCCAGAATACTTGATATACTACTCGCGCTTTCTTTGACTTGACAAATGACTTGACTTGTCTGTCTCATACATTCCAAGTTCCTTTCTTCTAGATCCAAACTTGAAATATTTCCAAATAGCTGCCTTGAAAATTGTAAATGCATTGACAAATTTACCTTTGGCTCTGGACCACCACCTGTTTCTGATGTGGCCATGACTGGTGTTGTCATGGGGGGGGGGGGGGGGAGGGGGAGGGGAGGTCAAGGCTGCATTGCATCATGGGATCATGAGTGTGCTTATTTTTTCTTCCTCTCTAACTTTTATTAAACTGAGAGGTTAGTCCTTGATAGCACAATTAATTTTCTGTATCACACTATAAAACATTTAACAGCCCCACAGTTCAAGGTCACAGGCTTCTACATTTGTAATTCTACACGGTGCAGTTTGTTTGCATATAGAAATCAGTACAAAACGGTCATTACTTTACTGTTTTTGCCACATTTCTTTGCAGGTAATACATAAGTGTACTTTCTATTCCAGTTACTGAACAAATGACTTTAATTCAAAGAAAAAATACAAGGGCTTTTTTGCATACAATCCATATCGTGATACGAGGTATGTTAGATTGATGCATTGGATTGGCAGGAAAGTATCATGATCCCGATACATATTAATGCATTGTTCACCTCTAGATAGACAGATAAAACTTATTTATAGAGGGTATAAAACTGTAAGCTGATGCTTATTGTCCCCAGGGCCCTCTCAAAAGCGCCACGTAATCAACCATTTATGTACGTGTGTACAGTGACCTTTTTTAAGTGTATTTCTTATAGTGGCCACAACTGAATCAGGAGACTTGCAGTCTGCATCCTCACCGCTGACATAATCAAGCACAAACATGTCCCATTAACCCTTTGAACAGTTAAGTGGTTACTGCATGTGAACAGCCAAAGATGATGAAGTCCCTTTGATCAGCCAGGATGCGAACCCAAAAATTTACCAAAAATTAACAGAAAAAAATTATAAAAATAAACCAAGAATCACTGGAGTATGACCATCTGAATATACTAAGTAGCCACTCAGCTAAGGTACATCCGGACCAAGCTTGAAGTGAATCTGGCTGAAGGTTTTGGAGAGGCCAAAAATGTGAATTACCATTTCAATCCCTATTGGCTTGGCCAAATGCATATATAGTAATTAATTGGAATGCATGCATCAACCAGTAAGTACTGAATTGAACAATTTGTAACAGATCAAAGTTCTATGGGATCACTGCCTAGTTTACAACTTTAACTGACCATTCCACAAGGCACATTTCCACCAATTTAAGGAACAATCTGAGTGATAGTTTTGGAGAAAAAGTTGAGAGTAGTTTGTAAAAAATTAGTATAAAATGTCAGCATTTCCTGGTGAATAAATTAAGGAATAGGGGTCCCCAGAAGTGTTCCTATGTAATTTAAAAGCAATCTAGCCAGTGGTTTTGCAGACATGGATTTTACAAGATTTTGTAAAAAAAAAATTTCCAAATCATCAAAAAAGTCTAAAAATCACTGTAGCCAGACCAACTGAACAAACCTGGCAGTGACTCGCCCAATGTAGATCTCTATCAGGTTTGAAGATTGCCTCAAAGGTTTTGGACACAAAGTGGAAAATGTGAATTGTGAATGGATGAAACCAATGGTGGACAGATGACAGATGACAGAAGACCGACCATCCTATGAGCTCAGCTGACTGAGAAGTCAGTGGCACTAAAAAACAGGGAAACCAATTACCAAACTGTGAGCCACAATTCCAGAGATCCTGGGGATTGTAGTTACTGGAGTCCACCCTCATTGCATTGGGGTACACCCTGGAGAGAAAGCGTTTGTTGTGGTTGACAAACTCCTCCGGACAAGCGCTGGCAAGCTTCAGGGCAGTGGACTCACTGAATGAACACATCTCGTAGAATTTCTCTGAAAAGATGGACAGTGACAAAAAAAAAAAAAAATTATCAAGAAAAGCATTGCCACCTGAAAACATTTAAAACTCTGTAAAAACAACACCAGATATCTTTGTTCAACCTTAAAGTTTCTACTTTCCTCTTCCCTTTGGATTAAACTCAATTAGTGCAACCAGTCATTATTTCAAGTAATAATTTTATTATTACCATGTTCTGTAAGTATCTTCTAGGACAAACTTTGCAGTCTATGATAAAAATCATGGTCCATCAGTGGGTAACTGTCAGAAAATATTTTGGAGCCTTCCTCGAACATGCATATCTCATGTTATCAAACCAGTCACTGATCAAAACAAGACTGTCCGAGATGTCTCTACATCTTTTAATGTAATTTACATGGGTATAAGAATTGGACTGATGAATGAAAAAAAAAAGCAAGAGGACTGTGACAGTCCTGTGCTCAGCTGACCTAGCATGCACAAAACTGAAGTGCTCCTGTGACCTTTGGACTTAGGTCAGGACCACTTTTCCTGAAGACTGTCAAGCACAAATATCAAAACACTGGTTTGATCAATAGTCAAAGTCCTAGCTCAGTTAGTTTTCTAGTTATAAGGTGCACAGTAACGGTCCTGAAAATGACCCTGTGAATGAAGTCCAAGTCATTCATATAGTGTCTAAATCTGACCCACATACAGGACCACTGGCATCAAAATCATAACTAAAACAGTCCTTAAGTTATCAGTAATATTCAGTACTAAATGGCCCCTGTGACCTAGGGTATGAGGTCAAGGTCACCCTTGTGTTGTGTAAGTCGTGCCCTCATACCAAGAACTGTCCTATCCAATTTGAAAGCAATAGGCCAGTTCATTTCAGAGAAAAGGATTTTTTTTTTAAATTTTGCCAAACAATGAACAAACAATGTAATAAAAAAACTGAAAAATCAATGAAGCACAACCATTTGAACAGACTTGGTAGAGACCTTCCCTTGACCGTGTAAGTCCTGAAAGTTATATTGGGCTAACTTGAAAACTGGACTGTATCACGCTAACCAGCAAAAGTATACACACGGACATACAGACATGAGTGGTCACATAAGCTCTGTGACCTTTGTTCAGCAGAGCTAAAAACTAAAACATCAATGAAGCATAACCATTAGAATAGACTTGGTAGAGATCTACCCAAGGTACGTTGCCACAAAGTTTGAAGTGGATCTGGTTCATGGTTTTGAAGAAGTCAAATGTGTGAATTGTGTACTAACAGAGATGGTGGATGACTGGCCACTGTATAAGCTCAGCGGACTAATAAGTCAGCTGAGCTAAAAATGAAACAGAATCATGCACTGAGCCACTTGTTGAACAAATTAAGGGTCTGGGGGTCCCCAGAAGTGTCCCTATGCAATTTCAAAGCAATAGACCATGCTGCTTTAAAGATTTTTTAAAACCAGAAAGAGAGAAAAAAAATAAACAAGAGGACCATGATAATCATGTGCTCTGCTGACTGGCATCTGCTGGTTCAACTTTACTGCTGTATTACATGTACTGTACAAGTGCTTGCCAGTAAGGGAACAAAATTTTACATCCCAAGATACAAGCCTATGTAAATGTCAGTTTAACCTTTCAAAGTCAGGGTCAAAATTAACAACACCAAAAGAAACCCCACAGGCATTTTCCTATCAAATTTTTACAGTAATCATGGGCCTAGGATCCACCTTTACAAAGGTATAAGCCAGTACATCAGATTTACCCAGTAAGCAAAATGTTAAAATTTTGCTAAATGCTACATGCCTGCACATCTCTTGTCAGAGAATGCAACTATTACATCATCTCCTTTACAAAGGTCTACCTGGGCAACATCTAGTCTCAACACACAAAAATTAATTTATAAAAATTGAAAAACTAGGCATACCTTCAATGCAAAGCGTTGACTGAAGGGTTCACCATTTACTCAAATTAGGTCATGGTGACACCAAAATCTACAGGTCAGTTCATCTTGCCAGGTGAGATAGGTATATCGCCAAATTTGAGCAAAAGACATGTAGGCATTCTGTAGATATCGTGGTAACAAGAATGTGCACATCCGGACGGACAGACAACCCCAAAACATAAAGGGTCCCCCCATGGGGCAGACCCTTAAAATTTGCAGCACCACCTGGTGGCCAAATGTGAACTATGTCCCTGCAAGTGACCCTGCATGCTGTATTAAAACAATTGGCCAACTGGTTCTTGAGAAGAAGGAATTTTCAACTTTTTCTAAATATGAATTAAAAATTCATTTTAAAAAATTGAATTATTGCATCATCATCACTTTGAAATCTTGGTAGAGAACCACCTGGGGAACATCAGTTTGCAAAATCAAAACATTCCACACAACAATTTTTGAGATGAAGTCACAATTGTGAAAAGTCTAATGGACAGATGGACGGACGGACAGATGGACAATGGGCACAAACAGATTTCATAAGCTCTGCTGACTGACAAGTCAACAGACTTAAAAATTCGTATATAAAAAAAAAAAAATTATTGGAGCATGATCATTTGAACAAATTTGGCAGAGACCCACTCAAGGTACACCCTAAGAGGTTTGAAGTGGATCTGGCTAATGGTCTTGGAGAGGTCACAAACATGAATTGCGGATGAACAGATTGACAAGGGAGGGATGGATGATTGACCATCCTATAAACTCAGCTGATTGAGCCATCAGCTGAGCTTTAAAAAAAAAAAAAATGGGAGGGCAAATGAAAACTGCATTTAATATATACCTTTGCGTTTACTATAACTGCAGTGTAAATACATTTATTTATGCCTCCTTTTCAAGTCATAAAGCAAGTACTGAAATCTTTCTTTATAAATTATTTGTTTAATTTTGTTTCATTACCTGACTTCAGTGAATTACATATTGATAGGTGTCATCCAAACATTATATACGCAAGTTATAACCAGTAATATTAAAAACCACAAAATCTTTGTTCTCAAACATGCAAATACAACATAAACTGTTATTTTAACACTTTAAAGGTTATACTGATATTGCAAAATTGTACTTTTCATGTCAAAATATCTTTTCCATTTTACAATGACTGTTACACTCTACTGGTGACTCACATACAAAGTGAAAAGATCATCCCTAGTGATGACCAGAATGAAATACTTTGAGAAAAATGTGAAAAACTTGACCTAATATGTTGCATTCATGTGCAGTCCATATACCATAGTCATTCTGACAGGCACAGAGTAAGTCCCTAACACACTATCACTGTAAAAAATAGACTATGGACTTGAACTGAGCCTCATAATATACATTAGAAACGAAACTCAAGGCTTCCTCTTTAAACAAAAATGGGTGTGGGGTGGGGTGCCCCTATTATGGCATGAGCCCTTAATGCGATGAAAATAGTACACAAGACTACAGGTGGTGGTATTACTCACGTTTTTGCAGGGACACCTGGAAGTCTTCAAAGCGGACTGACTTGCAGTACATGACCAGGTCTGATAACTCTTTGGCAAGCTTGTGCTTCTTAATGGAACCCTCCTGTAAGACACACGTATCATAGCGTTGATTTTAACTCTTTCAAGCACACTCACAATGAAAGCTGGGCTCACCTGAATTATTCCCCACCCAAATCCCTCATAAAAAAGAGCATTCATTCAAGAAGACGCCTGTCTACATTTCCATAGAGAACGGACTGGTTCAGACCAACAGGCTTCCTTGGCAAACTTTGGGCACAGTGTACCCAAATTGGATCCAAGAAAGCTTTGACACAGTGCTGAATTTAGCAATGGTAGAGTTGTT
The DNA here is from genome assembly GCA_964020975.1 of Hermodice carunculata. Classification (NCBI taxonomy): domain Eukaryota; kingdom Metazoa; phylum Annelida; class Polychaeta; order Eunicida; family Amphinomidae; genus Hermodice; species Hermodice carunculata. The sequence goes on along the minus strand of OZ026612.1, from coordinate 18,796,540 downwards.
CTTGTAGTGCTGCAGGCTACAACACTTGAGTCTACAGTTTCTATTGTTATATCAGCAGGTATTCTTGGACCAGAACAGTCCCTGCCAAAAGACTGCACAGCACGCTTTTGCATTCTTTGTGTTAGTTTCAAATTTAAACATCATACAATGTACTTTTGGACAAGTATTTGTGTGGCGTGTGGCTTGCACGATAAATTATATTGTTACAGGTTTTTGCATGCCTTACGCGGATGTGTCTTTCCAGCCACTTTAATTGTATTAGGGGCCAGTGTAACTTGTGCTGTGTGCAAGTTACATCAACTGTTTTGTTTGTTGTACATGTACCTACATTGTCACTATTCCAATGTTTGCTTTTCTGTGAATAAGATTTCCCCATGATAGTGGGATTTTTCAGTTTACAGCAAAACTTGCAGCTTATGTAGTCCACAGTGGGGTACTATGTGAAACGCTGGTGAATACAGTTTACCTGCGAGCTCACAAGGACTTTTTTACAATATCATGGCCAGAGTAAGGTTTGTTTGTCAAGCACATGAGCACGGACACATGGACACATACAGGACTCTGCACATCCTTTCTATCGGTTTACCTGTGAATCAGAAATTCTGTAAGTTGGATTATTGTAAAGCCTATAAGATATACATTGTCCAGCGGGTAGGAGCTACCGCCGATGGCAACCTGAACCTGTCCACTTTGTCAAACTGTGTACGTATTGGACTACATGACATAGGGTGCCCCTGTCTGTTGGTCTTCTGTGTTCTAGTTGTTCTAGTTGTTCTAGCAGCCTGTTTACTTCAACTCACTTTGAGTGCCACCCATGTAGGCTTTACAGATCTATCATTTGACATGCTACAGGGATGTGAATAATTCATGCACATTTGAAATACATGCATCTAATCATTCACATCATATCAATGCACTGACTCTCACTACATACAGACTGTGATATGATGGCAGCATGCACTCAGTCTCAATACAGACAGATTATGGCATAATGTCAGCATGCACTCAGTCTCATTACAGACAGAGTATGGCATATCACCTTGCACTCAGTCTCATTGCATACAGATTACGTCAAGATCATAATGTCAGCATGCACTCAGTCTCATTACATAGAGACCATAACATAATGTCAGCATGCACTCAGTCTCATTACACACAGACCATAACATAATGTCAGCATGCACTCAGTCTCATTACACACAGACCATAACATAATGTCAGCATGCACTCAGTCTCATTACACACAGACCATAACATAATGTCAGCATGCACTCACCCTCTTGTTATTTTTCTTCTTGTCTGTCTCCACCCCTTCATCCTCATCTGTCACATAGCCCTCTGTGGCATCATCTCCACTGCTGTACAGCTTCTTGCCCTGGGGGCCAAACATATACACGTCACAAGTCAAAGTTGCTTCACTTATAGCATGTACAGTGAAACCTCACTATAATGACACTCAGATACCAAACATATTCACTTCACGACACAAGTAGTGAGACACTTACAGGGAATTACCTTTGCTGGTGGACTCATTTATCCGACATATTCAGATATATGCAACATTTTGGTGAGAACAGATGATGTCAATCATTATAACAAGGTTTCACTGTACATGCAGATTAAAGTGACAGGTTCCTGCACATAAAGTTGAGAGTCTCACAAGGACATAAAGGTCACAGGTCAAAGGTCATACATGGGTCTACAGATAACAGGTTACACACTGTACTCATAGGTATCCAGTATTACAAAATTTATAATACATATAAGAGATACATGTGTACATACTACCTCTAATCTTTCTCTGTTCCAACTTTATTATATTTACAGGTTGACCATTTTCTTTGTTTAAAACATTTCCCAAGAGATGGTACCTCTTAACATCAAGGAAATGACAGGACTTTTGCCAACCATTAAGACCTCCGTGTCTGGGTCCAATATAATTGTGTTGGGACTCAACAGTTCTGAAAAGGCCTGGCGGTCCTGGTGGTGCCACCACTCGGTTCTGGAGGGGGGGGGGGGGGTGGCACCATAGCCCCTGGAGGTCCTGCAAAGGGAGAACTGGCCCTTGCCTCAGATAGCCCAAAAAATTGGAAGCTTCAAGGGAATCCGGTAGAAATGAATCCTGCCCATCAACTGGTTATCAAACTCAGCAACAAAGGGCGAGAAAGGAATTGGGGATCTATGTCGTGAGTCTTCCAAGCACAAATGAAAAAGACCAGGCAAGGGCCTGACAGCTAAGCTAGAAATAACAGAGATTTAGTTCGACCGGTTTTGCCGCCAGTGGGGCATCCTCAGGAACTGATCATGACAGTTAGGACTTTTATTTATATACTCTGGTATAACATTGGACGTTGCTACGTATTTGGAGTAACGTCACACGCAGGACCCGTGTCTGTGAAATCCAAAAGAAACGGTCCACCCGTCTCGTGACGTGGTGACGGAAACTGTGTGCATGTTGACACGTGTTTCCATGGAGATCAACCTGTGAGGTCACAGGTTCAGTGAAAAAGCTCTATTGAGTGTTTTCAATGCTGGGAATTGACCCTGGAAAACGTTGGGGAACTAAGTAGATCCCCAGTTTAGGGTAGGGTCAATTTTATAATGATAAGAAATAGGAATCCTGGGAAGTAATTCCAAGTGTATCTTATAAACAGAATCTTCGGGAAGAATTCCAAAATTGTCTTATTATAAACTGAGTCTAGGGTTGAAATGATTTTAACTGTCATGTGGTATAAACTAATGTTTATAACCTTTATTGTTGATCATAGGGAAAATAGGCATAGAACATAAAAATTTAGCATAAAACTGAGCAAGTATGCTTATTTTCCCATGATATTGAGACCAAAAGGTTCCATAGTGCAGAGTTGGTGGATCCAATAATATTCCCTCCTGAGTCTAAGCTTCTCGGTCTTTTTGAGCTTAGGTGGAGTTGGAATGTGTTCTAGGATCTGGACCTTGAGTGGTAGGCCTACGTGATCCTGTTTGGCAAAATGCCTGCCAAGTGGTTGCTGTCTGTCACTTTTATTTATGTAATAAAAGTGCTCCCGGAGCCTATCCATGAGGTTCCGTAAAGTTTGTCCCACGTATTGTTTGTGGCACTGTGTGCATGTGATAAGGTACACTAAATTGTTGTGTTTGCACGTGCCACCAGGGGGTGTGCTGTAAGTGTGTCCTGTGTGTGAGCTGGTAGCCACACCACTAGTGTCAATTTTTGGGCAGTATCTGCAACTTTGTGTGTTGCAAGGGTGTCGTTCAGATATCCCAGAGACTGTGGGGATTTGGCGAGTAGGGGGATATCTAGTGCGTGATTGCACTAGTATATCCTTGAGGTTAGTGGATCGGCGGTATCCCAGAATAACCTCCTGATCTTTGAGAACTTGGCCATGTTTTGAGGCTGCTAGTGTGCCCCAATTGTTCTGTATAATTTGTTTGAGAGGAGGTAGCGTTGGGTGGTACCTCGTAATTAAGAACATTTTGTTTTGTTCTTCTTGAGTTGTATTTTGTATGGCTCTATGTTGTAGAAGTGAGTTTCTGTCTAGGGCTCTAACTTTAGTCAGAGTATTCTGCAATAGCTGTGGAGGATATCCTCTTGCAGCATAGAAGCCTAGGATCTTAGCTGAAAGATCCTCGAAATCCGAGTTCTTGGAGCAGATTCGCTTGACCCTTAGGAGCTGTCCATAGGGTCCTGCTACTTTACAGTGCTTGGGGTGTGCAGATCTGAAGTGCAAATATGTGTGTGTATCTGTAGGTTTGGTGTACAGGGATGTGTACAACTTGTTGTTGTCTCCTACATGGACCGTGGTGTCCAAGAATGGAATTTTTGAGGTTGAGAATTCCATTGTAAATTTGATTGTTGTGTGGCATGAATTTAAGTGTGTGACAAAATCATGGAGTTGTGGTTCCCCATGTGTCCACACACAAAATATATCATCTATGAAACGCCACCAAACAAAAGGCTTGAGTGGGAACGATAGGAGATGGTTCTCCTCAAGATCAGCCATGAATATGTTTGCATATGAGGGAGCTACTCTAGTCCCCATGGCTGTGCCACTTACTTGTAAGTAGTGCTCACCATTAAATTCAAAATTATTGCAGTAGAGGACCAGTCTCAGGAGATTTATAATCTCATGGGTGGCTGGTTTCTCCCCACGGTCTCTGCTGTGTAGCAATGCCCTTGCTGCTGCTCTTAGCCCTTCTGGTATAGGTATGTTTGTGTACAGGGATGATACATCCAGAGTGGCTAGAATAGAACCCTCTGGGAGAGGGGGAAGTGACTCTATCTTGTTGATGAAGTCATTTGTATCTTTGATGTAGCTCTTAATGTTTGCTACCAAGGGTCGTAGAAAAAAATCTACTAAACCTGAGATTTTCTCTGTTGGACAGTCATTCGCGCTCAAGATCGGTCAGCCTGGGGGTGGTACCAGATTTTTGTGTATTTTTGGTAGTGCATAGAAACATGGAACACGTGGTTCTTCCACATACAGGAAGTCAAATGTTTCCTTAGAGATAGAATTATTTTCTATCATATCATTAAGGGCTGCCCTTACCCATTCATTATGGGTTTGAGTTAGGTTCCCATCTACCGGTGTGTAGTGGTCTCTATTTTGAAGTAATTTGTTTGCTTCAGTGATGTAATCTTGTGTGTCCATGATTACAATGGCAGAGCCCTTATCCGCTTGTTTGATAGTAATGTGTGCATTATTTTTAAGTTCTTTTAGCCCCTGTCTTTCATCCTTGGTCAGATTGTCTGAGCCTGGGATTCTGGGGGGATACTGTGCTACTTCGTATTTCACGGTCCTACAAAAAGCTGTGATGTTAGGTTCACTAAGTTGCATTTCACTGGGGGTGAAGGTGCTTGCTTTTTTGAAGGATCTATGGCTGAATGGAGCTACATTGTTGGCTTCTTCCTGTGTGGTATCTTGTGTGGTACCAAGGACAAGACCTGGTTGCACATCACAACAGCCCTTCTTTTCTCCTGTGGCTTGGCAACCACAGCTTGGTCACCCATTAGGCTCCAAATGAGAGCTTTGACCTCCTCAAACCCTGAGTTGGTGCTGGAGTAGTGTCCATGGGGATGGAAGTGGGTTCTGCCTGTGCCACGGACCCTACACGGGTTGCCAAGCAGAGCAACATCAGTGTAGGCATTGGCTGCAAGCCAGGGATCTGGGCCTACTACCGGACGAATCTAAGAGCAACAACTCTTCCTCCCCTGTGTTGATGTGGACACCTCCCTCCAAATGAGAGCACCAGCTGCCAGGTTGAGGTCAGGCCTGAAGGGAGAGCAGGCAGCACTGCCGGCATAGGGGTTGGAGCTGCCAGAGTTGGCACTTGGGTCATGGTAGGGGCCACAATGGTAGGACCTAAAGGGTCACTGTAGCTAGACACCACCACTGATTTAAGTACCATCTCCAATGCTCTGAGATACCCAGATGTTTGACCTGATGTCCCGGATCTGGGTGCTCGGGGAATCAGCCAGGGTTCTGGTGCTCCAGAGTATCCACATGTTCCACCCGAGGTCTCGGACAATAGAGCTCTGAGAATTGGCCGGGGTTCCAGGATGCCCAAAGGCACCCGCTGGGGCTTTACTGGGTCGCCTTGGGTTGCGAGAGCTCAGACCTCCCAGTCCAGGTGGCGCTTTGCCTGCCTCTTTGGACGTGGATCTGATGTACCTGGCAAAGAGGAGCTGGACAGCTGCTGGATCAGATCCATTTGCAACTGTTGGATGTTGGCCATCATCTCCGACTCTGCCGAGTGTCTCGGATCAGCAGCCAAGGAACCCCAGGCCATCATCTCAGGTGGGGCCCAGCACTCTGGACCTGAATAGCAACTGTGCTGCCTGTTCTTCCAATTCCCCCCGGGTGGGGGGTCGGGAGAAGAAGCAGCAACCACTTGAGCCTCTGGGCGAGCCTCATGGGCTCCCTTCCATTTCTCCAGTGACATTGCTGGGATGGAAGACTCAGCCGAGTCAGACTCAATGGCCCAGTATTTGGCAGCACACCTACGCCTCCCTCTCCCGCACCTCCTCTGGGACTGCTAGTAGAGCAGCCACTTGTCCTCTCCTCATCCAGCACACAATCTGCATGTATAATCACGATAACTCATGCGACTGAGCTGCAGACGACAACTGTAGCAGTGCTCATGGTCATCTCAGGCCATAAAATGGTTCTGTGAGTCCATCTTCTGCCCTCCAACCAACAAGGGAGAACGTGAAGCAGTGTCCAGCTCGACACCCACAGCACGCTGCCAAGCAGCCATTGCCTGTATGCCACTGTCCTCCCTCTGTCTGTGGTTCGACATGCCAGACGTCATCTTGGAGAAAAACAATTTTGCGCCACAACCAGCACTACTTCCACAATTCTCGGATGATCACCAGGTCTAATGTAAGTTGTCCCTATCTCAATAGACAGCAGGAGAGCTCAGAAAACAAATTTTGCAGTAGAGGCTGTGAGCACAGCACTAAAACAGGTTCTCTGGATGAAAGTCAATGGAGCTCCCAACTTTTCAAGCAAGACAGAGATGGTGCACAAGGAGGAAGGAAGAATAGGGGTGCATGCGGTCACCCTCCACCCCCTACCCCCACCCACCCGCCACCCCCGTTCCACAAGAACTGAGTAGTGGTGGCGCCACCGCTACTCAGAACAATTAAGTCCCAACTCAATTTTGTTGGGCGTTGTGGCCCAGACATAGAGGTCTAGGCAATGGTGATCGAGAGGTTATGTTACATTACTAATACTAGTATATTCAATGTGTAAATGATTACATGTACATCATAAAGAGACAAATTCATATTTCCTGCTCACGATCAAGTAAGTTTGTTTGCTAACCTTGATGACAATCTTTCCTTTGAGTTGTTCAGGAGATGGCAAGGTGTCCTTGTTCTCCTCAAGGGGTGCGACCGCCAACTTGTCTCCAAAGATTGTTTTCATGTGGTGTGCCATTGCCTGCTGTTGTTTGATGCTACAGTGGTTCTCTATGGACAATATCACAGGGTAACTGTGGCATAAAATAAAAACATGTTACTGAGTGAACAATATCACAGAGTAACTGCAGTACAACAATTAAAATGCAATCGGAGATTCCTGGTTCCATGCCTCCCCCCATATAACCTTGGTAATCACAGGTTAAATAAAATGAAATCAGAGATTGCTAGATCCATGCCCCTCCTTAGGCTATCACTATAACCCAGAAACTTGACCTAGAGACCTAGTTTTACACGACACACTCTTGTGTCCAGATACACAGGCGTGTTTAGTTCCATGATATTAAGTCAAAGGACAACAGAATTACAGCCTGGACATCAAGTGTAATGTAGTCTTACATGATTGTATCACTGTGACCCAGATACTTGACCTAGTGACCTAGTTTTGTTTCAAGACACACCTTTAGGTCAATGTTTGTGTGTGTGTGAAGTTTCATTAAACTGAATTAAATGGTAAAGGAATTATAGCCCAGACACAATTTTATAAGGATATGTCACCCAGATACTTGACCTAGTGACCTACTTTTGGTATATGATACACCCTTATGTCCAAGTGCATCTGTGTGTAAAGTTTCATTAATCTAACTTAAAGAACAACAGAATTACAGCTCGAACATGAAGTATAACGCAGTTTTAGATAATGGTATCACTGTGACCCAGATGCTTGACCTAGTGACCTAGTTTTGTTTCATGACACATCTTAAGGTCAAGATATGTGTGTGTGAAGTTTCATGAAATTAAGTTTAATAGTAAAGGAACTAGGTCACAAAGTGCTGAAGTTATCGTGGAAATACATTGTAGATGGAGAGACAATGTGCTATATGCCTCCTCCTCCTCCTGGGAGGGGGGGGGGAGGGGCATAATAAAATCATGTTACTAAGTGGTCAGTGTCTGAGAGTACTTGTTGTATACAAATAAAACCATGTTATTGAGTGGACAATATCACAGGGTAACCGTGGTACATTACAAAATCATCTTAAATCACGTTGCCATGTTGCTGAATCAACAGTATCACAGGATACCTGTGGCACACAAATAAAATAATGTTATTGAGTGAACAGTATCACAGGATACATGTGGCTCAAAAATTTAAAGCATGTTACTTAGTTGATGATATGTCATAGTGTATATGTTCTACAATGAGATGTGTGGCTTAGAAGGGTACCAAATGGGTGCCTACATTACAGAAACAAAATCATGTTACTGAGTGGGAACATCATAAAGTAACATTGTTCCAAAAAGGAAATCAATCTACCGAGTAGAAAGTGCTATTGCTTCCTGTTTTATGTTCAAAAGGATATCGCAGAATGTCAGTGTGTACGTACCATGCATGGTGATGAAAAACACCAGGAAAATATATATCACAACAGTACAGCGGATTTTACTGAAGAGTTATAACGGACACAAATATATACATGTACTTTATTTCCCCCCCCCCCCCTTTTGGGGGGGGGGTGTATTCTGTCACCACTGACACATGTACAAAAAAATCCAGTTTTAGTTCAAAGTCACATACTGGTGTTAAGATACCATGTCTTGTAATTACATGTATATTGGAACTGCTCATAATGTCTTTAGTTTCAAGCCCATGCTGCATATACCATGAATATTATCAGTCCATGAAACTTGTAGAATATATGTACCTCTATTTTATATCATACACTCTTACTATATCATTTCTTTTAAGAACCCAGAGTGCATGGGGAGTTGAAAGTAAGCAAGTCACGTCTTAATTGTTGACACCTACTGTATTTGGAATATCACAGCAAGTTAACATGTTATATGATTGTAAATCAGAGATGCCAACTGTCCCTCATCATCAGGGATAGTCCCTGAAATTAGCTGAAAGTTTCACCAACTTACATTGTTTGTCCCGCATTGAAACTGAGAATTTTCTTATATATTCTTTGTTAAATATGCTCTGTCCCTGATGTTCTCACTTAAATGTCCCTGAAATGGCATTTTGAATGTTGGCATCACTGGTAAACTGGAGAATATTAGGCATAATTACTTTTGTTTTCCTTTTGTCAGAAAAGGGGTGAAGAGAGCACTTAAATGAGATAACATGGTGAAAATAATTCTAAAACATCTTTATATATATATTCATATTATATATTTTTTTAGTGATAATGACAGCAAAAATGCAGCTTGGCTGTCCAATAGTGATTAACAGTGATTCTGCATGCAAAGATACTTCTCTGTGCTAATTGCCAGCCGACAATTAGACAAAAAAGGTATATGACAACTTGAAAATATGATAACTGCCTTAGCAGTCTGCTAATGAGCTAATGCAAACACCTACAGCTATCAAGTGGTCATTACATGTACCTAGCTATGGGTAACATTGCACAGTCGACATATTTTAGATGGACATGTCTCTGCACCCTGCGTCATCTGTGCTCGTGTTCCAGGTGTCACTCATATATCATCTGACCCATCAAATGGGGTTCCAGTTCAAATTGCATACAACTGCAGTGAACTGGGAAGATTGACAGACACACCTGCAAGTCCTATGTGTATACAGTGTGCCTCGTTATAACGGGCCCTGCTTCCGCACACGCCTGAATTGGTCCCTAATGACAATTTTCTCATTACATCTTCCCCTAGCTGTATCTCCTAATTGGAAGTACTCAATGGAGCATAATAGAAGCATTTCACCCTGCACACAGCATACCTCACCCACAAAATTAACCCCGTTCACTTCATCGTAGTCAGAATGTGCCGAGATACCTCATTTTGCCTGCTCTCTAGGTTGTTACTTCTTTTCCTAATGGAAAATATTAGAAATGAGATTTGAAAGCAAAATTTATGTGACTACAGTGCCTTAGGTTTCCGAAATAATTAACTCTGCCTGGGGCTGCCTGGTGCTTTGTGGCTTCCTCCTGCAAGGCAAGTTATTGAGTACACCTTACTGTGAACTGAAATGGATTCCAGCGGCCCCCCCTCCATTATAAACTCTTTCCCTCTCGAAGTAGCAATGAGTTAACAGCTTTCCTTGGTGCGGTTGGGCATTAAGAGCCCACCTCACACCAATGCTGTTGACCTGGGGCATGTTATCTTGATAGATCTCATCTATGATTCTCCTTTAAGTTCTTTTTCATTACGGTTAAAAATCGTCAACAAGAGACCCGGCCCATGCGCCTAATGTTCTGCTAGCATATTATTGGACGATAATCACAAAAAATGCATTTTGTGAAATACATTCCCTCCATGACCTAGAGAAGGTAAGTTGTTATAGTATGCCATATCAAACTTTCACAAACGATACACATTAATTTTGTGGTATATTTAGTTGTATTCTTTCTCAACATATGGAACTTACTGTTCTTTACTTTAATATGTGTTTTAATAATGACCTTGAAAAATTGGTCAAGGTCACACAAAATTTGACAATTGGCTTAAATGTATTTCATGTACATTTTGTAGTTCCAACTCCATTTATCACCAAAATAATGAATGCTGCAGAAAGAATCAATTTCTACTGTATTCCTCCAGAAAGGCCAAAGACTGGTGCTCTCTCTCTCTCTCTCTCTCTCTCTCCCTCCCTCCCTCCCTCCCTCCCTCCCTCCCTCCCTCCCTCCCTCTCTCTCTCTCTCTCTCTCTCTCTCTCTCTCTCTCTCTCTCTCTCTCTCTCTCACACACTTTCTTTCTTTGAATGCCAACTATTTGTTGTAACATTCAGTGCATCCAACTTCAGCACTCCCCATCCACATACACCTACGCGTACGTGCCAGACACTGTGATGGGCATAAGCTGGCCTGCTCCCCGTTCTGGACACAGGGAGTGTACACCTCCCTCAGATCCACCAGTTGTTTACCACCGAGTGGAAAAGAGAGCAGCCCAAAACATAGACGACTCAAACTACAACCAGGATTGCATACAGAATCAGCAAGCCCTGCATCCCCCATACGATGCGATGCGCTCTCATCTGAGCTAACTCCTCTCCCTGGGCCACCTGTCTAATTTTGACACTTTTCTAATTAGAAGGAAACCACTGTAATACTAGAGTGGGAGCATGGTCCTGCCTGGGGAATAATCATCCTCAGAAATGCAGTCCTCCTCATTAATTTTGATCATAGTTTCCTACAAAATGTTGAGCAGACTTGCAGTGAAGATTACTTGCGGGTCATCAACTTTGCAGATGCTTTGACACATCAAGGTTTTCGAGGATAATTAAGTGATGGGACCAACTGCCAGCTCTTGGGCGGCATACTTGTGTGCATTAATGGCGATGCAGGGGCAAGAGAAGTGGAACTGGATAAAAACCTAAATCAAGTGATCCCATCTTACAAACAGAGATCAGTGCTAATGATAGTTGTTCATAGATGAAGTCTGTTACATTTTTCATCTGATAATGGGACATGATGGAAAAGATTCTACTTCAGTAGTATACTGTTTGCGGGGGGGGGGGGGGGGGGGAGGGGGTTGACAAGAGAGTGAAGCCTGTGCAGTGCTCCCTGTCTAAAGAGACCACTCCAAAGAGACACCACCTGTCTTGAAAGACCATTTTTTTCAGCATGCATGTGATCTGCTTAGTACCTCTTTTGGCTGTACCTCCTATGAAAGCCCTCCTGCCTTGAGAGGCCACAATTGGGTCCTCCCTGGGTGTGGACTTTGAAGACAAGTTTCACTGTATTGATACATCCTTGTCTTTGGTCCTAATAAGACTTACTATAAATTGCTTTAATTTTTGTGTGTATCAAATTTCACAGTTTTTGTATTTTTGACATTTCACTGTAGTTTTAATTTCACTGTTTTGGACATGATATCTATTCAAACAATGTGAAAATACTATTTCAATGTGTTTTTATTTTCACAGTTTTGTGCCATCAGCAAAACAAGAGTACAGCAATAATAAAGCAATTTACAGCAGTCACCTGCTTTCCTTGGCACTGATTGACTGCTTTAGAGTCCATCATGCTAAGCCATGATGAAAGCTGTTGACCTGGGATATGCCTCCCCAACCTGCCCTATCCAAAAATCACACTAAAATAATTGTCCACTGATGGGACATTTGATCTTCTACCCCTCATGTGCGGGTGGTTTGAGCTGGGCCAGTTGGATACTTTGAGCTGGGCCAGTTGGATACTTTGAGCTGGGCCAGTTGGATACTTTGAGCTGGGCCAGTTGGATACTTTGAGCTGGGCCAGTTGGATACTTACTCTGACTCTTCAAATGCATGTTGGTTTATGGCCTCAATGACATCCTTGAAGGGGATTTTGGAGGTGAGGGTGTGTCCGTGGTAGATCACTGGGTCGTCATTGGACCCGTCCCAGCAGTCCACTAAAAACACAAAAACAGTCAGCAACATGCACAACATGGACACTATCTAATATAAAGAGAGACTTAGCAAGCCAAAACCAAATCTGTAAGCCCAATTACCGTTTGAACACTATCAAGTCTGATATTCCAAGAGCAATGTCCTATTTCATATGGCGTGACTATGTCATGACATGGACACTATGTCTTCAAATGACACACTTATCCATAATTCTGACCGTATCACAGCTATGACATGACTGGGTCAACAGCTTTGCTTGGTGTAATGCAGCCAATAATAAGACTGGGTCAACAGCTTTGCTTGGTGTAATGCAGCCAACCTGCCATGAAAAGCTATCAGCCGGGAAAGAAATAGGTGATTAGCCAACAGCTTGCCTTGCTTGGTAGACACTGGGTGCATTGCAGTATCTCAGAAAGCTGTTGACTCAATCCTAAGAGCCAGTTTACTTGAGTCTGGCTCTTTTACCTCTTTTGGCTTGTGGTAAAGAATTTCAGCCAGAAATTCCACACACAGATACTTGAAATGTTCATGTATATTCATACCATTCTATAGTAAACAAGAAGACTGTGAGAGTTCTGTCCTCTGCTGACCTTATATGTACAGACCCTGAATTTCCATTGCAACCCCCATTGACCTACATAGTAATCAACAGGAATGCACGCGTTAATTGACGGGTACCAGAGCTGAACTAGATGATCCAAAGGATCGATGTTCCCCACCACACATCATGTGTTGTCAAGATACAACAGTATAAAATAGACACAAGTCATAATGAGAGGCAAATAGCTGTTTATATGAAAGTAGTAAGACCAAAATTATATCACAAAATTACAATAGAATTTCCAGTTAAAACCACATTCTTAAAATATTTTTATACATTAAGAGGTTTAATGCTCATTTGTTTTTACAGTGCAATAAGGCAGCGCATTTCCTAATAGAAGTCTGAGTGCATCATGTAGCCCAGCACCATAACATGGACGCAGGTCAGTATATCAAAGCATGTATAACACAATATAGATGCAATAACAAACATCAATAAAAGAATTTAAGATTTGACCAAAAAATGAACAAAAAATCCAAAAATCGCTGCAGCATGAACATTTGAACAAAACCTGTTAGAAACCCATCCAAGATATATCCCAACCAAGTTTGAAGAAGATCCAGCCAGCAGTTTTGGAGAAGTCAAAAAGATCACTGACCATTGCAAGCCCCACTGACTTGCACAGTAATCATTAGGAATTTAAACATCAACCGATAAGTACCTGAACCGAAAAATTTGTAAAAAATCAGGCATCCACATTACAGGGTTGTCCAACTGGAGCATTGTAGCAAAATTTTGCTACAAAGCTCTTCAAAATTGCTACAGATTTTCTCGAAAATAGGTGTTTCTTATGTAAAGAAGTGGAAAAAATGCTACAAGTAAAGAAAATTTTGCTACAAAGATTTTCAGCTGGACAGCACTGCATTATAATGCCATCTTATGTACCGCTTTCTTTGACCCTCCACAAGGAACATTTCCAGCGAATTTCAGCATTATCTGAATGATGGTTTTGGAGTAGATGTTGAAAATAGCAAAAAGACACCAAAATTCATACAAAAATAGAAAAAAGTCGCAGCGCCACCTCTCAAACAAAGTAAGGGTCCCCAGAAGTGTCCCTAAGCCCAGTGGTTTTGGAGATTTTTTAAGATTTAACCAAAAAATGAACTAAAAAAAAAAATCAGAAAAATCAGAAAATCACTAGAGCACGACCCCTTGAACAACCTTGGCAGCGAGGCATCTGAGCTACATTCCCACCAAGTTTGAATAGAATCTGCCCAGCGGTTTGGAGAAACCAAAAGGGACACAACGGACCGGACAGACAGACCACAGTCACTATATCCCTACTATTCCTATATATGTCCCCCTATACTACCTTCGGTGGCAGGGGACAAAAATCAGGGATCCAGAGCATCATCTCCTGGTCCTCACACTCTGTTTAATCCTCCCACAAACTACATTTCCATCAAGTTTCACAACAATCTGACTAATAGCACTAAGCACCCTAACCACATCAAGAGCAGTTGTTTACCTGGGCTGAGGTACACTATCTGGACAGGTCTCATGAGCAGTTCTTATTCACACTGTTTTTCATTACTGAAATTGGTCAGAAACATTGAAGCAGACATTTGACACCCAGCCAGTTTTGCCAGTTCAAAGGCCAGGGGAGAGTATGAAAAGAAGCCATGCACTAAAAAGACGAGCCAAATGGCATCTGTGTCTTCATCACTGATGTACTCTAAGTTTAGCCGATTTCATCATTAGTTTTGTTACATCATAGGCAGACCCTCATCATGTCTGGAACTCTTCTGCCACAGTTTAACCTTTTCCCACTCAAATTTCCCCCAAAGCATCCAGATATAAATAGCAGCTAGTGTCTGGATGTTTTCACTAAAATCTCTCCTTAGTTGAATATACTTTGAAATGTGAAATGCAGAAAGGGGAAAACTCCTGTTAGGATAACGTGCCCCAAGTCGACTGCTGTCATCAGCGTGAGTTCGATGCGATATACTCAACCCATGCCAAACCAAACTGCTGGGCCAGTCCTATCCCCACCATGAAACCATTCATGGAGCTGGAGGCACAAAGCAAAATTTTAAACATCTAATGTTGTACAAATACTTCAAAGGCAGATATGCTCCCCCCCCCCCCAACCTCCACCCCACCCCCTTGGTCCTACAGGCCAAATGCCAATATCCGACAGCACTATGAAAGTCAAATTCACACAGATGAATATACAGAGAACAAGGCTTGAATACATACGTATAATATACTTACGCTCGACACACCGGCAACCCTTATGTAATGCCCGCACATAGCCCTCAATGCTAGATGGACCCTTAAGTTGGTCTTGCATCAAGTACCTGTTCCCAACAGAAGACCAATTGATTATATGCACCCTACCATCTTTTCCTCACCAAAAGAATTGTCACAAATGTTCACTTCAAATCTTTTCAAATTCTATCTCCAGCAAGCAATATAATAAGTCTTTCTGAATTCTATGCTCGTGGTCAATACATGTCGCCTGTTTGCTTTTGAAAGTCAAAAACAACTGTAATTCTGAGCGTCTTCAAGTTCTTCCTTGAGCCGCCTCATGGATTAGGTTCTTCAGGGTTAACTTAGCCCCTCTCTCTAATCAAATATTTTGACTTTTACGTTACACAGAAAACCCACTTGGCATTGATTTGTCTGCTCAGTGGCTTTCATCCCTGTGCTCTCAGCAATGACAACCCACGGCATGTATAAGAAAGTCATGGACTCCCTTCGATCAAAACCAAATTTCAAAGCTGAGAAGCCAAAACAAAGAAAAGTTTCTAACAGTGTTTCTTACAGCTGAAAAAAAGGAAAATTACAAAAGAGAGAGATCTTTAAAGCTATTCTACGAGACTACAAGACACAATCAAATGATTAGAATGCAATATTCACAAAATTCCCAAGTGTAAAAGTTGTTCAACGGACGCACATTAATTTTTGTTCGCCAATGCAAGAGAAAGTATCTTTCAATTTCATGAATATAACTGATGCTGGCTACACATGGTCCTTTGATCAGTATACAGTGATAAAAGAGGAACAAAATTGCCGCAGAGTCCTCTTATTATGTCGTCTGTGACGGCAGGCGACTCGTCTGCCTGGGCTGTCACTTAACACCAGTCTGCTTCTTCATCCAAATTAAAATTGCACACGTTCTTTTATTTTGTATGCAGGCAATTCTGACGATCAATGTGTCACTGTCAGTTCTTGCACCCTTTCCCCCCTGTGAACTAAGAGCGAGGCAACAGCTTTCCTTTGGTGCCCGACCAATGCCAAAGAAAGCTGTTGACCTGGGCCATGTTATCTTGAGAGGTCTCATGTACAATTCTCAGTCAAATTGTTTTTCATTACTGTTCAATTTTTTTTAAAACACTGAAGCAGACGACATTTGACCGCCTGCCAGTTTAGGCCGGTGTAAGGGGGGAAAAGGGTAACTTCTTGCTTGCTATGCTGGCTAAAGTCATGGTCAGTAGCTGAGGGTAGCTAAAGCGAGACTCGCCAGGCAATGATAAAACCGCTGCCTTTGGACCAGCCAAGCTGGCACTGGAATGGAAGTTCTTCACAAGAAATCTCAACACGTCATTCTCATCTAATTCCTGGCAAATAATTGTGAGTGTCTTGAATTGACACGGGATGAGTGACACTGATGTATGTATCTGAACCACTGTTCCTGTTCCGCCTGCTTAGTTCTCCTTCGTTTTGCACTTCATCAGTTTGCTTTAATCATAACACCTGGTCATCAGAGTATAACTTTCATTTTTGGTTACGTTTGATGATCTACTATGCATGCAAGTTGCAGCATTATTATGATAATCAGCCACAGCTATCATTGATGGGTATCAACAAGGTATACTTAATATCCTTTAAGCTCAAGAACTTCTCAGTTCTGGTGGTTCTCATTAATTGTCACTGTAAACATATTTATTTTCATATGTATAAATTTTTGATGTTTTATAATTTCCTGTCAAACTTTTATTATAATACTGTTTCATTATGTCTGTATGCCAATTGAAAATTTAAATCTTCAATATCTCCAAAACTATTCTAGGTAGAGGTAACCAATTCAACATCAAATCATAAGTTTGTACCACTGCACATTTATGTAATTTACTTGTGACCTCTGAAGGTCAAAGGTCAAGGTCATTTTGCCATTTGAAATTTTCTTCTAGCCATAACTTGGAAAATTTTTATCCACTTTTGATCATGTAGCATGGGCTCAAATTGTAGATATTGTGCCACTGCACATTTTTGTAATTTACATGTGAAGTCTTAAGGTCAAAGGTCAAGGTCATTGTGGACCTTTGAAAGTTTCATCCTGCCATAACTCTGAAGGCTCAAGTCTAAAAAAAGTCCAAGAATAAAACACTAGTCCCTGCTCCAATACATACCAAACCAAAACCATTTTTTTTTGCCATTGGTTAGCAAGAGGACATCAAATACAGTAGATTTGGGGTACTATGTCACAATACTGAGGGGGCTTTCTTTGCCCAGGCATAAAAACACAAGAAACCCAGCGAAAATACACACACTATATGTTGCAACACTGAAGCCACACAAAAGTGATGAAGAAACAGTCAACAGAAACCTAGTATGTCACCTTTGGCACTATGACCTTGAAAAATAGGTCAAGGTCAACTAAAATTCCACCTTGTGCACGATTCCTGGAAGTTGTTTTTCACTTCCGACTTACAGAGCTTCCTGCATGTCTTGTGCACGATTCCTGGAAGTTATTTTTCACTTCCGACTTACAGAGCTTCCTGCATGTCAGCAGATATCAAGAGAAGCCCTACACTTGGCAAATTGTTTGTGTGACCTTGGCCACTGAATGGTGCAGATGAAAGGTCTTATGGAGACCAAAAGTGAGGTGTCTCACGGACTGTTCAACATTTTCATCATTTCTAAATATCAGTACTTAAATACTTGGAGCACTTAATTTGGTATCCCCCAACTTATCCCAAATTAGTACACAGAGAATTGAAACATTGCCTCACAAGACTATTTAATTTGGGTAAAATACAGATACCGTCAGAAATGTGTGGGTTGGTTAACATGATGGACCACTGTATAACAGTGGCCTGGGGGTTGCACTGTGTGGCTGCTCAAATGGTTACCTCTTTCAGTGCCAATCACGTCTAAAGTCGATCTACTAAAGTCAAACTAGTCTGTATTATCATTAGGATCTCAGATTTGTATTCCTCATAAAAAGACCTTTCATTCAAGTACCAGCATGCCTCTAGTTCCAGAGAAAATACCTTAGGTCAACAGCTTTTCTTGGCGTGCATTGGGCGTATTGTGCCCAAGGCGCACAGAGAAAAGCTGTTGACTCAGTCCAAAATTTGGCACTTAAAGAGTTAAAGCTGCACTGTAACAGGAAGCAAAATGAACAGAATTCTTGCAGGCACAGGCAGACACTCAAATACGACGTAATTTATAAACACACCTGCCACACGGCATGGAGAACAACACAAGCGTCTACACACACACAAACAGGTACCAGAGAGAGGTATACTGACGTGTTATGAGATGAAGCGATGAAGTAATGAGGGAGGGGCTGCGTCATGTCCTGGCACACCAGCCTGTGGTCCGGGTCAAACAGGTCACACTCTTCTGACAATAGATACGCTGTGAAACCTGCATGAAAGTCACAGTCAAAGATATTGTATTAGAGGCGTCCATCCCCAGTGTGTGCATGTACACCAAACATTGAAAAATAAAGATCTACATGCAAACTGGTATTTATGATTGCCAAAACTTTTTTTTTTGAGTGCATCACTGAGAAGAGGATGCACTGTGCATGCTCCTGAAGCCAGTTTTTGTGGCACGTCAGTTTTCATGGTATGCTGAGCGATTTTTAGCCAATGCCTGACCGCTTGCTGCATTCACACTATTCAATCTTGGGTAGTTTGTCAGCATAATTGATATTTTTCAATGCTGTTTTGATCAGAAATTATTTCTGACATCAAGGCGATCTGGCACAGAGTCAGTACCATGAAAACTGTGATGCCCGAAAACTGGTGCAGCCCTGATACCATATTTCTACAAATTTTTTAAAATCACTCACCATCTATACCGAGCTGTCCTTTCCTCCGGCCCTCCTTGGAAGGTTCAAATTTATTATTAATATCTAAACATTTGTCTTTTGTCACCCGTGTCATCTGCAAAGAGAAGAACGACACCTTGAAACTGAACGAAATAATAATTTATTACTGGGCAACTTTTTCCATTCAAAACGAGCACAAATGTCCTGATGGTGTCGATGTAGCTTGCTTCATTTTTTATGAATTAATGATAACATGCCATCGAGTCAACAGCTTTTCTTGGTACATTCAGGGTGACTTGACCAGGTGTGTACCAAGATAAACTGGTCACTCAGTGTCCAGATAGTTAACCCTAGGAGCCCTGGTCTCCCATGACAAACAAGCCTCTCCTCCCCGAGCTCCCAGCAGAGAACAAAGCATTTTAGTCCACCTGTGTTTAACCGAAGATTCATCCATCTATAGCTCTCTTAATTTCTATTGTAACATCTAACACAAAACTTAAACAAAAACAAAAAAACACAACACGTAATATTCAAAGCGTTATGCTATTTTGCTTACTTGTAATGATCATGGGATATCAAAGAGTTCTAAGGGTTAAGATAAGAAACTGATGTGGTCACTATGAACTGAAAAAGTGGAAAATATAAGAAACATATTCTTGTACAAGCCCACAGATTAACTTTTTTTTGGCTAGACACATAAGATTTTACAATTAAAAAGACCGGACAGCTTGCATCTGGGGGAATTATTTCCCAATAAAATACATCAGAGTACTTGTGCTTGTACAAATATAAAATGGAAGTGCAAAACTGGTATTAATTACATGTACATACATCTACCCAGCAATAATGTTCACATGTAATCAAAACTAGAGCATCAGGGCTGATCCCGCGCTCCGATGAATCATAAGCCAAGTCTGGCCTGACGAGATACGTGCTGCTACATGTATCTATGCGGGCAAGTGGTACATTACTGATATCTCGGAAATAAAGAGCACTTAGCACAGGCAGACGGAAATTTCTTCATATATATATTTTGGAACAACTACGTGAACATGACTTTGGCATTTGTGAACTTTAATTTCCCTAAAAACGACTATTTTCATGAGAAAGGGGTATCTGGCCCTGTCTCTGACAATGATAAGCTCGTATCACGTGATTGTGTTATTCTGTTATTGACAGGCATGAGCCCCGTGCTTTGAGGCGGGAAATTAATATGAAAGTTTTGTATTCCTGCTTTCACAATCACTGAATCTTGTAATGTATGACAGAGAAAATTGTACTTATCGTTAGTAAGAGTTAGAGAATTTAGACTGTGATGTGGTAAATGACAGTTGTACATGTGTGTGTAAACAGAGGGTGCTAGGACCCTTGTATCAATCCATCATATGATGTCTGCCTGAACATATATTACAATCATATGCGAGTTGTTCACCATGTAAGCATTAATTCTGTAAGTCACAATGAAAGAGACAAAGCCAAATTAATTTTGTGACTAGAAGCTATAAACATTATGAGTTTCACAATGTATAAAATATTTATGAAAGGAAGTGCAATTTGCTTTTCAACTGAAATAAAGTAATAATAAGTGACAAATCCCTGCATCATGCATCAATATTGTCTGATAAATATGGAGTTGCACCTCACACCAGCATGGAATTCATCTAACATGGGTGTACAGTGCATTTACCGATCAGTACCCAAAATGCAAAATTTGTTAAAATCAGGATTCCATAGTAACACCACATAATGAACAAACTTGTTTGGCCCTTCCACAAGGAGCATTCCTGCACCCAATTATGCAATCAGCAAAATTTGAATGACAGTTTTGGAAAAGTCGCAAATAGCAAAAACATACCAAAACTTGGTGAACAAATAAACAACTAGAGGTCCCTAGGAGTGTCCATTTATGATTTAAAAGCAATTGGGTGAGTGATTTCAGAGAAGATTTTTTTTTTTTTGATTTGGCCCAAAAAGGACCAAAATAAATCATGAAAAATACAAAAAGCATTTGGAGTGTGACCATTGGAACTTGGTAGAGACCCAATTGAGAAAAATTGGCAAGAAGCTTGAAGTGAATCTTGTCGCTCTCCAAGATCACCTTAGCTGAAAATTAACAAGAAATGTCAGTGTAAAAATAGTTTTTGAGCAGGGTGGAAACACTGATATACAAGAAATGTGTCGTGATAGGGTTAAGAAAGTATGGATCATAATGTGATATACCAGTATCTATCTTAACCCTTAAAGTGCTGATTTAGAATTTGAATCTTTTAACCACTATATGTTTAACGGTAATGAGAAAACAAGTATAGCCGTGACTAGCACTTTAAGGGTTAATACTGACATACCCTCTGAGATCACTTCTTTGAAAATAACTGTACTTACCCCTTGTTCTGCTTCTAAAAATAGTAACAGATCATCTGTGGACATATAATCGGCACTGCTTGCATATCTGTAAACAAAATCAGAACAAGGAACATTAATATTGCTGAAACCATAAGAGTTTTCAGGCATACCCTGATACCTTTTATTTGAAGCCATCCCTACTACCACGGAAAAGTGGTCTTATACTGCAGGTGATCCTAAAATACAGGTTAATTATGAGAGAAATGTAATCAAGTGGTCTTAAAAGACGTGGTGTCTGACTGGAGGTCTTCATTCTGACCATTAGTACCCTTATACATGTACACAGGCTTTATCAGACTGATCACAGCACTTAGACTGTTGAACATGGACATTTATACAGTATTCAAAATCTAAATGTCTTCCAAGTCACCGAGATGAGGCTGTGAACAGCTTATACTCAAACAGATCCCACCGTAACAGATCTCCTGCTGCTGCAAAACTACTTTTAATTAGCCGATGCACGGTGCACGTAGACATTGCACAAGTATAGCAGAAAATATGATGACACGTCTTCATCCACATACTTCACGACTATGTGGTCTCCCAAAAAATTCTGATTTCCTTGTAAACTTCAGATGGTCAGCTGGCTGCTCATACAATTCACAATCAATACTGAGTCTTCTGCTCAGTAAAATCTCCATGAAGAATAAACCTTGTCTTTCCCCCTTGAATTAACTCTTTCAGTGCCAAATTTTTGGACTAAGTCGACCGCTTTTCTCATTGGGTGCAATGTGCGCCGAGAAAAACTGTTGACCTGGGATATTCTCTCTGGAACTATAAGCATACTGGTACTTGAATGAAAAGTCTTTTTACGAGGAATATGAATCTGGGATCCTAATGATAATTGAGACTAGTTTGACTTAAGTAGATTGACTTAAGTCATGATTGGCACTAAAAGAGTTAGAACTGAGTTGAAGGCTGAGACAACTCTCATTGGTGTGGCTTGGATGCTAAATGCCTATACCAGGTCAAGGAAAGTTGTTGAGCTGGGCTTTGTTTCCCTGACAGGTCTTGTATACAATTCTCCTTCAAATTGTTTTTCATAACTGGTTGAAATTGGCCAAAAACATTGAAGTACAATCCAGTTTACCACCTGCCACTTTTGGCGAGTTTCACGGGAAAAGGTTTCAAGATTGTCAGTTAGAGCTTTCTGAAAAATTTTGTCTTTCACCCCAAACACAGACATGAAAATGGCCATGCATATTTTTACATGTACAGTGGTCCCCCTCTTATAAGGCCACCCCAAATGCACCAGAAATGTGGCCTTATAAGAGGGGTGGCCTCTCTTGAGGGGGAATATATTATGGAAATCCCATACTTGCTGCATGGAAAAGTGGCCTTTCTAGAGGGGGTGGCCTCTCTTCAGGGGGGCCTTATATGAGGGGGACCACTGTATGTACAAGTACCAGCTGAGGGTGTCCTCAAGACACATTTTGCAGCAAATATTACTCACAATTTCACAGAAATTATTCCACACATAAGACAATACAAGAGGCCCATGGGCCTAATGCTCCCCTAACATAGAATGTGACGAACAGTACAAAACAATTCATTTCTTGAAATGAGCTCTCCATGACCACGAGAAATTAGTCAAAGTCTTCCCCATGATGCAACATCAAACTTCCACATAATTAAACACACATTTGTGGTATATTTGGTATCATTCCCCTTATTTTTGATAACATACTACATTTAGTGTCCTTTTCTTCAGTGCTTTATGACCTGGAAAATAGGTCAAGGTCAAACAACATATTACAAAATTGAACCATGGTCTAACACATGTTTGACATACATTTTGCAGTTCCATCTCAGTTTACTAGTATTACGCTATGGGCATCACAATAATATCATTTCCCGATATGTATGCCCTCTGTGACCTTGTTTGGCTCATCATTCCCATCAAACTGTAGATGGCGCCACTGCTATCTCCATCAATCGAGATTTGGACCTCTTCCACAATCACACCAAATTTCAAACTGTAGATGGCGCCACTGCTATCTCCATCAATCGAGATTTGGACCTCTTCCACAATCACACCAAATTTCATAATCATCCACTACAAATTACACATGGAAGAGCATTGACAAGATTTTTACACTTGGACTTCTTATTTCCAAGTGGCCATACGACCTTTACCTTCAACTTGGATTTAAAAAGTATTCAATTCAAAATGCGTGCCCTGCATGTGCCATACTGCAAAATAATTGGGTCACAGTGACCCAAAAGGTAGGTCACCAAGTAGTTTTAAGTACAATGTACAGTGGTACCTGCTGTATGTGGCCACCCCTTCTGCCAAGAAAAAGTGGCCACATACAGCAGGTGACCTGTCACTGCAGGTAGCTTTACAAAGAAACTGATTCTTACGTCCCAGCAAGGTGACCACAAAAAGCAGTGTGGCTGCTCACGGCAGTGGTTGCATACAGCAGGTACCACTGTACTATGCTATTTTGATCTGCAGGCTCAATTCTCTTTGACATTGACAAGCTAGCTACAACCTGCCATTACAAAATCACCTCTTTCAACTTTACAGGCATGGTGACCTACCAAAAAAGGCAATGTCACGGATGTTATACAACATATCAGCATTGGACATGATCTATATACCCTACAAATTTGGCATGTCTGATTCACTTATTTTTTCAACACATGGAATTTGACATCTTTCAACACATTTTGGCTTATAATTTCCATCAATGTACAGGTGGCTCCACTAATATTATATGCAATCAAGATTTTATCTCATTTACGAGCTCACTAAATTTCATGACGATCTACCAACAAGAGGACTGAGACAGTACTGTGCTCAGCTGACCTTACATGCACAGATTGAAGTGGTCCTGTGAACTTCAGAATGATACCTAGGTCACCTTTGTTTCAGACTATCATCTCTGTTGCTAACATCAACACATGCCCTTACTAATTTGCCTGAATTTTGATGCTTTGTTGTGAACCAAAAAATGATAGCAATGACATAAAGTGAACAAATTTGGTGGAGATCACATTCACTTACATGTACAATCCCAATAAGTCTGAAGAGGATCAAACTTACTGTTTTGGGAGAAAAAGTCAAGAAAAGCTGACTGACAAGTCAGCTGAGCTACAAATCACTGAAGCATGACTATTAAAACAAACTTGGTAGCGATGGACCCACCTGAAGGGCATCCCCACCAAGTTTGAAGTGAATCTGGCTGATGGTGCTGGAGATGAAGTTGAAATGTGAATTTCTATTGCAGTTCCCATTGACTTACATGCAGGGGTCCCCCTCTTATAATGCCACCCCAAATGCACAAGCAATGTGGCTTTATGAGAGGGGTGGCCTCTCTTGAGGGGGAAAAATGAAAGTACCATACATGATTTATGGAGAAGTGGCCTCTGTAGAGGGCATGGCCTCTCATCAAGGGGACATTATAAGACAGGGACCATTGTAGTACGGAATGGGAATGCATGCATGCATGCATTATCCAACAAGCACCCTAAACTGAAAAATCTGATTAAAATCAGGAATCAAGAGCATCACCATGTAGTGAACAGTTTTCTTTAACCCTCCACAATTAAGCTATGTTTCACCAAGTTTCAGCACAATCTGATTGATCGTTTTGAATATTAAAAACAGTGAAAACACATAAAAATTCTTTCCAAAACAAAAACAAAAACAAAAAAACACAGTGCACCTGTTGAACAAAGTAAGGTCTGGGGATCCCCAGAACTGCCTCACGCAATTTCGAACAATTGGCCAGGAGTTTTTGGAAAAGTTTTGTTTAACCTCAAAATCATTAAAACAAGAGGATCATGATGATCCTGTGCTCTGCTGACTGGGATCTGCTTTTACAGTATTGGAACACATGGACTGCAGTCTAGATTTGTACAGCTATATACATGTATGTAGAGTGGCACATAGTGGAATATATCCACATTATTTTCGCAAACTTTCATTGTCTAATGTCCAACTATATTTTGATAAAATTTTAAGCAATTCTATCATGCTGTTCTGGAGAAGAAGTCGAAAATAGCCTTAACACACAAAAATTCATAAAAAAATAGGAAAAAATCACAGCGCCACCTGGTGGCCAAAATGAGAACTAGTTGACCCCAGGTGACCCTATGTGCAATATCAAAGCAATTGGCCAGGTAGTTCTTGAGATGAAAAATTTATTTTTTTTTCAAAAAATAAATTAAAAAATTCATTAAGAATAGAAAAATTATTGCATCATCATCTCCTTCGCAAACTTGGTAGAGGTTCACCTGGGCAACATCCATGTGCAAAAATTAAAACATTCCATACAGCGGTTTTTTGAGAAGAAGTCAAAAGGGTAAATACAATAGTGTAATATATGCACTGTATTGCCATATATGTATATGTATATGTATATATATATATATATATATATATATATATATATATATATATATATACAGCTGCAGCACTTCCTTACAGTTGCGAAGTTTGATATCCCATAACTTTGCCTAAAATTAACATATCCATTTTATTTTCGCAAACTTTCATTGTCTAATGTCCAGCTATATTCTGATAAAATTTTAAGCAATTCTGTTCAGCCGTTCTGGAGAAGAAGTCGAAAATAGCCTTAACAGGCAATAATTCATAAAAAAAATTGCAGCGCCACCTGGTGGCCAAAATAAGAACTAGTTGACCCCAGATGACCCTATATGCAATATCAAAGCAATTGGCTTCGTAGTTCTTAAGATGAAGAAATTTTAATTTTTTTCAAGAAATAAATTAAAAAATTCATAAAAAATAGAAAAATTATTGCATCATCATCTCCTTCACATACTTGGTAGAGGTCCACCTGGGGATCATCCATGTGCAAAATCAAAACATTCTATGTAGCTGTTTTTGAGAAGAAGTCGAAAATATAAAAAATCTAACAACAGACGGACAGACGGACAAAGGACGCAAAAGGATTCTATAAGCTCTGCTGACTGACAAGTCAGCAGAGGTAAAAATCAATGAAGCATGAACACTTGAACAAATTTGGTAGACAGCCATGCACCCATGCTACATTCCTGTCAAGCTTGAAAGGCATCTGGCCAGTGGCTTTGGAGAAGTTGAAAATGTGAAATGTAGATGGACGATGAGCAAAGATAATGGATGGAAGGGTGATGGACGACTGAGCCTTTGAAAATCTCTCTTTATTGACTACTCAGCAGAGCTACAAATCCAACTAGAAGCTCACCAGTGAGCAAAAACCCTTCGGCAAGGATGGACAGACAGACAGACAGATGGACGCATTGGTGACGACAATACCCTTGGGTAGGTCAAGGTTACTTCTGTTTGACCAAATGACTAAGCTTTGGTGCAAATGCAATGATCAGAGATATCATGACAAGGCCATTTTTCTTCAATGCAGGACTGTGACCCAAATATGTGACCCACTGACCTAGTTTTTCGATAGGCTTCTGAGGCATCCTTAGGACCGTCATAAATAATTGATGAAGCTACATTCAATATTTTTTTAGATATTGTGTTAATGCCATTTTTTTTCTTTAATGTAGTACTGTGACCTAAATATGTGACCTAGTGACCTACTTTTTGATTGGCACCTGAAGCACCTCAATGGCCCCCTGTGATAAAAACTTAGTCCCTGTCAAGTGAGGAGTTTTGGAAATATGGCGTTAACAAGGCATTGATGGACGGACAGAAGCGTAGATGACGACAATACCCTACTGGCCTAGAAGGCCGAGGGGTAAAAATCATTGGAGAATGAAGATTCGAACAAACTTGTGGTAGAGACCCACCCAAGGTACATTACAACCAAATCAGAATTTTGGATGCATGCCTGACTATCCAAGTCAGCTGAACTCAAAATATAATTTTTGTGTCAACGTTAGAAAAGACAATCATAGATCTTAGATCTTGAGTGCTCCCTATCTGCCCCCCCCCCCCAAGAAAGAAAACTTAAGAAAAGAGCAAATGTCATTATTACACTGAAAGATGACAGACAAACTGTGAATACAAACTCTCATCAAGTGTCCCCAAAAGATGATCAGCTGCCAAATGTGCAGCTCGGCAGCCAGTGGTTAACTTTGTCAGTGTTGATTATAAGGAAAGTCGTGCCTCATCTGAATTATTATAACAATTCCACACACTAATTCCTCTTTAAAAAAGTGTCATTCATGTATCACAATGTCCTTAATTCCAATGAAACAAGAGGACTTTGTGTCAACAGCTTTCCTGAACCAGGCTGTTGACACAGCCTACAATTCAGCTATGACACAGTTACTGGACACGTATTTCCATGACACATGTCATGTACGTTCCACAATCTTCTCTCACATTTTATTTGGAACAAATAAGTGCCCTGTTGTGACCCTTTCATAAGCACCAAATTGAATAATGCATGTTCCTGATTACATCGTATTCCTTGGAAGTTGACATCAGATTTCTGGGCCCACAAAATCAGCGTAAGCATCCAACAATAAGCGTAAATATTGGATTACAGGAGGTCCACTGCCTTAACCTCTAACTTTATTACTGGCAATGGCTAATATATTGCATATTGCACCAGGATTTTAGCCACGCTCTGCGATTGTGCCAAGCAGCAGGGAGGCCCTAATTTGTCCTTCTTTTTGCAACATATTGTGATATCCACTGGACATGAGATGGCTGGTGTGAATGGCACTGTTGGTACCAAAGGAAAACTGTTTTTTATTCGATGTTTGAGGGTGAATTATAATTTTCTAAAGTGAAACTCAAAAGTAGTAACTCACGGCAGATCACATGACCTAAACATTGTTCCTATTATATTGTCACGTGCCTGCATCAGTGGCACAGTGCATTAACATTTAGACAAAATCAAATGTGTGTGACCTGTGGTCACATGTGATTTCTCCCACCGACAACGATCCCTCCTGAGAGAAAAATAGTAACTCACTCTCGGCCATGTAAGATTCTCTATTCAATCTGCTCACAAAAATGACATAGATGATGGGGGGGGGGGGGAGCAATTATATTGATATTCAACCTCAACCAGAAGCCCATAAACTGCCGAAAGGACTTTAAATCAACCCCTTCCACATGCTGTACTTCTACTAAGCACCAAGGGCACAGAGGATATTTTCAAAATACGAGCATATGTTCAACCTGTTTTGAATATCCAGTACAAGAGAGATACTTTTGTGTTAATCAATGCTCAAAATTTACCACATATACATCACTCAGCATCATCTGTGTCCCAAGTGGATATGGGTTCTTCAGAGAACAGGGCAGCTCAAAAGGACATGTGCTCTTTGGCAAACTGACCTCTTATTGACTCCTGTGTGCCTGTACAGTAATCCCTCCTTTGAGAGGCCACCCCTAGTGCCTCTCACAGAGTGCATAAAGCAGGTGATCTCAAAGGAGGTTTGACTCTTGCACCACCTGCTGAACAAGTCTATTATTTTGAATTCCCTTCCACAATTTAGATCCAAACATTATTGATGTACACATATTAGACTGCATTCATGTGTTTGCTCATATTGGTATTATAAACACGTTTCGGATTTATAAGCTGGTTTTGACAAATTATTTTACCAATCTTGCACAAAATAGGTGAGTTTTACTTGTCTGTAATGGGAAAATTTCTGGATGGTTAAGTGGTCTTTTGCGGTCATTTTGGGAGGTCACTGGCCAGGCTCTGCAAGTGGTCTCCTAATAGAGGTAAATAGTTGTTAGAGGGTGCTTTTGCACAATGAAAATGGTCACATATTAGGAAGGTGGTCTCCCAAAAGAGGAGTCTTTCAAAAAAGGGACTTATGTATACAAATGGTGCCTTTAGCTATGGGTGACAGGAAGAATTGTGAACCTGAGAGATGGACTGTCAACCCAAGCGAAATTCAGGCTTGACAGTCCACCCTTAAAGGTTCACAATTCTTCCTCTCACCCAAAGGACTTCCCTTTAGGAATCCCCATTACCCCGGCAACTACTGAAAAGAATACGACATGGTAGCACCATTAATGAGAATGCCAACACTAACTGATTAGGAGCGGATCAAGCAGCAGATCACAATCAGCACACTGGTGACTGATCTGATGAGAACAGATCCACCGAGTGAGAATGTCAGACCAGGTACTCTCAATGTAAACGAGGATATGAATCACATCCCCCATCCCCAAGGCATTGCAAACTTTCCGCAATTTTATTTATTTCATTTTAGTCTGATTGTTTTTTTTTTTTTTTAGTTATTGTATGATGTCAGCTCTGTTGCACATGTTGAAGTCATTTATAGCCAAACAGTCAGCACACACTTTGTTCTGACAGCTCCACAGCAACACATCTCATAAAATTAATTAATGAATTTTGGATGAGTAACCTAACATTGATTGTCAGCGCTTTTGAAAACTCTCCCTTGCAACATGGGTCCAGGACTTACTCATCATTCTTTTCTTTTGTACAGTTCGCGGTGAGTCATTCTCTAGCTGCCCTCGCAGCAATGACATCACATTTCTGCATACAATATGGCAGTCAAGACCTCCCTGCCTGTTGTGTTAGTACATAAAGGAAAAGTCATCCCGTAAAATCTGAAAATGCATAATGTCACGAATAAATTCACCCAGATACACTGTGCACACCCCATGCGTTAATAGACAAAATTATCCAAGTCATTAATCTGTCAAACCAAATCCTTCGAGTTGTTTGTCTGCCTGCGCTCCTGATCACCCAAGTGTGAAGGGCGTGGCTAATCATGTGCCCAGCCAGGCAAACAATGAGGGGGTTTGGTTTAGACAGATTCACGATGAGGGTTATTTTGTATTTATCCCCTATGGTTCATTAAGAAAGAAAAGACAATTTATATCACTTGTAACATTTTATTTCACTACATTACATCGGACTTTGCCACATTCATGCTACTCATAAGCATATGAAATTTAAACAACAAAGAAAAGCAGTCGACCATTTCGGCGAGATTTTTTGGAACGGCCGTCACTTCAGCCAAAAAACTTAATGCAAAGTCACTTGTTTCATTTCTACATAGAATCAATTTGGTGGAGAGGAGAATTGGAAAGTCATGTAGCCTTGGAATCTTGTACCAGCAAAAATTCCAAATTATGCACCCGTGGAGGTCAAATGACAGAGGGCCGTCAGATTGGACCCGGATGTCACTGACCCCAGCAGTTGGAGCACTGCCCGGAGGAACAGGACGCTGGCTACCTGCTACACCAGCTAGTACTAACAACGTAGACAGAGCAGGCGCTATAGCCTGGGAGGTCTTTTGAACAGATGCTAAAGGTCTCTGAAAAGAAGAATTTCCTAGGAGAATACTGCACATGGCATGCTGTTGATTTCTACTTGCAGTTGCATAATTGTTGACGGACTGCACCATTTTTATGCTTATCCAGATTTTACAAATATGGAATGTGAGGGAAGTAGTCCCACCCATGGGATATGGTAAACAATATCACATGGGCCATATCCCATGGATTTTGCAATTTATTATGGTACAAAGTAGGAGATAACGTAAAGATCATCGTAATTTTTCACATTATGCCACCAAAGATAGATGGTTCCTTCAAAGAACATGAGGCTCACGTTTCCCACATGATTGTCACCAAGATGACATATTTATTATGTTCCACTGATTTATTGCACTTACTATTTGAACTCTGTCTGTCCAAGTTGAATCAGACAGCTTGCCTTTACCAGGCACCAAGACCCCACGCTGAGCCTACAGGAAGCAAAGCTATGCATGTTGGCCGTGCAGTACCCATAGGCCTTTATAGACTGTACACTCACATGACAACCTTGTAGACAATACAGAAGCAGGTGACAGTGACATCTGGCCACTGTCAGGAGCAAAAAAAATCGAAGCTTCCCTGCTGAACAATTGGCAGGTGGCAAAAATACTTACCTGACTAAAAGGAAATATATTTCAGGTCGTGTAGACATCTCCTTGAAGAGATTTATAAATTCTTCACTTGTTAATCTGCCCCTCTCTTTCTCCCGTTGTAGAGATAATTCCTGGAAAAAAAATGGGTAAATTTTATATTTTAAATATCAAATCATGGGAGAAAGATCAAATCTTAGATTTCTATGAGTCAGTTGTCATAACTGGCTGCATTTTTTTTCTTTGTTTTTTTTTTTTTTTGTAATTGTAAATGGTTCATGGCACATTGTAATCCTATGTGTACTTGCATGAAAACAGTTATTTCGAGACACTTTTGTATTACTTAACTCCATACTAAAATGATGCCATGATTTTGTTAACGGAGTTCGCATGTGTTTCATGAGATCTCATCAAACAAAGCTGTTAACCATAAACACTGCCTTCAGGTGGGCCGTACCTAAAACTGCCATCAATAACATTCTCTGTAAGGGAAGGTAAGGGAAGGGAAGGGAATGAATGAAAAGTCCTTTATTCATTCATACATTCATTCATTTATTTATTTTTTGGGTGGTGGTGGTGGGGGGGGGGGTCGGTTTTCAAGGTAATTCCATGATGGAATCTACAACGAAGAACATACACATGTGTGCAAGATTGTGTGTGTGTGTGTGTTGCATATATGCATGCATGTGTGTGTGTAAGTTAAATTGATGTATATGTAAATAGGACTGGAAAGATAGGCCAAATGTGCTACAATTGCAAATAATTTCTCTGTATATAGCTGTATATGTACTACACACAGAATAAATGAAACCGTTTTAGCTTGCTAGAATATATTGCATTGGCTAATTTTGGGCTACAATGCATGATACATGTATTTGTTTTTTTTCTGACAGAGCTGTCATATACATGGAAACATTTGATGATGTACTCTTTAGTTACTTGCCCAGTTTTAGGTTCCACCCAATTTTTCATTTCACACGCAACAGTACGCAGCATTCAAAGACTTGCGGCAGAGAGTGACAGATGGCGTCACAGAGCGGCAGAAATGTAATCAAGAAGGGCCTGCCGCCAAGTGCCGCTGATCCCAAAAGGCCACGACTTATCTTGGGCAGCAGACTGAGGCAGAGAGCAGCAGTGCCACTAGCCACCACTGAATGCCGCCGGCTGCTGCCAGATGGCGCTGACTGCCTGCCGCCGAAAGGTTTCACTAGCGATTTACAAGCACTTTTCTTAATCATTGATTTATAAATCTGAGTATCTTTAAAAGCTTTGGGACAATGCACAGGGCTTACATGTAAAAGACTTACTTTGAGTTTTTGTTGTACTTTGACTGTGGTAAGTCCTTTGTTGAGTTTTTTCATCAGGTTGACCACTTCAAACTCATCCAGCACTCCACAGTTGTCCTGGTCTGCTGTGTCAAACACCTCTTGTAGCCACCTGCCGCACGTTAAGGCCTCGTAACAACTATCCTAATATTCCTTTTTTTTGGTGTCTCTGCCCCTGAAGTGCCCCTCCCTATTTTATAAAGTGCTATAATGATACAACTCTTTTAATGCCAACTGTGACTCAACTCGAACCATCTATTAAAGATCAGCTGCTCTGAATTATAATAAGGATGCTAAGTTCATATTCCTTATAAAACACCTTTCACTCCAGTACATGTAGCAGCATGCCTATAGTTTCACACAATATAATGGTCCAGGTCAACAGCTTTCCATGGCCCGCTTTGGATGCAATGTGCCCCAAGTGCACCGAGGAAAGCTGTTGACTCATTCCAAACTTGACACTGAAAGGGTCAAATGTTATAAATAATTTCTGTTTACTTTCATGCTCTTGATATTCAGCCATCTTACGTACACACAGTTTTATGATGTCACAATCATAAGCACGTCAATGTCGTTATACATGTCAATAAAAGCTGGTAGTCAGCCTCTTGTCCCCTGAGGAAGACCCAGACAGGTGGAAAAGTAGGAAGGAATGGTGGGGTGGGGGGGGGGGTACGGGTACTCTATGCCATCTCATGTCTGAATTACAATCTGAAAATTGGAAAATTTGCTAAGTACCATAGATGCTTAACAGGTGTAATATGGTACCATATAACTACTACCTCTGACATTGAGGCCGAAAAGAATTCAGTTACCAATGATTGTACTTCTATTTTTATATGGCCATGAAATGAGCTACATCAACAGAAATTAAAATTACAAAATTGTGGAGAAAGGAACATATCTATGGGAATGAGAAGACAGAATCAAGAATAAATGTACAAACAAAGGGTTACCACAAAACAGACATAACTAGGAAAAAAAAAATTGATTTGCTCTTGAGCACATCTGTCTCTGTACCTCACAAAAAAATAAAATCAGGGTTTGAATTCAGCAGGTGCCCGATGTCCCAAGGCAAGTTCAAATGCAGTCAGGCAAGTTCACTTTACAACTTTGTTTCCCATTGGACAAGTTAAAGAAAAGTGATTCAAGATAATCAAGAGCTGACATTTTTTCTCAGTTGTTACAAAGCTAAGTGTTCACTGTTACAGGTAAACAACCACTCTTGCACAATTCACGGCAAGCTATATCAGTCTGAGCACTGATTGGCTTCAACTGCTCTTGTGGCCAGCTTCATACACCTTTGCCACTGTTAACAATGCATTAAGAAATCTGCAACCTGACAGTTAAAATCTTAAATCATGTGTTCATTTGTGATCGGCAAAGCCCCTGAAAAGGGTGCAAAGGACACAGGGAAGAAAAGAACAGAATCTGACAGGTGGTGCTAGTGTCTCACTGGAAGTGACTTTCAACATTTTGGATGAACATAGCCAGTTTATATTCAGTATGGAAAGACAATGACGCCACACAAGGGTGCTGATAGTCAACGCATGGAATTAAAATAATGCCATGAAACACCAAGACTGTTCCACCATATTTGTTGTTAAGTTAGCGGTTTTGTGTGTGGCAAGTTGGGCTTATGTGTGACTTGCCCACAAGGCATGTTACAAAAAAGTTAAATTCTACCCCTGAAAATGTAAGATGTTTTACAGTTTTGTTTAATGATAGTCAGATGTATTTTGATCACGATCTTTTGTAGCCTAGGTGTGAGAAGATTTTCCGGGACACCAGGGTACCTGCGAAAATTGAAAGACAGAATGTGTATTGTATTGTGGGACCCAATTTCAGATGTCATGGTATCAAAAAAAAGATGACTTTTCACCCACCAAACAAGCTAAACAAGAGGCCCATGGGCCTAATGCTCTGCTGGCATTGTAGTTATATTGCACCAGTTCATTTCAAAGTTGTGAGTCCTCAAGTGGCTTCCGAATAACTTAGGTACATCTAATATAAATATTGTCCACCAGACGGCACTTTGCTCCACATGTAATCATAGCTTATTTGTGCAACTACTGAGATGAATATTGTTGCATGTGCCAAGACAACAATGAGTGAGTCCTTAACTTTATGTCCTCAGTGACCTTAGGACAGAAGATCAAGGACACTCAGATTATGTAATACAAGAGGCCCATAGGCCTGCCTGGTGTGGTGCTGACATTGCCACTGAAGTCCAAGATACACCCTACCATTACAAAATCACCTCTTTAAACTTTACAGGCACGGTGACTTCACAAAAAAGGTCAAGGTCACTGATATTCAATACAATTCTAGTTTTGGACATTGTCTATATATCCAATGAACTTGGTAAGTCTTATCCAATCACTTTTCAAGATATGGAATTTTATATCTTGAAAAATACTTTGGCTCATAATTCCCATCAAATTATAGGTGGTGCCACTAGTATCATTTGCAATTTAGACTTTGACCTCTCCCACAATCCAACCACATTTGGTGAAGATATGGTACAAATTAAAGATGTTAGAGTGTTTACAAAATTTTTATATTTTGACCCCTATATTGCATAATATTGTAGATGGGGCCACCAATATCAAAAAGAACCTACATTTTTATACACCCTATAAGTCCTGAAAGTTACATTGGGCTGAATGAAAACTGTGGACAGTATTGCGGTCACAAGATTCTCACATTTTGACCTGTATATTACATAATACTATAGGTGGCACCACCAACATTGATGTCCACAAAGATTTTTATATACTTTATAACTCCTAGACATTATATGGGCCTATCTCAAGAATTGTTGGGTGCACAGCATTCACGAGATGACCCCTATATTCAGATTGCCCATTTGACCTTGAATTTCAAGTCGGATAAAAAAATTATTATCTACAAAATATGTGCCCCACATGCAGCTTTCCATATAAAGTCTGTTTGTTCAAATCCGGCAATAACTTTTCAAATTATTGATAAAAAACAATTAACTTGGACAAGCGCCAAACTCCATAATTACTGAATCACAGTGACAATTGGGAATTGGATCAAGGTCACCTATCTTCAAACTCGTCTGAGACCTTATGTTGGACTGTAATCACCTGTACTTTGACAGGACTATGTCAAAAACTTTTCAAGTTATCCCGTAAAAACAAAATTAACTAATATGGCTCTGTGACCTTGGGAATTAGATAATGGTCATCCATCATCCTAGACCTTATGTAGTACTGTTACCACCTGCAATTTCACATGCCTATGTCAAAAACTTATTGCCTGAAAATCAAATTCACTAAAATGGCTCTGTGACCTTCAGAATTGGGTCAAGGTCATGCATCTTCAATCTCATTTGAGAGCTTAGTCAGGACTGTAAGGATGAGCACTATGAAAGGCCCAAGCAAAAAACTTTTCGAGTTATCACCTTAAAACTGTCAGTCCGGACACATGAACACACACACACATGGATGAAGTAATCCCTATATGTCCCCTCCTCCTTCAGAAAGTGGGGGTGGGGGGGGCATTATTATGTATGCAAAATGGTTGCATAACAGCATGGACGTAAGATAACACTAACCTATCTGTACATGCTGTGACGGGGGGGGGGGGGGGGGGGTATTGTGGAAAGTCCACAAGGTATTCAGTGAATTTAGCATAAATTGGAATTCCTCATCTTTTGTTTGTAGGACATAGAAGTTGTCCATGACACAAAACCACATACTGAACAGGGAACGGCACCTCTATCACCTTGAAGATATGGAAGATATTTGTTAAAATTTCAATTGCTGCGTGTTATTGGCATAATTTTGAAAATATCAATCATTTCAAACTAGAGGACCAATACCATAGTAGGGCTATGCTTATGCACCAGTTTGGACTTTCAGCTATAGCAGTCTGACAGAAAAGCTGCAGAAAGGACAGAAAGAAAGAAAGAATCTTGAGAAAATAAAATGTCTGTGTTTGCACTGCTTGCAAAGTTTACACACAGTCATAAACCATGGATTAAATCCATCCCTGCTGTTCTGTCCCTCCTCTCTTGTGCAGTTAACTGAATTGCACATGCTGGCTATAGTGCCCATTGCTGCCACCAGGAGCGTTGTGCCATGCCACAGTGCCTGGGGGATCAATGTAGCAGCATAGTACCGCACTGCATCCACAGATATTTTCAAGTGGGGGCTCTGCAAAGCACCCAAGTGCATGGACGCCAGCATAAGTGACCTATGGTGTTGCACTGTGTCCTAAGTAAAACAGGTAGCTAGTCATCATAAGCCCAAAATGACATGCTACTTGCTGATTGAAAGAGGCTATTTTTACTTTTTTGTTCATTACTGCCATTGGTCACATCACTGGTACCTCTGTCACGTCCTCCACTAAAATACCAGACACTGGATGCACTGGGTAATAATTTCCCATCATGTGTCTGTGGTCAACAGTATGCTTATTTCTGGCAAGAAATCAATCAGATCTTGTCTGAATAAATTGGAAAATAATCAGATGGCAACTACAAATTGAAGTAGATGGGAAATCACTGACTTTAACCTGGTGGCACCTAGAGATGAAGAATACATCACCAATGGTGCAAGCCCTGCCCAGCTTTAACCCTGTAAGCCCCTGCTTCAACTGACCAAATTACCAAATCACAAAGTGAATAACATCTCCTCTGATGTTCTGACTTCACCCTTTTTCTGTATTTTTAATTTTTTTATTATTATTATTTTTTGTTGTTGTTGTTGTTGATAAAACTCCATTTTAGGGGTACAACTCACAGTGAGGAAGAGTTCCTGTCACAATGGTCAAATTCCAAACTTTGTCAGGATTTTCATGCCACAGGCATATTATAAGTAAATCCACAGCAGCCAGGAATAACCAAGTGTGTTGCAGCATAGGCCCATTTTGCCAGAAAATGGATTTGATTTAAAAAAAAAAAAATCAGGAAGATATGAGCAGGAAGTTTCTGTGTTGATACAGCATTGTTTGCAACGCACGCTACATCTGCTCGAACATCCTGCGTGAAAAGGATGTGCATAAATGTGTCTTTGGCTGTGATTGGTTGCCTATATAAGTATTCTTGTTTCTTATTGGATGATGACATCTTGGCCATCTTGACGTAAATTTTTGCACCCATATTTCAAGCATTTTTATGTACTGGGAGTTGTACCCCTAAAATGGAGTTTTAACCTTTTTTCCTATATTCTTCCTATAAAAGGTAAAAATCTGTTTGTTTTTTGTCAGTTGATACATCTTCAAATAGGCAATGCTATCAGTTACTCTATGAAGAAGAATGAAGTGCAGAAATACACCTTAGGAGGGCAATCTGTAAACCAGGCTCCTTCGTGGAATAAAGATTTAATCCTGTATTAAGGAACTAGGGGACGATGTGCGACGGCGAAGGTTGTTGATTTCTTCAGTAAAAAGGGAGGCAGATTGTTTGCCTGCTGTCATGGCCACAGCTGTCTGTACAGCACACATGCACAGTTTGAGCTACATCACTGCACATCCAGCAGGCGTCGTAAACTTGTTCCCAGTAATACAGACCAAGCCACACCTCTCAACCAATGACATTGCTCTTTAATGTCTTAGTATGGGACAAATGTACATGTATCACTGCATGCATTTTGGGGCATTTGAACAAACTTCCAGTGCTAATCAGAAGACAATCACCCTCATCTTACGCACAGAATGATTCCAGATTAAAATTTCTCGCCAAAAGACTGTTCATTCAAGCACAAGTAGTACGTTTATGTTCCCAAAGAAAAAGTATTATGCAGGTCAAGAGCTTTCCTTGACATGCCTTGGGCAGGTCAACAACTTTCCTTTGCCTGCTTTGGAAATATAAAGTGCACTGAGAGAAGCTGCTGACTAAAGTCTCCACCCTGCACCAAAGGGTTAACAATGTTTGCATTAGAATCCCCAAAACATGAATATCCCATTAGATGGACGACACAGAGACTCACATTAGTGTATCTGATTTATGTACATATCTTCAAATAATTATGTATCTTTACAGAACCGCGTTAAATATTTATGGCTGTTTCAAGGTTCCAGATCTGTCATTGAATGAATAAAATATTGTGACTCATTGAAAAGGATACCGGTCCCTCATTTGTTGTCTTTCCTCCAAGGAATCTGGAGCTGCAAACATGAGAAAAACAACCAGATCAGTCACTGTCATATATATGAAATAAATCAATGAAACAACGAAAAATCCCAATGGAAATATCAACCCCTCGCAACCAAAAGTAGCTCAGATATCAGAATTTCCTCAACGTCAATGTTTTTACAGTGCCTGCTTAACCAGACTTTCAAGTACCTGCAATTTCTTTGGGAGGTAATGAGACAGAAAGGGCAAGCCAAATTCAATAGCCCAGTGAGTCAGTGAAGTATTATGTTAATCATAGTGACAGCACTGCCATAATCCACACAGATGTGCTTCAATTAACTGACATGTACCGTCTTCCTTCATCAAATCTCACATTATTAAATGTAAACAAACCTAAATATTGCCTTATTAAAACTGGGGTTTTTCCGATGCATGGACACGAGTGAAAGTTTACTGGGCCTGGTTTGACTGAAATCTGATAAAAATGTAATTTTGCCCTCACTTTTGACTGGAAAGGCCAGTCTCCACTTCACTGAATTCAGCCAATGTGCTGAAACTTTCACCCTTGCATATAACAGATCAGTTATTCATCACTGCTGAAATTGAAGTCTTGCAGAAAAAGTTGTTATTCTGGGGAATGAACAAGAGGCCCATGAGTCTAATGCTCTGCTGGCACCCTGGCTATATTGCACCTACATCTTCATTTCAAAGCTGTGAGTCCTCAAGTGGCTTCTGAACTTCAGAAAATGTGAAAATCAGTTAAAAAGGTGGCGTTTGACTTGTATGGTGTTATTGGAAGGTTTATCACATCATAATGTCTGACTTATCCACCAGATGGCACTTTGCTCCACATGTTATCATAGCTTATTTTACAATTCCTGTGAAGGATATTGTTGCATGTGCCCAGACAACAATGAGCGAGTACTTTTAAAACTTTATGTCCCAGTGACCTTGAGATAGAAGATCAAGGTTACCCAGATTATGTAATTAAAAAAAAATCACATGGTATGCATTAATAATGCATGTACATCTAGAATCATCAACCACCGTACATCTCGGCCTATAAACCGCAATTTTTGACTTCTAAAAACAAATCTGAGAAAGGGGTGCGGTTAATGTACTGAGTTTTGAAAAAATCTCTGGTTCAGGAGCTCAAATTTCGAACCAAAATAAGATTGCTGGTCCGCCATATTGGTTGAGTGTTGTCCAAAACTTAGGCAAAGTCAAGCAGTCATTCACCTTTTCACAAATTTACCCGATCGACCAAACCATCCCCAAGCTTGCAATATTACGCCCTATATTGCTGTGTCCGTCCGTAACCATGTTTACATGTGCAATTCTACACAAGAACTTCAGTAAAATTGCCCCAAAACTGTGCGTTTGATCATTGTTGTTGTTTAATCAGCAAAATCACATTGTCGTGAATCGGCATGTACCAGCGTACAAATGATCCATTCAACTCCGTCAATAAAAAGATGCTTTCTCAAACAATATTATTTTCAGTCATACAATATTTTCATAATTATTTGAAATGATTCACAACTCAAAGTAGCACTGCGGTTTATTTGATGGGAGTCCTTGGGAGACCACCTTTTTATGTCGCAAAGTTCTGGTGCTGTTTAAATGAAAGGAGGGTTTATACGCTGGGATCTACGGTAGCCTCATTCTTTCTGGTGATAATGAATTATACTTGTCTCAAAACACATTTCCTGATATTTTATGCCCACTTACAGGTGACGCCACCAGTATCACGATACTTCAACATTTTTGCCTCCCCAATATTCTCACCACATATCATCGAGTTTCATGACAAATTAAGGAACCTAACAATGTCCATAAGTTTTTTCACATTTATTCCATCAGTGACCTTTAAAAAGTAGGTAAAAGTTAAAGGTCATTCATCAAGTATAAAATATCAATACTTATGTACAATGCATATTTTGTATCAGTTCAGTGATCCTAGCTCACTTATATCTATATTTTTTTTCTTAATTGTCAATGACATATGCAATTTGTATTTTGACCTTCAAAAATAGGTCAAGGTCATCCAAATTTTCACAAAAGTTGACATTGACCCAATGCATAGTTGGTGTATGTTTCAAAGCTCCACCTTTATTTATGATCATAATACTGAATTTAATGTGTTTTTTACACATATAATGTCAGTTCCATTGGAAACCACCAGTAGCATTACCAGGACTCCATGCATCATAAACTTTTTTCTGTACATTCCTGGAATGGTAAAATGCACATATGTTCACATGTAAAGACAAAATGACCATCACAAGAATATCATCCCCTGAAGTGTATTCCCTCACGGACCATGAGAAAGTAGGTCAAGGTCACCCATATTATGTAATATCCTACTTTCAGATGTGATACACATATGCTGTGGCATTTGATTACGTTAGCAATAGACTCATGGAAATCATGCTATTTGGTAGTGTTGATCTTACAGACGAATCAAACGCTGATATTTTTGCTGCAGTACAATTCTATGTTATCCAGAGCAGACAATTCGTCAACTGATATCTATGTATTACCAAGGGCCCGCCATCGAGAGGGAGGGCATACTTGGCATTATTGATTTAATGTTATCCTCGTCTTCTGTAATCATCTATGCGAACTTAGCTGCAAACAGGTGTATTGTTACCCCTGTTTTCTGTAACCATCTGTGTGAATGTACCTGCAAACAGAATATTGTATTGTCCGGTGCGTCTTGTATATAGCATATTTTCCGTTCATCTGCAGCTAGCACCACCAGTACCACTCGGATTCCACACATTAGCCTCCCAAACGCTACCATCAAATTTCATAAAGATCCATCATAAATCAAGGACACCAGAGTGTTTTAATTTTTTTTTTTTTTTTTTTTTTTTCACTTTTTGGCCTGTGCATTAATACTCCTGTAGGTGGTACCACCAACAACACAAGGAACATAGATTTTCATTCACACAATATGTCCAAAAAATTTCAAGAGATCACAACTGCTTGGTTGGGAGGCAGAACTCCCACTCATTTTTAATTTTGAATCTTGAGAAGTGTAATTTTTGTACAACAGAAATACAAATATCCAATAAAATTGAAGTTTACAATGAAGCATCCAAAACCAGAAAGAGTCGAACTTCAAAGCCACTATGTGAACCCTATTGGGTGTAATTAACCCTTTGTTGTAGCAAGAGGATTATGGACACCTCTGCCACACACTCAGATCCGTGGGCCACATACCAATTAAGCATGTTATTCAATGTTGGCTAGGATCTGTTAAGCTTCTAAACTTTCTGACCAGCTATTGTTTTATAGCACAGGTTTATTTTCACATGTGTCTAAGTTGATTATACCAAATGCCAGTTAATTGTAATCTAGAAGCAGTTTCCAAACAAGACAAAGTTGAAAGTTATGTTGACAAGGCACAGAGCCACCTACAAACACAAAATGTTACGCTGCTTTTGAATAAGAATTTAAAACAATTACTGCTAATGATTGCTGGATGCAATTACATGGATGAACAATAATACAATTTATGTTTGCGCTTGTAAAGGCACAATTTAGGGGAATGACTTCAAGCGTTTTGAAAATAAATAGTTAAATCATGGATTGTTGACTGAGTCAACGATCCATGGTTAAATGACAAACAAATAAATCATAAATAAGTAACTCACATGTATTTTGAAAAATAAAACACTTATTTCAGAAATCCATCATTGTGGAATTAGCAGAAGTGGGAAATAATTCAGAAACTAAGGATAAGTTAAAGCAGGCTTATGGCTCTGACAATACCCTGTAATTAAGTTTCCGCTTTCCTTATACATGTTATAGTAATCTGCTTCCTCAGATGAACAATTTGACCACCAGATGACAGCACAGACACCACAAGTGATCTCCGTTCCAGATCGGCCAAGATCTTATTTACACACACTATATGTGCGGAAACGTATTCATGAGATGCTGTGAACCACAATAGCACTAGCAGCTGAGCTTGAGAATTGTTAAATATTCCATGCCAGTCAGCCAGTGGTTATATCCATCTTACACAATGAGGGGGTCCCCATCGAGTCAGACCTTGCCAATTGAAGTAATTTTGCTGAATTTCCTATGGCCCATGTGTATTGCCAACATGGTAAACACACGAGCGGAATTTCAAGTCAGGAAAAACACTCACATATCAATTTGATTTAATTGGACAGAAATGGGGACCATTGCACATCAATAAATAGGCACAAATTGGTTGTTGGATAGAGAATGGTGAGTTTGTTGGAAGCCTACATGCCCTCAATTATTTATATGAACCGTGGCGGTGCATATATAGACAGCTGATTTTTTCCTGTGGGGTATACCAAGGAAGACGCACAAGAGCTTTTGCCCAGGGATCCAGATGTATGATTGCTTGGGGGGGGGGGGGGAGCATGTAAATACAGGGGAGAAAAGATTGGGTTTAGTGGTATGCCCCTTTTCCAAAAATTTAGAGAGCAGGGGAATATTTTTTTATATCACTTTTGTATGTATGTATTAAACTCTAGAGTTTTTTTTTTTTTTTTTTTTTTTTTTAAATTTTTTTTAGCACTGCATGTGCCTATAACTAAGAATTAAGATATCACTCATAAGGTAGATTAATTAGATTTATTTTAACAAAAAAAATTTTTAAAAGGCCAAGTATGTGTGCCAAAAGTGCTACCACAAAAGGAACTTTTGACCCTTGTTTGTGAAATTTAGCAAAATATTTGGGCTTCCAGGATGTATGTATGTATGTATGTATGTATGTATGTATGTATGTATATAAATTTGTTTTTTTTTAGGAAATTTGGAACAAAATATTGGACTTTTGTTTTTTATGTGGAAAGTGGCCTTCAGAGTACATGAAGCACATACCAAGGACGGTTACTTATGGGAGTCCCTCTCACCTCTTCCCTAATTTATGTACATGTATTATGTCAATGAAGGCAGCATGTAAATGTACATTTGAAGCTGCACACTCCATTTAAGTGCTGGCTCCTGGCCACATGTGGAAGCTCCCACAGTGAAGCCCAGATTTGGATTTTCATACCCTGACAAAATGAGCCTTTTCCATGATGTGTAAGTTGCCTGAGGGTCAGACCGCTTTACCAATGTAACTGGCTTTCACTTCCAATTGGCAAAGCAAAGGCTGTCCTCATGCAGGCAAGGTCTGAGATGTGCAGGCTCCCTCAAGAAAAAGCTGTACAAAAGGAATTATTGTAACAGCTCCAGTATCTCATTAAGTATTCATTGCATTAACTTTAACACCTGGAGCACTTACGTGGTCTCCTGTGGTGTGCAAGGCTCTTTAGGTGCTGGTAAGCACTCTCATGTAAACCCTTTTCCCCTTGAATTAAGACTAAGTCAACAACTTTCCTTGGCATGGGTTGGACATTTAGTGCCAAGGAAAGCTGTTGACCTGGGGCATGTGGTCTTGATAGGTCTCAT
Source organism: Hermodice carunculata (assembly GCA_964020975.1). Lineage (NCBI taxonomy): Eukaryota > Metazoa > Annelida > Polychaeta > Eunicida > Amphinomidae > Hermodice > Hermodice carunculata. Next base: position 18,752,577 of record OZ026612.1, on the reverse strand, counting down.
CTACAATTCTCAGTCAAATGGTTTGTCATCAATGTTGAAATTAGTTGAAAACACTGAAGCAGATGCATTTGACCACCAGCTGGCTTATGGGGGAAAGGGTTAATAAAACTTGACCACCCCTGGTCACTCTGGGTCTCAGGCTCACAGCAGGAGATGCATGCATACTAATACTGATTCCCTGTTTCTCTCCACACAGTCCATTAGGAAAGCCTGGATATGGGCCTCTGACTCCGTGCAGATGAAGCCATACATAAACAGCAAATATTGTACCTGTGACCTTGAAAATAGGTCAAGGTCACCCACAATAACACAAACATTAATCCTTCAATGCATAATTGGTTGGTGTAACAGTAACCATCCAAGATGCATGCCATTTCTGCAATATTCATGCTCTCTGCCTGGCCAGATGGGCTGAAGAGACTACAATGTAGTGTGACTACAATGAGACTACAGTGTAGTGTGACTACAAGGAGACTATAGTGTAGTGTGACTATAATGAGACTACAGTGTAGTGTGACTATAATGAGACTACAGTGTAGTGTGACTACAAGGAGACTACAGTGTAGTGTGACTACAAGGAGACTACAGTGCAGTGTGACTACAAGGAGACTACAGTGTAGTGACTACAATGAGACTACAGTATAGTGTGACTATAATGAGACTACAGTGTAGTGTGACTACAAGGAGCCTACAGTGTAGTGTGACTATAATGAGACTACAGTGTAATGTGACTACAATGAGACTACAGTGTAGTGTGACTACAATGAGACTACAGTGTAGTGTGACTATAATGAGACTACAGTGTAGTGTGACTACAAAGAGCCTACAGTGTAGTGTGACTATAATGAGACTACAGTGTAGTATGACTACAATGAGACTACAGTGTAGTGTGACTATAATGAGACTACAGTGTAGTGTGACTACAAGGAGACTACAGTGTAGTGTGACTATGAGACTACAGTGTTGTGTGACTACAAGGAGACTACAGTGTAGTGTGACTATAATGAGACTACAGTGTAGTGTGACTACAAAGAGCCTACAGTGTAGTGTGACTATAATGAGACTACAGTGTAGTGTGACTACAAGGAGACTACAGTGTAGTGTGACTATGAGACTACAGTGTTGTGTGACTATAATGAGACTACAATGTTGTGTGACTATAATGAGACTACAGTGTTGTGTGACTATAATGAGACTACAGTGTAGTCTCATTTGTACTGGACTAGGTGTCTGTGTCTGTACCCTTAGTCCTCACGTCTGACAGTGACCTGTATTGTAATGTCACTCACACTTTTCAGAGAAACTTGTGCCTTGTAATAAAAGTGTTCCAGTTATCAAGAATTTACACGGCAAACATGTTGCTGATATCAAGAGTACATAGCAAAGGTGTTGCTGATATCAAGAGTACATAGCAAAGGTGTTGCTGATATCAAGAGTACATAGCAAAGGTGTTGCTGATATCAAAAGAGTACATAGCAAACATGTTGCTGATATCAAGAGTACATAGCAAAGGTGTTGCTGATATCAAAGAATGTACATATACACAGTTTAGATATGTAACTTCCAACATTTCCTGTACTGTGGTGGGCCCTGTGATTATACAAAAAGATGCTGCTCCTTATCAAGAATGTACATGTACATGGCAGTGGCGCAGCTAATAGCAAGAATGTTTATTATATTTATACACCAAAAGTGTTACTGATATCAACAATGCACAAGCATCCAACAACGGCAAAGGTGCTGCTGATTATCACGAATGTGATTCCAAAGAAGTTTCTGCATCGAAGCAGTTGACAACAAACATTTTGAAATACAATAGGGAGTCACTGGTTCTAAAAGCTCCACAGCCATTGGTGACATACAAGGCAGATTGTGTTGGTATCAAGCCAAACAGGCATGTACAAGGTGGGGCCAGAAAGAGGCATGTCTGATTGGTGGTCACTGGAGACAGGCCTGCACAATAAGCCAAGTTGACATCTCAGCAAATTAAGTGAAAATAAGAGTACAGTGAAACTAAAGCATTTTATAGTTTTGGCGTGGACCAGGGTTTATCACAGCATATCAAATGTTGGGGTCAGGTGAGGTACATATGACAATGAATGACTGAATCCAATATAGACTGCTTTAGCCAAAGAGCCGACTATATGCAAATGTACACCTTCTGGTGCTGCCACCTGGGGCCATAAACTCCACCATTGTCCTTCTAATCCTGCCATTTTGTTGGCATACTACCATGCAACATATCAGCTGGTAACAGTTAGAAAGACAGCATAATTTGCCCAGTAATTGAACAGAGATGCATTTTCTCGTCAAAATATAGAGTGTAGCATACTTTGAAGTGGACAATTTCCAATGACATCATAAAGAGCGTTCAGACATCAAGGGACGGGATTGGCATTGACACAAGTCACACATGACTGGAGCCATACGCAATGCTTATCAATAGTCCAGGTATTAACATTATCTATTTGTTTTTTTTTTTTTTGTCTCTTGGTTAAATAATTAGGCAAAATCAATGCCACATACACTAATTGACTGAGAGTGTTTCAGATCTACAGCTCTTCATTTTTAACTCCCGCGTGCTGTCTCTCAGTCACATATGTGACAGTTTACTTCAAGGGTGTTGGTGGAGGTGGGACTATGATAACACAATTAAAAGCCAAGAATATGGCCACACAATCATTTCCCAATTTCACTTTTAAAAAATTGCCTGAAAAATCGTTACTGTCTGTAAAACAAACTTCCTCCGTATTTGGACATGACCTACATATATCTACAAGTAAATGTTACTGTATTTGTTTTGCTTACCCTGACCTATATAAATGTATATGTCACTGATCTATATAAATCTCTAAAAGTAGCGTATACCTATAAATATGCATGTAATTGACCTATATAAATATACGTGACCTTTGTAAATATACAAGTAATTGATTCATTTAACTATATAATTGACCTACACTGCATATACATCCATGAGTAATTGACCTATTGACCTTTATGAATCTGCAATTGATTGACCAATATAATATTATGTACAAGTAATTTGCACTTACATTTGTTGTGCCGACCCGTCAGAAGACATGTTAATCCGGTGACCCAGATATTTGCTTCATCTGCAGTGTTAGCTATTAAGTCCATTGTTTCAAAGTTCTCTCCATAAATAATAGAAAATGCACACTCATCAGGGTAATGTCCCGCGACATCCTTGTTGCGTAGTACCTCTGTGTTTTTGCCGATGCGTACCTCCTTCACTTCCTCTATGCAAACTGCAACACAAACGAAAAAAGTAATAAACATTGGTTTAAATTGTCCACCTTTTCCCCTTGAATTAAGACTGAGTCAATAGATTTCCTTAGCATGGGGAATGTTGTCTTGATAGGTGTCATCTACATCGCTAAAATTGTTTTTCGTTACTGTTGAAATTAATTAAAAGAAACAGACAACACTTAACCAGCAGCTAGTTTTGGCCAGTTTAAACAGGGCGAGGGGGATGGTTAAACTTTGTTTCACAGCAACTTTCTATGGAGTACAGAGTGAAGACAATATTAATGCAAGATACCATATGTATAATTAAAAGCAATCTATAAAATAACACCTTTTCCAATCTAGGGAAACCACAAGGATAGTGACTTTCCAGGTGACTATTCTGCAAGCGTACTCCTTTCAGACAGATCATATACATGGTTGCCACAGATATGTGTCCTGTCTCCGGGGGCGCAGAGCCTGGGGTACAGGCTAAGCGCACAAAGAATCTGAGGGCAAAACGTAAGACTGTTGGTTTGCTGGCCCCCTTGAAGTACTGAGCAAAAGTCTTTACCATTAATGACACCCTGTCTGAAAGGATCATATATCACAAGGCTTTCTATTTCATCTTGCCACTGTCAGTCCCTATACCTGTCACGTCTTCCATTATAGTAAGCTCTTAGGGTCAGGCCCGCAGTTCAACTGATCCACAACTTTTGATGGAGTGCTGAATACTTCATCTTTGTTGATTGGGTGTTAATATCACAGGGGTAAAGCATGCTAAATTAAATCCCATCATAATTGAGGGTATGAAAAAACTTACAAACTGTGACCTTTAGAAAGACATTGTCACACTACAAAGATTTTAAATGATTGGATGGATTTGTGTATTTTTGAAGACATATTTAGTGTGGATCTTCAATAATAGAGGTACCGATATACAAAAGCGTGAGTACCAAAAAAAAAAAAAAAAATTACATACACCCCATGTTCTTGGTTTTAAATTATTATGGTTGTGAGCGTGAAGTAGAATGCTAAATTAACATATTGTCATTGTACGTTTTTAATGGGAGAAATCGATTATAGCCAGCAAATGTCACTATTTCAAAATTGATGTATTAAGCTAAGGTTAAGTCCATGATCTGTGAGGAGGCCTGGCAACAAACACTGAAATCACACTTGGAAACAACAACAGTCTGTTCTGCAGGCAATAATCTCAAAATTCAACAGAGAGTATAATTTGATATTGAGGGATGTACCATGGGTCCTCCATGGCAGTCATCTGTGTCTTTTCCTACTGTTTGGCTCATTAGCCAACAGTAGGCAGCTTCTGGCTGCAGGAAATAAAAAGTCATCCGTGCGTAATCTTAATATCTCAACAGAAAATGGCATTTATTCTATTCTATCTGAAAGCTGGGTCTATTATCGTAAATTGTTTTATTTTCACATCAATAAATTTTCACCATTTTTTTGTGTATTTTTTATATTGCACTGCAGTTTTGATGTCACTGTTTTGGACATAATTCCCACTCAAACACTGCTAAAATACTATTTCATTGTGTTTTTATTTTCATGTTTTTGTGCCATCAGCAAAATAAGTGAAAATAAGAGTACAGCAAAATTAAAGCACTTTAGAGTATTTTGGATGTGACAAAATGTCTGATGCAACAGGAGTCACGGTACTGGACGAGTTATAGAGTAGCAAAAAATGTCCCAATCATATCTTGATATCATAATGGATTGTTTTCATATGATTTCTTCATGCACACAAAATTAAACAGAAAGCTGTGTGGAATTCCTGCATTTGCAGTAGTGAAAAGTTGCTGCTAACACGGACAAATATCCTCTCCATACAAGTTTTCAAATGGGAAGTCTTTGTGAAGCTGCAAACATGACTTTTGTTGAACCAGGGACCTGTTATAGAACATTTCAAGGACAATAGCATATGTTAACAACAGATGGAGCCACCATACACTTCCATCAAGTAACCAACAAGTAAAGGTGAAGCCAAGTTGGAGATAAAGAAATCTAGCTCCTCTAATTGCTCAGTTGTTGCTTACAGAAAGTGGGGTATCATGCAACAAATTCTCATGTACTGGTGGCACCATCTGTTGGTGATGTAAACTATTAGTCAAATACAACAATTACAACACAAGTAGCATTTTATTGAGTCTACCTGGTTTTACTTTTTGCGAAAGGACCCAAACACAGCAAATCCTAAATTATGTCTATATTTATAGAGTTTACCATAAATTACCTAATTACCATGCTGTGCACTTAGAAAAAAAAATTTATTCATAAAATTGGGGTGAGAAAAAAAAACAAGAGGGCTGTGTGAACAGCCCGAGCCTCAGCTGATCTGGACATTCATCACACTTGCAGCTCTATGAACTTGGGAAAGGATCAAGGACACCATGTTCTGAGTAAGTCTGACCTTTATAGAAGAACACTTACAAGTGCAACATCAAAGTTCAAGTAGTTCTCAAGTTATAATGAAGAGTATAAATTCATGTATGTTGCACTGGGACCCCACAGCTCTATAAACTGACAAGTCAGCTGAGCTAAAATCAGGAATCCGCAGCATTCCCACATAGTGAACAACTTTGTTTGGCCCTTCCATTAGGAACATATCCACTATGTGTAAGCTTAATCTGAGTGACGTTTCTGGAGAAGAAGTCGAAAATATCTATAACACACAAAAATTCACACAAAAAAATAGAAAAAAACTGCAGCGCCACCTGGTGAACAAATTAACAACAAGGAGTCCCTAGATGTCTTCCTGTGTGATATCAAAGCATTTGGGTAAGCAGTTTTGGAGAAGAAGATTTTTTAAGATTTGTCCAAAAAAAACAACAACAAAAATTCATTAAAAATCCAAAAATCACTGGAGCATGACCACGTGAACAAAATTGGTAGAAACCCATCCAAGGTACATTGCTACCAAGTTTGAAGTTAATCTGGATGACCGTTTTGGAGAAGAAGTCAAAAATGTGAATTAGCATTAGAATGCCCATTGACTTCCATAGTAATCAATAGGAAAGCTGCATTGACCGATAAGTACCCGAATTGAAAAAAATCGTTAAAAATCAGGAATCCGCAGCATTCCCACATAGTGAACACCTTTGTTTGACCCTTCTACAAGAAACATATCCACCATGTTTCAGCTTAATCTGAGTGATGGTTCTGAACAAGAAGTTGAAAATAGCTATAACACACAAAAATTCATAAAAAAATAGGAAAAAATTGCAGCGCCACCTGGTGAACAAATTAAGAACTAGGAGTCCCAAGGAGTGTTCCTGTGTGATATCAAAGCAATTGGGTGAGTGGTTTCGGAGAAGATTTTTTAAGATTTACCCAAAAAAGACGAAAAAAATTAATTAAAAATCCAAAAATCACTGGACCGTGACCATTTGAACAAACTTGGTAGAGACCCACCCAAGGCATATCTCCACCAAGTTTGAAGTGAATCTGGCTGACGGTTTTTGAGAAGAAGTCGAAAATGTGAATTGTGGACGACGGACGACGGACGGACGATGGACAACGGACCCTCAAAAAACCTCAGCTGACTGACAAGTCAGCTGAGGTAAAAAAGAATTTAAGTGCATACAGGTACCCTGGCCTGGGCCTGGGCCATGTAATGGAGGGATGGGGATCCAGGCTACACTAACATTTAAAAGTCGCTGTCCAGTTGTGATGAAATGGTAAACATCAAAGAATTGTATGTCACACTCACCTACACATCAGCCTTTGATAACAAAGATTTAATTTACTTCATTAACTTTTTGAGTGCCAGTTATTTCTTAAGCTGTGCTGACTGTTTGTGGTCTACCAGTGCCAGTCATGCAATTTGTTGTGCTCCGTACATCTCTTAAATTGCACATACTTATTCTGTTTGAAATGACTGTTACCACATCTGATTGATTTCCAGTGTCAAATCTTATAATTTTGCTGCTTTTTACAAGTCATTTACAATAAGCAGTTAAAGTTTTATCGAGGCAAAACTAATATGTTTGGAAAAAACATTGTTTCCGATGTGCAAATGGAGAAGGGGCACAAGACGTTGCCTTCATTGGTACCAAATGTACAGTGAATATCCTTCTGTATGTCTTGCAATCGTAACAGAAAGCTTCAGAAGAACTATCGGAGTCGTAATCCTATGAAAATATTAAAGTTTTTACACTTTAACAGCATAAAAAGAGCTAGATTTGCAACCTTTACTGTGCCCAACATCCATGCTTTCACCAACAGCATGTTCTTGAGACCTGGGTGGAAGTCAGGGAGGAAGGGATGGTCTGGGTGATCTCCATGCTCCTATTGGTCCATGTGACTAATCTTCAGTTTTAATTATTCAAATAGGTCATCTGACAATCTGACTATATCACCATCAGCCAATAGAAATGGTCATCTGAATATCATTTCTAACCTGTTTGAGACAGCGATGTTTGGCACCAATTACCGCATTTTAGCCACATTTAGCCAATGAGAAAGCATTCTACTGATGTAGACAGAGTTCTGAACTTTCCAATGATGCAAAACATAGGTGTATACCGGAAGTGATCCAGTCCTATGGACAGCAGACAAGAGTGTAATGTTACAGCTGTATTTACATTGTTTTGCCAATTTTCAAACATGAAAGTATAAAAAAAAACATTAAGCAAGGTACATTTGCCCTCAGTTAAATTAAATTTCATATTTTGAAGACAACAATCCACATGATAAACATTCTGTGGCTGTAATAAAAGGTGATGCAACAATCGGTCATGCACGGACAGAAAACGCCAAAATCTGCAAGTTTTTTTAAGGCAAGGGGCACAATCACTGCTACCATGACAGGTTCGAGGGTCAACCGTGGCCTCTTGGTTTGGGATTAGAAGTCCCTGCCACATACTTTTTCTTTGGGAATGCAAAGAATACGACAGCAGTAGGCATCTTACTCAAGTGGATGGCCTGACGTGGCAACCACATACCCAGTTTCTTTGATTGCCAGTAGGTTGGAAAATGATTTTGACAAACTTTTTGGGGACTGCTTTTTTCAGATAATGGTGTGTGTGTGTGTGCACTAATTTGAGCATGTGCAGTAGTAAGATAATTTACGGTACATCAAATCTATTGGTATTTTATCCAGCACATGCCCAGCATGAGACCAAAGAAGTCAGTTATATGGCAGTTTCAAGTCCATTACATTTGGCATTTAGCCAAAAAAAAGGCCTTTTTGCTTCAGAAATTACATACAGGGCACACACAGATATGATAAATAAACAAGAGGGCTGTGTGAACAGCCCATGCTCAGCTGATATAAGCTTGTTCACAAAATCTAAGTTGCAACTGAATAGACCTGTGTTGAGCTTTAGCTGAGTGCATATGACATTTAGAAAAATTTCTTAGATTTGCCAAAGGAAAAATTCATTAAAATGTGAATTGGCATGAGAATGCCCATTGACTTACAAAGTAATCAATTGGAAAGGTGCATTTACCGATAAGTACCCGAGTTGAAAAAAATCGTCAAAAATCAGAAATCCACAGCAGTGCCACCTAGTGTACAGCTTTGTTTGACCCTTTTAACAAGGAACATACCCACCCAGTTTCAGCTTAATCTGAGTGACAGTTCTGCAGAATAAGTTGAAAATAGTGAAAACACACAAAAAAATTACAACAAATATCGTAGTGCCACTTGGTTAACAAATTAAGAACTAGGAGTCCATGAGAGTGTTCCTGTGTGATACGAAAGCAATTTGGTGAGCGGTTTGGGGCAAGAAAATTTTTTAAGATTTGCCCGAAAAAAGGGCCCCAAAAATCATAAAAAAATCCCACAGTTTACTGGAACATGACCACTTGAACAATCTCGACAGACATTCACCCAAGGTACATTGCCATCAAGTTTGAAGTCAATCTGGCTGACGGTGTTGGAGAAGTCGAAAATGTAATTGTGAATGGATGGACGACAGACTACAGAGTCTCCTAAAACACGGAAAAGCTCAGGCTGACTAGCAAGTCAGCTGAGCTAAAAAGACAGTTCTGGATCAATCTCTAATTATTATTTATGTATTTTTCTAATCTTTCTGTTTTTCGTAACCAGAGATCGATGGTGTTTTTAACTCCCCTTGAGGCTGATCCGATGAGCTACCTGGTGTGTCTCCGCCACCAACCACTGCCATGTCTTATAAAGGGTTACAATTTCTACATTTCCAGGCGCTATGCCCAGGCTATACCTGCCATGTTGAATCAACACTGAGTCAGCAGATTCAAACTGCATATCGGATTTGAGTCTTCCGAGAGTTCGATTGGCTCTGATTGATCCCTGCCCACAGTCACCTTTGTGACTTCCACTTGTCAAATATACCGGGTCTGCATTGTATTTTTTTTTTAATGCTAAAAGGAAATTTGACGTGCGGGGCTAAGTTTGCCACAGGCCTGAGCAGGATTTACACTGAACTTACCAATCAATGGTTTTGGGTGCTGACATGCAACAACTTGGACAATGCAAATCTGCAATCGATTCCTATCAGCGGCCTGCACCATCTTGACCACAGTTAATAAGGAAATTAATTCAGCTACAAAATCAACTCCCGCAAACTACTTTTGTCAATTCCCATTTTGTCCTCCATCTCCAACACACAATCTGTGCAGGCACTGGATAAACATGCTATTGCACTCGGGCAAGACTTCAATCTGATATCAGTGTCATTCACTCTGATCTCATTACTAAAAGATGGGAGAGTTAAACCCTGCTATAAAAGTATTCTACTTTTTTTTAAGCCTTACAAATCTTTCAACTATAAAATCTCCTGCCACTATTCTATTCATGCTGCCCATATTAAATGAAACATCTCTTCTCCCCACAAATTCTCTCATTTATTTCCTGGATTTTGTCTTCATATACTTCAAGCATCTGTGCTAATTAGTCCGTGTGCTGTGTGTTAACCCCTACCTTTAGCAAGGTGTTTGGTACAGTAAGGAAACGGCTGCACTCTCCTTTTGTGGAGGAGGAAATGTAACATTGCCAAATCGATTCTGTAAATGTCAAAATGCCATATTTGCAAGCACCCAGGGTGCTTAGAAAATGTTTGGAATGCAAGACTCAAGGTCAAACTTACGCTTTGAATATTACTAGACTATTGCCGCATCATCAATCAATGGCATCAATAGAGAATAAGGTGCAATATTTTGGCATTTAAGAAACAAGAAGCCCATGAGTCTGGTGCTCTGCTGACTCAAGGTCATTCCAATTATGTAATATTCTACTTTTAGTTGAGGTACATATATGCTATAGATTTGGTATGACTAACTGCATTCCTTGCTGGAATCATAATTTTTTATAAGTTTCAACATATTTTGATGCATAATTTACCTACAACTAGAGGTGGCACCACCAGTATCACCCTTGCTCAAGATTTTAACCTCCCCCACAATCCAACCAAATTTCATCAAGATCCATCACAATTAAATATGTTAGAACATTCAGAAGAATTCCACATTTTGACCCCTATATTACATAATATTGTAGGTGGCACAGGTCACATATACCATACTTGACTTGTTCTTTTTTTTTTTTTTTAATTATTTTTTTATCTGCTTTTAGTTCTGAAGGTTACATGTATCTATATTGAAAATTGTAGTTATTCCATTTACAACTCATTTCCATCTATATGTGTTGCCCAGTCACCTCGAAAAATAGGTTAAGGTCATTCATATTAAAAGTATGAGTCTTGAACCAAGGTATCTTTCTTGTAAATTTTGTAATGTGAACATAGGGCATTGTGAAAATAATGAATTTAATGTGTTTACCATCTATTTAGCAAATTCTATATAAAATACAACAGGTGGCAGCACCAGTACTTCATGCACTATAGGGATTTGTCTCTGTAATAAACATGTAATGTTTTATTCACATCATAACCGCAACTTAATGTACAAGGCCCACCACTAGCTACTCACCTCTATCAACTTTACAGTCCCGGTGACCTTCAAGAAGTACGTCAAGGTCATCCATAATGTGTAATATTCTAGTTTTAGCCATGATACATATATCCTATGAATTTGGCAAGACTAGCTTCATTCTTTGTTGAAATAATGAGTTAATTTACATAAGTTTGAACACATTTGACTAATAATTTCTGTATAACTATAGGATAACTCCACTAGTATCAATCTTGATGGAGATTTTGACCTACTGCATAATCCCACCATACTTCATAAAGATCCACCATATATTAAAGATGCTAGAGCGTTCACAAGATTTTCATATTTCAACCCATATATTACATAATACTGAAGGTGGTGCCACCAATATCGAACCTGACCTAGATTATATACTCTCTGAGAGTCCTGAAAAGTATGCTGGGCTAACTTGAAAACTGTGCATGGTATAGCACTGATGAGCAAAAGTTGACGGACGGACGGACAGACAGACAGACGGACAGACAGGAGCTGTCACATAAGCTCTGTGACCCTAGGTCAGCACAGCTTATAATAAGAAGAATGCCCTTAAGAGGGCAGGGTGTCAAACAGGGACAATGTGGTCGTTTGGCTTCTCCTTCCTCTCATCCATTTTTAGCTCAGCTGACTTCTCAGTCAGCTGAGCTTTTGGATCATTCAGTCATCCATCACCCATCCATTATCATCATCATCAGTTCACAATTCACATTTTCGACCTCTTTTTCAAAACCGTGGGCCAGATCTCTTCAAACCTAATGGAGATCTATCTTGGACGGTGTCTTTACCTACTTTCTTCAAGTAGTCAGGTTCCAGTAATTTTTAGATATTTTTTGAGTTTTTGTTTTGTTTATTTTTTGGTGAAATCTTAAACAAGAGGACTATGATCCTGTCCTCAGCTGACCTTTCATTCATGAACAAACTGAAGTGGTCTCTAAACTTCAGTTCTAATGATATCAAGGTCACCTTTGTTTAAGACCATCATCACTGTACATAGTATCGATTTTTCCTAATTCAATTTGTTTAAAACCAGAAAATGACAGCACCACAATGTAGTGAACAATTTAGTGGAGACCAAGTCGATGTACATTCCCAACAGCAAAGCATTCCAGTGCCACATGTTGAGCACATTAAGGTCTAGGGGTCCCCAAAAGTGTCTCCATGCAATGTTAAAAGAAATTGCCACGTGGTTTTGAAGATTTTTTAACATTTTACCAAACAAGGGGACTGTGACAGTTCTGTCCTCAGCTGACTTTACATTCACACACAAAACTGAAGTGGTCCGGTGAACTTCAGAAGGGCATCAAGGTTACCTTTGTTTAACCCTTAAAGGGTCAGGTTATTTTTTGTACCAGTGAAAATAAAAGTAACAATTTTCATTGAACACAGTACAGTAGGAACAGTTTTCTTCGTAGCATACCAAAAGTATATATCATTGTGATACCTGGAATGTCAAGTTTCATTATGTGCAATAAATTGTTAAAAGTCACGTGACTGGTTGCCATGGCAACCATTTTAATCGCTAAAAAATGGCAAAAAATCAATTAAAATCTGCTAAGTAAAAGAACAAAGTATCTTCTCATTTCATATGAAACACCTTTTTCTCCATATTTTTATGGTATTTGGATAGCTAGAGAAATAAACTTTCAGTAAACTTTCAAAATAAAACATAGATCACATGACCTGTTTCCATAGCAACTGTTAAAATATCGCTTGAACTTGGCTGAAAACCGGAAAAACTGCATTTTTACACAAGTCTGCAGAACCGGTAACAGGCAGTTACTTTGCATAACAAAATTAGTCACCATAACTCTTCATAGATTATGTTCCAGGTTCAATATTAAGCAAGAAAATGACTGAAATAAAACAACACTGCAGTATTTTTATGGAAAATTTGTGGTTCCCCCCATTTTAATATGTTGCCATGGAAACAAAGCTTGATTGGATCCACAATCCTATGTGCCAGGCCTTACACTGATATGTAGATTGCAAATGTGGATGACACCATGCATGTGTACAGTGTACATGCAATTATAGAGTCATCAATTCCAGTGCAAAAGGCAAAGTTGGCCCTCCCTACTGGCTGCCTATCACAGTCTTTGAGACTGACAACAATATTTATCATGTATCTGCAACCATGCTCCTCCCTCTCTCCCCCCCCCCCCCCCCGTGTAAATTGAGTGCATGCAGAGAAACAGTCTAGGTTTGAATGCAAGGTTCCAGAACTGAGCCAAGGCAAAAGGTCTTCATAAAGTTTATTGATAAACACAGGTTTGAGAGGGAAACATATTAGGGGATACTTGGGAAGAGCAGGCATTACATGACTCAGTGATTGTGTGAGTGATCAGCTGCAACCAGTTGAATGACTCAGTGACTGGCTATGCTATAGCCTATGGTACCCACCGCAAAACCACATGGTCTGTTGATACGCTTGAATTCTGTGGGCTCCAGCCTCATTATAAACAAAATACTTATATCCTCACACCCAACATCCACTTCACTGTCCCACTCCTCTACATAATCCCTCCCTGCCCACTCCTGACTAAGGTAAATAGCCTCGGCACTTTTATATACTTGACGGAAACCGGCAGCTGAATTGGTGGTGGATGCTGTCCTCTTCGTGACGTCACGCACGTCAAGGGAATCACCGGGGAACCCCCTTAATGACAAGCAGAGACACTAGAGGGAGTGGAAAACATAAAAAGATCGATGTGCTTCTTGGGTGAAACACAACAGCTGTATGTGTACAGTTTGATAATGATTTATGAGTTGTTCACACAAGTAAGGCTAAGCTAGTGTTAGCCAAGCATAAAATCACGTGAATACCGGTCGTTAACGACCGGTCTGACCGTTTAAGGGTTAAGACCATCATCACTGATGCTAACATGAACAGGCATGGTGACCTGACAAAAATACATCAAGGTCACTGATATTATATAGAATTCTACCTTTGCACATTGTTTATATATCCTATAAATTTGGCAAGTCTAATCCAATTACTTCTTAAAACACATTTTAGCTCATAATTTCCATCAAATTATAGGTGGTGCCGCGTACAGTACTAGTATCATTAGCAACTTAGACTTTGACCTTCCCCACAATCCCACCAAATTTGGTGAACTGGGGATGGTGTCGTGCTAACAAGCAAAAGTTTACGGAAGGCCTGACAGACATGAGCGTTCGCATAAGCTCTGCAACCTTTGGTCAGCAGAGCTAAATCATTAACATCAACATCAAGCTTGGCCACTTAAACAAACTTGGTAAAGACAAACCAAAGGTTGATTCCCACAAACTTTGACGAAGATCTGGCCGACAGTTTTGGATAAGTCACAAAAGTTTAATGTGAATGGACGACGTAAAAATGAGGACAACAACAGACAGATAGATGACTTATGATTTACCATCCTGTAAGCTCAACTGACTGACAAGTCAGCTGAGTTAAAAAAAGAAGAGAATATTACTCTAAAGCGAACTACGTTTCTTCATAGGTAACGATACATTGGGATGCCGTATTTTGAAAGTAATAGCATTCGGGCATCTTCCAACCTACAGTTGTATAAATCCAAGTAGGCAGCATGCATAAGCATAATGTTAATTTACTTTTAGAGGTATTTGACAGAACCAATGGAAGATGTTGAACAATTTATTGGCACAATAATTCCACTGAATCTGTATGTTTCCTTATGCCCGACCAGCAACTTCATGGAAAATGGATGATTTTGAGCATAAAACATGACACTATAAAGTATTTGTACACTTAAATGTGAACGCCACAAAAAGCATTACACAAGTAACATAAATATTCCAGTTCAGTGTTTCTACTTCTCAGGTATCTTATCAACCCACATAATCTCAGAGAACATGTGAAAAACTGACATCACTTTTTTTTTTAAAGTCATTATAACATGAAAAATTTATTCCTACATCTATTATAAATTTGTCATTTTATGCATGCATTTTATCATGAGCCCATCTCATCTGCTGTATTAACGCTGCATGTATTATATTTGCACCTTCCAATAAGTGGCCAAAAGTTTATTATGACCATGATATAAGCCAATATGTCATTGTGGACCTTTCAAGGTCATTCAAAATCAAAATTAACTGCAGTGGAATCTCGCTATTAAGACCACAGGGCACTAAAATGTGGTCTGAATACGGGAGTGGTCTTTATGGGGATATGATTTTAAGGATAAGCAAAAAAGGTCTGTAAATTGGTGATCTTGATATAGAAATGGTCTCTTTATGGAGGTGGTCTTAATTGGAGATTCTACTGTATACCAAAAGAAACCTCACAAATACTTTTCTATTTATGTTCAATATACTTTTTGAATATTCATTGTGCCAACAATATGCTTTCTTTGAATATGAATTGATATTTATGTATGGTTTACCATTATGTTTAAACAGTTTGCTTATTCATTCTGAAAGAAATTTTTGACTTCATTCATGGGTAGATTTGTGTACAGTGTAGAAATATCAAAACATTGATATTTTTTGCTTTTAAATCTTTGATTTTAATACAAACTGGGATGAATTGCTAATACTCTAAAAGCAATTTATTTCACAGTTTCTAGAAAATGTATTGCAGTATTTACGGAAATGATTCCTAATCGCAGTCAAACACAGTGTTACTTCCTTTGATAGCAGCTGTTTTGTTGTACATTTTGAAGCACCAGCTATGAATCTACATTTAAAAGGGTTTTTATATAATTTAGGTATCCAGAACAAAAGTGGAATGGAGGAGTCCTCTTCAGAAATTTTGATATTAAAATTCCTTTTCATCTTATCTTTATGTGTATCTATCAAATTATCAATGGATTGTTTGTGTAATTAATATAAATCATTTCCTCTTATGTCTGAAATACTGTTTGTACCCAGTTCATTTTTCAAAACATCCAGATCATATTTTTTGCAGATGATCCCAAAATTGTTACCTGCCTTATCAATGTAGTAACCATGGACATAGGATTCACCATCACCAAGATACAAGCTTGATACATGTATGTCAGTTTCACCTTTCAAGGTCACCCAAGGTCAAAAAGAAAACCCATAGCTACTTTCCTATTCATGTTTAATACACTGTAGCAACCATGTACTGAGGATACACAATTACCAAGATAAGATATAACCCAGATCTGCTGAGTCCACAAAAAGTTTCATTTCTGCTAAACACTATTATATATTTGCATCCCATGTCAGTGAATGCATTATTATTGCATCATCATCTCCTTCACAACTTTGGCGAAAGTCCACTTGGGCAATATCTATGGGTAAAAGCCAAGTATTCCATATCCCAGTTTTGACAATACTGAAATACATGCCCTGTGCTGCTGCTACATTGTACATACCTAAATGTCAGTTTTTCACATATTCCCATTGAATATTGCAAAAAGTAAGTACATGTTATTTCATTTCCCACAGAAAAAGATAAATTTTGTGCTAGACTTAAAATTGATGGTGTTGTGATTTCCAGGGTTGAGGATTTTGATTTCCTTGGCTTATGTATACATGAAAATTTGAATTGGAATTCCCATTTATCCAACATTGGCAACAAGCTTACTAAAGTGGTTTGAATTTTAAAAAAAAATGGAAATTATCTTCCCACAAGAACTTTACTTTTAATGTACCATTCCCTATTCCTATCACATCTAAATTATTGTATTCTTGTATGGGGTTATTCTTTTGATCAAATGTTCATGTTGCAAAAGAAAGTGATACGTCTCATATGTAATGCTGGGTATAACGCCCATACAGATCCCTTATTTAAGCAGCTGAAAGTTAAAAGTACATGATATTCTGCGGTTAAAGGCACTCAAGTTTTATTACCGATACACTAAATGTGAAGTTCCTAGTTATTTTGAAAATATGTTTGAATTTACTATAACTTGTACCACACCCTCATTTTACATGTTATAGAGGAAGACCTATTATCCCTCCTCCTAAAACAGCAACATTGAAAAATTGTATTTGCTACTACATTCCTCATTTACTCCAAAATATTCCTCCCTGCATTAAAGACAAAATTCTAACACATTCATACCTTGGCTTTTCAAAATACAGTAAGTCATATTTTGTAAATAAATATCAATGTGAGTGTACCATACCTAACTATTATGTATGCAACAATCATGAAGATATTGTTCCACTGGAAATCAGTTAAAATCTCAGTATTGTATTTTTTACTCAGCATTAGTGTTTTGGATCGGCAATGTGGATGTTGTAAAAAAGTCACCTCTCCTTTGTAGGTGGCCTCAGCGACAGCGGATTAAATATCCTTAGCTGAGGTCTCCAGCCATATTTTGTTCTGCTTAGACTGGTTCAAAACAATGTCATCTTATCTATTTTGTTGCACATATTCTTGTACAATTTGTTATCTGTATGTCAAATAAAATGATTCTCATTCTCATTCTATACACTTGTTGCACTTACTGACATATGGTCCCCTAGTTTGATACCTGTGTCCTATCTATAATTTCATCAAAACTAAACATGACCCCATCATTTTTTGCGAACTTGCATCATCTTTAGTCAGATGCCTGCTGATGATATTTCATGCAATTTTGTACAGCCATCCTAGAGAAGTCGCATATAGTCTTAACACACAAAGCTTCCATTGGATTTCAGTGGATCCTCGATTCTTGGCTCTGCTGACTGAGAATGATTTGATTATGAGAAGAACTGAAAATCAATGTATTTAAATATAATTGGTTTCTTTTCCTCCATGTGAGAGTAACTAGTTGCTCATTTCCAATAAAAGTATATCACTTTGACCATGTTTGACCAGATACATCTATGAATTCCATTAGTATTACTGCATATAATACATTCATAATTCATGGCGACGCACACTAGATCCATTACTTGTCAATGGCCCTCTTAAACCCAACTCCGATTATTTTCATAATGTTTCAAACATGGCAGTTTAATCACACAGACAATACCCATGAGGAGATACTCGACCCATAGGTAATAAAATATTCACATACTCATAGCATGTCTTCCATGCATATGCTAAATCATGTTTTCTAGAACACACAGTCTGTATTGAGACCCATGTACTTTATCAAATGGTAACATTTGTTCTGATCCATGTACATGACTGTGGACTTATTTGTTAATGCATGACCCTTATTTTTGGGACCTTAATCGTTGATGTGTAACCCTTATTTTGGGACCTGAATTGCTGATGCGTAACCCTTATTTTTGGGACCTGAATTGCTGATGCGTAACCCTTATTTTTGGGACCTTAATTGTTAATGCTTACTTTAATCAACAACCTTGCACACCCATGTACATAATAATATTTTATTGAACCCTGCAGGTTGAGGGAATGAAAGAACAAATAAATACATCAAAATAAGCATAAACGTGAACACAAGAGAGGGCGTACAAAAAAATGCTACAAAACTCAGGTTGGAAATGGAAAAGAAAATTAAGCTCTTTGAGAAAATAATTACAAAATAATGACAAGCTAACGAAATAAATTATATGTACACAGATAAGTATAACAAGCTTACTAAGTAAAGTAAACAGATATGAGTACATACAATAAAACACTATCCCTTAAAACGGGATGAAGAGGTGGGGGATGGTCAACTTTTGTTGCTAGGTTTGAGGTCATGGGGCCTGAAGGGCCACCTCCATGACGTCACGCTTTGAAACCAGATTGTCACTGTCGCCATTTTACAGATCACTGAAGAATGTTTTCCATACTTCAAAGGCTCTTTGTTCATGTGATTGGCCAATATTTGAGTGACAACTTCACCAAATGTCAAGGAACAATGCTTATTCCATTTTGTACAAATATCAGCTCAACTTGAGTAACCTGTATTGTTTCAGAGGCAAATAATCAACATCAAAAGCCTTTTAAGCTCATTTTTTCAGAATGGATAATAGTATGAGAACACCAAATAGGAATGGTTATTTCAACAAAAATGGCTTGGCAATATTCAATACGGTATACAGTCTTTGATTCTGTAATGTCTGAACTGCAAAATCAATTCAACGATTTTCAAAATTTTGCTTCGTTTTTTTTCTACCAAATGAAAAAAATGAACATCCTGGAAATCAAAGGGAAAATTGAAATGTTAAACTTTGAGGATGGATACCAGGAAAACTAAGCCAGATATAAAAAATCGCAGAATCATGTTTTATTGTCAATGTGTCACGATTAAGATGTTAGTGTAATTATGCTTTTATCACAAATAATTAGTGACCTATATCAACATTTATGGGGTGGCTGGCTTGTGGTCAACTTTTGATTGTTTATTCCACAATGAACATCATAGACACCCAAACAGGGGGTATAACAATTTTTCTGGAGTATGATGATTACACACATGTATGATTTTGTATCCTAATGCAAATACATTTTGAGCTACATGTATCATCAATTAAAGTGGGAATTTTTTGGTGTCTTAGCTGTCCTGAACTGAAGTTTTAATTTCACTATTTTGGATATAGTTCCTATTAAACCCATGCAAAAATACTACATGTATTTTGTTGTGTTTTTACTTTCCCAGGATGATTTATGAAAATAAAAGCACAACAAAATTAAGTTAATTTACAACAGATGCGACTTTACATATCATGTACCATAAATTGCTTTATTTTCATGTGTATAAATTTTCCAGTTTTGGACATAATTCCTATTCAAACAATGTTAAAATACTATTTCACTGTGTTTTTATTTTCACAGTTGTGTGCCATCAGTGAAACAAGCCAAAATAACAGTAAAGCAATATCAAAGCAATTTACAGTATTTTATTTTGGCTGCAAAGTCTGTATTAGTACCAAACTTTCTGTGGATATTTAGTTTGAATTTGATCTGAAGTCTACATTCACATTCTTCGGGAAAAAAAGAGCTTCTCTTCACATACGACACACTTGAAGGTCAGCATTCTGTTTTATATCGGCCTCTGGCAAGGAAGGCATGTGCCATCTGGAGCCTGCATTGTTATGTACATGTACACGACTTGATATTCCCATACGTATTTTCTGCATTTTATTTACTATTTATGATATAAAGTTTTTGTCCCCCCCCCCCCCCCCCCCCCCGTGGCCCCATGCAGTGTCAGTCGATTCAAATCCTTACTGGGGTCATCCTCATTGACTTGTTTAAACTTTCAGTGTTTCGAAATAATTCAGGTCAAACAATTTATCACCATACTTCTGCAGATTAGGCAAAATCCACTGAATTTGAACTATTCTTGTATTTTCGTCAATTACTCTGTGTCCATGTGGTCAAATAATACAGTTCTGAGTTCCTAATGCTCTCACACAGATGTTCACAATGATGCAGCAGCAAGCTCTCCTTGGTGCTGGGGGGGGGGGGGGGGGGCTGTAAAAACACAGCCAAAGTATGCCTTAGACAGTGGATGGCCTGACTAGTCCTGTCTCCTCTGTATTTACAGGCAGGCTGTATTTGAATGACAGGTCTCTTTATTGGGAATTTGAATTGGGAATCATGATAATACTTCTGTCACATGTAGTTTTGTCGTTATTAGGATTGAAAGGGGTTCTGTGGAACACTTTACTGGGCACTGAGATCGTCAGCGCTAAATCCCACAAAAATAGCTTCAAGAGCAGGAGAAAGAAAGCGATCGTGAGAAAGAGGTCGCACAAATTTAGACAGGGTCTGTTGTGAAAACCAATTGTGGTATCTATATTCATTTAATATTTTCCACAAAACACCCTAAATCTTGTGATGCCCGGCATTCTGCCCAATTCACATGGTTGGCGCCTGGGAAACGATATCAGTTTTGGTGAACATTTAATGGGTTTAGTGAAACAGTCTTCAGTTTCTAATGCAACACTGACACACGACTGATTGGCTAACCTCCCATCCGTGGAGGACTTCTTCCAGTGGTCGGAATCCTTTCCCCTTCCCCGGGGGGGTTCCGTCAGCAAATGGCTTCTCTGAGCTTGGGCGGACAATTAATCCGCATTAACACCCTGCAAGCAGGGCCCTGCCAATAAGACTGTTTGCTTCTTAACCCTCCTGTTACCAAATCTAGTTTCTAACACTTATTCTCTTTTGCTGCACATCTACATGCGCACACTCATTTAATGGAGAATGTTCCAGACTCTGCTGTCAATTTCAGCTGTTTCATTACCAGCTGTGGGTTTACGTCACCAGCTTTCCTCGCCTGGCTCTGGAGCAATGCAATCAGATTGTGCTTAGGAAAGCTGTTAATCTGGAGTACTCTGTTGTCTACAAACATGAGCAAGGTGGCACTTAGACGAAAGATCTGTCTAGTAGAACGTTTGAATCTGAAATCAAAATAGTGCTAAATAGGAGCATGACTTTTGTCCCTGTCAGTTGGGAAAGAGTGAAGCATTCTGTGGGCCAATACATATATCAACATGAATCCTGTTGTCATGCCAGACGTTTTGCAAATGTACAACACATGAAATTCTGCAGGAAATCTCCACTTTGGTCCTGACAATTTGGGTCGTTAAACAGTTCAAAAGGCTGTGGATATCTCCACAACAGATGCTCATTCAATCTCTTTTCGCAGTTTCAAGGTCATGACTTTTCCTGGCCAAATCACACAATTCCTGTGTTCCTTTTCATCAGCATGCATGTCCAGCACAAGAAAATTGGTCTAGAATGGTAATAAATTCGCGAACTTTGACCCTAATACATCTCCGGACTCAGTCCACGGCTATTTCTATTTGTTGTTATTGCCAGCCCTACACTTCCCTTGCCTTGTAACATTGGTTGCCATAGAACCAATAATGCTGCCCATTTTGAAGCTCAGGCTAATCGCTTTTCATGCAAGGTGGTTTGAGTGGCCCTTGACAACCCAGTAGAGGAACAACAACCTCGAGACAACCCACGTCAAATGGCCCTGCAAGTAGGCTGGTTTTCATGCAAGGCACTTTCAACAAAGAATATAATTTGCCAGTTGAGAGAAAATGGTGCCTTTTTTTGGAAGGTCTTTGTGCTGTGATTACATGTCTCTCGGTGGCACTCAGTACGCCATGTACTGAAGTTATCTGGGCATAATCCCACAATACCCTTCTTAACTTTTGCCAGGCAGTGACAATTGACAAAGATGCTCCAGCTGAGGCTTTAATGCCACCATGGTGCTGTCAGAATACCAGTTCACCTCAACAACTTCCCTGTTGCTGCTTTCAGTACCAGCTCCCAATGTCCTCTCCAAAAGTTTCTGACCAATACTTATTGCTCATTCTTTTAATTAAGACTCCCCAAAAAAGACGGTGGAGGGGGTTGGCCTATACTATTTCTACTATATATTTCTACAATTGCAAGCCCCAGGAATGACCTACATGTATAATATTGTACTTCCCTGCCCACAAGTAGTTCAAAATCACATTCAAAGATTTTTTTCTTTTTTTTTTTCTGCAATTCTGATTTCAGCATATCTCTGTCACTATTTGCATCTATAAAAACAAAAATTCACCCACACACTTTGTACAAACACTTGTCCTAGTGACCTACTTTTGGGGTCACCATGACCTAGATTTTCTGGAAATTGGGTCATGCTTTCACTTTTGGATTTTTTTGCTGTTACTGTGATTTATACTCCAGTTATACACGTGATATTTTGTTAGTGACCTTGATCTACTTTTCTCTGATTGGGCAGCCATGTTGAAAAAATAAGTTTTTTTGTCAAACTCAAAAAGTCATCAACCGATTTGAATAATGTTGAGCTCTATGGATAGCTGGTGTCAGAGCACATAAAAACCTGATAGAACCTACCTTCAATAAGTTTGAAGGTCAAGGTCATATGACTGTTAACCCCCCCCCCCCCTGCACTTTTACCAAAAAAATAAAAAAAATAAAAAAAATGGACAATTGAAATCTCAGTGACGGCTGGGGCATGCAAGTCGTCATTCTCACATGATTACACATGTGTACTGAAGTTTTGCACCTGATATGTGATTTTTCACCTTGACATACATTTTCAAGGTCACAAGCTTATCCAGTTTTATTGTCAATATTTGGAAGGTCATAACTTGGAGTGGCCAATGACCTTTGGAACACTATTAGCCCACGTTAGAACAATTTCTAATGCCCTTTAAGATGACACATTCAATTTGTTACCTTGACCTCATATTATACTCAAATTGTACCTATTGTAACACTTCAGAATTTTGTAATTTACATGTCAAATCTTAAGGTCAAAGGTCAAGGTCATTTAGCCCTTTGGAAAATTCATTAATTCATTGAGCCTTAACACGATCAATTTTCATCTGATTTGGACCATGTTGGGGTAAAATTGTAGCTAATGTGACATTGTACAATTTGTAATTTACATGTGATCTGTGAAGATCAAAGGTAAAGGTCATTTGGCCCTTTGAAATTTACATTGACCCATAACTGGGTCAATTTTAATTTCATTTGGATCATGTTGGGCTCAAATTGTAGCTATAGTCACACTTCACAATTTTGTAACTTACATGTGACCTCTAATGGTCAAAGGTCAAGGTCATTTGGCCATATGGAGATTTTCATCAGCCATAACTAGGCCAATTAGGCCACTTGTCATCCAATTTTAACCAAATGAGGTCAAAATAAAGGTCACAGGTCAAAGATGACTGACCTTGTGAAAATTATCATCTGTCCATAAACCTCATGAAGGTGAGATGACTGAAGTGGGAGCATGGGTGGGGGAGGCTTCCTTTCAGTGAAAACTTGCAATCAGAGATGTCTAGTTTTTCTTCTCTCTGCAGACCAAGATTTATTTGTACCTTACCAATACCACAAGCTGAAGGTACTGATGAGGTGAACCTAGGTGACAGTTTGACACACCAAGCATCTGTGTCTCTGAAAACCTTACTATTCCCTTTACAGTCACCCTCCCTTTTAATGACACAGAAAATGTTAAAATTATGTGATTGCATGTATTTTAAGAATTTACTATTGCAGAGACTGTCTTTTCATGAGAGTTTGAGTTCTACTTTCCATCTAATTTATAGCATTTATGAAAGACCACCTGACTTGAAAAAAACCAATTTAGTCCTTTACTGTGGTCTTCCAAGACACATTTCACTGTAATTATACAAAAACATGTGTCTCACAGTCTGACAACTTTGGACGCACATAGGATGCTTTGAGAGAAATAATACACAACTCAAAATCTGGAAGTGGATTTGCGTAAAAACTGTGTAACAAGAGGACTGTGAAAGTCCTGTGCTCAGCCCACCTTGCATGCACACACTGATGTGGTCTTATGAACTGCAGGATAATATCAAGGTCACCTTTGTGTAAGACCTGCATCACTGTTTGTAATATCAGGCTTCACTCATACAGTTCACGGGCCATTTTTTCAAAGGAAACATAAAGTAATCCACTATTACCAAGCTATATGCCAATGTCAATTTGACCTGTCAAAGTAACTAAAGGTCAACATGTACAACATCGAAACAAACCTCATGGGTATTTTTCTGTTTCTTAAAAAAAAAAACTTTCCTATTCGTGTTTAATTGTAATCATGAGCCAGCATTACTGAGATATCAATCATTATGTCAGTTGACCTCTCAATGTCACTCACGATCAAAATAAACAACACCAAAAGAAACCCCACAGGCACTTTGCAATTGTGTTTAAGAGCAACCAGTGCCAGGAATAAGGAAGTGTTTCATTTGTTTGCCACAAGGTTGCTTTGCTAAATAACTGTTGTTCTCACTAAAATACTTGTAAAATTGGGCCAAATACAGTTGGGAGTTGACTTGTCTATCACACATTTCACTTGTCTTGGACCATAAAGAGGCTTTATTTCAAACACTGCAAATCATAGGCCCACCCAACATTACTGACATGTAAGCCAAAATATCAGATCTGCTACTACCACTACTGCACAGTAATAATGATAACACATACAGTGTACATGTCCCCGTACCGACATTTCTTTAATTTTGATCATTCATTCATTTACAAGAAGACTGTGTGAACAGCCCATGTTCAGCTGACCTAGACATTCAAGTTGGGATAGGATCAAGGTCACCCATGTACTGAGTAAGTTTGACCTTTATGAAAGAACACTAACATGTGCAACATCAAGTCCCCAGTTCAAGTAGTTCTCAAGTTATAGAAAAGAGTAAAATTCATGTATGTTCCACTGTGATCTCACAAATGAGGTCAAGGTCACTCATATACTCTCTTAGCATGACCTTCATTGAGAAACATTAACATGTGCCACATCAAGGTCCTTACTCAAAATAGAACTCAAGTTATCAAGTGAACAGCAAATTTCATGTCAGTTGTCCTGTGACCTTGGGAATGAGGGCAAGGTCACTCCTGTACTGTATGAGTATTGCCCTCGGATAGGAGTATAACCATGTAAAACATCATAGTGCAGGCTGGAATAGCTATGAAAAAACATTATGACTTGACAAAGGGAATGGTCGGGGGGGGGGGGGGGGGAATCCTGTAAGCCCAGCCTGCTGATAAATCACCCAGTATCAGGGATGGATGGACAACGGATGATGAATGATGGACTATCCTATAAGCTCAGCTGACTTTTCAGCTGAGATAACAAAATCACCTCTTTCAACTTGACACTATACTAAACAAATGAACATCATATGTATTTACTGTCATGATTATTGTGGGCAGTGTATATGGCTAGCGTCAGCAGCTACTTAATTGTTCAACATTATACACATGTTATGAGGATGTGTGTGGGGAGTTTGTCTAATTTATTATTTAATACAAAGAGAAACCTAAATCTAATTTATTATACCATTGCTTTTCACATGTCTTTCACAAGGAAAAGGTGGTCCCTGAAAGGACCATTTGGGTTGTTGTTGTTGTTGTTGTTGTTGGCAGGCTGCATGCAACAATACAGGGTTTGACCACCATGCTTCTGTAAGCAAACTCGGATCCACTTTGGCACGCTGCTTGTCAGCTTGGTGATCTCAGCCTGGGGACTTGGAGTCTACTGATTCTGCTCCTGTCAAATTCAGACAGTTGTGAGTGACCGGTAGGCCAAGGTATTGTGCATTCACATTGATCCCAGGAGTGCCATGACATACAAGGCATGTACTTGTGTGTGTGTGACTGCTCAGGCATACCCTAAGCTATCCCATTAATGTTACATAATGTTCCATGTAACACCCATATTTTCCATATAAAGGCATATTTATAGCAGCCCATGTCAAACCAATGGGGCGGGGGGGGGGGGGGTTTGGCATCAATTTTCTCAGCAGTATAGTTTAACCCATATATTATATTATGCTGTAGTGGGCACCACCAATATTGAACTGGACCTACACTGTCATACACTTGATAAGTTCCAAAGGTTACATGGGGCTAACTCAAAAACTGTGGACTCTTTTACGTCCACAAGCAAAAATTCATGGACAGACAGACAGACAAATGGATGGATGGACAGACAGACACATAAGCTCTGTAATCTGAGGTCAGCCGAGCTAAAAAGCATGTCTGGGAATTGAAGGCTGCGAAACATGCTTGGTGGTTTTCTCACTGATGACTCATTTGTAAATTCATTGGGCAGTTGAAGCCTTGAAATTTCCAAATTTTTAATCAAGTGTGCTGATATTAATTTATGTACGGGTCTAGACATAGACAGTGACTGGATTGGAAATACATGGAGTGTACAGAGATTGGATTATTTTTTATTTCAGAACAACAAAGAAGATGTGGCACTATTGCTCCTGTTTGTATATAATAGCCAGATGCCTGCAGCAGACACTGGGGGATTTGGCTAAGTTGACAGAAACACACAGCTACCTGTGTTTTCAACTTTGGCTCTCTTTCACCGGAAAAGATTTAAGTGTTTAGCACATCAACTGTGCAGGCACTGATGTCGCGTTCCAGGTACTGGTGCATAAGACTCTGACATCAATCTCTGTTTACTGTAAGGATCAAAGTGAAGCCTCTTCCTCGCTAGTCTTCATGTCAACATCATCTGTTGTTTATAGCCATACAAGTAGAACAAAAACACCACTGTGCCCTTTGTCTGGGATCCCAAAGAAATCAATGACGTCTCCTCATTCTCTCACCATAACAGGAAGTAAGATGTCAAAAACAAGAAAAAACAAAAAAAGGTTCAGCACCAGTCCTGATTTATACATATACAATTTTAACTTTTCATGTATTTATGATGAAGATTCCACATTGTAATTCTTAATTGGAAGAGCTTTCGTTCAAGTACTGACATACCTGGTTTGAGTCAGTGTGTTCTGCGTTGCCTGGCAAGACGTGCTCCAGCTGCCGCAAGAACAGCTGGAGCATGTCAGGCAATGCACACACTACTGACCAGGGCCAGAAAGAGGATTAAGTTGACACAGGTGGCTCTTGCCAGGTGGCTCCTATGGTTGGAGCTCCATTTATAGCCACCATTTACAGTCTGATGGCTTTCTCTGGCTTCCTCCATTGCCTACCATGCCACTTCCTACTCAGCTGTATTCTATTGTACAATGTTTTTCTCTCTGCTGCTGGTAGCCCACCTGCAAAGCTGGTCTTACATGATGGGACCAAACCTGACATCCCTTCAAATATGGTTAATTTGGCTGCCAAATGCACTTGCCTTTCTTTTGCCCGACCATCTAGAGTTTGCGCTTTCAAACATATACATGTACCTTTATGTTAACAAAGTGCACGAAGCCACATTTTATGAAAAGTTTTGGCAGAGGGTGACTCAATATGCTCACTACAATCAATGGCATACAAAATGTGGCATATGGCTCAAGGTCATGTTGACCTGAAAGATAGTTCTACCATCTCAACAATACCAGTGGAAGTATTACCAAACCTTGCACGGTGGTGCACTGTACTTCAATCTGGCTATAATGTGCACTCCACCTATTTCATGTTTGTCCAGCAGATCGAACCTGCTCCTGTGATCACCTACATAAACAGCCCCATGTCTCACCAGACAGGTCCATTTCTTTGTACAAACAGTGAAACCTCATTACAACGACACTCAGACATCCGACATTTTCATTATAATGACGCAAGTTTTGAAAGTCAAAAGCTCATTTTCTTTGTTGTTTGATTCATTTGTCTGACATAAATCTGACACATTTCTATGGGAACAGATGGTGGCGTGATAACATGGTTTCACTGTAAAAAAATCCTTGATATTGCAGCCCGTTTATAATGACCACAGATTTGTGACCCTAAGCATAATGGGCTCCACTATATGTCATTTTTAACAAATAAATAAATAATGTATAAATAAAAACAGGTGGGTTTAACTTACTTCTTGCTTTGTGTGGTTTCTTGGACGATGGCTGCCAACGGATTTCTTGCAGGTCCTGGTCCAACACAAAGAATCGGTGGTACTGGCGACTGTTTGAGCGAACCTTGATCAGTTCACTGCCGTTCTGCATATAATTGAGACAATCAGGAGCTGAAATGAGACAGAAAAGTTCATCAATTATAATTGTTACACCTCCAGACAAACACAGGGACTATATTTACATCACCAGACGCAGCCTTTACTTTTTCAGTTCACCCAGAATTGACCTGATTTGTGCTGTGTGACCAAGTCTAAGCAGCTGGTTTATATAGTTAAGCATAATATAGCATCCAACTTGGACGGCCATGTTATGATTTCCTCTGTAAACTTTGCATGTTTCTGTGCAGAAGAAATTACGAGTGATTGACTGGGGAAAACTTAAGGCTAACGATTATCTGCAAGATGAAGAAATGGATTTGTTTGACCATCATGTGCAATGTTATATCCATTTAAAACTTTGAAACTTCAGTAAAATCACCAATCCATTTCCATTATGCCTGTTGGCAGTGATAAGGACAACTTGTTTACATTATACCAGTTGACAAGGACATGGACAACTTCTTCACAGGATGCCATTTGACAATGACAAGGACATCAGTTGACAAAAGATAAGGACAACTTCACATCAGGCCATGTTAAACCTGATAAGGGCAACTTGTTCACATGATGCCAGTTGACAGGGACAAGGACATCTTCTTTACATCATACCAGTCGGCATAAACCCTTCACTTATCCATTTCTTCTTTTTTCCTCTTTAAGATGAAGGGAGTATACATTTACTTTTTGTGTGGGTTTGCGAGCGTGAAGCTTTTATTGACCATAACTTTCACTGTGTGCCGGGGTCACCAAAGATAAAATGATGTAATAGCTATATGGACAATTACCATGTGATGTCATGCCACGAAAGCATATTAACTTATATCTCCAGCTATTAACCCCATTTGTACATGTTAGAGCAGTTAGGCCAGTTATAATAAATACGCTGAGCAGCCTCCCACCCCGAGGAAGGGCCCAGGGAGGCCCCAAACATGGGGGGTGCTATTCCACCTTTGGCACATTCATCTACAGTTTGCAGTCATTTATCACTTAATCACACTTACACAGAGCGGAAATCCCTATGATCCTATTGTCCAGGACAAGTGAAATCCTTTTGAGGGCAAGAGATTTTCAAATTTCACTTGTCCCATGGACAGGTAAATTTTATTAACAAAATCCATAATCTGTTAAATTTCAACTTATTTTGGCAAAAGAAACACATAAACTCGCAGTATCAATGATTTCCATCAAAACATGCTTTTCTTAAACCAAAACTCGGAATAGCACAAGTGATACTATGAGGAAGGACAAGTGAAAAATTTGTGTCACTCGTCCTACAGACAAGTAGTTTCAAAACAAATTTTCTCACCCTGCAGTTAGTAGATATCACTGTCCACCCCTCCCACAGAAGTTGTTAAAACAAGTCGCATGTTGTGGACCCTGCATCTTTGCTGGATGCAATGAAACTTCACTATTACAGTGGTCCCCCTCTTATAAGGCCATCCCAAATGCAGCCAAAAAGTGGCCCTGTAAGAGGGGTGGCCTCTCTAGAGGCGGAGAATATAATGGAAATACCATACTTGCTGCACAAGAATGCTGGCCTTTCAAAGGGGGGGGGGGGGGTGTGGCCTCTGGTGAGAGGGGCCTTACAAGATGAGGACCACTGTACAGTAAAACCTGTGTTAAGTGGGCACCCTCGGGACCAGGCAAAAGTGCCCACTTAGGACAGGTGCCCACTTAGCGGAGGGTCAGTCTGCTGGACCATATAATAAGTACAAGTACATGTATATGTATATGTATATGTATATGTACATAATACTCAGTAGGGGGCTGTACATAGGGCCTGTATTTTTCCGTTTCAAAATGAGTGTTTTTCCGTTTTGGGAAACTACAAATTCCATTTCATTTCCGTTTCACTAATTCTAGGGCTCAATTTTAGCACTGGTCAATAAAAAAGGAAAAACAGTTGATCTTATCGCCTCTGGAAAATGTTGATCCATCGACGAACGGCAAAGTGACTCCATCTTGTTTACTATGTACGTTGACAGTCTCCACCTACAGACGGCGCTATTATCATTGTACCTCTGTTGCGCCTTATATCTATATGCCATGCAAATGAATGGATATGGTAGTAATGGGGTCTATAGCGCGTAGGTGTCCGGCCTGTCGTTAAATTTGCTCCACGTGGTATCGATAACACCGCCGACTCGTCAAATTTGGATCCAAGTCCATGTGTTTTGCTTTATGCGATGACATATGTGGTGATTTTGAAATATTTGAGAGGCAAAATTCACAAATTCCGCTTAATTTCCGTGGCATTTGCCGATTTCCGTTCCAAATCATAAATTCCGTTTGAGATCATAGATTCTGTAAATTCCGTCCGTTTTCCGCGATCGCGGAAAAGTACTGGCCCTATGTACAGGGCATTCATTTAGAACAGATTAAAAGCAACATCCTTCCTTTATTAACCAGTAATTTCCTACCTATATGACAACTACTGATTGAAAAAAATTATGCATTGGAAACATTAAGATCAGTGTTAAATGTCACATGAAAAAGTCTGTGCTACTACATGTATGTCCCTGTAATAAACAGTCTTCACACTGTATTTGTAGGCACTGGCAGAAGCATATTGACCCTGCCATGTCAGCTCACCACTTTATACAATCAGTTATTTTACTCTGTCTTTGTACGGTTTTTCTTGTTTCAAACAAGAAGTGTAAATAACATGTGAATGTAATCACTCATCCACAGCCCCCTAATCCAGGTAAATCGGTTTCAAAGGGATTGGTAGAGCAACATATTGCTAAGAAAACACAACAGCACATGCTCTGTGCCTTTGCATCCTCCTGTTGGTAAGAAAACTGCATTTTGGCATATTATTGGGAGATATTTTAAACAAAAAGAAAAATATTAATTATGGTGCCCACTAATAAGCAAATAAAGGTATACAAAATGCCCTTTTAGTGTGCCCACTGCCCACACAAGACAGGTGCCCATTTAGCAGAGGGTCCAATAACATCGGACCTAATGGGGCGGGGGGAACCGGACGGGGCAAAAGTGCCCACTAAATACAGGTGCTCACTTAGCGGAGGTGCCTACTTGGACAGGTTTTATTGAACTTATATGCTGAGGATGCCATAGCATTGTGCAACCCTTTCACTCCAATGACAAGAAGCACAACTTGCTTGTCATTCATCCCTCAGCCCGTTACCAGCAGCATTGTAAATTTACATATGATTTAGCCAATTGTCATGGCTTTTACACACTGAGATAGTTAAATCATGTGTGCATAACCCGCGTGTTTGACGACATGCTGGTTTACAATGCAACCGTGGCCACAATGTCTCGCACGTGTGACAGGCTCGCAAGCAGAACTCTTTGGAACAAAACGTGTCTTCTGGTGCGTGCTCCCTCCCCCTTGTGCGGCAGAAAACATCTGTTGCGATGAACATCGCTGTCAGATTGCACACTGTCAAGTGCTACATGTTACGCTCTGTTGACAGAGAGCAAGGTCAATATTTTCAAGTGTTTACATATTTCAGCTTTGCTACATGTGTGCACAGCATCTGAGCAGTCATCGTGTGTCTACTTGGTACAGTGTATGAGCATGCCGTCTATGTGCTAACAAATCTTTCATGATGGTTAAGGGGGAGTTCACTTTATTTGGGGGGTCACAAATTTACATCATGTCCATTTGGGGGGGGGGGGGAGAGGCACAAAATTACACCATCTTCAGATTAGGGGGTAGGAGCCATAAAATGCCAATGACGGATTGGCTTGAAACTTGGTGGAGATATGCCAAGGGCTAGTCTCTATTAAGTTCCATCAAATGCCCATGTGCCAGTGAATTTTGGATTTTTTATGATTTTTTTTTTTTTTTTTTTTTTTTTTTGAGTGGGGGATTTTAGAAATTTTCTTCTGCAAAGCCACTTGGCCATTTGGGTTTGAAATTGCAACACAAATGATTCTGAGAACCCACGAGGTCAACTATGGATGGGCAGTTCATCCTGTGATACCAACATAATAAAACCTTTTCAGTATCACTGATGGTGCTGCCCTCAAATTCATCTTCAGTACTGATACGGAACTCCATACTTCAACATGGGGAAATGGGAGCTCTGTTGTGTCCCTGGTTGCTTAAATAACTGCAGTAAAAAGCCGGAATTGGGTTATTTGTGCTTCCAGTAAAGCCACAGGATTGGAGGGAGGCTTGGATACAAGCAATAAAGCAAGAAGGTTCACATGTTACTGGTGTGTTCACTATGAATGTGGATGGTATCACCAACCCCCAATTTTCTAACACAGAACCGAAGAACAGAACGACATGGTTTTAGAACACGATCAAAGATTGCTCTATTGTTTTGTTGATATTGTTTTATACCTAATTGCACGAAAAACTATCATGGTTTATATTATAAAAAAATGGTAAATGTCTTTCATAATTATAGCAAATTTTATTGTATTTTTGATGCATTCATTGGCAGGCAACATACTAATCTGGCCGCCATATTGAGAATAGAGTACTCAATTACACTTGATAAACCTGACTAAAAATATGCTTTTTGTGAAAAAAGTGTTCACATGGATTGTATTGATATCAGGATAGTTACATATTGTATCTTATCCCGTATCTGGCTAACAAAAAGGGGGTTTATAGAATGGTCGACGGATATACCCACTTGTTAGTTGGAATGCTTGGGACAGAAACCCTACATTTGAAGCCATACACCAGCCTCTTGGAAGCAGTCCATATGCAGCTAATATCCACACAATCAGACTGGCTTTGGTGCCTAAAACTTTCTTCCCCAGATTTATAAGAATATCCTTCAATGCGGCAGTCTTTCCCCTCTAGCTCATCTTTCCTATACACAATATGCTGCACATTCTCCTTACCAAGTTCAACCACACCTTCGTTTCTACTGCCCACCATTTTCCTCAGCACCCCGAATTGTTCAGCGCCCTCAAGCAGCAAATTTGAAAGCTATGCGTTCGTAGCGCTCTCTGGCATATTGAAAAGGTCTTTTCAATTACACCTTCCTGTTTGTGTGTTTGTCATGACATGTCTTGAGTCAAGTGGCACTTTTTTTTCAGTTTCATGCTGTTTTGTGTGTGACAGCTTTTCATTTAAAAAACACAAGAGTCTTAACCCTTAAAGTGCTAATCACGGCTATAGTCGTTTTATGATTACCGTTAAAATTCCTCATGAGAATACCTTTCATTCAAATACCAGCAAGTCTAGTCTAAAGCAAAAAGTAGTCTTAGTCAACAGCTTTCCTTGGGGCACTTTGTGCACTATTGCATGCAAAGTGCCCTGAGGAAAGCTGTTGACTCAGTCTTCAATCAGCCCTTTAAGGGTTAATTGAAGGAGGTAAGGGGGGATGCCAATGTCTGGTACAGGTAATAAATTTGGCTTGGTACAACATTGCAGAGAAAATAATGGCTGGTACAAAGTACTGAAAATAAAGGGAGGGTCTTCCACTGTACATACAAATGCCTAGCACACCAGTACACTACGCTCTGTACCCCCGCTTAACTCGCTGTGCAGTTGCATGTCAAAACTTCCCTTTCATTGACGAGAACTGCACACTCAGCAAAACTATAAGCATCTACAAGTTTTCATAACGATGATTCTACTAAAGACTCTAAGCATCACTGATGTTACAGTTCCAAATCTGAAAATGAGGACTATGGAGAGGTAGTTGTAATAGGGGCATGGCCTTATAACAGAGGGGTCTTAAAATAGAAACTTTGCTGTTCTTTACCAGGAAACAGCTTAAAGTTACCACCCCACCAAATAAGCAAAGAGACACACACTGTCATACAGCTTTTTCCATGTCATGTCACGAAATTGTCTTCCTCGGCACTTTTGCCACAAAACTTGGTCATCAGTGACCACTTACTCGGAAAATTAACGGGTGTTTTTAATGTCTTTTCTTTCCCAGATTTGACATATTTCACAATGTGCTGTAACTGAAGGTTATCATGAAAAACATCTTTATTTTTTGTTTTTGTTTTTTGTTTTCAAATCATCACTTAAACAAACCTGTCTGAAGTAAGCAAAATGGGTGGCCTCTCTTGAGGGGAACAATACAGAGAATCTTACATGGCTGAGAGCGAGCTTCTATTTTTCTCTCACTCGGGGTCGTCGTTGGTGTGGAAAATCACTCGTGACCACAGCAGAGAGTGATTCACTATTTTTTTCTCACTCGGGATCGTTGTTGGCGGGGAAAATAGTAACAGAAACTCACTCTCCAGTCATGTAAGATTTTGTTTATTCTACGTTTAATTGGGTATTCATGGCATAAAAAATATGCCCTAGGCCTTCTTTCAATGCCGACCTGGTTTGCCATGTTTGTTTACATTTGTCGCAGTTATTCTACATCACGGGTAATCAAACATCGCTCGCACACATTTGAGTTTGTCTCAATGTCAATGCATCATGTCACTGGTGCAGGCACGTCACAATTAAAACTTGTAACAATGTTTGGGTCATGTGATCTACAGTGAGTTACTACTTTTGAATTTCACTCTAGAAATTGATAATTCCCCCTCAAACATAGAATAAAATGGAAATACCACTTTTGTGGCAGGGCCAGTGGTCTTTGTAGAGAGAATGGCCTCTCCTGAGGGGGGCCTTACCAAGGGGGTATCACTGTACTAAGTTGAATACACATCCCAATACACAACATTCTGTGGGGCTACATTTACATATTC
Organism: Hermodice carunculata; assembly: GCA_964020975.1. NCBI lineage: Eukaryota > Metazoa > Annelida > Polychaeta > Eunicida > Amphinomidae > Hermodice > Hermodice carunculata. The sequence continues at coordinate 18,717,406 of OZ026612.1, read as the reverse complement.
CCATAGAATTACGTTACATGTTAAACTAACTTTTGAACAAACTATGCACTTTTGAGAGTGGGAAAATAAAATTTTCAGAATCATGTAAGAATGATGAAAAAACTGTTTCTAGTTGCAGTAGCTTTGAAGTCTTAAAGTTGCAAATTACAGTGCAAAGTAATGGGAACACATAACTCCTGACTGGCAGCGCCCTCTACAGCAGAAATACAGGAATCTTCTCTTCTTGCTCTTTCCTTTCTGGGAAAACTGGACGCCAAGATTCAGATTTGAGTCACCAGTTGTTTGGAATTCAAACATTTTAAAAACCGTGAACTCTGGAGGATTTTGCGTAATTTCTGCCCTATTTTTTGGATGCAAAATTTATTAACGATTGACAGTTCCATACAATGCAGCTGTGTACCTGTCTACAGACATTTGATGCCACAGAGCCAGGGTCATCTCCGTAACATCAGGGATATATCCATGTTACATCATTGACCTCTCTGGGATATTCAGTGGTATATGTGCGACATCATGCTGCAACAGATCCCTGTGGCACGAATGATATCTCTGCCTCACAACTTCATTCCTCTGGGGAGTACGGCATCCCATCTCGTAGAGGATGCCATATAATAAAACTCTATGTGAATGCATTGCCCGAAGCCGACCTTCCGTCATCAAACCCCCTATCTCCTTTCTACAGGAATACACACCATGGCATGACCTGATATCACGCTGTCTCCCATTATTGTCATCTGCACCACTACAAATGTCATTGCATCTGACAGTGTCCTGTGCAGCAGGCTATTTCTGGCTGCCCACTAATGCTGTGTGCCTCTTGCTGTTGGACCATGGAATGTAACAATGTAAGCACGGAATGGCTTGATAATGGGCGAGAGGGTTTCTTGAACAGTGACACGTACCACCGCTGATCAATTTGTGAGATTTTACCTTAAAAACACCTAGTGGCCCAATATATAGGATTTCAGACTTTAATGGGACATGTGCTTTTTACATTCAAAGGATTCCACTTTTGGTTCATTTGTGATGATCGACAAATGAGATCTTCAAACCCCTATATGATCATTTTAAAGTGGATGACTGTGCTTTTTTTTTCACAGAAATCAGGCACAACACTTTTGATATAGACCACACACTTTAAAGGAGACAGTGTGTACATATGAGCTGAATGGTCCAACTGGCACATGAACTGGAGTTACAGCCTGTCCCTGTGACAAGGCAGTATAATCTCCCATATATATCACTTAAAAGTCATCTAAATCATGATCATGGAAAGCCTTGACCAACATTACCCATTAGCCATAATCCCTTCAAAATTATTTTGCCTGAAATGATGATTCTTGCACTAAAATGGCCATACAAATGTTCTTGTCTCACATGGGGGAAAGGGGTCTTCCGTACTAGCGTACTGGGCATTTCTATTTGCCGAACTTTCCTACTGGAATCCCTTTTAATTTCTGTACTGCGTACCAACAATTATTTGCACACTTTCTTATTTTCCGTACCTTGTACTAGGGCAAAATTATTATTTGTAACAGCGGACCTGGGACCCCCACCCACCCCCACCCCCCACCGGGCCAGCGCTGACTGATTCACATTTCCACATAGCACCACCAAATGATACATTTGCATGGAGCGTGCTTGGAAATTACAAATGCTGTGGCAATGAAGCCACCCACCCTTATCATTTGGATCATTATAGTGCAATCTGGCCTTGGGACCACGGACACAGGCTGCAGCAAAAGGACTTTAATCATATTCCAGATATATCACTGGCTCTAAATCAATGAACAATTCTAGCAGGCAGTTTGACTTAATTACTTCACTGTAAATGTACTGTTATTAATTAAGTGCATGGTTTCACATCATTACACAAAAATTAACCATTTGGTCCATAAAATTACCTGAAGCTATTCAAACTGCAATTGAAAAGTCTGGTTTAAAACTAAATGCTAATCAATTCAAGAAATGATATTCAAGCGATGCTGCTGCATTCTGGGATACATAATATCAAACGAATCTCACTGATGGCACCTTTATTCTGCATGAAATATCCAAAACTGTATGTCAACAGCTGATGTGAAATATTACTGAAAAGTTACAATTGTTTTTTTTTTCTATTCTCTTTATATATGGTACATTTACATCTACAGTTGTTTCAACAACAGTTCAAAAAGAAAAAAAAAATCTGGGCCAGTATCAAAGCAACCCGCTACTGAAAAATGTGACTTGTCATTGGAAACAGCAACCAGCAATACAAGTTACAACACAAAATACTCAAGGTCAAAATGTTTCATCTTTGCAACATGCTGGCCTTGTGGCCACTGCACTGTATGGGAACGCCCAACTTCCACTTCCACAAGTCATTTGGTTAATGGTTTTTGAGATTTAGAAATTTTGTACAGTCGAGGGATGCCAACCGACCAAGCCCCACCGAGCGATCGATGAGTCACCATTTATTTTCGACCTGATGGCAATTTATTTGCAAAAACATACCTCACCCTCTGGTTGATTTAAGTCAGCAGCGTTCCTCAGTGTACTCAGATGCAGTGTAACCTGAGTGTGATGAGCCGTTGACCAGAATGCCATGTCGTTATTGACGGAAATGACTAGGTCAGGTAATTCTAATGGGAAAAAGTTGCACGAAGACCCCTTCGCATCAGATCTTTTTTAATTAACCCTAATGTCAGGTCACTCATTCTCCTTGGTGTACTTTATACATTCAAGTCCCAGTCAGGAACAACGCTGTTGACTTAGTATTTTTTTTCTGGTGACTCATATGTTCTACGTACATTTCTGCTAACTGCTTGGTTCAAAACATTGTCATTGTTCCCAACAGCTGATAATGTCCCTGCTCATAATTCCAATCAAAACCATTCAAATTAAAGATTTAACTATAGAACCCCAAAAAACGAAAAACAGAAAATTCCCATTGCCAGTCACTGTTGACCACTCTGCCTCATAAAATGTTTGTGTACTTTGACCCCTTGATGCTGGCAATACGATTGAGTCAACAACTTTCCTTAGTGATGCTGAGGCTCAATGTGTGACTGTGAACCAAGGAGAGTTTTGACCCAGGGCATGTTTCTTCAAAACTTTTTTTATTGAAAGTAACATTACACAACACATTTTTTTTCTCAGTCAAAACGTTTATTTTTTTCTTTTTATGATGCAAAAATTTAGGCAGAACTATTATTGCCGCTGACCTTTTACATCCACCTGTTTTTCTGCTTGCTTTCAGTGGGAACGGGTTAACTTTGAGCACAAGACTAATTCTGGAAACACCAACAGGCAAAGAAGACTACATCGAGCGTTGATGTCATCGCCTGTTTGAACAGACCTTTTTTTTCTTGTGAAGTACTCTCTGTTATTGTCGAGCACTCATCCAGTCAATATATAGACCCGAGAATCACTGAACCAATCTTCATTTAGCTAATAATGCTTATTTGTCCTCTACGTTTACCTACAGTCTACGCTGTTGACACCTGGATCGATGGGTTGCAGTAATTTGATCTCCACCCATGGATCCAGGGCCACAGCCAGTCACATATTGGCTATTTGTAAAATTGACTTCCTGTCTCAACCTATTGAGGTGATGGTTTTTTCCTGCCACCCTTGAGGGTACATCATAATGTTGCGCACTAAATATAGATATGCCTTTACTTTGCGTGCTTATTTTAGAACGAGAAGTATGTGGATAAGAACATAAACATGAAGCCATAACAACTTTCTTTATATTTGTACAATTGGTACAGCGGTATATCTATACCATGGCTTTTATCCCCACTGTGAGTTAACCGACTTCGCGTCATGCAGCGGAACTGGATATAACTGTCCTCCAGGCATCGGACTTTCTCACTTCTACATGTATGTCAGATACAGTGAAACACCATTTTACAAGACTCGAATATCCAACATATTCACTTTAAAATCATCCAGGTTTTGAGGGACTTTAAGTCAGATTGTCCTGTTATTTGACTCATTCACCTGACATAATCAGATACCTGACATAATCATTTACCTGACATAATTAGATACCTGACATAATCATTTACCTGACATAATCAGATACCTGACACATTTTTTCTGGAAACAGATGCTGTCATTACAAAGAGGTTTGGCTGTGTGCTACACAGCAGTTGGTGGCATCTGCAGCCCAAACGGAGGCTCCTTGGGTTTTATTGGATATACTCTGAGGATGTCTGTGAAGAGTATCCTGATGTACTACAAGATTAACAGATCAGCTATGTCCTTTAGCACAATACAATACAAAAAAACAAAAAACAAAAAAAAAAACAAAAACAAATAAACCCACTATAATTTGCAAGTTTGTGGAAGGTATCCTGATATACCATCAGTTCAACCGGAGAAATTGTGGAAGGTAACCTGCCATAGTATCCTTTGTTAGCACCCAGGACACTTAGGAAATTTATTTTAAGGGAGTCTAACATATGTACCTATATTTTGATTTATGGAACAATATTCATGCATAAATGATCTTAAACGGAAGAAAAATTGAAAAATTTAATAAATTTGGGATGACAAAGTGTGTGTGTGTGTGGGGGGGGGGGGGGTGTGCTTAAGAGGGATAATATGGTAGAAATATATCCTGAGCACAACCTGACACTTTGTCCTGTGTGTTTTGGACTGTGTTGTCAACTATTATGTGCTGGTCTCATTTTTTTTTTTTTAAAGAAGATAATACATGTAATTCCATGAATTTAATTCTATAAGATATTCAGTGACTGGGGTCCCAGCTGAATTAGCAAGAAGAGTCAAGCAGCTGGTTTTAGCTGGAATGAACTGTACCTCACCCAAGTCAGAATAGTAAACCTGAGCACCAATGTGGACATGCCAGCATATGGCAGACGCTGAACTTTTGACCCTCTCTGGCTTTCTTTCTCCACCCAAAACTATCACCTGTTCATGTTTCTCACCAATTTTCAAACAAACAGTAAAGGTTTGACAACACCATTTGGATGACCATCATCTTGCTGTTTGAGACAAATGCAAGAACCTTGTCATGTATTGGGAATGTTACACAATTTCTTCCTGTTTTGGCGAGGTTCCCAGTCCCAAAACTCCCACAGGTAATGTGCATGCCTGACTGTCCCAAACTCCTTGAAATAAACAAAAATTGGGGCACTATTGGTGCTAGTGATCTTGGATTAATATTCAAGGCACAGGTAATCATGACAATGTACCTGCTTGAAATTGAAAAAAAAAAATTGACAGCCAAATTCTCATTTTCATCAAACAAGAGGCCCGACTGGGCCTAATGCTCTGCTGACCACTATTACCAAAAAATCATTTTCTGAAACGTATTCCATCCACAACCTTAAAAAATTAATCAAGGTTAGCCATATCATGTATCAAACTTCCATATGATACACATTTGTGATGTATCAGTTACAGTGGTTGGTTGATATGCAACTTTTACTCACGGAAATGCATTGATGTGTATTAACTGGAATACGAACATCAGCACCGACTATAAAGCTGGACCATCTAAGCATCAACTGACAATCCATTTCCATTAATTACATCAATGCACACCCTAGAATAACATTGTATAAATTCACACAGCACATCACTATTTCTATGAATTCATCAATTCTGTCATCGCCGATTTTCTTCTTGTTTGCCTACATATTCGCACATTAAAATGTGTAAAAGTTGTTCCCCCCCCCCAAAAAAAATGGCTACACTATAAATGCATCATGTAACGACTTGAAAATATCACATACATTTTCTATGGTAATAATGGTAATAGTATTATACGTGTACTTGTACGAATGTTACCTGCAAATTCCTTTATTAAAATGTGTAGAAACTTTCAGAAAAGAATGACTACACTACAAATGCATCCTGCAATGAGTTGAAAATATCACACACATCTTTGATGGTAACAATGGTAACCCTATTATACTTTTACCAATGTTACCAGTTGGAGCTATGCACAGTATCAATATAAATGCCTCCAGTTTCTTCATGACTGCATAACAACATTAAAATATGTAAAATTTATCGAAAAATATTCTGCACCATCCATACAAAAGTATATGAGGAAATTCTGTTATTTCCCACTTATATCATGCACATGTATGAAAGAAAACAGTCCATGAGAATACCACTTATTGCTTGTTAAGATATTGAATTAAATATCCTTTTCTTAAGTGCTTAATGACCTTGAAAAGTAGGTCCAGGTCACAATCATTGGGTCATGGTGACCCAAAAAGTAGGTCACCAAGTAGAGTTTTATATGCAATGTACTCAAGTGCAATATTGATCTGGAGGCTCAATTCTCTTTGCCACTTATGAACTTGACTTAGATTTTCATACACTTGATAAGTCTTGAAAGTTATATGGGGGCTACCTTCACAAAATGTGGGCTGTATCGTGCTCACAAGCAAAACGTTTATGGGTGGACAGATGGAGGGAAAGACTTGAGGTATCACAGAAGCTCTGCGACCTTTGGTCAGCAGAGCTAAAAAGGGGGTAAAATTGTGGTAAAAATCCTTGGTTTGTTTTAATTTTCATGACTTTCCTGTGCTATACTAGCTTGCATACTGGGAGTTTTGAGACCGGGGTAAGGTTAAGCAACCTGCTCCAGTTCCAGCAAGCTTACATGACCATTTCCTGTTTTGGTAGGTTACATAATCATGCCACAACAAACTGTTGCAATTTTTCTTGTACAAGTTGAGTAACGAATTGTGACTCACAGTCCTGGAATCAACACGTGCATGAAATGTTTCAGGGGAGCTTACTTCATCTCTCATCTGGACAACAGACTTTGCAATAACTTCCTGTAGATACAGTTGCCCTTTGAGCTTTTCTCAAATAGAATCAGAGCAGCTTTTGGCAGCAACCCTGTGATATTCTTGCAGTAAGGCCTGTGCTAAACCAAGTTGCTCCAGTTGACACTGAATTAAAACTAAGCTTAACTCTTTCAGTACCAAGTGCGACTAAAGTCAAACTATTTTAAAAAGATAACCTGTGATATTCTCCTCCCAAGGCCTGTGCTGAATCAAGTTCCTTCAGTTGACTCATTCCCCACTGAATTAAAACTCAGTTTACTTATTTCAGTGTCAACTACTACTTAAGTCCACTACTTCAAATAAAAAGCTCTGATTTGTAATAAGATGCTAGATCTATATTCTCTGTAAACAACTTTCAGTGGAGTACCAGCATGCCTGTACTTACATAGAATATAATAGCCCAGGTCAAAAGCCTTCCTCTGCACACTTTGGTCATAATGCACCTAAAGCACACCGAAGAATGCTGTTGACTCAGTCCAAACTGTGGACCAGAAGGAGTTAAAGCTGAGTCAGCAGCCTCCCCTGGCAATGAACAATGATCACTACTGAAATGTCGTCTGCTTCCCTTTTCACTGATCTCAACAGTAACGAAAAACATTTAGCATGAGAATTGTGGCCGAGAGCTTTAACCTGGGACATGTTTTTTGATACTATCAACATAAAATGTCCCAGGTCAACAGCTTTCATGAGCATAGGCTGGTCATGTAACACCCACCCCTCACTAAGGAAAGCTATTGACCGGGGGACATGTTATATTGATAGGTTTCACTTACAATTCTAATTAATATTGGTTTTTCGTTATGGTTATGATTAGTCAAAACCATTGAAGACGACATTTGACCATCAGCCACATTTTACTGCTAAGGAAAGTTGTTGATTCATCTATTTGAATTCAGTGGAACAAAGAGTTAAGGGTATAGGGAGATTACTCCATACGTTATAACCAATATGTCATGTGACACAGTTACTGACTTAACCCTGTCAGTGCCAAGCTGTACTAAAGTCGATTTACTTAAGTCAGACTAGTCTTAAACATCATAAGGATCCCAGATTCGTATTCTTCATGAAAAAGATGTTTCACTCAAGTACCAGCATACCTTATAGTACCAGAGAGAATATCCCAGGTTAACACCTTTTCTCGGCATGCAAATGCACCCCATGTGTGCCGAGAAAAGCTGTTGACTCAGTCTAAAATTTGGCACTCAAAGAGTTAATTGTTGACATAAGATCTACCCATCCTCAACAATGTCTTGTGCAAGCTGAACCTGCTACTGAGCTGAAAATTTAGTCTAACTAAGGAGGGCAGAGACTGTCTACCCTACTCTGTCTAACAGATACAACACTTGTACTTTAGATACAGAGTTCATTGCTTAAGGCAGTAGAAACAGTAAACTGGTAGCAATTCAAAGCCAACTATCTTTGTAAAATTTTGTAAACATAATAAACATAATTGTACAGGTTGTGTACGTATGTGATAACAAGAGTCTTGAAAATGTATGGATACCAGCAGAGCAGACTAACAGTGGTAACTACCATGTAAACACAGACATTGTGCCAGAGATATGGGTGTGCCCAAAGATTTTACAATATATCTTGAAACTATATATGAAAAACATCCATTCTTGACACATACATGTACGAATGAGTGTATATCAAACATGAAAAAAAAAATCAAAGATTTTTATCAAATGCCTCTGTTCTCTTGTGACAGGGGGACATACATGTAAATTTGCACATTTTTGACAGTGCTGACAAAAGTAACTTCTTGTTTTTGCATGACTGTATCTTCTGCAGAAACTCATTTAAAAAGAATCCCCCATACACTTTGTTTCTCAAATGTTGGTGTCTAAGTAAGCCTTTGTTTGAAGAAAATCTAAGACACAGAACTTGAAGAATCACTGTGGCAAATTGAGTTCCTTGCCTGTGAGTGCATTTCAAGAAATCAGAGTTCACAAGACGTTCCAGCCCTTGGATGGACTTTATGTCACAACAGAATTTGTTAGGTTGACGTGGCATGATTATTTCTGGCCAGGTATTGGGCCCTTCCTGTACTTGTTTACAGTGCAAATTCAAATTTTTCTCCCTTTGGGAGAATGGGAAATGTCTCAGCAAACACAATTTGTGACATCTCTGTGACAACTGATAACTGACATTAACTTTGTGCAAAACCAAGCTTGAAGCCACTAGCAGGAATCATGCCCTGTTCAGTTTGGGAACCAGCCATGGGAGTGGACTGTCTCATCCTGGTTACGTCTTTCCTTGCTTTAGGCACTGTTTGTTACAGATTCATCTCACACACTGGTTGAACACTAAAACCACTAGTAGTGAGTAGATGCTGGCTGGTCATACTCTCCACATCTAGGCTCTCTGCAAGGAGGAGCTACTATTAGGATTTCCCTGTTCCTCGATCGGTTTCTTTTGATATAAAATATGATCAAATTAAATCAAATCAAATCAAGACTTTGTCATGGTATCACTTTTATTTCACCTTCACATGTCTGCCAAACAAATGCAATATGAGGACAACATTAATCAAGTTTTAGTTTGGTGTTGAATCCATTGCTAAGAGAAACTGGTCTCAGAGTCTGTGGGACCTGCTGCCAATAATACTATGCAGTATGTCATCACAGTTGACAGTCACAACCACAGAGACAGTCAGACACACACGTAACAAGCAAATCACTGCAGAAGTCTCAGCTCTGTAGTGACATCACAGAAGGGAGTTTCCTAAAAATCTCACTGCCACATTACAACCCAGTCCACTCAGACTGTATATCAACAACAGTAACACTGATCCCAAAGGGTCACACATTGCCAATACAGACCACTTGACTTATTGATTGGCAGTCATGGTTTCAGTTTGCTGACAACCATTTGTAGACAAATACACCCCGACGTACTGTAAAGTTGGCAAATACTACTTATAATTTGTTGGGTTTTTTTTTTAACGTACTTTGCAACTCAGGGACAGGTTAGCTTATGGAGAGTAAAGAGTTCGAACTGCGGAATAGGATATTGACTACTAGGAAGTGGTTCTGGGCAAAAAGACACAAATACAATAGCAGTTTCAGTTTCAACAATGGACATCTAACATCCAGGAAGCTACACTCCTCCATAAAGATATCCAATGACATTTTTTTTTTTTAAAGAGCCAAAAAACATAAATTTCTAATTCCCATTACCTTAAATATGGTTTTAATATCAAAGACTGACACTATGTGTGCCTCTGCCATCCTGTATCCTCTTTTCATTGCTATGTTCTGTGGATATAATATATATCACTGATGTCAGTTTTCCAGATCCAAAAGTTCAAGTTACTGTTGTTGCACTATATATGCACCATTCAAACACAGTGGAGCCCTTGTGAGTACTTGTCCCACAGGGAATCTATTTCTATAGATGTGCCTCGCAGCCTTGCCATGTTGGTGGGATAGAGTTAATCGTCATTACTCATGCCCGGTATCAGTACATGTGTAAAATCTGCAGGCCAAAAATCATTTCCAGCTCAGAGTTTACGCTGAATAGATGTTGTCATCAGATGCTTCACAAACTGCTCTAATTTGTGGATTTTGAACTGACTTGACAGATAAATGTATGTGCAGCAGTTCTGATTTGGTCAAAGTTCTGCTACAGGCAACATTGACACAGCTTCATTTCTCCCCTGCCATGTCTTACAAGAGTTGTTGTGCAAGAACAGCTGATAAATCTCGAGTTCTGGTTCTGGGACATGGCTTTGTTAACCACCTGGAATCAGCCTGGATAAATGACAATATGGAGTCTGAATCTGGCACAGTGCACTGTACAATTTGCTGGCACTGGGAGCACTGAGATTCAGGACACTGTATGCCATGATATTTTTGCTGAAGATGGTGTTGTCCATACAAGCTCGATGTGGTAGTTATGAAAGTCAGAGTAAACAATATTTGCGCATTGGATGCCGTGACTCTAACCAACCAACCAGTGGACCTGATGCACAGTTTTCCATTTGTTAAATGGGTGGTCAACATGGAAGTTTTCAATAGGGCTTCTCCAACATACATTCTGAGCCAAATGTATCAGATAAGATGACAACAAGTGAATTCTTTAAGTTGGGCCATCTTTTTCCCAGAGGGTATATCACCACAAAAGAGTGCATGTGTGACAAAATAAGCATCTGGAAGAAAATGTACACCAATTTTCAAGAAGGATGGAATCCATCCAGAGAGCAGAAAACCATTGAAGGCTACTGCAGGAAGGTTCACCTGGCCATAATGCACGTGGTAGATGATCTGCTTGGTTAAGGTAAGATGAACAAATTTTGGAAATTATATTCCTGCACATGTTGTGAGAGCAAGTGTCAGCAGCAAGATGATAGTGCCCATGCGCTCAGGTAATAAACTGTAAGTCTGGCCTTTGTAAACACCAACATTTCATGTTGAGGTTGTTGCCTGTCTAGTTGGTAGAGCCAATGGCTACCATAATTTAAGTGCTTCTATTTTTCATGATGACCCCATGTTAACATATGTTCAACACTCACTATATTGTGCCCTCTGTCACAGTGTGGTATCTAACTCTTTTAGTGCCAAGTTTTTGACTGAGTCAATAGCTTTCCTTGGACAGTTTCAAGCATAATCACTAATAAATTTTCTGGGCGGCGAATGCAGCATTTGGGCAGCAGATAGCGCCAGAGAGCCTTTCGCCCCTGTCTGCTGCCCACCACCGCTATCTGCCGCTCTGTACTAACAACTGCATTATATAAAATGTAAAATATGAATCCAGGTGAATAGAAAGGACACTACTCATTTATGGTATATAACACTTCAGTGTAGCTCCTTTCACTCATATTGGTCTGTTCATTCACTTATATACATGTACACATCAGTTTGCTTTATTTTTATTCACCCATGACTGTCGGTTAAATTGCATTCAAATAAATCTTGCATTTAAACAGAACTTAGAGGTAAACAATTCTGTTTTCACATATGTATATACTGAGTTAGTTGTATAGCTTTTATCATATACATGTGTATCACATCATAACAGAACTCTGTGCACATGCATTCACTGAATAAAACTAAAGTATACATAATCTGTCATCATTATTATAGCCCTAGAAGAACAACAGACATTGGCTACATCATGTATGTGGAAAGCCATATGTATATTTAATGGAAATAAATGAAATTATGTACTTTTGCTTTGTACTTCAAAGGTAAAAGGATAATACAAAACTGGTCAAAATGATAAATATCAAGAAGAGTTGGAAATTTCAGATTTTGTTCATTAAGGACCAATTTATTTGACACTTGTTTAATGAGGATCCCCAAAAGTATCCCAATGCAATTTCGAAGCAATTGCTTAGGTGGTTCTGGAGAAAACTTTTAAAGATTTTCCAAAACATTTATTAAAAAATCCACAAATCACTGGAGTGTGACTATTTGAACATATTTGGCAGAGACCTGCCCAAGATACATCCCCAACCAAGTTTGAAGTGAATCTGTCTAATGGTTTTTGAGAAGAAATGGAAAACAAGAAACTGTTGATGATGGATGATGGACAATGACATATGGATAACTATACTATAACCTCAGCTAACTGACAAGTCAGTGGAGGTAAAAATTTGAAATCAATAGAATTTGACCATTTGACCAATCTTGATAGAAAACCACCAAAGGTACATCCCTATCAAGTTTGAAAAGGATCTGGCTGACACTAGTTTCTTTTCAAGAGGTGGAAAATACAAATGTGAATGGATGACTGGCACAAGGATATGCATCACAAAAATAAAAAAATATATCAGTAAGTGGTGTGTTGGTCTTTTACTCATTCTAATTGTAGGTGTGAGACTGAGGGCATGGGTACCTGGTGACTTGTAAAAAGGTTCAAGTTGTGTAATGCTTTATCATGGTGGAGAATAAAAAGAATACAGAAAGTATAATGTATCACTGAGAGAAATTTACAGAGCATAGACATGTGTTACTATAACCCAACTTTAAAGTTTTCATTTCTTAACATGAAAGGTATAACAAATGACCACTATATCCAGGTGCCACAGTAATTGTCCCTGGTTTTGTTTGAATACCATTTAATTAATCCTTCTTGTACCTGCTACCATACCGCCATTGGTTCAGAGGTATTTGTCATTTACAAGTCAACACTGTGCTTGATCTTAAAGGTGCTCTGACAGGAGTTCCACTAAGGCTGGCTCCCAAAGGAAGTGTGATCCCTGATGGAATAAGGAGGCAAGGCAGTGGCTGTGGTTGCTCATGGTCGTTTAACCACTCATCACATATACATTGGTTCACTTCCTTTTATACATTACTAATAAAGTTGATCACACTTCAAGGTTGCCCTTACATAAGTGCCTTTGTATAAGATGTGCTGCCTGCTGAACACATGGAACAGAATTGAAGTTACTCTGGGAAAATACCATGGTAGAGCACTGATAGATTCAGGTGCATACATAAGCTGTACTGTGTCAAAGACATATCAAAGGTCTGATTTTTCCAAGTAAGGTCAAATGCAAACTTCAGATATCAAAATGGTAAGAGGTGTTGGTTGTGTAATCTCATTCCAGTTTGGGGCAAGGTAACTCTACCCTTGACTATTACAAGATTTCAGGGGTACTACACATTTTATGTACTGGCACTATTGACTTTCAGTCTCAAACATTAAAATTACATGGAGGCATGACTGAAGTGAACTTATGTCCTGATAAGGTGGTTGGCTATCCTGTTAGAATGAAACACACAGTGCAGATTCCACCTGGATCATATAAAATAGTGCCAGTTAAAACATCCTATGCAGCAATGAGCCATAACTGTAGTATTATCAAACCCATTCCAACTCTGACTTCAAACCTTTGCTTGCTTGGCTTGAGGTGCTTAGTTGAACTAACTGGTAAGTTCACAACTTACAGGATTTTATATCCTACAAATGCTCATATTACCTCCTTGCATTATAGACAGCTCATATGGAAATACATTCCCACTTATGACTTAGACAACATTTATGAGACGTCTGCTGATAGTAATCCTGGACACAAACCAGGAACCCCAGTATCAACCTAATCTGACAATTCTACTTCTGATATCAATGCTTCATTTCAGGATGCCACACTACACTTGGGAATCACACTTCCAGGCACTGACCTTTCACCACAGCAGAGGGAACTTTAACTGTCTTTTACAGGTTCCAACAGAGATGTATTTGCCAAGGATATGACAGAACTAGGGGAAACAAACATCTATGAATGCACCATTTACATTGGAGATGCAATTCCTGTCCAACATACATTTTACAAGTGAAGCCTAGCCATGAAGAAAGAAATAGAGCAACAACTTGACTTAATGCTCGAAAATGACATATCCAACCCTCTGTTTCAGCATAGCATGCTCCAGTGGTCATGGTTGAAAAGAATGGCACTTAAAGATTTACAGTTGAATATAGGAAACTAAACAAAGTCACTAAATCTATCAGTTTTCCACTCCCCAGGCTTTATGATATTTTTGACACACTTGTCGCTGCCAAAGCAACCATTTTACATTGTTTGACTGTGCAATGGGATTCTTGCAAATCAAAATGGCTGATGAATCAAAATTGAAAACTTCATTCATTACACACCATGGTATTTATCAATTCAAAAGATGCCATTTGTGTTTATGAATGCGCCCATGGCCTTTTTGATGGTTAGGACCAATGTTTCAAGAGATTTAAATTGGTCATGCACATTAATTTATCTGGATGATATTCTGCTATTTAGTCACAATTTTGACCAGCACCTAGGTCACTTAAAGCAGGTCACTCATTGTCTTCACGCAACCAAAACAAAATTGCCACCTTCAAAGGGCTCTTTCGCTGCCAAGAAAGTAACTTATCTTGGCCATGTTTTGTCAAAGGACGGCATTGAAGTAGACTCTTCAAAAACAGAGCTATTCTGTCATTTCAACAGCCCAAAAATCAGACAGACTTGTGCTCATTTATTGGCCTGTGCAATAACAATTTGAGTTTTGTGTAAGATTGTTCTAAAATTACAAATCCACTTCATAAATTATTGAAGAACGATATGCCCTTTGTCTGTGACACAGCATGTGGCCCAGCATTTGATAATCCAAAGCAAAAATTAACAACAACACCAGTTATTGCTTTTCCTGACTTTGATATGGGGTTTCTTGTTTACACAGATTCTGCAGATTATGCAATAGGTTGGGGCAGAAAGATAGCCAAGGCTGCCAGCATCCACTATGTCTTGGTGGCTGAGAGCTGTGTCCCACAGAACTCAAATGACACATAAAAGACAAGGAATGTTTGGCACTTGTAGAAGTTATATACAAATATCATGTATACTTGGCCAATCAAAGGTTCATAGTTTGCAGACAATTTTGCACTAAACTGGTTACACAATGCACACAGCAGATAAGGTAGAGTTGAATGATGGGCCTTATTTTTGCAGCAATACAATTTTATTATAGAACAAAAACAAGGAAATTACACTCCAATGCTGATTCCCTTTCAAGATGAATTTATCCTTTTACACCATAAGCAGAGGACAAAGCTCAAACAAATGCAGCTTGTGAGCAAATGAACTCATATACTGAATAATCTCTACACATTTACATGAATGTCAAATCATGGGCCCATGCAAACAGATTAAAAGCACACCTGGATGCAGATGACTGAGCCATACAGGCTCCTCAGGAAACAAAGGAGGATGGGTAATTGAATACTGAAGAAATAGAGTAAGCAGATCAAGAACCTTTTAATGAAAGTGAAACAGCAAAAAGATGGTAAAGATGCATCTCCAAACCAGGTCACCAATAAGAATTTAATGATACCTCCAGCAAATGGAAATTAGTATATGAAATAAAACAAGTTCCTGAGGTGTAAATCTTTCCAAGGAGAGAAAGTATATCTACAGAAATGGAAGAATTTCTGTGACAGAATTCCAGAATTTGCAGATTCCATCCCACAAAACCTGATGAGGGAGTTTCATGTCACAAAAACTCAAGCTGGCAAGAAGAAGAAAAGCAAGAAAAAGCAAAATCTGTAACTTAAGGTTCAACCATTCTTGATCTTATTCTTTTTCATAACCATTAATATTCATCACTATTAGTATTTTTTATACATATATTTGTGTGTTGTTTCTTTTACCAATTGTTAATTTCAGGGCAAAATTTCAAGCGCACACAGTTTGGAGCTCAAAATGAACAATTGATGAAGCCAAGGCATCAATTTGAGGAACACCAACTGTTTCATAGCATTTGCAAGCATTTCATTTTCTTTCATTCTTAGGTAAATGGATGCTACTGATGATGATTCGGTACTGCGTGGCAGTACCACACCCTACCTCAGCAAGGAGAAAAGAAATCCTCAATTATGGCACCACCTTCAGACATAAGGGATGTATCAACCCTGGCAGAACAGATATGGAAGTACACATTCCAGCTGCTGCTGCCTGAAGAGGTAACCCAGTTAAAGATGACAAAACTATGTGCCACACATGCCACAGAACACTACTGTCTCCACTACCACTTCATTCTTCATGAAATAGAAGCACTCCACCAACACACCGCCAATGAAATATACATCACTGCACAGACTGGCATGATGATACCGGAATCATCTTTACTTCATACAACAGAATTGCAATCAACATGCCTTTATATCATTTCTTGGTGACATCGCACACATTCTTTTTGGTGTTTCAAGAGATGAGGTCCAAACTTTACAGAAGCAAGTAAGTGCCAACTTAAAAAATTAAGGGGCTAGTACTCTTTGTGACTTTCAGGTAGAAATATGCAATTATGTCATTTGTTTTTCATGCAAGACTATCAACAGCATATATTTTCTGAAAGAAAACATTTGCCTAAATTTAAATTAACTACTGAATTTCAGATTTAACCGTTACAATTATTGCAATTCAATTCTAGTTAAAATTTGTAAAATTTACATCAAATAAAAAATAGCATGTTCTAAAATTAACATACAAGTTAGTTTGTAATATCAAATTAAAGCTAGCACCTGTGTTTAAAAAATTGCATCTCAGTATTGTAAAAAGGGCTTCGGTAATTTTTTTATACATCATTGAAATTTTGTTGAATTTAAAAAAATGAATAAAATTTGAAAAGCTTTAAAATTTGAAGTAAACCCTTTATGAAAAATTTGAGATATGGTTGTGCAGCCAACAACGTGATCTGTCTATTTTGATCAAAACCAAATATTTATCTGGAAACGTATATGAGCTAATTATTTGTTTGCACTCAAAATATGAAAAATTTTAATGTAATTTAAAACTAATCAAGATTTAATAACTGAACAGTTAAAAAAGATCTGTTGCTGGTTTTACATTTACCCATATGTCTTCTTTTATAAAATGTATAGTTTTGTGGGTTCAAATAAAAATTGTAGAATACACAATATAATATTCAACAAAAGCTAGCATTTTCTAATTTTATTGTTGTAAAGTGTTCTAGCCCCTTAAGGGCAAGTCTCCAAGGCATTTCATGCTCATGGTGAACTTAATCATCTTTCCTGACTGCCACAAATCATCATGTTTCTACCACTATCAAGGCTATAAAGAAAAATCATGAAGAACTGCAAAAACTTATTCAACAGTCCACTGTTAGTTTAGACACTTTTAGTGAAGCCCTGACAATTATAACCCAATTGCTAGGTGCACAAATTAGGTTATCCTTAGGGGCCGTATCAAAATGATCGTGCATGTAAGACGGAAGAAACGCAGTCTGGCTCGAATGAAAGTTGGATTCGTCTCCACCTCGTCTCACACGCGAACAGACCAAGACAAACGAGGCCAGACCAAGCCTGAGCGTGACCCAGCTGGAGCTCATATCGGCAGTGCTCCCTGCGTCTGAGACGCGCAGATTACATAAGCCAGACAAGTGACACCACACACCTATATTCATAATTAGTCGGCCAAGCAATGCCCCAATTACAAACATTAATTTCAAGACAAAAGCACAAACAGGAGCAGTGGGTCGCCTCATCTCCGAATGACGAAAGAAATGAACACACAGATTAAAGTTATTTCAAAACACTAAACCAAAAACAAAGTGACTTTCTTTGAATGTGGGAACAGTTTTGTCAATAAAAGTTAGTTCATTGTCTGCACAATGGAGAGTAATAGTACTATTGTCTGGACAGACCCCTTTCTACCTGTACCGTTGTATGTCACTTTGCTCACAGGTGTACTGATATAAATTATAATTTGTTCCAAATTAAGTATATATTACAGAGGTGATTGGCACTAAGAATAGTAAAATAACTAACGCTATTTAATGGGTAGGCCATGTATGTAGGCAGTGTGTTGTGCGGTGCACAAGATTGTTTATGCTTGCAATCAAATGAAGGCATGAATAATAAAATCATTTTGCTTTCCACATACACAACTGCTACATGTAAAATCTTTTAGTTGTTTCGATGATAGTCAAACAAGGACCGGTCAAACAAACACATACAACGGAATATTTGGAGGTGCTGGTGGGGCGGGGAGGGGCAGGGGGCAGAGGCGAGATGTATGGTATCATTCCGATGTGGCCCATAATTTTATATCACCACTCGCTGGATTTTTATGAGAAACCCGATCGCGGTTGTCGATGCAGTTTGGCCCAGCAGCTGTGTGCGTATGTGCCTTTCGATCCACGTCACTTAATTAAGAAAAAAAAAACTGTCCGAACAACAGTATTTTTTTTCTTCAACTGATTCAAGTTTAATCAGTCTTGTGATACTGATAGACCATATAACAAAGATGGACACTACAATTATGTCATCCTATCCACCCCACAACCTGTCAACTTCACGTGGGAGAGGTCCATGCATATCAAATCTGGTAATAGTTTATCCTTCTTGCTAGGAAGAAACTACTTTTACGTAGGGGTGAGACCACTGAGTGCCGAGACCCAGAATTTATACAGCACTGAGTTGGTAGGCCTTACCCTTGATACGCAATAATCAGTTAGCCCATACATGCCATGGGCCGGTAACCTTGATAAATAAATGAATGAATGAATGAATAAATGTGCTCAAAATGCCAAGACAGAGTCGCAATGACTTGCACACACTGGTCTGGACCATGCAGCTGGAAGTCTGGTCTCCCGGTCTGGTCTGCAGAGCTGTCAATCATTTGCTTGCTGTCCTGGAGAATCTCGTGACACAGGCAACTGGCAAGGTGCCAACATTACCACACTGCACCATGTGTTGGTTTGGGGGCCGTTTGAAGTAGCGTCGGTGCAAGGAGCTGGCTTCAAACTTTCAGTTTTAAACGCGTGCCTTTGGCACAACAAGAGCTGGTCATATATGCCGACTTGTCAAAGTATCGTTGCATCGGTCAGAAAAAAAAAGAAAAAACCCCGACCAAAAAAAAAAAAAAAAAAAAAAAGAAAAACGACAGGTCAGAACTACAGGCAAACTTTGATGCCGAAATACAACGCCAAATTGAAATATGACCAACAAGTTGATCGACCCATTCAACTTCAAGCACCGGTCCGGGGCCTAACTTGTGCAGGGATGATGGAATGACCACTGCCTGATGATCAACACACTCACACTTGCACAGCACACGCACACAATTTCTTGCTTGTGCACTTTCACTGAGTTTCAGATTTTACGAGTTATGTGACCAGCACATGGTGACGGCCATTTGAAGTGACGGCATCATTAATACTAATAATAGTCATCTGGGCAGTCAGTATTTTGACATTACAATGTATCCATCCTTGATTTCCCATTTAACTACGCTGAATTTGTGTGTGTTTGTGTGTTTTCTTCAATCTTTGCCAAGTGACTGTGATTCTAAAAAGTTATGGCAACTCAGAAATGTATTCAATTAAGACCTCATGTGTAACTATGTGCCTAAATCAATGATTCCACACATGATACAGCCATCAAAATCAAATGCAGAAAGATTGCAGGTGAATGAAAAATAGCAGTCCGTTGTTACCATTTTGCTCGCGGAGGGGATACAGTGTCAGGAGGCTTCCTGGCATTGGTAGGCCCGGAAGGCGGAACATTTGCATGGAACTCTTATCAAATTCAAAATTGACCACAAGAAGAGGGCTATCGCACGTTGAAAAAAAATATTTCATGTTAAATTATGTCGAAGTTAGTATTAATTCTTCTGTATACATAAGAAAATACTAGCCATGATGCCCTGTGGACATTGATGGACTCGTCCGTTGTCATGGGTGACCACAGCATGACTGGGGCACTGTTGGTCACATCTTCGATATTTTCCAGAAACTGAGAGTGAGAAATGGAAGCCTGCGTGTCCAGGGTGCCACCGGCAAACAAGTCGAAACTTTTGTTATTATCTTTGCAGTAGCCGTGGAAGTTTTCTGTGGGCTTTCTTATCAAATTTAGTGTGCAGGTAATCTGTTCTGCGCTTTGTGATGCGCAAGCTCACTGTTAGCAAGGAGGGGTAGTCTTCTCTCCTTGGTGTTAGTAACTCCTGGAAATCAGTCGGAAAAAGTGAAAGAGCACCCTGACCAGGGATGCAGCTGAAGCATTCGGCCTCACGCAGCCACACCCACACGGCCACAGTCACAGAGCACAAAATTGCTTTTAACTTTTCGTTGTATTCCAACATAGATCTGGGTGTATAATGGCAAGATATCTAACACCCTAGGATAGATACACATTAATTTGTTACCGTTCGGCTGGAAATGCTTTCGTTCTACAAAACTCGTTTTAGCAGCCTTGTTGGTTGCTGTGGGCCATTGCCATGGCATTACCACTGGCTATGTTAATTGTTATGAACATTAATTATCGTATGGTATGAAAATATTAATCGGTCGGCAAATATTTATTTTAGTTTTGTAATTTTTCTAATAAAATGAAAACAACAACAAAAAAAACATCAAAATAGTTATGGCAGCAACGCACATTTGCCCGAGTTTGCACAGATTATGAGAGGTCATCCCACGAGAGACAGAGAGAGAGAAAAAAAAAGGGGGGTGGGCCGGAGGAAACAAAGCCTGGCAGATCATATATAACAAAATGTATTGTATCTGTAATGTCTATAATATGCTGGTGTCTCTTAGTCATACAGCAACACCCAGCATGCACGCTCCTAAAACTTATAAAGTCATGTAGGCCTAGATTGGCTAGAACAATCTCATACGCTTGTTTTACGTTAACACTGCATTCATGAATCATGGCCATGGGCCCCTTGCTCCCCTCCTCCTCCCCACAGCAGCACCATTTAACTTCAACTGACATTAAACCCCAACAGTTCCTCTCTGAAGAGTCAACTGGTTTGACGCCGTTAATAAATTTGCTGAATATACAAAAAAAAGAAAGAAAAAAAGAAAGAAAACTCATACCTAATGTCACCTGTATTCTTCCACTCTTCTCTGTCCGTTGTATGAGCTTTGTTAAAATTCCCACTGCTTAAATTAAATTTCAAATCACTCATGTTCTCTTGTATACACACACAGAAAGAATTCTCAACTGAAGCCAAACATAACAAATTGATATCTTTCAGTTATGTAATTTTAAAGAAAGGAAAAGAAATAGATGAAAAAAAAATGATTTGATTCCCCTGTTGTAAATTCAATTAGACCTTTTGTCTGTCTCCCTGTAGAAGCCAAATTATAAGAGAAAGGTCGTAGGGACAAATGATTTTTAAAAAAAGAGTACCTTTTCAGTGATGTAGGCCTAAAGTAATTGGGGAAAAAAACCCAAAAAGAATGAAAAGGAATGAGAGAAGCAGCATTTCATTTGGGTTTATACAAAAAAAAAAAAAAAAGCAAATCAGAGCAGCCTGGCCGCGTCACATATGCATGTGTTAATTGCTGCCCTGCTGTTTGGTTATCAGATCGCCCAGTCAGATCGTTATCAACTGATCCCTTTACCGCAATGATGATTGACCTGGGAAAAAAACAAGAGTGGACTCCTCATTCTTCGGCCCACACAAATGGCATTGCATGACAGTAATGTTCTCTGTGTTGTATTAAACGCAAAAAAGAAAAAAGAGCAATTCCCGGGGAGCAAAATACAAAATTATGCGGCAGGCTATAGACAGGCCTAGATGGATAGATCTTATTATGCAAAGGACAGGCCTTGTTATTTCATGAAGTTACCATCAATGTGACAAGTACACACGAGGAAAGGTCCACACACGTGGAAGTTAGCCGGGCGTGATGGCTTGAGGACTCGGCCGTGCACCTCGCTTGTCCACGCGGGAACAAACACTTGGCCAAGTCATAACCTGGCCGCTGTCATGGCGGCACAATCGCAGGAGCCTCGCATCTTTGGTTTAAAGACTTTGGATCCGTACTGTAGCCTACATGACTTGTCATTTGACATTTTGTCTGCTTTTTATTGGAGACAACATCATATATTCCTTTTGAGCAGTTCAGATTTTCAAGTTCTAAACCCAAGTTCACGACGCTACGCGTACACACATTTCTCACCAATATGCGCCTCTGCGCCTAGATTTCACTCCCGTTATTGGCGATACTATCATAGCAGTCTGGACGAATATTCGGCTTGGGAAAAGTGGGGACCACCATGCGCTACATGCAATACTTAGCGTCAGCTCAGACATTATCAGGCAGCAGGTGCAGGCAGACGTGAAACTTGCTCGGGACGATTTTCACACTCCATCATCCATGGGCCTGTGGTCCCTGGAGACAAGCGGCAGACGATAAACTGGCTCTAGACGCAGAGGACTTGCACACGTGATCAGACTGTAGTCCAGACGACCGGCAGACGCGAATCTGGCTCAGGACGAAAATAAACGTACATGTTCGAACAGGGAACGAACTGTCAGTTCGTACCAGACGCCATTTGCGTGTGAGACGAACGATCATTTTGATACGGCGCCTTAGATTTAGAAAAGCATACATAAGACCTATATTTGGGTGTTCAAAATCTCATTTATGGGAAATTGTGCCCATTTTAATACAAACACATGTTCTTTCAAAGTATTGATGAATTTTTGGACAGAAAGTTCCCAAATCTTATTTCTGCAAAACACTCACAATACTACTATGAAACTGGTTCATTTATGTATTCCAAATTTAATCATTATTATGCAAATAACCTTTACACAAATTGAGCTACCACCATGAAACTTTCACTGTGAAAGCATCTACATGTAATTGGTAAATTAACAAGATATCTGGGCTTGCTTGTGAAGATACTGTTGGACCTTGCCAATGTTCCAGTAAGGATCAAAACCCTACAGCCAGCAACCTTTCTTGAAGGTTTCATGTCCCTCTGTTGAGAGAAAGAATTCACAGAGAAAAGCATGTCTGTGTTAGCACACAAACATAATAAGCTGGGTTTTAACATATTTTATGGGGGGGGGGGGAACTGACAAACTCACCAGCCTATAAGGGCCCTTGTATGGGTAAAATGATAACATGTCACTAACTTAAGAGTAGAATGAAAGCTTCTCGTTTGCTTTATGAGGAACTTTAATGTGTGATATTCAGCTTTCACCAAGATTAATATACAGGAAAATGAGGGACAGGTATTGAAGGAGATCAAGGTATGGTAAGTCTACGTCACTGTATAGCCTACCGCTGCACATGAAGATGAAACAAGAGCAGTTTCTTTTTGCTTTTATGTGTATCAATTTTTCATCCTGTAACATACTAATACCCTTCATACACTCCTATCCAGGGGATATATGAGCTCTCAAAGATAATGTGCTACCATGCATACAAGATCATAGCTAATGGGCCTGCAATGATTACATTTTCAAGTAATCCTCAGAGACTTTTTTCACACAATCGTATCTTGAAGTGGCCTAGGATTAAGCACTCTACATGCAAGTATCCATGACAACTGACTACAGAGTCACAGGTCTCCATCAATTTCATAATTTTGTTTATTATGGATACAGCTTCCATAAGGTGTGTGTGTATAATATATATATATATATATATATATATATATATATATATATATATATATATATATATATATATATATATGTATATGTGTGTGTGTGTGTGTGTGTATATATATATCAGTACTATATTATAACTGCAGCCACCATCCTCAAGGAACTGACAGATGTGCTAACACATATCTGTATATCAATTCTCCATAGCGTTTCACTTATTGTTTGAAATACTGCTATTTTTTGCATTTTACCCTCATCCTTTTTGCAGCATTCGGGCAGCATACAATAGATACAATATTCCAAAAAGGCCATGGATGTATGTTTCAGTTATTTACATAAGATACAAATGAACGTGAGTTTTTTCTGCACCATGAAAACAACATACATACAGCATTGCTGCATTATTGAGTGTATCGATGCTTCCTTCAAGAGAAGCATGAAGGCAGCATTGTGACAGTTTTGATGCAGTAAGTACTGCTATCATACTCCTTGAAGCATTGATGCTGTCAGAAGTATTAGTGCAGCATTGTTACAGTCTGCTTTTTTTTTTCTAAAGACTCAAAAACAGTGTACTTCTCACATAATAAACTCAAAGGTCGCCCACCTAACACCTTTTTTCTCAATACCTTGCATTTTTTCATCATCTTCCCTGAAAAGTGTAAAACTTTGTCCCAACACAAGGACATTCTAGAGTGATATCACATTAAGCAACTTTGTGCTCTCAAATTCTGAGTACAACACTGAAATATTTCAAATACATGTATCCATTAACATATTATCTAGAAATTTACAGGCTTTTAGACAAATGCTGTTATGCTTTTTTCACAGACAAGAATTAAGCACAGAGTGCCACACTTCATTCGGAAGAATTTCAACTTCATCAACGATTCCACGGAAACATTTAACATTGTTCATTCTGTAGACTAGGTGCACGAAATAAGTGTTTCACTGTAACAAGTGGCGACCCTCTGTGCCTTTTTCTTGAGAAACACTGGAGTATTTTGTGCGATTGATGCATTTTGTGACTTTGATGTGTAAGCACAAATATGCTACAGGATTCATCACTGTTAGGCACCAGTTCCAGGTCTTTTTATCAGAGGGTGGAACTACTTCACCTGCAAATATTCTATACCTGTCACTCATTCATTTGACACGTTTTTTTCTGTAAAAGTACTTCGGATGATGGAACAGTTAACGGAGACAAAGGGTAGCAAATTTATGTCTTTGCAAACTGGAATTAAATGGACTGGAGGCCTATATTTGGATGACTTACATATATGCATGTGCGTTCATATACATGTGCATGTTTTAAAATGTTGCTAAAACAGCTTTTTATAGCAGTTGCTTTTTAATTTTTCCCTTCTATATGTGTGTATATGTATGTATGTATGTATGTATGTATGTATGTATGTATGTATGTATGTATGTATGTACATATGTATGTATGTATGTACAGTAAAACTTCTATTACCGAACACCTCTGACTAACGAACACCTCTCACTACCGAACACTTTTTTTCGGTCCCAAATATTTTACATGTTATTTAATTGGAGACCTGAGTGTTCAAACCTCTCACTACTGAACACCTCTCACTTCTGAACACCGAACACTTGATTTGGGTCCCAAACCCCAAAATGAACCTCCCACTACCGAACATTCATGTGAACAAGCCCACTTATTAGGTGCTAGATTAAGATATTTTGTAATACCGGCTGTTAAATAACATCTTCAAGACCTTCATACATAAAACTTTGAATTTTTGGACATACAATTGAACATTAATTTGTATGCACAGCCTGTATTGTTTGTTTGTTTGTTCAAATTGTCATTGTATTCATATGTTTGAATGAAATTTGGCCAACAGCATTTTTTCCAAGACTGTGGATTGCATGTTCACTCACCTCTTTTAGTTCTACTTATTTGGATTGAGTCTGACATGTTCACTGTTCAGATTGATTAATTTTCTTTGAATGGAACCAAAACATTTCTATTTCAAGTTGTTCTCTTTAATAACACAGGGCAGGATTAAACATAGTCATCACTCAAATGTTGTACTCAGCTCTGTCTCTAATTGAATGGATCTGACATGTTCCTTGTTTACTGATGATTTCTTCAAAGTAAACAGGACATGGTGTCCATTGCAGCTTGTTTTAGGTGTTTTAAAGCACAAGGTAGGATTAACACAAACATCACTCAGGCATTGATCTCATCTCTGTCCCCTACTCAATGGGTCTGACATATTCATTGTTATCTGATTACCCCTTCAAAGCAATTGAGCCTCATTATCCACTCCTAATTGTTTTAGGTGTTAAGAAGAATTAACACCAAGTCAGGTACATACCTGCATATCTCACTGTGTGCCTTCAGTGTGTCTTGAAACTTCATGTAGCCAGTGAACAACATTGTCAGAGATTTGTATGCCATCATACTGATTTAGCTTAACACTCAAGTATCTGCCAGACTATGGCATCTAAAATGAAAGTTGCTAGGAAGTGTGAATGAAAATGTACAATGAGTGAAAGTTGTGGAAGATCCTTGACTGTTTTCAACTATGCCCGAAAAATAAATGTATAGTCATATTCCCTTCCCTGTTCCCAACCCTCCGACTATTGAACACCTCTCACTACCGAACATTTTGGCTGGGTCCCCAAAGTGTTCGGTAGTGAGAGGTTTTACTGTACGTACATATGTATGTATGTATGTATGTATGTATGTATGTATGTATGTATGTATGTATGTATGTATGTATGTATGTATGTATGTACAGTAGTCCCTCTTTTGAGAGACCATCCCTAGTACCATCCAAGGGGTCACATGAAGCAGGTGGTCTCCCAAAGGAGGTTTGCCTCTTGCAACACCTCTGTAACAACTAACTATCACTAGTGAATTTGCATTCATAATTTAGACTCAAACATGACTGGTGGGTATGCATTGGACCCCATTCCATCTTGCAGTCATGTGTTTACACATATATTGGTAATATAAACATATTTTGGACTTGTAAACTGGTTTTGGATAGGTGGTCTTTTCAGTTTACTTTGGGTGGTCACTGGTCAGGTTCTGCAGGTAGTCTCCAAAATGGGGTAACTTATCAATAGAAGGTGCTTCTTTTGCACAGTGAAAATGTTCACAAAAGGCAGATGGTCTCCCAATTAGGGGGTCTTTCAATAGAGGCACCACTGTACTTAAATATCAATAAAATAACTTTTATACAAGTTGCGTGTTGCACACTTGAATCAATGAATGTCGACAAAATAGCTTTCATGCCAGTTGTGTTGTCCCATAAATATACTTAAATGTTAATGAGGCAAAAAGGTTTCCAGACAGTTTTCACTGGACATCACTAATTTTCAGTCCAAAGTAAATGTGTATATTAAGGTTTACCTTGTGTGTGTTTAATGGTTACAATGAATTCAATTATTAGAGCCAAAAACAAATAACCCAGCCTAATGAACGAGGCCATGCCTGATTTTGTTTTCACTTCAGCTGTATATTGCCTGGTAACCACACTCAAACACCTGCAAATATTCTATACCTGTCACTCATTCATTTGACTCGTTTTTCTGTAAAAGTAATTCGGATGATGGCACAGTTAATGGAGACAAAGGGTAGCAATCCACTTGCAAAAGTGGCACATGAAATATTAATTAAGTCACCGTCGAGTTCATGTACCAGTGATGGGTGGAAGTCTGCAACATGTACATAAATCAAAGGAGATCTACAGCAAACCTACAGCCTGGTCACCGCTAACTGCATTATCTGTTGTTAGTATACTTCTCTCTCTCTCCCCCCCCCCCCCCGCTTCTCTAACTTTAGGAAAATGCTAAAGTTTACAATCCTACATATTCCAAAAGTGAGTCAAAGGATGAGCTACACTTCGATTCAAATTTTTAAGTGTCCAAGGCACTACACAGGGATAATGTAGTATACTTCTTACCATAAGATTATATTCATGAAGGTAAACGATGACATATTGTTAATCCTGGTAACATTACAAGGATACCTACTTTCTGGGATCCATAATCATATATACACATATGTGCAAAATAACCTTAATTCTTTCTGTATATAGAGTAACAGACAGAACAAACAAACTCAAAGGTAGAGTTTATAAGAGTACATACAGTGGTCCCTGTCTTAAGAGGCCACCTGATTTGAAAACCTCATTTGCAGGTTCCTGCTGCTTTCTCATGTTATTCTACCTCTAATGAGGTCACCTGTCTTGAGAGACCACTTTTGGGCCTGCCCTTGGGATGGCCTCTCAAGACAGGGCCCACTGTACGAGAGTCTCCCCCCCCCCCCCGATGTTTCTGCCCAAAGCGCATGTACATAGTGCATGAATACATAGGTCTTCACTTTAAACTAGTAAGTGTCATGTTCATGTTGTTGCCACTTGAGGTAGACAATTGGCTATGCCATGAATACTCTCATCAAACATATATGTCATACAAACAAAACCTGACATCGCTGGCGAGTGACTTCCTGTTTTTCTCTCAATCTGGATCATTATGGTCATTTGTGATTTTTGCCACCCTGACAGATCACTCATGAACTAAAAATAGCACTTAGCTATCAACCGTGTAATATTTTTCTCATGAAGTGCTGTCCCTGTAAACCAAAAGCCCAGGAGCAAGAGCCTTGCTTAGTAGCCCGGAAGCCTCATTAATTTGTCATGACTTACTCCCAGAGGGCTGATCATTGCCCTCACTAGTGTGAAAGTCATTTCCTTGTGGCTAGCTAGTGGTGTTGCCTGTTGACCACACCACACAAGCCAGCATGGTTAACTGACACCTACCAGGCTGATGAAATGGCCAACTATGCTTATCAGATAGGACCAGATGCAATTCCAGGAGGCTGCATATTAAAAATTATGGTTTGCTGCACCAGCTGGTGAACAAATTAAGATCTAGGGGTCCTCGGAAACATCCCTACACAATTCAAGGCAATTGGCTTTAGTGTTTTGAAAATTTTGCCAAAAAATGAACAAAAATATTTATACAAAATCCCCAAAGCACTGGACCACGATCATTTGAACAAATTTGGCAGAGAACCACTCAAGGTACATCCCAGTCAGTTTCAAGTGAATCCAGCCAATCAGTTTTTGAGAAGATGTTTACAATGTAAAGTTGTGGATGGATAGGTGCCCAGGACCCTGATGCTGATGACAGACAAAGGTCCTTTAGATAAGCTCAGCTGACAAATCAGCTATAACTTAAACAGTATATGCATTCCCCTCAGAGCAGGTCTTTAGAGCCTGTAACACTACAAGAATAGATATGCATCATAGTCTCCACCCACATGCAAGTTGACTATTTAAGCTACCATGAGTTTATGAGTGCATGTTTGAGTTTAACTGCATTTTAGCTCATAACAAAAAGGTCTGTGTGAACAGCACATCCTCAGCTGACCTACTCAGACATTGAATCAATAAGTACTACTCTGGTCTAATCAGGTCCCTAGAAGTGATCCTATGTAATATTGAGACAGTTCAGTTTTTGATTTTTTTAAAAATTAATTTTGCCAAAAAAATGAACAAAAATGCATATAAATCCACATTGTTTGGCCAAATCTTGAAGCACCTTTGAAAGCATGTGGCCGATTGCTTTGCCTAAACTACAACTGATAGGTTAGTAACATAGCAGCATCCAATGAAATATGAACCAAAGTTTAGAATGTCTTTGTAAAGGGAGATTCAGATCAACTACCAGAAATCACTCACACACAGATCCAAACTCCCTCTAATGACCACCTGTAATATGGAAGGACCCTGGTCAGGGCAGTGGGGACATTGGGGCAGGCAGAGCTCAGAGCTCATGGCATAGCTGTTGTATTTCTGGACCCAGCAGTGACATTTGCTCATCAGTTAAATATTTATGACATTGTTTTATAACCTTTGTAAACACTGCCCACTTCCAACAAAGGTTCATCTTATTTCATCCATGTTCAGCTGCTATGTCACTACCCTATCAATTATAGTTGCAAAGGCACCTCTCAGTCAGCACTAGCTTATTACAATGGGGAGTCAAACCAAGGAGGCTTCAGACTATATATCGCCTCATTGGTACACAGTGCACCCAAGTTTACTTTAGCAACACAGTCAGTCTCCCTAGGGACTGAATGGTAAGTCCACAGCATTGGGCACCATTGTATGTTAAAAGCTTGTGGGCACAGTGGGGGGTAGAGGGGCAGGGAATATGTCAGATGCATGGGTAATCTGAGGAAATTCAGTGATTTTAACATAAATTAAACTTCTCAACTTTGTTTGCATGCTAAAGGATTTTGCTTCAGCAATAGACCCACATATTAAGCTTTGAATAGCAACTCTGTCTTGAAATATTTTGAAGATATGTAAGATTTAAAATTTCCTCAAACATGCCTCTAATTTGCATCAGTTTTACCATCATGACTGTTTCAAACAATATGCAAAACTTCACTACTAGGTCTATGACCATGCCAAGGTTGGTACTTTTTGAAACAATAGTGTCCGAGAAAATCTGACCAGAAAACTAACACACAGAAATAAATGAATAAAGAAAGAATAATTAAATACTCAATTTTCATGGGGGGAGAATGTGCAAAATTTCGTGTGTAATCTTGAAAATTTTGGATGAAAAAGTGGTAGACTTGACAGGTAATATGAGCCATTGACTTGTTAAAGATGGCGTATGTGGCCACTGAGGGAAGCCCTTGCTAAGAATGTTCACTAATTGACTTTGATGGGCCAGACTAATGTGCTCTCTTTCAGAAACCTGACCCACTGAGCCAGGACGTGGGTATGTGACCCTAGGAATGTGTGGAGACTAACTTCATCCCGGGTTGTATTCAAACAAACCATTGCCACACAACAAGCAACCATCTTAAACATGAAGAAACTTATTGTCTATTGGCTTGACATGCATGTGGGGTGAAGGAACTGTTGCTATTCTGGATATGATGTCACAAGCAAATATTCATGAGCTGTACATCTGAGTGTTGCCGATGCACCTGGGACTTTACACAGGCAATATGAGACATGCATATTAATATCCCAGCACAAAGCACGGGGCACAAGTAAACCAATATCTCGGAGGACACACGGGCATATCACTATCACAGACAGGGCTAGATGCCCCTTTCTCACAAAATTAATGTTTTTTAGAGAAATTTAAGTTTTCAAAATACCAAAAGTCATATTCATTTAGTGCTTCCTTAATTGACTATAAGAAAAAATTTCAATCTGCCTGTACTAATCATTCTTGATTTCCAAAATATTACTAATATCCCACTTCCCCGCACAGGCAGCCGCCCGTATCTCACCAGGTGATACCATGGTTACTAAGACAACCAGGTATGCAGTTGTGGTGGGAAATTAATATGCATGCTTTTCATTACAATTAATTATTTTGCCCACCTATTTGTCACTTTAACAATATAAGTAGGGAATATTTTGATGCAAGTGTTAAATCAGGTTTTATTGAAGTTTGAACATCATTGTGGATTACTGTAACAATAGGAGGTAATCAAATTAACTGGGATCCTGTGCTG
Source organism: Hermodice carunculata (assembly GCA_964020975.1). Taxonomy (NCBI): domain Eukaryota; kingdom Metazoa; phylum Annelida; class Polychaeta; order Eunicida; family Amphinomidae; genus Hermodice; species Hermodice carunculata. The sequence goes on along the minus strand of OZ026612.1, from coordinate 18,686,214 downwards.
CCACCTAGGCTGCAGCAAGGAACTTGACAGGAACGAGGGCAGGTTCTTATATAAAGCAGGGCCAAATGAGCTATGATGAAAATAACAAATTGAGAGTGCTAAAAGCTGCTGACCTGGGGTATCCTCTTGGGAACTATAAGCATACTGGTACTTGAGTGGAAGGTCTTTTTGCAAGGAAAAGGAATCTGCGATCCTAATGATAATTCAGACTAGTTTGACTTAATTAGATAAACTTTAGACGTGATTGGCACTGAAACAGTTAAATATGAATACAGTGTACCTCCTGTTATGATCTATATATTGAAGAAACTTGGTACAGACTGCCTCAGGGTAAACTCTACCAAGTTAGATGAGGATCTAGCCAACGAATTTTTGAAAAAAATGTAATTGTGGCCAGACAGATGATTACCTATCCTATTACAGTGTATAGTAGACCTTGAAATCAGGATTGATCTGACAACACATACACGAAGGGTTAACACACAAGAAATGTCCTACATGTTTATCCCATTTAAGACCATCACATACATTAGACTGAAGCATGCATGTCCATATATTTACTGGTCTATCATTTCCCCTTACACAGCATTACATGATATTGTACATCAAGACCACACATACAATCAATATCTAAGAAATTAATGCTCATTTTCCATGGCCCAGCTGCAACTAATTACAATATGCTGCAGTTGTAAAAACTACCAAAAACTACATTTGAATATGTTTACATTTCTATAAATGTGGTTTAAAAGGCATGTTTGCTCTGTTAACTATCTTCACACTATAAATGAAAAAGAAGCATTATAATACAGGCACGTTCAAAATTGACAATATTGCTGGCAAGGGTATGACAGAGTCTAGTATGCGTGCATTGAGTATACAACTATAGACGTATTATGTCAGTGACTGACCAACTGCCACTTTGTGGCATGGAGCGTGGTCAATATGTTGTTCTCAGTCAGCTGAGCTCACCCAGCAGTTTTAGCAAGTGGCTGGCCCATTCATCTACACACATAATGTTATGGTGTGTTACTTGAGTGCTTTGATGGCTCTGATGGCAGATTCAATTAACATGTAACAACTCTGAAGCATCCAACCCTCCAGTATTCATTCTCTCAAAGGCCTCGTCACTTTCCTTGCGTTAACACCTGACACTGTCTGTCTTAAATTGTAGACTGAGTCAACAGCTTTCTTAGATGTGTACTTTGGGGGCAAACATACCCAAAGCATGCTGAGGAAACACGTTGACTCTCGATCTGTCATTTAATGTTGACGAAGAAGTGTAGGCATGCTGGTACTTGAATGAAAGGCTTTTAGACAAGGACTCTGAATCTGGAATCATTATACAGTGAAAACTCATTATAATGATACCATCTGTTCCCTGAGAAATTATGTGTCAGACAACAGAATATGTCAGATAAACAAATCAAACAACAAAGAAAAGGAACTTTTGCCATTCAAAACTTGTGTCATTATAATGAATCTGTCGGATATCTGAGTATTGTTATAATGTGGTTTCATTATAGTAAAGTGGTCCCCTTTGTGTAAGACTACCACAAATGCAGTAGAAGACAGCCTGGCATGAAAGGTGGCCTCTAGGGTGCATGGTTGGCTCAGCGGTAAGACGCTTGCCTTTCACCTCTGCGACCCGGGTTCGATTCTCGTCCTGGGCAGCATGTGGAAAAAGTTCCTACCACTTTAACCGTGCACGGTGGTTTTCTCCGAGTTCTTCGGTTTCCTCCACCAGGCAAGGTAGGAAGTATACGCTAACATCTGTGCCATGGAGAGTGACTCGATAAGTCAATGCTTGACTTCTTTCACAATCCATGTAAAACAAATGTGTCTATACTTTTTTTTTGGGGGGGGGGGGACAGGGGCAACATAACTGAACAGCTAACACTGAGAAGAAGCCTCTCAAAAGGGGAGGCCTCTGGTCAGTGTGCACTTTGAAATGGGGGGGGGGGGGCGAGGAAGGGTGGAGGGTAGGAGTACTGTATTTCAATAAGCACGAGTTTTGTTGTGATTGGTTTGGTACCAAAAGTGTTAACTCATTTAACACTTTAATACACGGCTGATATTTCTGCTACATGTGTACATGTATACACTCAGCAGGAGTCAATTGGGAATTGTCATAATGCCATCAGATAATTATGCCATTGAATTCTGTATAAAAGAGACACAATTCCAATACTAAATCTCCCAGTCTGAAGTCACTACATGCATGTCTTGCAAGCAAATGTAAACTGTAGCTGTCAGAGAGAAGGCAGCTCTGGCACTGTGCCAGGTAATGCCACATGGCTGACCACAAATGGGTCAGTTTGGCCAGGAAAGAGTTAAAAGTCATCAAGTATGGCTGACAATACTGGAAAACTGTTTTAACTGCCAGGTAATACGTAGTAAACACCTTGTAGTGTTACATCATATATTTACAATCAACAACCTGAAAAACCATGAACATATTAATCAAACAAATTGACAGTAGATATCAAAATTTAATCCATTGATGAACTTCTCTTGCACATATATCCTAAATTAGATACAGTGGTCCCTGTCACCAGAGACCACCCCTACAGCGACAAAAAAGTGGTCCTATGAGACAGGTGGTCTTTCATGACAGGAAAATTAGCATGAGAAGTATAGGACTTGGGAATCTGGAAAGCAGTCTCTCATGAGAGGGTGGTCTCTCACGACAGGGATCCCTCCCTCGTAACAGGGACTACTGTATCAATTAATTACAATGTCTCTGAGATATTGTACTCCCAAAAAGATAGATCGACAGATAACGTGTGTGTGTGTGTGTGTGTGTGTGTGTGTGTGTTTATTACATCTATCCATCCATCCATCCATCCATCCATACCTCGAGAAATATGAATCCTGGAAATTTTGACGGTAAAGCATTTCCTTTGATATGCAATAGGCAAGGTCAGATCAACTGGTTCAAGTGGGTTCTCAGTAGAGGGCTCTGTAGGCAGGCAGGCTAGGTATGTGTATTTCCATTAGTTTCCATTGTAATTTGCACCCATATAACTTTAAAGCCACTCTGCCTAGAAACACCAAATATGTTGTGGCAAATGGTTGTATATTGGTAACATACTCTTGTACATTTGATAAATTTTGCTGCAAAAACATTCAATGTATTGAAAATTACTTTAACATACGATCTTATGGGAATACACACCTCTAGTCCTCAATGATTTTGTGTATTGGGTTGTGTAGGCAGCCAAATGCACATAAAATTGATAATTGTGACTTCTTCTATTGAACTGTTAATTTAGAAAAATAATCTTTTCTCGCTGGTGGTAGTCTTATCACTTTGATACCAGCATGGTATCACGGTAGGAAGTTTGGCCGATTGAGGTGAAAGGAGTTAACAAGTGTCAAGAGAGGATAATGTCTCTTTCAGCAAATAAGAACACAGGGGTGATCAAAAGGGGTAGCCCACCATTGGGGGCAACAATAAAGGCTGCAAGCCACAGAAATAATCAGGTGATGAGTTAAGCATACATACATACATACATACATACATACATACATACATACATACATACATACATACATACATACATACATACATACATACATACATACATACATACAAAGGCACTGTTCCATCTAATAAACATGGCCTGGACATAAACACTGTGGTTGTCTGTACGTCTACATGTTTACATATGACCCACACACTTTTTAACTGTATGTTTCACCAGCTCAAAAGATATTCCAGTAAGCTGTTTTACAATGTTTATACATGGTATGGATTACCAACATGGCAAACATATGACCAATATTAAACTGGGCCAGCCTTGTGCAATTTGTAGATCCACATGATACGCTCATTTTCAGAAACTCTGCAAACGAACAGCAAAACAGTCTGCTCCTTCAGACAAAGCCAGGGTCAATTCACAGGTGATCAATTTTACAACCTGAACTGTTTACCTATTCCGTAACTTCATGTAAGCGAATCGTTTAAGCGTAAGTGTGTTATTGACGGGCCCACTCCAAATAGGGCCATTGCCAACTGCCGTCATATTGCAAGGTTTCAACAGCACCAATATGTATTCATAGTTCCCATTATACTCTTAAAATATCTGCTGGCTGCCAACAGCATATAAAAAGTATATAGATTTCACCGTTGCTTGGTAAAGCAAGTACCTCCTTCAGTTATCAGTAAGTTAAAAAAGTTCATATATATATATATGTATACATATATATATATATATATATATATATATGTATACACACACACACATATATATATACATACATATATATATATGACTTTTTAAGATTATACATTTCACTGAAGCAAGTTCATTTTGAAAGTGTTTTGTTTATATTATATTATTTCTGTTGTCATTTCTGCATGATTGGATTTGCCTACATCCCTGAACACACTGCATGGTCTGGCTGCCTGTAAATACAACAACTAAAACCCAAAACATGCACAGTATTGATTCAACGAATTACCATACACTGTCAACTCACCAACCTCAAATCTAAAAGTTCAATTTCAAAACACCTGAGTGGGCACTTGGAGTTGTATGTAATTAGTTGAGACCTAATAATCATGCAGGATAACACAGATTATCCACCTGGCAAAACAATTAAGTCACCTACCTGTGAATCCTTTCTTAAGCTGGGCCATGTTCAACTTTGTGTTTGTCTTGACAACAATGTACAACCAACGTGCACTATACACTCTTATTATGCAAATTTTCTGTTACCATCTGTGTTCAGTCACAGACCTCTGCAGACATATTCTATGCAGTGTGTACAGGTCCCAGGGAAAATATACACATCTCCTAGCACTCCGTCACTCTGGTCCCATGTATCACTGTCCACTTCAAATAGCCTGGTTCCCAGACGGCAGGTCAGACAGGAGAGTGCATGTCTTCACTTGGCTAAATCTGTGTTGGCAAGAGCTCTGCTTGTGTGGCTATTGTTGCCACTGACAAATGCACATGTGTTTGTTCAATTCTATTTCCCTCCAAGCTTTTCTTCGCTGTGGGTCCAATCAGCTGAGTTGCCTAGCTGGGCTGTGCCTGTGTGCCGGGCAAGCACGAGCGCAGATAATGCTCTCAGCCTAAAGCAGATATGCTGCAAAACCGGCACATGTTCTCCACAAGAGCAGGGCAAGTGCAGAGCTCAGGGTGTTACATAAGTGTAGTATGTGGCTCAAGGAGCCTCCAGTGTGCCCTAACGCTCAGAAGCTGGAGCAACCCTTGACCCTGCAGTGCTCATTAGTGTAGGTGTTTTCAAGAGTCATTTCACTTCCAAGAACACTGCTGAGATCTGCATTTTACACTAACCCTGCCCTGATCTGATGCTCCAGATTTCCAATTCCCCCTGGTCCTCCCTCTTGTTGAGAACCAATCTGGGAAGACAAAACTCAATCCAAGCCACTGACAAGATCGTCCATTACTGATTAACCCCTTGTGTACCTGTCACATTTGTGTATCCGTTAAGTTTGTCATCTGTGCGAAACAGCTCCACCCCTTGCCGTCAGGATGACCACACATAACATCTCTTGAACACAATGGCCATACAGCCATGGCAACTCTAACATGAGTATTGCATAGAATTCTGTTTTTGTAGAGATTTACCATCCCTGTATATCTCCCTATGAATTTAAAAGGATAAAAGAAAACAACAACAACAATAACAACAACAACAACAACAACAAAAATTGTTGTTTCATGTATTAATAAAGAATGCTGACTGCAGATGCATGCTCTGTGGCACTGGTCAATTTTTCTTCATTTACCAGGCACCAAATGTGGAGCACCCAGGCATTGATCACTTCTTTATGGCCTGTGCTATTACAGCACTACACTGCTGCATCTGAGCCTTGAGTCACCCCTACTACGCCAGTGGTCGAACAGGAGAACCCGCCACCACGAGAAACCACTCACTTGAGAGACCAGTTGAGATTAAAGCACAATTACAATTGCATTCTTCTTGCATTGCTTCTACCTGTTAAAAGAGATACACCAGTCTCGAAAAATCACTGTCTCCCGGACAAGACAATGGCGTCTGGAGACAGGGATAACTATAAAACCCAACACCATGCACTTATGAAACTAGTAAGCAACTGTGAGATAGATGGGACATCAAAAGCCTGAAAGAATTTGTAGATGAAGCCCAGACAGATATATGACACTGGCTCCTGATAAATCATGGTAGCTGTTGGCTTTTAACCTATTCTACATTATTAGTGGATAAATCTATGTGTTTTCCTGCATGTGTTTCATATATATGTATGAGTTAAGTGCTTTGACCAACACTTTGTACACAGGTGTGACTACAGCTGGGTTCACTGCCTGGTCAGTATTGAAAGTAGCCATCATACTCTACCCGGTAGGTATCAAAACCATCGCTCATGGTCAGACGGCCTGGCCAGTAGCACCCCTTCTCTATTCTACCTGGCCAGTAATGAGAGTATTCCTTCTCTATTCTACCTGGCCAGTAATGAGAGCATTCCTTCTCTATACCACCTGGCCAGTAATGAGAGTATTCCTTCTCTATACTACCTGGCCAGTAATGAGAGCATTCCTTCTCTATACCACCTGGCCAGTAATGAGAGCATTCCTTCTCTATACCACCTGGCCAGTAATGAGAGCATTCCTTCTCTATACCACCTGGCCAGTAATGAGAGTATTCCTTCTCTATACTACCTGGCCAGTAATGAGAGCATTCCTTCTCTATACCACCTGGCCAGTAATGAGAGTATTCCTTCTCTATACTACCTGGCCAGTAATGAGAGCATTCCTTCTCTATACCACCTGGCCAGTAATGAGAGCATTCCTTCTCTATACTACCTGGCCAGTAATGAGAGCATTCCTTCTCTATACTACCTGGCCAGTAATGAGAGCACCCCGGCTCTATACTGAATGGCCAGTAATGACAGCACCCTTCCTCTATACCACCTGGCCAGTAATGGGAGCACCACTTATTTGTACTACCTGGCCAGTATTAAAAGTATCTCTCCCCCCCTCCCCCCTTGGCACAGTGTCAATGAGAACCTCCATGTTATTTATACTTACTCCTATTAGACCACCTGTCTTGTCTTGGGAGACTATAATTGATCATGCATAGGGGTGGTCTTTCAAGACAGGTTCACTGTCTGCTTAAAAGGACACCACTTTTGATAAAATATTCTTTAATGATTCCAGAGCAATGGTGGCAAGTGGCCAATGGACTTCTAGAAATCTGCCTAATTTTTAGAGGTTTGAGCCTATAATTTACCAATCTGCCTAGAATTGCTGCTGATCTCTGACCCCAATTACATCTTCACCAAGCCCAAGGACTTCCTGTATTGTTTATTGTTTCAACTGTTGGCAATTTTATTTGTCAAACTGTGAGCCTATCATGGGTCCCAATGTACTTGGATTACCATAGGGATTGCCTGCCTTCTGCGCAAAATACTGCAGTTGTATCTCACAAGAAAAGTCTTACAACAAATATAAAAACAAGAGGACTGTGACAGTCCTGTGTTCAGCTGACATGTACACATACCTTTTCAATTTTTGAAGATTTTCCCCAAAAAAGAACCAAGAAATTCATAAAAAGTCCAAAAATCAATGGACCGTGTCCATTTGAATAATCTGCTGACCCACCTAAGGAAGAACACTTACATGTGCAACATCAAAGTTCAAGTAGTTCTCAAGTTATAATGAAGAGTAAAATTCATGTATGTTGCACTGTGACCCCACACACGAGGTCAAGGTCATTCATATACTGTCTCAGCATGACCTTCATACAGAATAATTAACATGTGTAGCCAACTCAAAACAGATCTCAAGTTATCAAGTAAACAGTAAATTTCGTGTCAGTTGTCCTGTGAATTAGCATTAGAATGCCCATTGACTTACATAGTAATCAATAGGAAAACTGCATCGAACGATAAGTACCCCAATTGAAAATCCTTAAAAATCAGGAATCCAAACCAGTGCCACCTAGTAAACAACTGTTTGACCCTTCCACAACAACATTTCCATCACATTTCAGCTTAATCTGAGGGACCGTTCTGACAACAAGTGAAAAATAGCAAAGCCATACAAAAAATTCCTAAAAAAATTGCAGCGCCACCTGGTGAACAAATTGGGAACTAGGTGTCCCCAGGAGTGTCTATGTACGATATCAAAGCAATTGGGTATGCAGTTTCGGAGAAGATTTTTTAAGATTTGTCCAATAAAAAGAACAAAAAAATTCATTAAAAATCCAAAAATCACTGGAGCATGAACATTTGTACAAAATTGGTAGAAACCCACCCAAGGTACATTGCCACCAAGTTTGAAGTTAATCTGGATGACGGTTTTGGAGACGAAGTATAAAAAGTGAATTAGCATTAGAATACCCATTGACTTCCATAGTAATCAATAGGAAAGCTGCATTGACCGACAAGTACCTGAATTGAAAAAAATCGTTAAAAATCAGGAATCCGCAGCATTCCCACATAGTGAACAACTTTGTTTGACCCTTCTACAAGGAACACATCCACCATGTTTCAGCTTAATCTGAGTGACGGTTCTGGAGAAGAAGTCGAAAATAGCTATAACACACAAAAATTCATAAAAAATTAGGAAAAAATTGCAGCGCCACCTGGTGAACAAATTAAGAACTAGGAGTCCCAGGGAGTGTTCCTGTGTGATATCAAAGCAATTGGGTGAGCGGTTTCGGAGAAGAAGATTTTTTAAGATTTACCCAAAGAAGAACAAAAAAAATCATTAAAAATCCAAAAATCACTGGACTGTGACCATTTGAACAAACTTGGTAGAGACCCACCCAAGGCACATTTCCACCAAGTTTGAAGTGAATCTGGCTGATGGTTTTTGAGAAGAAGTCGAAAATGTGAATTACGGACGACGGACGGACGGACGGACGGACGGACGACGGACCCTCAAAAAACCCCAGCTGACTGACAAGTCAGCTGAGGTAAAAATCATAGCACCACCTGGCGAACAAATTCAGAACTAGGAGTGTTCCTGTGTGATATCAAAGCAATTGGGTGAGTGGTATCAGAGAAGATTTTTTTTTAAGATTTGCCCCAAAAAAACCCCAAAAATTCATAAAAATTCAAAAATCAATGGAGTGTGACCAATCGAACAAACTGGTAGAGACCCACCCAAGGCACATTGCCACCAAGTTTAAAGTGAATCTGGCAGATGGTTTTGGAGAAGAAGTCTATTGTTGATGACAGACGAAGGACCACAAGATAAGCTCAGCTACTGACAAGTCAGTTGAGCTAATAAGGCATGGCTGTATATGCCTAATCCAACATGGCTGCCAGCTTAAAGCAATAACGTCGACACTTTGGACTTTTTTTTTAGCAATTTTGCATGATGATTGCAGCATGCTTAAGCACTGTGTGAGATAGCAGAGAAGCTATGTTAGTCAAAACATCGTACAACATCAAATTCTCACACCTTCACCCTCTCCACTTCAAAAGCCAACTGGGGCTTGATTTGCTGCAGTTCACTTATCCCAGTCAATCTATAAGAAAATCATTTTCCCAGCTGGGCACTTTAGTTGTTGTGACCTTCATGTATTGTGTACATTATTCAGTTGGACTTGGGTCAAATGTACACATATTGTTCCTTTGATTATTTATCCTTAACATGAGGGTACCACATGTAACTAAATGATGAAAATGAAATACACAGTTTTATAGGGACGTCACCAGCATGCAAACCATTTGTTCAGGTTTGTGGGTAAAACGGAAGAAGTTCCTGTTTTGAGCATTTTGAGAGAAGTTTTAGATCCTTTTAAAGCTTATTTGGTGGATTAAGGTTCACCTGAATGGTTTGGTGTTCAAGTGTCACTGCATTTTTTTTGGACTAATTTCAACCCGAAAGAAAAATACTTTGAATGAGAAATGTAGATGAGACCTGTCATGATAACATGCCTCAGGTCAACAGCTTTATTCCGCTGTTTAGCATCCAACCATAGCAAGGAAACCTCTTGCCTCAGTCTTTATAAAAAGGAGACTGCGTTAAAGCTATAATAGACTTCTCCTCCTAATCTATATGTACAATGTGTTACTGTTGCATATAGTGCACTCATAGTACCCCTCCAAAATATTGAATTGTTAAAATTATTCATGTATACTCACTGATCTTAACATACCGAGAGAAAAGAAAGTTTTGATGTCTATATTTCAGTCAATGTAGAATTTATAATTCTTACACACATGTGATTTATGATGTCACAATGACACCAATAAATTAACTATGTTCTGAACCTTATCTAAATATCTCCCCCCCCCCAAAAAAAATGAATGAAATAAAACAGAGATGCAGGTATACAATTGTCTGAATAAAACAACAGGGATACATGTTGTGAATACATATATTCAATATTAATATTTGTGGTTTTATTCTATTTATTTAATATAGTGATTTAGTGAACATATGTGAATGGACATTGGTCGTAATGTCTTACACTTGTAAAAATTGGCGACCAAAAGATCTTTAAAAGTATACATTTTCTGAAAGCTGATTTTTATATCGCATATGAAGATACCAAATTCATTAATATTTTCCAACCAGTATTAATTTCGCAAGGGCACAAAGTGCAGCGATTATTTGTAGCGACTGGACACCACTCCCTGCAAATTGGGAAATCAGTATGACCACTTCTGCCCATGTGGCTTCTTGTGTAGATTTTCTTCATCACCAAATGGTGTTGTGAATTGCTGATAAAGTGAACAGAAACTCTTGTAGGTCATGGGAGATATTCATAGTTGTGCCTTGAATATTTCTTCTTGGTTGTATCTTTATCGCTTATATAAAAACCCGCTGGTAATTTAAAATTACCTCGACTAACCAAATCTGGCTGTTCCTTCAATGTTCGGGAGTGATTTGATTGATTTGAAACTTAATAACAACAGTACAAGTGGGGAGCTTACTGCCCACAAAAGATATCGTCCTTATGGTAGCCTTCCAAATGCTCCAAACATCCATGAGGGAACTCATCAGCAACCTTGCATTTAATTTTTAAATTTGCAATTTCTAAATTCCATTAACCAATGGACAAAAAAGTAGGATCTATCTCAATGGCAAATAGCTAGAACAGTCTCTGTTTACTGTATTGCTGTCTTCAGAACTCAATAAATGATGCTGCCATAGGAACCAGCTGATGAGATTGACTGATAATTTTGTTGATGTTCGTTCACAGGTGAAAGATGGGCTTATTGATCTATAAAAGCCATTTTTCATCATCACTGGTAAATACTTATCCAATAATGAGTGAAGAAATCAAGACAAGAGGAAACACTGGTCTGCATAAATTCATTCCGCTGTTTAAGTCTTGAATTTTCAAAACATTTAAATTAAATATACATGTAATGATACTGATGAATTATATAGATTTAGACATAAACAGTGACTGCATTGTCTGTGAGATGCAGAGAGCTAAAAATATGCCCATGGGCCTATTTTGAATATTGAAACACAACAACGCTGATCTGACCAGTTGCCAAGTATGAGGAAATTAATGAGGTGACCTTCTGCGTCATTTTAGTACCTTTGCATTTTACTTTAAGTTGGAGTCGGTTATTTTATCTCAAAGGTAAGCCTAGTTGGGTCTTTTGAAAGACCAAGCATTCTGGGTAAGTGTGGGGTTTACTATACTCAATTGATTCAACAATTCATTCTTGATATGCCTAACATGCAAGTTAAGCATTGACTTATGTTTTGTAAAAGTACTTTAATCACATTTATGTAATGTGGGCTACATTTATAAGTTAGCCTATCAACAAAGGGACATCATATTCACTTTAAATCCATAATACATCAGTTCAGGATGTTTGTATTAGAAATACGAACATGGTGCCGCCAGTTAGCAGAATGACTTGTCTGCGGATTAATGGCACTGAAATAAGTCTTGTGCTGGTTCCCCGCTGATGACCCAATTTTATTTAAAGGCAACCCAAGCCTAAAACTTTCATCTACATTTCTGTTTTAATGGATATGATTTGTTCTTTATATAAAATAATTTGCTGTAATGATTTAGAACTATCCAGTTTATTAGTGAGTGGTATGGAATAGGACTTTGCTCTTTGAATATCAGACTTGATATTAGATGTTAAAAACTTTTTCTTGGCTGTGTTCTTAATTTCATAGTTTTGAAGCATCAGCTGCATAATTGAGAACATAGCAAAATTAAACAAATTCGCAGTATATGCCCTGTACTATTTGTTTTAACATAAGCAAACTGTACCAGGCCTGTGGAGACTCCCTCATTTTCACAAATGTTAGTCTGACCAGTTTTCCTGTTTACAAAGCTCTTCAGAAACTGGGCATAATGAACAGCTGGATGTGCCTCTTCCCCACACCACACAGAAAACAAACCTGATAGTGAAGAGTACCGTGTCCTCTGTCATGACATGTATTTTATGATCGTCAAACTAGCTGGGTCATAACTGAATAGTAATATACAAAGATAAATCCTTAAAAAAAAAAAGAAAGGAAAACACATCCCCACCTATTGAACAGCAACATATGGATCTGTAAGTGATGATTTAAAACAAAAAATTTAGGTTTATACATGTATACAGTGGAACCTCGTCAATCCGAACACCTATGTACCTTAGTGAACTGTTCAGATTAATGAAGCATCTGGATTACTGAATCACTATTACTTGAAATGAACAATTCTGTTCCAGGAAAAGATTAATGAGACATACAGATTGATGAGGTCCATATTAATGAGGTTCCACTATATATGTTTTAAGGTGGTGGGCAGAATTGCTCTTCACATCATATTACAAGGTAAACAGAGAGTCCATCTCAGCCAGTCAAGTCACACTGTGCACATAATGGTTGCATAAACATTAGCGAAACTAGCAGGAGCCTCCAAATGTACATTCACAGTTATTTCTAGGAACCAGCTAGGACAAATATGACTTTTGTGGTATTTTAATCTGTAGACTAAATACTACAACAAGGCCTAGTGGCCTAAATGCAGGGGCTGCGCAGACAGAGCTGACAGTGCATTTGTGATTATTGTAAATTACTGCATTTCCGTAGGTATGTGCATGACCACATGCTACCGAAATGCAGTAATTTACAATAAGGAATGTGCCTCTAGTGCTAGGTAAAGGGCCATGTCACTTGTTCTGCTCAACAGCACTTTAAGTTAGACCTTTTGAACCCCTCACCCTCTCCCCTTTAGTGTCAAAAGTGAACCTCCATAATGGCACGTAATATTCTCCTTAATATGGACCATGAATCTGCTCTACTAGGGTTGGATGAAAAGTTCTGAGCCTCACCCAGCTAGTGAAACATGACTATAATTCAGTATAAAGTGAATGATCAAGTAACTCAACATATGTATATGTGGAACAAATGAAAAACATTTGCTTAGAATATCCTGTTCTACCAATGATATAAAAAAATGAAGTTTCCCACACATAAGGAATGTTAATATTTTAAAACAAAGGACCTCCACTTTACAGACTTTAAGTTTGTCGAAACACATTCTATAACCTTTATGTTTGCTGATTATCTATGTGACGAGTCACAGAAATAATATACATGTACTTTGTTTCACATACAAGGTTAAATTGTTTTTTTGCACCAATGTCCTTCCAAATATGCATTTTTGGGGACATACCTCATTAACATGAATAAAATTTCATCAATAATATAAGGATATTTATTAATAGTAGCAGATGATCTTCCTGAGGGCTTCCTGTACCAACTAAATAAATGTTTGCATGAGCTACATTATATGAAAAATATTTAACCTGAAAATAACAGAAAATTTCAAAATTTGACCTTTCTCTTAAAAAGCAGTAAGTGTATATTCTGCAGAGGTACTTAAACTTATTTAACTATCAAAAGAAAACACCCTGATGGATAATTTTCTACAACCAAATATATTTACACAAAAAAATGGTTTATATGAAAATAATTATTGCTGGTATTGTCATAAACCCAAACCAGTGCTTTTGAAAAGTGGTTAAAGTGGGTTTGGAACACAAGAGTTAATACATGTAAATGGGCACTTATGTATGTGATTAACCAACAAGTTGTTCAAAATGACATCAGAATTTGATGTGTGTGACACTAATAGGATGAGGCTCAGAACTTTTCAATCAAGCCTCGTAGACCCTGGTAATTGGGCTAATGCAACAAAGGTTAAGGACTTGCCTAGGCCTACCTAAGCTGATTATTAAACCCCAACATAGAATTATGTCTAAAAAGTATTGCTTTATTTTGATTTTTTTTTTTCATACATTTTTTATACACTGAGCACCTGTTCACGTCCTATGTTTGACCACAGTCAATCTATATGACATGACCCCTGGTTTTGTGTCTGGACACAGGCAGGGAGCACCATGGAACATGCAGGTGTATTTTTGCTGACTATCTGGCCTGTCAAAACTTTATAGTATATATATGTCGTGCAGTTAGTAAGGTTCAATAGTTTTTGTTTGTACCATGAACTTATCTCGCTTTAATGATAGATCTACATGGGATTTTTTTAACGACACACTTAGTACATCTTTAAAATTCATCATGGATGTTGAAGGCAGATCAGGTACATATTTTACAGTTGACTTTTCACTGCCTGTAACCCTAGGTCAATGATTATTATATTAATACAATCTTATTCCAAGGTACAATTTTATTATTTAATGAGTGCAGTGATTTAGACACTATACCTTATCCAAGTTCAGCCGACAAGATATCCGTAAAATGCTTCAGCAACACTAGGCCTGGCCTATATGTATATGTAGGGACGGTAATGTGGCAACGTCTGTATTTTGTGTGTATTGCAAAAGGTCAATCTGGAACTTGCAAGGTTTGCTGATTTTTTTTTTCTCGAACTTTCATACTCTTTGCCACATACATTTTGAGCAAGTTAATGTCAATATGTGGTGACCTCCCCACACAACCCCCAAGGTTAAATGCTGTTAAGTGTGGCAAGTGACATGGCCCCCGAAGCAAGGGTCTTAGGATTTCATTGCGATGGCTATACAGTTGCCTGCTGAACAGATCAATATCACCGTCAGAGATACTCTCTCTAGGTGAGTGCATTGTCTTGCAGTTACGGCGTTCAAGTTGGAACCGATTGCATTCACCCACTAATTTCTATTTGTGGCTTTTTTGGCTGGAAATATCTGGAAGTGGATTTTCATTAGGAGGTATTCATGCACAGTCTGCAACTATAAAGAGTTATTGATACCATTCAATTTGCTTTTGTTTTTTTAAATTTTGCAAAGGCAGTTTTTGTTCTCTATTTATTTTTGATGAGCTAAGTAGATGTAACCATTGAAGTATGACAGTAACAGTAACAAGAGGATCATGATGATCCTGTGCTCTGCTGACTGGGATCTGCTTTTACAGTATTGGAACACATGGACTGCAGTCTAGATTTGTACAGCTATATACATGTGTGTAGAGTGGTAGCAAAGTTTGTCCTTAAAATAAATTTTGCGGACGGACAGATGGACGGACAGACGGACGCAAACGGATTCTATAAGCTCTGCTGACTGACAAGTCAGCAGAGCTAAAAATCTGTAGTGACCATCACTATAAATCATTTACCCAAGTATGAAATCCCCAACCAGTGTAGTTAGTGAAATGATGCCACTCCGAAGTTTTTTGTTGACGGACGTCTCTACTATGATACACTTATGTAGAAAAACATGACCCATATTCATAAATATCAAACCCAACAATGACAGCAAAGAGATTCCAGAGTTACCAAAACATCAACACTCATCTTCCAACACCAATGTGAAGAAACAAATTTCACTCCTGACTTGAGACAGGCACTCACCCACAAAAGGCAACTGGTGGTTTTAAACCGGTCCTCTCAACCTTTGAAATATTCTTCAATAAATACAGACCATAGTGTTTCCAATATGTACAGGCCCAACCACTCAAAATCCAAATTTTATTATTTCTGCAAAAGATAAAGGAGAGTAATTGGTAGACCTATCCCTATTTCGGTTCTTCTGACTAGTTCGTGAGCTGAGTTTATAGCAAAAGTAGAAAGAAGGCCTATATCGTTTTTGTGATATCTATGAATCTGGAATATTATTCAATTAATAAGTTAAGTGACTGAATCACTGTTATAGAGTATCAAATGCAAGGAGTAGACTTCTACAAGTCCCTCACTAAACGGAAAGTGACTGCTTAGTCTCGCCAACAGCTTATGCTGGCTAGACAAAAATTCTATTTCATTAGCCATTGGTTACTGTTTCATGTTTTTATGATCAGGTTTAAATTAAGTTGCTCAGCTGTTGATCTCATTACAATAACAAAACTGCGCTCCACGAAGCATCAGATAGACAGACCATAGAGGTATGATAGACAGAGCAAGTCGTAACTAATTGCTGGACCTCAATACAACAACAAACGGCCATTGGCCACGCGATGGCCCACTGCTTTATGAAATCCATATGTAATTCTGTAATTACGTAATGCTTGAATAAAACTCATAATACACCCTCATCTGGGAATTTGACAACATATACAAACTTAACCCAAACACAATGATAATGAAATAGATCTCAGAGTCCCGGCTTTAACTTCTAACTTTACCTGTGTTGCATTGGGGTCGAGCTATTCAGATGGACTACCAACACCAGCATTCATTCTTTTACTGAGTTACGAGGTGAGAAAGCCTGAAAGCTCCTTCACAGGCAACTACCACCCTAATCCCCACTAGTATCATTACCAACTTAGACTTTGATCTCCCCCACAATCCCACCAAATTTGGTGAAGATCTGCCACAAATTAAAGATACTAACGTGTTCACAAGATTTTCACATTTTGACGCCTATATTACATAATAATGTATGTGGCGCCACTAATATCGAAAAGAACCTAGATTTTTATACCCCCTATAAGTCCTGAAAGTTATATTGGGCCAACTTGAAACCTGTGGTCAGTCTGACTGATGTTGGATGTAGATTGCCGAAACTGGCATCACTGGGGCCGCCTGTGATAGTTTGCATCAGGTAGCTATTTTTATTCCAAATATCAAAGAACTTTGGATGTGCTCGCTCTGGATCTCACCTTTTGAATCATGGAAAGATTTCATGCATAAGTTTTGGTGTCTTGCATAGTTGGGAGTACTAGCCCAGAGAGTTTTCAAGTTATCACCTGGATACAAAATACACAAACTGCCCTGTGATGTTGAAAAAGACGTCAAGGTCACAGGGCTTTGACCTTAACCTGGTCCTTGTGCTGGGGCATAAGCATGTGCAAGTAGAAACTCCTAACTCAAAAAGCTTTCTCGTAATCACCCAAAACGTAGCTGGATGGATGAATGGACGGCCAGACAAACAGATGGAACCTGTGCAATATAAATTCTTTGAGCTTCAGCTAACACTGTTGAGGGGCTATAATCCTGTGAAATATGAAAGCTCTAGCTGAAAAACTTCCCAAGTTATCATGCAGAAAACAAATTCACTAATGTGGCTCTGTGACCTTGGGAATTAGGTCAAGGTCATCCATCTTCGAACCGGACCTATACCTTTACGGAACTATAACCTGTGCAGATGAAAATCTTAGCTTTAAAATTTCTGAAGTAACCATTTGAAAACATGTTCACTAATGTGGATTGACCTTCGGAATTAGGTCAAGGTCATCCATGCTTAAACTTAGAATAGCCTTTCAAGTCTTCATGGTTGGCATTCAATGCTTTGGTTCTGAGCTATGGCATCACCTGCACGGCATGCTTCAGCAGCAGGGTTTGATTGGCATGGGCAACTCCATAACCACTCGCTCGTTTTACTCTAATGTGTGTTGATGTAAAGGGAAGACTTCTCTGCATGAGGAATCAAGATATACGAGTCTTGCATAGTTCCAGCTACAACCCTGGCTGGTATGTCACTCTTGTGGACCCAGTTCAACACAAGATTAGGCTCTCTCGGCATTATTTTTTAGGCTAACAAGCAAACTCAACAGAAGATCACGGAGAAAATGAGTATCATACAAAATGGGGATCAATAGTTTGAGTCACAAGGGATATTGATTGTTCCTGTGGTCGAAATTGAGTTTCTATGCTCGAAATTGAATGATGTGGCTTTGCTGTGCATTGTCAGACAACCTGTATGCAAACAGTGGCCATATGTACCTATGGGGATCAATGTGCCTATACATTTTGCCTCTAAGAGTTTACTGGCTGTGCATCCAAATTTTGCGGTTTTAAAAAATTCCATGGCATTGGAGCAGAGAGGAAGCTTGCCCCCTTGCCTGCTCAACATTGCCCTCTGTGTCACTGGTATCTCTTTCATCCTGTTTTGTTTGCCTCTTCACAGACTTGTCTCCCATTTACATATTTGTGCGTACTCCACTTCAAACTTGATAATAGGGCCAGCTCTGAAAGCAGACAAATATTTTGGGATTGCCACAGAATACCTTGAATGACAATCCATGGCCATTTATCACTGTGACTTTTACTTGTTGTCTACTTTTATGGAGAATTCAGGAGACAATGCCAGCATCAAGAGGAGCGTGTCATTAGCCACCAACTTTGGCCAGTGGTGCTCTGTGGAGGCATCATGCCCACAGTGGAGGCATCATGCCCACAGTGGAGGCATCATGCCCACAGTGGAGGCATCATGCCCACAGTGGAGGCATCATGCCCACAGTGCACCATTTGTTGATTCAGTCTTCATTTCACTAGCCCAGTGGCCAACCAGCTCAGATGGGAGAGCGAAACGTACACTCCAAACATGGTGCGGTTCATTTAATGATCCCAACATCTAAAGGAAGATAAGAAGGAAGCCAGATGGAATATTAGAGAAAATTCACCACACGACTGGACCATAAGACCATTATAACTCATGTCAGACATGTAGCTGTCTACAGCAAAGCCTGTTTTTCTCACGGTCTTACCAACAGTAACGCTGCTTGTTGGTTTTGAAGGTTCACTATCTATATGGACCATATCTGTAAAACACAGGCTCCTATCAACCTTGCCACCAGGGGGCACCCATAAACTTAACTCTTACATCCCAAATACACAAATATGTGTGTGCTTCTGTACAACTTGTACACCACAGTTTTATTCACTTCTGGATAATGTTGAACTGGTGAGCACAATTTACTCTGCACCTGATGAAATGTAAGTCCTTTGAGACTTCTCGAAAGGCTACAGCTGGCAGACCCTACCTGCCAATGTATCAGCATTAAACTTTTCCCACTTAAAAATTGACAGCTAGCATTTGATGTAAATACCTGGGGACCATCTGGTACAAAGATTGCCACAGCAGTGGCAGGATATGTACTGGCTACATCGCCAAGGATTCCTACCTTTCCCTTATGCCACACTTGACTTTTTGCCTTGTTACGTCACATGCACGTATGAACAAACACCTGGACTTAAGTTGTGCATATGTCACACCCACCATATAAAGCATACATGCACAGCCGTTAAACTAGCCTCTGTTGAGCCAGACTACTGGCAAAACCGGTCAGGCTTTTTGAGTCATCAGTTGGAGGGTTTTCAGTCATTTTTGGCCTTGCCCTGTCAGTTGTTCATTCAATATAATATGCCACGAGTCAGGAGTTTTCTTTGATTTACTGTGGGCATGTGACACCTTAAGTGCACCCAGGAAAGCTGTTGACTCAAGTCTCATAAGAGTTAACTTGTCAGACTATTTCATTCTCTCTGCGGCTATAATTTTTTCTTTTGTAATATCTATACAATAATGTTTTTGGTATTTTCTGTTGTTGTTTTTTGAAATACAGATGTAGTTGTGGTGGTGTTGACATTGTCTCAAAAATGTATTATCGTGAAAGAAATAAAGTTAAGATAAGTGTCAATACACATCGATGTAAAGTCTGGGCAAGAAAACATTGTCCTGTTTTGGGGGGTTTTTTTTGGTCGTGTTGTGTAAAATGCTCACAAATACGTGTCAGGAGAAAGGTTTGCAACCTTGCTTATGGGTGCTCTGAGTTTCCTAATAATTTGTTGCAACAAGTCCAATTTTTTTTTTTTTCGGTTTGGGTGTAAAATGGAAAGAGCTGAAGCACAGCCGCTATCACTGCCTTGTGTCACTTTGTGAGGGCTGAGATAGCACAGAGAGCCCCCTGGTGGCAGAAACAAGGCAGCTATCAGATGTCCCTTGGGTACCGAGGCGAATCAGTCTGTATCCATTTATAGGAATTTTAATTGAAAATGACAAACCAGGACATTCACATTAAGACTGCAATAAAACCCTGTGCAATGGTATCTACATGCAGCATTGGAAATATAGGGGTAAGGAAATAGCCAGTGTAGATACACAATGAGGATCAGAGACACACAGCCAAGGCAGTGGTTAAATCATTTTGACCCTGCGGGATTTAGCGGTGATGTACAGGCATGCAACTTTTCCTATTAAAAAGTGGCCAGCAAAATTCTCATGTGGTAAATGTCTTGTTTTTTGTTGTTTTTTTTTCATGAAAAAAAAAAGAATAATGTGCCGTCAGTCACCAGCTTCTCTACTTCACTATGGGTACTGCATGCATTGTGCCCAGAACCCACCGGACAAGCTGTTAGCTCAGCCACCAGTGATTTCAAAGGGTCCCTGCTTTATCTTTCTTTGTTATATCCTGGGCTTTCACAAAACAGTTTCGCAAAATAATAATAATAACAAGAGGACTGTGACAGTCCTATATATGTACAGACTGAAGTGGTCCTGTGAACTATATATCAAGGTCACCTGTGTTTCAGACCATGATCACTGACATTTACATATCTCCTTGCCTATCCAAAAAAAAAAAACAAAACAAAAACAAACAAAAAAACCCCCAGAAAAATCACAGCACTAACTCTTGAACAAATTAAGGTCTAGGGTTCTACATAAGTGTCCCCATGCAATTTCGAAGCAATTGGCTATGCAGTTTCAGATAAGCAGATTTTTTAAGATTTGACCAAGAAATGAACAAAAAAATTCATAAAATATCCAAAAATTACTGTAGCTTGACCATTTGAAAAAAAATTGGTAGAGACCACCTCAAGGTACAATTCCACCAAGTTTGAAGTCAATCTGCCCAGTGGTTTGGGAGAAGAAGTCGAAAATGTGAACTGTTGATGCTGTACCCCAGACGACGGACAATTTAAAGAACCAAAAGGATAATTAAGCTCAGCTACTGACAAGTCAGCTGAGCTAAAAAAACGAAAGGCCCATGGGCCTTATGCTCTGCTAACATATCTGATGACCATCACCAAAAAATAATCATTGAAATGCATACCCTTCATGACTGTGAGAAATTAATCAAAGTCATCCACATGATACAACATCAACTTCCTCATGAACACACATCTGTGGTATGTTTGGTATCATTCCCCTTATTCTTGATCAACAAATTGAATTTAGTGTCCTTTTCTTAAGTGCTTGATGACCTTGAGAAATAAGTCAAGATCACACAATATATACTCCAAAATTTGACCATTACCCTAAAGCATATTTGGTGCACATTTTGCCGCTTTTTTATTTAAAAAAGTTTTAATATCTATGATGTTAGTTCCACTTAGTACCACAAGTCGCACCACCATGACTCCACATGTCACACACTTTTGTCTGTACAATATTCCTGTAATGGTATAAATCTATGTATACAGACATGAGTGATAGCGTAAGCTGTGTGACATGTGGTCAGCTGAGCTGAAATGTGGAACTGGCATACTGTTTTGTTATCACAGTGGCTCCACAAATTGTTGATCATAAGTTTATCTGACCCAGAACAAAGTTTCAGTCAAACCAAATTATTAAATGTAATAAGCATACAATGAATACACACCCTTGATATACCACCTAGAGGACATATGTACCTAAATCATATCTTACCATTTGTCAGCACCTATATTGTACGGCCATGCTATCGAATATAGATGGCTATTAACGTCAACCTTTCATGTAAACAATAGTGTTTCTATTATTAGACTTTCCATATACACCAGAAATGTTTTCGTGAAACAGCAGACCTCTTTAACAGTGGATGAATGATGTGTATACCAGTCCTCCTGTACGTGCTGCCATCTCACAGTAATGAGCAGAACTAAAGTTATCTAACATTTCCTTGCATGAATTTAATATTCTTCGTGCACATATATTCATGTACATAGTATTATGATGAAATAAATCACCTTGACCTACTTTTTCAAGTTTACTATTATGGACACACAGCAGGCTTATTGGTTGCAATGGTCATGACTTCTTGAGTTGTGCATGTATACATATGCATATCACTTGACAGTCTTCATGTACATTGGATGTGGACTTGTGCTGCCATCTTGCAATGTTGAACAGAACTAAGCCAATTTAGTCAATTCTTTATGAAAATTAACATCTGGGTACACGTTTATACAACATGATGCAATGAATCATCTTGACCTACTTTCTCAAGTTCAGTGACATACTTAAAGACAGCTAAGACACCAAAAATAAATCCCACTTACACCAATTAAAGAGGTATTTGTGTTAGAATAACAAATCATATATGTGTGTAATTGTCACACTCCAAAGAATTTATATGTCCCATGTTTGTATGTCTGTGATATTGATTGTTGAATAAACAATTGAATGTTGACGGCAAACCATCCATCCCATAAATGTCGATACAAGTCACTCATTACATGTGATAAAATCATAATTACACTTGCATCTTAATCCTGACATATTGGCAACAAAAAAAAAAAAAAAAAAAAAATCCTGCCATTTTTTTTTATGTTTGGCTTAGTTTTTCTGTTATCCATTGTCAAAGTTTGACATTTCAGTTTTTCCCTTTGATTTCCAGGATGTTCATTTTCTTCATATCATAGAAAAAGAATGAAGCAAAAATTTAGAAAATCACTGAATCGTTTTTGCAGTTCAGACATTACAGAATCGAAAGCCGTTACCTAGATTAAATTTCACCCAGTCATTATCTTGGAATAAGCATTCCTAGGTGGGTTTCTTATCTTATTATCCTTTCTGAGAAAAAGAGCTTCAAAGGCCTTGTTGATCATTTGCCTAATAATACTGGTTGCTCAAGTTGAGCTGATATTTGTAGAAAAAGGAGTCAACATGGTCCCTTAACATTTGGTGAGGTTGTCAATCAATTATTGGCCAATCATATGAATAAAAGAGCCTTTGAAATATGGAAGACATTATCTAGCAATCTGTCAAACCGCAACAGCGACAATCTGGCTTCAAAGCATGATGTCATGGAGGTGTCCCTTCGGGGCCCATGACCTCAAGCCTGGCAACCAAAGTTGTGTTGCCTTGCTTCAGTCCGGCGGCCTATGGCCGCTTGTGTTCAGAGGACCGGTGGCGGGCTTGGTCTTTCACCTCCTTCCTCTCCATCCCCTTTTTAGGGATACATGTAGTGTTTTTGGTATTTACACCTGTTTGTATAGTCTATTTAGTAAGCTTGTTAGACTTGTCTGTATAATTTACTTAGTTAGCTTGTCATTATTTTGTAATTATTTTCTCAATGAGTTTCACTTCTCTTTCCAACCTGAGTTTTGTATCGCTATTTTGTATGTTTTCTCTTGTGTTCATATTTATACTTGTGCTTTGCAATGTATTTATTTGTTCTTCTATTTCCTCACCCTTAAGTTTCGCTAAAATATTATTAATATTATGTACATGGGTATTGTTGATTAAAGTGCCATTTTTTTAACGCCCGTCTTTGGTGTGTAGGCCTCTGGGGTAATCCATCTTGGCACGGCCTTTGAAGGAACAAGTATGATTGACAGGTGGCATTGTTCTGCTAGGCAGCTGAAAACCGAAAGAATGCCACAAGGACATTCAGATGTTCACATGCCTGTGTGTTTTTTTTTTTTTTTTTTTTCATTTTTCTCATACTTCTACTTTAGTTAGGAGCTTGAAATTTTGCCAACTTACAGAAAGGACAATTATCTTGTGAAAACCATTAAAATCTCAAAATCGTCCATGCAAAGGTTTTTGGTGTCTTACCTGTCCTTAAGCTTGTTTATTGTGATGATCATGCATCTTGGAACTGTGGATCACACAATATGCATGAAATTCCACTTTTCATTCATGTGTGGTAGTGCTGCCACCTCTCCATAGTGTGCAAAACTATTTCATTATAAACACGCTTGCATGTCACATATATCCCATGACCACTGGTCCAATGTACAGGGTAAAGTTAGAAGTGTAATTAGTGTAAACTTAGATTTTCATACACTTGGTAAGTCCCACAAGTTATATGGGGCTTTCGCGAAAACTGTGGACTGTATTGTGGACTCGGACTCGGACTAGGACTTGGACTCGGACATAGTTTTATTTGACTGATTACAAAATCATATAAGCAGATAATACCAATACAAAAATTGTAAACAAATATATGACTTACATATAGAAAGGGAAGAAGGTATTTCAAGACAAAAAGTCAGGATGAACCCCGCTAAGGATATTCAATCCGCTATTGCGGGAGCCACCTTTGGGTAAGCAAAAGTTAATGGATGGACAGATGGATTAAAGGACACAGACAGACATGAGTGCATGATCATACAAGCTCTGTGATCTATGGTCAGGAGAGCTAAAAAAGCCATCTGAAGCCAAGGCATTATATTCAAATGCACACTTTTCTTGCACATTATAGAGAGAAACTTAAGAAACCCAAATCTGTAAGCCCAAGGACAGTTTGAACACTATCAGTCCGATATTCAAAAAGCAAAGCCTTATTCCACACCACTCACTGAAAAAACTGTAGAGTTGTAAATCATTACAACAATTTATTTTGTGTTAAGGAACAAATCATATTCATAAAATTTGAAATTTAGAAGAAAATTGTAGGCTTTATCAGCCTTTACATAAAATTGGCTCATGACAGCAGGGAACCAGTTTACCATCCACAGCTATTTATTGTACCCCACATCAGGAACATGGAAGTTAAAAGTACTGCACCTCTTTGATTCCATACTTTCCACACATCCTTTAGTTTTGAAAGCTGGGAACCATAAGATATGCCAGCCATCTGGCCGTGCTGTGCTGAACGGTAAAATGGCCCAACAGGCAATAAGAATGTTGTGAGCACTTAATAACATGGAAGTGTACATGTCCCAGTTTGCACATTACCTTCTGCTCCACACATTGTAAACATCAATTTCCGCAGCCTGCAATTTTGTTTGCATTTCCCAACTTTCTGACTGAGAAAACTGGTTTACATCATCTCTCAATCAGAACCTTTTATACCATTAATGCGCAAGTTGTGACAGGTGACCCCGCCAACCCATCATCTCAGCTTTTATTACCGACAAAAGCCTTTTTGTGCCATTATATTGGACGGAGTCCATTTTTCTCTATGTAGAAATATCGGCATGCTAGTATTTGATTGGAAGCAACTTCAACATGGAATCCCTATAATAATTGGGGTTATTGCAAGTTTTGTGGTGACTGGCACTGACAGCGTTGAACGTTGTGCAGACGGTAAGTCGTTTGTTTGTATATGGAATGCCGTCCCATTAAACATGCATTGAGCAAAAAAATATGAACCTTGATGTGAATAGTGGCTTTTACATTTATTATGTTTGCCTACAAAATTTAGGTTTGATGAACTAAATTGTGTATAATACATACGTACAGAAGTCAACACTGGACAGATGCGTTGGCAGCTTCAAAGTTCAATGTCATTGTTTATCTGCAGAGACCGGGACACTGCATGTATAACTCAGGGAAAAATGACTGTAGTCACACGAAGCAGCTGAAGACTAGAAAACTCTTATAACATATGCTACATATAATTTCCCCGTGTTCTTTTCTATGATGTGCCTCAGTCTGGTTATCGTTAAAGCGTAAACAACTATGTCTCTCTTTCACATCCCACCACTGACAACATATCTCTTTCTGGGCTTAGTTCTGAGCTCAGTCAACATTTATCCTGGAGGCAAAGTGCACCAAGTTGTCAGCCTGATCCTTCTTTATTTTCTTCCTGACATATTGGCGTGCTGGTAGACTACACTATTCTCATGCTACAGCTATATAGCTACCGTATATCTATCAAAAAATTACCCAGAATTACCTTAACAATCACTTGGGCCTGGTGCTCTTTGTTATATACATATATATATATATATATATATATATATATATATATACAGTAGTACCTGCTGTATGCAACCACTGCCGTGAGCAGCCGCATTACTTTTTGTGGTCACTAGGCTTAGGCATAGGAATCAATTTCTTTGTAAAATTTACCTGTAGTGACAGGTCACCTGCTGTATGTAGCCACTTTTTCTTGGCAGAAGGGGTGGCCATATACAGCAGGTACCACTGTATATAATTATATATATATATATATATATATAATTTATTGTTTGTACAGGTATGACAACTGAATAATTATATAATATGACTGGGCGGATGATACGGGATGATTGGCAGTCCTGACAGCACTCGTTTCAAACCGTTCACTGCTCACCAAAGGCTCATAGGGAACAGTTTTGAAACTCGTGTTGTCAAAATCCATTCCCCATGACACGACCATGTGGAATTCTATATGCATTTCCTCCTATTGGGGATGCATAATAATAAAAAAGGTCATCTGCTGCATAACAATTACCTTTAATAAAACTGAAATTTGCTCATAAATCTGTGCTCAATAAACTTTTGGCTGTACTTATAAGAATTGTCTTTCAACAGAAAACAACACAGATACAGCAAAAGGGACAGTGAATTGTTCTTGATTGACAGAGTAAATACAGCTTAAATACTTCAGACATCTCTACATTCATCAGCCCCTACTTTTCCTTTCAAGTACATGTGCTTCGATCATCTAACTAACTCTAAATGTCCGTCACCAAAGTTAGGTACAAAACTTTTTTCTCTCAGGCATTGCTTACAAGCAAGCAGCACTAGTAAGCCATGATTTAAGCCTCCTGACTAGGTTTAGTTCTGAATGTTCATGTATGCATGCATGTATGGTCTGATAAATGACTTCCATCTTGAACGAAAGGTCTTTTTACAAGAAGTTTGAAGAATTCTTATAAAATGTCAACATAGACTTAAATGGTCCTGTGACCTTTGATTTTGAGGGTTTTTTTTTTTTTTTGTTGCTGTTGTTTCAAATTTTGCACACACAAAAAAAATAAAGAATCTAAAAATTATTGGAACACTTAAGCCCCAGTTAAACACACATCATAGAGACCCATCCAAGGTACATTCCCACCATGTTTGAATTGAATCTGGTTGACAGTTTTGGAAAAGTCCAACAGTGAATTACTACTGCAATCCCTACAGACTTACATGGCAATCCACAGGAATGCATGTATCAATCAACAAGTTAAAATCAGGGCCAAAGAGAACAAATTAGTTTGACCCTCCCACAAACTATAGTTCCACCAAGTTTCAGAACAGTCTGAGTGACACTTTTGGAGAAGAAGTCAAAAATAGCTTTAATACACAAACATTCATACAAAATACAAACAAGAAGCCCATGGGTCTGAAGCTCTGCTTGCACCCTGGCTATATTTCCCCTGCATCTTCATTTCAAAGTTGTGAGTCCTCCAGTGGCTTCTGAATCTATAAAACTTATGGAAATCAAATGTACAAAATGTCCACCAGATGGCCCTCACTCCACATGTAATCATTGCTTATTTGTGCAATTCCTGTGATGGATATTGTTGCATGTGCCAAGACAACAATGAGTGAGTCCTTAACTTTATGTCCTCAGTGACCTTGGGACAGAAGATCAAGGTCACCCACATTATCTAATACAAGAAGCCCATAGTCTTGGTGTTGTGCTGACATTGCCATTGATGTCCAAGTTACAACCTGCCATTACAAAATCACCTCTTTCAACTTTACAGGCATGGTGACCTCACAAAAATACGTCAAGGTCAGTGATATTATATCAAATTCTAGCTTTGGATGTTAATTGTCTATATATCCTATAAATTTGGCAAGTCTAATACAATTACTCTTCAATACATGTATATTGAATTTTACATATTAAAACACATTTTGGCTCATAATTTCCATCAAATTATATGTCACGCCACTAGTAGCATTAGAAACTTAGACTTTGACTTCCCCCACAATCCCACCAAATTTGCTGAAGATCTACTAAAAATTAAAGATGATAAAGGGTTCACAAGATTTTCATATTTTGACCCCTATATTGCATAATATTGCAGCTTGCATCACCAATAATGAAATGAACCTAGATTTTTATACACCCTGTAAGTCCTGGACCTTACATTGGGCTAATTTAAAAATTGTGGACGGTATTGCGGTCACAAGATTTTCACATTTTGACCTGCATATTGCATAATACTATAGGTGACGCCACCAACATTGATGTTGACAAAAGATTTTTATACACTTTATAAATCCTAAACGTTACATGTGCCTATCTCAAAAATTGTGGGGTGCAGATCATTCATGAGATGACCCTATGTTCAAACTGGCCATTTGACCTTGACCTTCAACTTGGATTCCAAAATTGTTATGTTCAAAATATGCGCCCCACATCCAGCGGTCCATATAATATATGGACCGCTGGATGTTATTTTATTATAATCTATTTGTTCAAATCGGGTTATAACTTTTCGAGTCATTGATGAAAAACAACAAACTTGGACAAGCGCCAAACTCCATAATTGCTGGGTCAAAGTAACCCAAAAAGTAGGTCACTAAGTACAGTTTTATGTATTATGTAATCAAGTACAATTTTCATCTGGAGGCTCAATTCTCTTTGCCATTTATGTCCATGCTACCCTCTGCCATTACAAAATCACCTTTACAACTTTACAGGCATGGTGACCTCACAAAAATGGGTCAAGATCACTGATATAATAAATAACATTCTCCCTTTGGCCATCGTCTATATATCCCATAAATTTAGCAAGTCCAATCCAATTTGGAATTTTACATCTTAAAACACATTTTGGCTCAAATTTTTGTCAAATTACAGTTTGCGACATGAGGAAAGCTGAAGTCCAGCATATAAACTTGATGACTCTCCAGTCTTCTATTTTTTCTTCCAGGAAAGTAGCCACATGGTCCTGATACAATTTTTCTGGTAGTGTCTGGCATTTTCTGCTGATTTTTTGCAGTCTCTGGTTGTCTCTGCTTACTTCAAGTTACATTGATATTTATCGAGCAACTATTTCTGAGATGATCGGAATCTTGCACACTTTCATCCAATCAGAACACATGAAAATCAAACAATAGAAACATAGTCAAGTTCCCTGATCAAATATGCCAACTACCATACCCTGTTTTACATGCCAAAAATATTTCAACATTGAATAAAACTTGTCAGAAGTAATGATCTGTATGTTTGGACTTGGCCTTATGTTTTTTGGCACCTGTGTTCTAGTCTGACAGTTCAAGCTGGCTGGCTTAATTAGGATCTTCAGTCACTGGCCAAGGAGACCTGGGAAGATGGCAAAAACCGCAGTAACCGTGGCAGTTAAATAACAGTATCGACAGTTACTGTTAGTCTGTCCTCCCGAAGTAGCTTTGGTCAAAGATGAATTCAAGATCCCTTAGACAATTAACAAGTTTGTGCCATCTTTACGTTTTATATTACCCTTCAACTGAATTTCTCAGTACAACTTCCTTAACTCTTTCCATATGCCACGTTTTGGAATGAGTCAACGGTTTTCCTTGACATACTTTGGGGGCAATGTGCCCAAAGCATGTCAAGGAAAGCTGTTGACCTGGACTATTTCATTCTATGTAACCATAGGCATGCTGGTACTTAAATGAAAGGCCTTTTTACAAGGAACATGAATCTAGCACCTTGTTTCAAGGCACAGGAGCTTGTGTTAAGTAATTCAACTTTGGGTGCAGTTGGCACTAGAAGAGTTGAACCCAAAATTGCCGCAGGAGAAGAAAATACTACATTTCCCACTGGGTGCCTATAATTTGTCCAGGTGATATTTGCTTGGTGGCTTTTGCACTTATACAACAGCATGAAGGACTCCCATGATAGAAGCAAAGGGAAGCAAAATTCTCCCCACTGTACATGTACGTCAGGCATAACATGCTGTCAGCCATCAAACTTACAGCCAATCAGAAGCATCCCATGAATGTAACTGCAATCTTTCAATTGGTCTGATGCAGATACTACTTTGATCAGGAGAAATGCCTTCAGTTTACTTGGACCTGTTTGACCCTTTCCCCTTTCAGCCAGCCAAATCTGGCAGGTGGTCAAATGTCGTATGCAGCAGTGTTTTCAACAGTAATGAAAAAGTTTGACTGAGAATTGTATAGGAGACATAATCATGATCACATGCCTCAGAGCAACAGCTTTCCTTGGCACTTAGTGCCTGACCCATGCCAAGGAAAGCTGTTGACTCAGTCTTAATTCAACAGGGAACAGGTTAACTTATGGCATTCTTTCTTTTTAATGCCTAATCATGCTGCTCGCTTGTGATGAATCTAATTAATACCTACTTCAAATAGGCAAATGTTTAGATCTCCTAAATATGAAACCACTTGAAACAATTTGGAAACCTTACCCACTTCAATGAACAGAAATTGTCCTTTTATCACTTCCATTGCACGATTTAATCATTTGAGCCAAATATGAGATTCCATTTTTTTTTTTTTTTTTTTTTTTGTTTGGTCTGGTGATAACAGTGTTCATTTGTAGCCAGATTGGAGCAATTGTGTATTGAAATAGAAAGAAGACTTGAAGGTAAAAGATGACAATCTGGAGTAAACAAACCACATGAGAAGTATGAAGTAAGGCACTCTGCCGGCAGTACATGTGCGTCAGTCATCAAAATCTTCCAGCCTTGCTGCACAGTTAAGCTCAAACTTGCCACCAGAGGGCTCTGACAGCAAGCTCCATTGTCAACTGCAGGGTGCGAGTCAAGTCAAGTTGGGAATCACAAAGTAAGATACAAGATGATCCTTTTCTGATATATTGAGACTGTCAAGTCAGAGAAATGATGACTGTAGCTATTTTGAGAGCACATGACTGACTGCTAGGATGAAATTACAACATGATGCATGACAGCATAAGCACAGCCAACAATAACCCCTTCCCCCCTGAAGTCCAGATGTCAACAGCTTTTCCAGGGGAAGGTTGGGTGCTACCTCTGGCAAAGCCGTTGACCTGGAGTATGATGTTTGGATAGGGCTCATCAACTGTTGTCATTGAAAGTTTTTTCATCAACCGTATAATTGATTTTAGGAAATCATTGGTGCAGATAGCACTTTGCCTCCAGTCACTTTTGGCCAGTTAACATGGAAAAGGGTTAACAATACAGATATATGTAACATCCGCTCACCACTCGATCCCTGACTGATGACTGCGACTCACAGACATGCAGAACGTAAATAGCTGATTGTACCTCAAACAGATCATGCTCGCCTATTTATGGACAAGGCCGGTCCTAAAAAAACAGCATTGTCTTGCTTCCTCCGATTTCATAATCTGAACACAGCACTCGTTCATCTGAGCCCAGGCTATATCATATAAAGACATAGAGTTACTATTTATATGGACATAGACAAAAACTAAAGAGACACTATTAACATAAGGTGTATAGAGCTGGAATGCATATCATATCATTCCTTTTAATAGCCTTGGTGCACTAAGTACATGGGACTTTCAAGTTAAAGATACACGTTAGGTTATCAGTGATCTCCGTTCTGACTTCTTGTCTGTCTGCATATGCAACGCTGTAAATTTGATTGAAAAGTGCCATAAAGTATACATTTTTAGAAAGCATACAAACTAAAAATTCATACTGTGGAACTTTGGTAATGTTTCTTAGAAGCAGTGTTTGCACAGCAATTATAAAAGTGTATGTAAGTCATTCTTTGATATAAATTTCCAATTCTGCTCGTACACTTTCATGCATTTCTGCATCAAATTTATTGCAAACTGTAGAACCAGGGACGTGTCATAGATGGACTACCAACGGGAGCGCTAATCCCTTTAGTGGTCAACTGGGCGCGACGACTACAAAGCATGTTCACTAGCGCCGCTCAAGTTAATCCCCCCTGCTCAGTCCGTTTGTTGTTCCATCTATGTTTCCGCGTTCGGTTGTATCAGGTTACATACATCAGGCTTACATCGGGTGTGCTATTGTACCAAGTTCAAAAACGGAGAGTTTTATGCATGCGCAACCAGTCTCATCGTTTGAATCAGAACCGTGCCAGTCCATCGATGTGTTTTTCGTTGAAATCGGCCGCTAAAAGGGCTAGTTTTTGCATTTTTTTCTGTCCAAAATGATGCAAAGTTAGACAACTTGCGTGCGTAATAACTTCTTACGCTCTAATTAGCAATAAAAAATGTAGTTTTAGATGGATAGTGTATGCCAGTAGAATCATGATGGTGGTTTCATTTCTTGTAGCTGAGTCCGACGTAACGCTAAATTTGGACTTTAAAATGTGGAACACTGTGAAAAATTTTGCACATTTCAGTCGGTGACGCGATTATTCTCGCCTTTCATCACGTGACCTGGCCCACGAGACTGCCAGCGGCCAGCGCTGACCGTGGAGTTGGGTTTGTTCAGCACTGAAGGTGCTCGCTCAAACACCCGATCACTTGAGCAGCGGCAACATAGATGGTACAAAGGGGGCCCCGCCGTTGGTAGTCCACCTATAACACGTCCCTGGTAGAATACAATACAAATGAAAAACGGATGTCTCAAATTTAAAATATTTGTTGTTCTTCCTGACATACAGAAACAAGTCTTGCGCTGGTTCCCCGCTGATGACCCGATTTTTTAAAGGCTAATAATGCCTAAAAACTTTCTTCTAAATTTCAAATTTTATGAATATGAATTGTTCCTTTCATAAATTGATTTGCTATTATGATTTAGCACAATACAGTTTTTCAATACAATACAGTTTTTCAGTGAATGGTACGGAATAGGACTTTGCTCTTAGAATATCGGACTTGATAGTGTTCAAACGGTACATGGGCTTAAAGAATTAGGTTTGTTAAGTTTCTCTTTGTATTAAATACAGATGTTTGAAGTTTAACTGTTAGAAGGATGACACATGAAAGGAAAGCTATTTATAATAACTGATCACAAGAGGGCGCTGAGTTTTAAAAATCTGAGACACTCTTTGCACAAACTTTAGTTCACTGGAAATTTGAAGTCCGTATCTTCAAAACTGAATGAGCTGAATCAATTTTAGTGTACATTATGATGATCTTTTGTGTAACTGTTATTTGAACATTGTCATCAACTAACATATAAAACTGTAATTAACAGAATTTGTTGTAGCTTTAGAAAATGCATATTTTGTCTCACCTTATACATGAATCGAGGGATTTGTGTAAGAATTTGTGAAAGTCACTGTTAACCTCACATATATCCTTAAAACCTGTGTTTCCAATATTTTAAAGGTATTTTTGCATAATCGATGATACAGATTCATAATATATACATTGTGTTAGCACTTTCTGAGTCATTAAAAAGGAGGGGTGCTTAAAAGAGCAAAGACACCAAAAAGGGACAATACGGTAATTGACAATTGCGTGTTTTGTTCATGCGAATTATTTTCAAGGACATACACAATGCTCTTTGTAAAACTGTTATTCTGTTATGTAGGAAAGGTAAAACACACACACACACACACACACACACACACACACACACATATATATATATATATATATATATATATATATATATATATATATATATATATATGTATATGTATATATATATGTATATGTATATGTATATATATATATATGTATATGTGTATATATATATATATATATATATATATATATATATATATATATATATATATATATATATATATATATATATATATATATATATATATATATACATGTTCTGGTCATAACTTTCGCTTTGGTAAGTAACAATTTTCTCCAAACACTTTCTCTTATAGACCAGCTTTATGCAGAAAGAACTGAGTCTTGCTGTGACAGGACCCTTTTTAACCATTGTCTCCTTAAACAATCACTGAGCAAACAGCTAAATAAGACAGAAATCTGGTAACCTAAACAGCGTTTCCCTCCAGAAAAAAAACAAAAACAAATAATAAGGGCACAGAAACATGGCAAAAGCACGTCACATGCTGAAGCCGTATCACTGAGCACCCTCCCCCAGAAAATCTTTTCAATTTAGATGCTCTAGAATGGATTCTTCTGGAGGCTAAGCCAAGGAATCAAGAAGGCTTAAGCTTTGAGCCTCAATTTTTAGTTCCAGAATGCTTCAACTTGCATCGTTTTGCATGTTACTTTCAAATATTTTAGGATATGGAGTCTTGCCCACAGAAAATTTTAGAAACCTAAATTTTAGCCATTTTACCTTCTGGCAGAAACCCTGCTAGACCATACCATACTGACTTACCTCATCCACATTCACATGTACAGGGTGCACTCTTGTCAGGTACATGTAGGTAGGGGGGTAAAAAGGGGGGGGGGGTGTTACCTCTACAAATGCTGTTGAGAATGGGTGATATAAAAAAAGATGAAAGCCTTCGGAAATTGACCCTTTCATCTCTGAGCATTTTCCAGTTTGCACATCAGTTTGATATGTATCCAACAGCTATAGCTCAAGGCACGTGACCTGAAATTGCATGTCCCACAATTATTCTTTTATGTCACTCAAAGGGGCATGTGGCCGGGAATGGTGGATTTGCTTGGTCCAATTGCTAAACCCACAGCTTGAAAGATTTCACTCTCTTTGATTTTCACTGAAGTTGCAACATGTCTGAACATCAAAGAACTCCAGAGAATGTCACAAAAAGAGGACTGTGACAGTACAATGCTCAGCTGACCTTGGGTGCACAGACTGAAGTGGTCCTTTGACTTTTTGAATAATTTCAAGGTCACCTTTCAAGTTGCTGAAGGTCGTCAGTGTTTGCCATATCAAAGCCTTCACTAACACACTTCTGGAGTCATCATTTTTTATGAAAGAGTAACAGAACACAAAGATATAAGCTGACATGTCAGTTTTAACCTTCAAAGTCACTCAAGCTCAAAATTAACAACAGCCAAAGAAATTCCATATGGGTACTATTAGTGTTTAATAGTAGCCATGGGCCTAGGCACCACCATTACAAAGGTAATTGGATTGAAAGGTCACACTGCCATATTGGCCAATATGTCAGTGTGATCTTTCTAGCCGAAACCTTGAAAAAAAAAAGTTCAGACCCAACCAAAAAAAATAAAAAATACAAACAGGTGTTCCCCTAGATTAACTTTTTTTGTGGTTTATACCCCCTACCCTAGCCTGACACTAACAACTGTCAAGTCTTTCCCCCATGGCAGGCGATAATACAAGCCTAACAACTCCCAAATGTGAATTTATTAAGCAAAATGCTTGACAAACACATCATAATGCTTCTGTAATGCTTTCACACTAAATCATGTTGTAGGAGCACTTCCATTGACTTTATTCAAAGCTTAAAATCAAGGAGACTCTTTTGAGTCAATCATAACAACACCCGTCTGCCACAGATGCTTCCACTCCATATGTGGCTGACCAATCATAAGGAGGAAGGAAAAATGGGGGCACATGCCCACCAGAAGTCACCCCACCCCACACTTCTGGTTCCACAGGAACTGAGTGGTGGCGCCACAGTGACAGCCAGGTCTTTTCAGAACAATCGAGTCCCAATACAGTTATCATGATTATGTCGTTGTGACCCAGACACAGAGGTCTAGGGAATGGTGGTGGAGAGGTAACGTTACGTAACTAATACTTTAATTGGACGTGTGAGTGGCAGGATTGGCCCAGTTACATGTCACTGCTAATTGATCAAGACAGTGAAACAAACGAAGCCAATGGAACTGTCAATGACCAAGATCCCGACTCCTTCACTCAGTCTGCAGGCTTCATATCTGTTCATCATGAAGTAATGGTGATACAAGAGAAACTGTAAATGGCCACATTCATGGATATGTCTTGTCCACTCAGTCTGCCCTCTGTTTTATACTCTTGAATTATGGATGTGCAAAATCAGGGCAAGCTTCAGCCTGGCATTTTAAACACACTGTAAAACAAAATTTGTTGAAGGATAGACATCATGATGCATGTTGTGGTCAATAAAGAGATTTAGAATACCTGACATATGGATCATATAGTAACCGAAGAAGCCTGGCTATCGTAGTCTTATGGTGACACCTAGATGTATATGTAAAACTATATTTTGTTACGATTGAATTTTGTCTTTCTTTTTTTTTTTTTTTTTCATTTTGAGGGGAAATGAGTTTTCCTACAAGTAAGCCATAACTGGTACAAAAAAGGTCCAGGGCATTTATAAAATATCAGGTACATATGTACTCAACAAGACTACCAGTGTACTATTATAATGTCACAACATCTTGCATGAATGGCCTTTTTGAGTTTTCAGATCAAGCCATCATGACCCAAGAAAGTAGATCATAGACACTATTATAAAGTGCCCAACTTCACTTCTGGTTGATCATTATGATGTAAGGACATCTTTGAGAACCAAGCACCATCTTATGAAACATTTGAAAACTCTATCACATGAAAGGCCCTAGTTGGCCACATATTTTACAGACTTTTTGAATATCCACATTAAAAAGCTTCAATTTACAAGCCATACACACACACACACACACACACACACACACACACACACACACACATATATATATATACATATATATATATGTATATAAATACACTATATATATATATATATATATATATATATATATATAAAATCCCTGTTCACATAGAGCACGTCAGATACATTATGCTATATGGTGGCTGTATCTGCTGCAAGTTTTATTTGTTCCCCAGGTGT
The DNA here is from genome assembly GCA_964020975.1 of Hermodice carunculata. Lineage (NCBI taxonomy): Eukaryota > Metazoa > Annelida > Polychaeta > Eunicida > Amphinomidae > Hermodice > Hermodice carunculata. The sequence goes on along the minus strand of OZ026612.1, from coordinate 18,649,523 downwards.
CTCCACCTACAGTACGTGGATGCCAGGGGGATGTTACATGCACATGGCAGTGCCACCTACAGGTGACATACTCCATTGCAGCACTAAGGATGTTATTACCAAGAGCAATACTTGTACATTTTGTGAGGGAAATAAATAAAACTAGAACAGGCTGATTTTCAAACAAAAAATCAAATGTCTCCCCATGCGCCCTTACTATTGTCACCCTTATTTTCATAAATAGGCATACCCATTCCAATGATCTACAGATAAGCTGAAGGTACACTCTTGATTGACATTTAAAAATCTAAGCAAAGGTTATCCATATAGAAGCACAAGTGCAATCTTATCGAGGCCCATGGCCACGTGACCTTGAAAAATTGGTCAAGGTCATACATCTGCCGTCACAAGCAATGTCTTACAAAAGTCTTCCTTAGAAACATTATCACACAAAATGTCAACCTCTTTAAGTCAAATCTTTTTTGAGTGCATCTGCAATGATTTTCAAAAAGTGGCTATGTGACCTTGAAAATAGGTCAAGGTCACCCATCTACAATCCCAGACTAGTTGGTATTATGGTACATAATCATGTAAAATTTCAACCCTTTGAGTCAAATCCTTGCAGAGTTGTTGCATCCGGGTCAATTTTAGATGACATGCCCATGTGACCTTGAAAAATATGTCAAGGTCACCCATCTACAATCCCAAGCAAGGTTTTATACAGGAACATCTTCACAAAATATTTCAACTTCTCAAGTCAAATCTTTCTTGACTTATCACATCCACACTGATTTTAGACGAAATGCCCAGGTGACCTTGAAAAATACATCAAGGTCATACATCTGCAGTCACAAGCAAGGTCTTACAAAAGTCTTACATAGAAACATAATCACACAAAATGTCAACCTCTTTAAGTTAAATCTTTCACGAGTTTATCTGCAATGATTTTTAAAAAGTGGCTATGTGACCTTGAAAATAGGTCAAGGTCACCCATCTACAATCCCAACCTAGTTCATATTATGGTACATAATCATGCAAAATTTCAACCTCCTAAGTCAAATCCTTGCAGACTTATTGTGTCTGCGTCAATTTTAGATGACATGGCCATGTGACCTTGAAAAATAAGTGAAGGTCACCCATCTGCAATCCCAAGCAAGGTTTTATATAGGAACATCTTCACAAGAAATTTCAATTTGCCAAGTCAAATCTTTCTTGAGTTATCCGTAACGCACGCAACAATGTGTTGAAGAAGAAGAAGAAGAAGAAGAAGAAGAAGAACATTAACAACAACAACAACAACAACAACAACAACAACAACAACAACAACAACAAGCAGAAGAAACAGACGCAAAAACAATATGTCCCCAGTTGCACGGGGAGACACAATTCAAACTAGATGATCCGAAGCATTGATGTCCCCCGCTACATCACAACCACTAAGGTGTGACATTACCACACTTAATATTAGAATACTAATTGCCCTAAATAAATATGTATTAGGTTATCCTGACCTTGAAATTATGTCAAGGTCATCCAAAATAAGACATACATAAAACTTTTATGCAATGATTCTGAAAGGGTTTATGGGCTACAGGCCGTGCGGACCAGATGGAGGGACCGACGCGACAACATGGACAGACCAGACAAATGGACGGACAATCCACAGCTTATATCCCTACTATTCCCACATTCTCCTATACATGTATCACCTTTGGTGGCAGGGGCAGGGAGCAAAAATAAATTTTTGCTGGGGAGAATGAGACCAGATTACCAGTAATCCTTAGCACCACCATGATGGATCATATATCTGTAATTATGTCTTTGTGCCAACGCAGACATTCTGGTTTTCCCACAGTTCTTTCTTTCTTCTTTACTACCAAATTTTGTTCACCAGTTTTCTCAAACACTATTACACTCAGAAACTTAAAACTGGGCATGACTATAGGTGTATACATGAATTTGCGCCCTTTAATAAAGAGGAGAAAATATGTTGAAGATTATGCAAATTAGAGGTATTTGAAATTTTAAATCTTGAATATCTCCGAAACTGCTATACGTGCAGGTAACCAATTCAAATTCAATTCATAGGTTTGTAACACTGAACATTTTTGTAATTTACATGTGACCTCTAATGGTCAAAGGTCATAGTCATTTGGACCTTTGAAATTGACTCTACCTATAGGTATAACAACACTGCACATTTTTGTAATTTACATGTAACCTCTAAAAATCAAAGTTCAAGGTTATTTGGCCCTTTTAAATTTTCATCCAGCTATAACTTGGTCAATTTTCATCTCAGTTGGTTCATGTTGGGCTTGAATTGCAGATATTATAAAACTGTACATTTTTCCATGTGACCTCTAAAGGTCAAAGGTCAAGGTCAAAATTTGGACCTTTGAAGTTTTCATCTGGCCATACCTTGATCAATTTTCATCCAACTTCAGTCACGTCTAACTCAAATTGTAGGTATTGCAACACTGCACATTTTTAGATTTACATATAACCTCTAGAGGTCAAAGCTCAAGGTAATTTGGACCTTTGAAATTTTTATCTAGCCATATTTACAACTTTTGAAGGCACACACATTTGCTTTGCAGCAAATCTTCTTTTCTAGTTCTCATTCCAAATATGTTTTCCATTAAGGGGTAATTCACAATTACTTTAATCATTTTCATGAGTCTTCAAAAAGTACCCTATTCCAAGAAGTTGCTCCAGCTATTTTATAAATCATACTTTATCATTTATTTTCATTTTCAAAATCAACAAACCACCTTTGGTGCCAGGTACTGTAAAAGAATAAGAAACATGTCTGCAAATTGTTAGTTTCCATTTCCTTCTTCATTTCACATGTCTACTTGTGCTTATTGGCATCATGATGACTGCATCTGAGTTGTCACCCCATTAACCCTTTATTTTACCACTAGTTTATGTCAAAGGTTGGAGCTGCCACTGGTTAAAACCTGGTTGAAGTGTGAAAAACATGATGCTATAAATCATAACTTTTTGATACATGTACATGTAGCTTTAAAAGGGTATGCAGCCTCACCCCCCCCCCCCATATGTTTTGTACACTTACAGAAATGATGACAATTGTGAATAACCCATAATGAGGAACTATATATAAAAAACAATGACACAGACATTTAACTTCACACACACACCTTACAGGTACATGTATAGCTTAGCATTGCACACACACACACGCACGCATGCACGCACGCACGCACACACACACACACACACATGTACACACAGACATCAATTTACATTTAGTGGCAAGCCAGCAAAACATAAGACCTTAATCAATGCTTTTCCCAAAACACAAGCAGTGAAATCCAATATTGTATCTCTCTCAAGCATCTGCCTGTCTGGAATTCTAAAGTGAACAGAGAAGTCTGCCTCAGTTTCCAAAGCCAATCATGTTTGACACACACAACCTCACCAGGTCACACAGTTTTTGTTCAGTGGTCTGACCTGTGTTCAAAATCTGTGAGGTCATTTTGTTTCATCGGCTCACGTTTCTGTTTCTCTCACAGTTGTGTCTGAGGGTGTGATCTGTGGGGCAACTCGCCAAAGGTTATGGATCTTCACACATTAACATTGATTTCATCTGGCTCCTCATTCATGCCTGTCAATACTATTGATTCATCTACTGGAAGAAACTGGAAGAAAGTGAGTCTGCTGATGGGGAAAAAATTACAGAGTAATGACACCAACTATTTTCTTGGTGCTTTGGGGCAAGCCTGTACATTGCCAGTTAAAGACATCTTATCTCTGTGATTTATGCTGTAGACAATAAAGACCACACAGAGAACTATTTTGAATATAAATTGAAAATTTGGACTAAGGTGTAATGACAGAAATTTGGACTGGGTTTATCTGTGAATACCACCCCCAACTTCTAGGACATGTTCATATGGCTTGCACAGAGCTCTCACACTTCTTAAAGCACCTTGCGTTAAAAGAAAGAACTTTGAATATTATTAATTTCCTAATAGAATGTCACCTTCTTTGACCCCTTCCTTGGGTGACCACTTACCGTATTATTCCTTTGAAATGTCCCTGCCCATCTAATTACCCCCTCTTTTTTATATGACCAAAAAAGTAGTTATAAAAGATCTGCTTTGGGCACCTTGGTTTTTCCATCATATTGATGATATTTTTTGCAAAGTACATTACAATAAAGGTTCATAAATAATGTTTGTTCTATCTAAATTTTTAGATACCGCAGACACAAAAAAAGGATCATGCAGTAATGGTTGTATTTAGCAGTGACATGCTGAAGACAGCCTGTTTTAAACCGAGAGCAAAAACTGCATTCAATTTAATGTCCTCTTTATGATGTGCTAATTTTATGTAAACAGTGATACACAAAAGATTTACTCCCAGGGGGCCTACCAAACAATGACATGTTCAGGGAGTATGCTTTCTCTTTTTACATACTGCACAAAGTAATTAGCAGCTATCCACAGTGTTAATTCATAGTATTTTATCAATAGTGGAATTTAAGACCCCTGAGGTGGCAGCACTTGATGGAGTTCATTTGCATAAATTTGGATATTTACTTCACAAAAGCTTTAAAGTGATTTGTTGTTATGCAAATGAATAAAATTATGTAAATGATCACCCTCAAGTGCTGCCCTCTAGGGTCCTATAAAAGGGTCTTTTAGCATCTACAACCACCAAGGACTACATCACACCGATTGTCAACCCAAGGTTTGTCTTAAAATCCCAAGTTAAAAGCCAATGCTGGCCACAAGCATAGTGAATTACTCATGAAACATCTGGGCTCCTTAAAACATCTGGTTTCTCTTGTTCAGAAAAACCAGCTGATCCCCCCTGGCGGCAAGCATGCTGACACCTGCATCACTTTAATAGTGTACCTGTTTTCCACTTCTTTTTATACACCCTGATCTGTTTCTATCCTTAGAATATACAAAGCAAGCATTAAATGCATATCACATCAACACAGCAGTACATAAACACGAGATCGGCGTACTCATCAAGTACAACCATAACACTTGGATACATTGGTTCGCATTTTTTTTTTTTCCTGGGCACATGGGAGTTTTACCTCTTACCCACATGAAACCTCCAGGCCTCATAAATATGTGTGCAATCCACACATGAGGAAAAGCATTTCACCAAAACCCATCATCACACAGCGGCTGAAGGCACACTGTGCCAAAGATGACACGCCCTGCAGTCAATCCCCGTCATTTCTGTTTGCTTGTTGGGCTACATAATGTCTGATGCTTAGATTGTGTTTGTGTTAAACCGCAATTCTGTTTCTATTACCTATAATGATCGCCTGCCAATTAAATCTAACATCATGTACCTGTACACATACTGGCTGACAGGACCCACACATAGATCAAAGGGTGCAGGGTGGTGCAACTTGTCTACATTGCACTGGCACCCTTCATCTGGGTTCCCTCTGTGCTGGCAAATGCGGCACTAGCAATACGTTCACACTCCCTCTCCGTACTCACCTGAAAATAGACAAAGAGCAAAACATAAGCTAAATATAACACTTTTTTTTTCTGTTCGCTTATTGCAGATACGCAAACTGGAAACAATTAGCGTACCACTCTGAGGATACTGGTGTCACTTCTTGTAGAGTTATTGGGGCAGGGACTAGACTGGCTGTTCCCCTGGGTCACACATGTGGACATGCATGCACACAAACATAACCCTTGTGTTTCCAATAAAAATTATCTTCCCACCTGTATGTGAGTCAGGCCTGATACAACTCTGGTATACAGGAGGGTTGCAATCACCAGTGATATGCGTATTCAAGCTGAATCACTACACACTGCACAAAATTCTTGCAGGCCAGAATGTCTTTCTATTACACTGTGTGTCAAAGTAACCTTTAATTAACTGGTACTCTTTGAAGTTCAGGTATCCAAACGTACCTGGTCATTTGAAATATACATGTCCTCAACTTAGCACGCGAAATCTTGTGCTTCGATGTACAGCAGTTTTAACCCTTCTTCTCCTAATCAGTCAGTATATTGCACCCAAAGTGTGCCGAGGAAAGCTGTTGACCTGGACCATTCTTGTGGTCCCTGTTGCCTAAAGGGTTACTGTTGTAGGGATGCTGGCACTTGGATGAAATGTTGGTTGTAAGGAGTACGGATGGATGTAATACTGTTACGTCACTTCAGGGCACTTCCCACTTTTGTCAAAATATGCAATGAAACCGTGGAACCAGCAAAATCTGACTTAGTGGCAAAATGTTGTTTCTTTCACTGTTTTTGTCTAATTTCAACACTAATGAAAAAACAATTTAAGACACTTGAGGCATTCAATACCTAACCCAACACCAAGGAAAGCTGTTGAGTCATTCTTAAATCTGGGGAGGAGGGGAGGGTTAAAGTGATATTATTTTTTACGAAATAAATTACAGTGAAAAGCAATGGCAATATACATCCGTAACCTTCCTGACTGAAGCGCCCTCTTTAGGGCGGCAGCAAGAAAGACGTTATCACATATCTTATGGGTCTAAACACTTTACATGCAGAACGATGGTATTTCCTTCCACATAAGAATTTTTATTCATTTTTCCCCCCTTAAACCGACACACAGTGGCTTGTGATCAAAATGCAATCTACTTCACTGTTTTACACTTATCTTAACAGTAACGGAAACATCTTGGACGAGAATTATAGATGAGACCTATCGAGACAACATGACCCGAGTCAACAGCCTTCCTTGGCATGGGTTGGGTGTTTGATGTTTTACAGGTTTGACTGTAAACACTGTTTATAATAGTAATACTGTGAGGAGTCAACTAGTTCAATTGAGTGAGGCCACATCTAGTGGCAAAAAGCCAAAGTCTGAGGATCCAGTGACAATCAACTGTAATTATAATTTGCACAACCATAGTGGTCACGACTTCTATGACAGTGTGGCCCTTTTCTATAATATACCTGAGCACGCAAGTTTTTTTCTTCTGTATGATCAGCAAAAGTAAAACAAAAGGGCCTTAACAGTCCTGTGCTCAGGTGACTTTGGTGCACCGACTTTAGTGGTCCTGTGACCTTTGGCATAGTATCAAGGTCATCTTTGTTTATTTAACACGATCATCACTGTTTGCAAGATCAGTCTTCACTCATTTGGTTCAAGAGTAGCCATTCTGTCCTCAGCTGACCTTGATACTTGATACTTTCAACCAAATATAAGTTCCACTCTGTTCTACAGGCACCCAGAACTGTTTGTGTGCAATTCCAAACCCACTGGCCACGTGGTTTTATAGAAGACAAGTGCCTCTGGCTGTGCCAGGTAACAAATTAAATTGACGCCAAAAGAGGTAATGTGTAAAAGGGGGAAGAACATCCATTTTAAACATGTTTCAATACAATAAAATAAACAGAAAAAAATTGCACTGCCACCTGTTGCATAAATTAAGGTCTAGGGCTCCCTGACCCAGACGCGTCCCTGTGCAATGTTGAAGCAATTGACTCGGTAGTTTCAGACAATATTTTCCATGAAGCTGATTATTAGCTCAGCTGACTGATAAGTCATCTGAGCTAATAATCAGCCTGTGCTTGCCTTATAACAGTGATGCACCATGTTTTAACAGTCCACAACACCACTAGTAAATTTTGGATGATGCCCAGACACATATGTACATCAAATTTGTCCTGATATTATAAATTTTCAGTTGGAAACGACTCAAGTGAAAGGTGAAGAAGGATATGAATGTCAAGGTCAACACTTTGCTTGGCTACACTCAGCATTTAGCTGTAAGAATGTGCCCAAAGAAACGCTTTAGGCACAGAATGCAGAGGGTTAAATGATTAAATGTGACCTTCTTCAACATGATGTGCAAGTCCAATTAAAATAATGAGTGACAACATCCAATTAAACTAATCACTGTCTATGATACACCCACTTCTTCCTAGGCAATAGCATATGCACAATTCTCTGTAATCCTGTGTCAAATTACTGTCTTTTTTCCCCATCTTCTTGTTGCCTTGAACAGCTGGCAATGGAAGTACACAATCAGTAGCACGCCCTATTAGCCAATAAATTCTCACAGAGTGGCTGTCTTTAATTCAGCTCGTTCTTGTGTTAAATGGAGAAAATTAAGAAATGCAAACTGGCTGTTTATAGGTAATTTGATGACAGTACAAGAAATTCTATTGACTTCAATGCAGGCTTTCTGCTCTCCAGTCAGAAACACTGAAACTTCAGTCTGTATAGCAGGCAACAAATTTTACGGACTGCATCAGAAAGCGTGACATGATTATAGATGAAGCCCATGATTTGTGGTACACAAATTGTTTCTTCATAGATCTTGCACAGTTCTATAGAGTTTCAAACATGAAGTATTTCAAAAATAATTTTAACATTTTGACCATCATAAACTTTGTACCTTGTTGCGGAAATTTTCATTAGTTGTTTGTAAACTTGCCAAGGACAGGTGTCACACCTGCTGGTGATATCTCATGATACAAAACCTGGAATTAAGAAATGTACATTTATATTTTATATGTAATATTTAATTCCCAATGGGACCCTCCCATCACCAATAAACAGTTAAACTAATCAGTCAAATTATAGCCATACTCTAGGGACCATTTGTAGTTTCTTAAGCCAGATAGTCTATCCTTAGCAGCGATTACCAAAACACAAGTCAGCATACCTGATTGGGGAGGAGGGGTGTCCAAGGGTTTTCCCTATGGGCGTTTTGGGACTTTTATTTTAATACATTACTTGTATTCTGAAGAGGGCCCTTTATTTTCCATACTTTGCATTAAAATTCTGCTGAAATTTTAAACAATTATGAATTAAATTTAAAAAGCTTTAAAATTTAAACTTCACCCTTGATGAAAAAATTTCAGATACCGTTTGGAGTCAAAAACATGCCATATGGATTTTGATCAAAACCAGATGTTTATCTGGAAATGTGTTTAAGCTAATTTTTTTTCTTTATACTCAAAATATGAATGAATTTAACTGTAATTTAAAACCAATTAAAATCTAATGACTGAACAGTTACAAACAATCTGTTTATGGATGAACATTCCTCAAGTTGGGTACTTTCATAAAATATATAGTTTTTATGGGCTCAAATAAAAATTGTAGAACACACAATAAGCTATTTAACAAAAGCTAACCTTGTCTAATTTTATTGTTGTCAAGTGTTAATTGTAGCCTCTTGACTGTTTCAGTACCAACAGCCACTAAACACAAAACACTTCAAACGAACTGCTCTGAATTACGATAAAGGTGCAAGATCTATGTTTCATGCAAAAAGTCCTTTCATTCAAGTACATGTACCAGCATGCTTGCCGTTACATAAAATAGAATGGTCTAGGTCCACGGTTTATCTAGGCATACTTTGGGTGCATCTCGGCCAAATTGCTACAAAGAAAGCTGCTGACTCAGTCCAAAATGTGGAACTGAAAGCATTTAGTTGCGCTTGTGAGGAGAACCAAAAAAAAAAAAAAAAAAAAAAACACTGCCAGGCAACAGAAAAAAAGAAGTGGAGCACCTGTAGGCAGCCCTATACACACAGCGTAACTCAAGGAGATTGAAACAAATACAAAAAGCGCTTAATGGGTTAACCTGCCAGAATGTAAAATGGGAGATTTCCTGGAGGATCAGCCTGCCACTGCATGGCCACAGATTGATTACAGCATTCAAGCTTTTCTGTGTACATGTACCAGTTATACAACAACAACCACTGCTGACACCTGGTACAGATCTGGCCATCACTGGTACATCCTCGTCATGTTTACCCTTATTCCTCTAGCCAGCCACAACAGCCTGCTGGGGAAAGGCCTGCTATAAGTATAATGTTTTGGACTGTAATTCCAACATTAGTGATTAACATTTTCAATGCGAACTGTAGGCAAGATATCTCACAGATATATGCTCCAAGTCAACAGCTTTCCTTGCATGTGGATTGCATGCTAAGACCGGCTGTTGACTCAGTCTTCATTTAACCCTTTCCAAACCTGTTTTGTCTGTTTCAGTGTTTTCAACTAATTTCAACAGTGATAAACTAAAAGAAAAAAAAATGAAAATGAGCATTATAGCGGAGACCTATCCAGATCACGTGCCCCATATCAACATCTTTTCCTTGGCATGGGTTGGGCCCTTTGTGTCAAGAAAAGCTGTTGACTCAGTTTTAACTCAAGGGGAAAGAGTTAACCCTGAGACCCTCCAGCTCTTGCATGAGATTGCAACGTTTTCCATGAAAAATTAACAGCAAAGTGTCTCATGTAACTTTGTTCTACTTCTCTCTTGGTTTCTTCTTTTTTTATGTTTCTATATGTCATCAGGAATACTATACACTTGGTCAACAGCTTTCCTCATCCTGGGCACACTGCACCTGGCATTCCATATTCATCTTAATAAGCGCAGAGTGCGCTACAAAAAAATTCATCTGCGAAAGCTAAAAACAATGTAGATCCTAAGTGTTATAATACATTCTACCACATGTTTGAAAACTATGGAATATTTTGGAGGTTGGTTCTTTGAAAAAAATGAGGGGGAGGGGGGCTTATTAGGGAGTGTGCACTTATTAAGATGAATACAGTATGAATCACGCAAAGCTGCTTAATCAAATCTCTACAGGGTTAAATACAAAATGCCACTATAGGAACCCTGACCCTCAATTACAGTGATTCCAATACTCTTCAGCACATAAAAATATCACACAATATCTCTCATGAACTACCGGTGCATACAGTTATACAATCTGAGTACACAGCATCTGTGGCCCTCTTCCAGTAACTGTGCAGTGTGTCAGTGTTATGACATACATGTACTTTGACAACAGGAGCACAACTGATAATCCATGTTCCTTGGATGATACATCAAATGGCCAGAAACCAGAAGTATGAACCCACTGGTTTATCTCTCCCCGACACTTCAGACCACAAGGTGACATTTAAAAAAGGCACTTCAGCAGTGGAATCTTGTACATAAATTATCTTTTGTGACAGTAAATGCATATATCATTTTGCTAACTATGTGCATATGTTCCTGTGTGTATGTAGTTTTACATCACAGATAATATATATATATATATCCTATATTATCCGTGATATTCAAATTAATTACATTGTAATTATATAATGTATAGGTGGCAGGCAAGCTAGCATGTGGGCCTTTTATCTGTGGAATAAATATGTATGTATGTATGTATGTATGTATGTATGTATGTATGTATGTATTTATGTATGTATGTATATATGTATGTGTGTGCATGTATGTATGTATGTATGTATGTATGTATGTATGCATGTTTGTTTGTGTATGTATATATATATATATATATATATATATATATATATATATATATATATATATATATATATATATATATATATATATATAATTAGAATTACTTTAGACATTATGTTCAAACCAAAGTTCTGCTGGCAAAGATTTCCCTGTTTCAACAAGTTGAAACTATAGACAACAGTTACATCAAGTTTTGTACATGTAGACATGTACATACAATGGGTCACCTTGTGTGGTATCATTAAATCATATACAGATTTGGTATTTATGTAATAAGTTTGAACAACTGAAAATATTAGCCAGTTTGCCACAGCACTGCTTATAAGCACCAAAATTCATATCAGGTACACATGTGTGGAGACAAATATTAACTCTTTCAGTGCCAAATTTTGGACTGAATCAACAGCGAGTCAACAGCTTTTCTCTGCACATATTGGGTGCAATGTGCCCAATGCGTGCCAAGAAAAGCTGTTGACCAGGGACAATCTCTCTAGAACAACAGACATTATACTGGTACTTGAATGAAAGGTCTTTTTAAGAGGAACATGAATCTAGGATCCTAATGATAATTCAGCCTAGTCTGACTTAAGTAGATCAACTCTAGTGGTGAATGGCAGTAAAAGAGTTCAACAGAAAAGAGGTGTCACAGCATGACCTGGAGACAGCTATGATGTACATCCATTTCTTCTTCATCACAAGTTTGTTGCATATGTTGAGACCCAAGGTATGGTGTGACTATCACAGCACAATGAATTAATCAGACTGTGACACGTACAGTACGTTCTGTAGCACCTTGATCTGTGGATGACATTTTTGCATTCTAGCTGGTGAAATCACTGTATGGTCTTCCTATAAGAGTTTCTCCTCTGAAACCTGCCAAAACTGGCTGGGGATAAGTGTTGGCTGTATCAATATTTTTGACTAATTTCAACACTAATCAATAAAAAACAACTTGAATGAGAATTGTAGACGAGACCCAGGAAGATACTATATGCCAGGTCAACAGATTTTATTGGCCTGGGTTGGGTGCTCAACTGTTGACTCAGTGTTAAATCAGTCTTAATTCAGGGGGGGGGGGAGAGATAAGAGCATAATACATATCCACACACAAAGTCATCATTCTTGTCTTTAAATGATACATATATACTCCAGTACGCTTTATTTATACCTGTAGGGCTACATCAAAGGGATGAGACTTTGACCAATTCTTCTGACAAAACTATGCTAGGCATTAAAATCTAAGATACACTTTGGTGATTGACATTGTTTACAAAGGCTTTGCCACAAATCTGATGCCTTTATACCTGGTGTCCTTCTTAAGTTATGGTCTTGAGAAATAGGTCAAGGTCACACAACATATTACAAAATTTGACTATTGCCCTATAATGCATATTTGGTTTAAGTTGCATATTTGTTTCAAAAAACAAAAACAAAACAAAACAAAACAAAACAAAAACAAAAAAAACAACAAAAAAAACCCCCCATTTCCTGATATGGATTTCCTTTATGACCTAGAAAAAGTAAGATAAGGTCACCCCTATTATGCAATATAAAAATTCAATACATGATGCACATTTGTGGTACATTTGGTATTAGTTAGTCTTCTTATTTCTCAACATGGCAAATTCAGTGTCCCTTACTATGTACTTATGTCCTTTGAAAAATAGGCCTAGGTCACCCCCAAAAATTTGACCATTTGCCTCACACATTTTTGGTGTAAATTTAGAAGTTCCATCTCAGTTTATCACCAAAATGAATGAATTTAATGTACTATTAATAGCCTAAGGATGTTAGTTCCACTTACTGCCATAAGTGGCACCACCATGACTCCACATGTCATTGATTGTGTCTTTACAATATTCCTGTAATGGTATATTGATACATGTGCACAAGTTCAGATGTAATGATCATAAAAAAAGATCATTTCCTGACATGTTTTCCTCTGTGACTTTCAGAAAGTAGGTCAAAGTCACACATATTATGTAATACAGGGCTTCTACATACATATATCATACAAATCTGTGGTACATTTGGTATCATTAGCCTTATTCTGTTTCAACATATTGATTTTAATGTGTTTTCAACATTTTGGTCCATATATCTTTTGTCACACCACAGGTGGCGCCCACCACATTTCAAGGCATTTTTATCTTTAAGCCTCATTGACATTGACACTCAGAAAAGTTTCATGATAATTAATTGAAAACTGTGAAAAACAGCATTTTCAAAACTTTGACACCTTGGCCCATATGTTACATAGTGATATGGGTGGCACCACCAATATCAAACTTGACCAAGGCTTGCATGCACTTGATAAACTCTGAAAATTATATAGTGCCAACTTGAAAACTGTCCACAGGCAAAAGTTTACCATGTTTACAGACAAATGGACAGACAAAATTGAGTGCATAAGCTCTGTGACAAAATCATTTAAAAAGTTTTGAAAAATCACTACAGCATGGCTGATAAAATTCACGACACCCAACTAAATTACACCCCCATTAAGTTTGAAGTGAATCTGGCTGACTGTTCTGGAGAAGAAGTCAAAACTTTATGTCCTCAGTGACCTTCAAGGGCCAGAAGATCAAGGACACGCGATTATGTAATACAAGAGGCCCATAGGCCTGCCTGGTAAAGTCAAAGTTACACCCTGCCATTACAATATCACCTCTTTCAACTTTACATGCATGATGACCTCACTAAAACGGATAGAGGTCACTGACATTATATATCATTCTCTCTTTGGCTATGGTCTATATATCACATAAATTTGGCAAGTCTAATCCAATTATTTTTCCAAATATGGAATTTTATATCTTAAAACACATTTTGGCTCATAATTTCCGTCAAATTATTGGTGGCACCACTAGTATCACTAGAAACTTAGACTTTGACCTCCCCCACAATCCCACCAAATTTGGTGAAGATCCGCCTGAAATAAAAGATGCTAGAGTGTTCACAAAATTTTCACATTTTGACCCCAATATTACATTATACTGTAGGTGGCGCCACTAATATCAAAAGGAACCTAGATTTTCATCCATCCTATAAGTCCTGAAAATTATATTGGGCTAACATCAAAACTTTTTAAGTTATCGTGCTCACAAGCCAAAAGTTTACAGACAGACGGACGGACATGAGTGATGCTATAAGCTCTGCAGAGCTAAAAATTGAAGGCAAAAAAAAAAAAATTAGAAAAAACAAAAAATTTAACAACACGCCCTGTTGAACAAATTAAGATCCAAGTATTCCAAAGCAATTGCCAAGAATTTGGAGATTTTTTAAGATATTGCCAACAAATTAACAAACAAACAAACAAACAAAATACAATAAATTAATAATACAAAAATCACTGTAGCATGCCCATTTGAAAAAAAAAATAAAAAAAAAAAACCTGGCAAAGACCCATCTAATGTACATCCCCATCATGTTTGAAGAGGATCTGGTTAATGGGTTTGGAGAAGTCGAAAAATGTAAATGTGAACGGAAGACGACAAATGGACAACAGACAACTAACTATTCTATAAGCTCAGTTGACTGACAGGTCAGCCTGCCTAAATTTAAGTTCCAGCACAAGAAATGAAATGTAAAAAATATCGATTGGTTCTGAGGGCCTTCCAATGTTACATCGTGTCTACCTGATGTATAAATTGCTGTCAAATCTAATGTCAGTTCAGGGCATAAATCCGACTTGCAATAATGAAAACGAGTTTACTTACATGGCAGGCTTCTACTAAAAGATTGCAGATATAGAAAATCTTGAGGAGTCTGTCTAGTCAATTACTTGTGCCTGCAGAAAAATCCAGCCGACTTAGTAGCCAGACCAGTTATGTGGTTCAGGCCAGGTCTGCCAGGTCTGCCAGTCCTACTGAAGTAATCTCATTTAGTTTGCATCTACTTACGGAAAGTACTTACAACTTAGGAAAGTAAACACAGCATTAGGTGATGACAAACAGCTCATCCGCCTGCTAGGATAGCCCCGTCTTTCATTGGACAGGAATTGCTCCCCACCCCCACCCCCTCCCCGGGCAGGTTCCAAAAGTAGTGACAAAAAGTAGGTTAAAAAAGATAGCAGTAAGGCTATGATAAATATGGCCTCAGAAGCCAGGTGCTCTCTTAAAAGCAGGGACTACAGTATGTCCATCAGTGTGTGGTAATCCTCAGCTTTTGCAGTACCTTGGCTGCTGTGGGGACTAATTGATTGCAAGTCGGTTCTTGGTCATCCTGCAATTACACTTGAGGGGAAGAGCCCTATATGTACAGTGTACATGTTTATAACCTCACAGGCACTGACCTAAATCTATTGGCATGCAACTTTTTACCACTTACAGAACATGAGGGCTGTGTGAACAGCCAATGCTCAGCTGACCTTGAGATTCATCACACTTGTGGCTCTGTGAACTTGGGATAAGATCAAGGTCACCCATGTACTGAGGAAGTCTGACCTTAATGGAAGAACACTAACATTGTGCAACATCAAGGTCCCAGTTCAAGTAGTTCTCAAGTTATAGTGAAGAGTAAAATTCATGTATGTTGCACTGTGACCCCAGAAAGGAGGTCAAGGTGACTCATGTACTGTCTAAGCATGACCTTCACAGAGAAACATCAACATGTGCAACATGAAAGTCCTAACTCAAAACAGATCTCAAGTTACCAAGTGAAGAGTAGATTTCATGTCAGTTGTCCTGTGAACTTAGGAATGAGGTCACGGTCCAAAAATCACTGGAGCACAACCACTTGCACAAAATAGGTAGACGCTTATAAAAGGTACATCCCACCCAATTTTGACACAAATCTGGCCACCAATATTTAAGTTATGACCATTACGAGAAATTCCCATGTTAAACTTTCCTATTAAAACTTTTTTACAGATTGTCAAAAAAAAAAAAAAAAAAAAAGTCACTGGAGTGTGACAATGTGAACAAACATAGTAGAGACCCAGCCAAGGTATATTGTCACCAAGTTTGAAGTCAATCAGAATGACGGCTTTGGAGAAGTCAAAAAATGTAAATTAGCATTAGAATGCCCATTGACTAACATAGTAATCAATAGGAAAGGTTCATCTACCAATAAAAACCCAAGTTGAAAAAATCTTTAAATATCAGGAATCCACAGCAGTGCCACCTAATGAACAACTTGTTTGTATAATACACAAAAATTCATAAAAAATTAGAAAAAAATTGCAGCCCTACCTGGTGAACAAATTAAGAACTAGGAGTCCCAGGGAGTGTTCCTGTGTGATATCAAAGCAATTGGGTGAGTGGCTTCAGAGAATAAGATTTTTTTAAGATTTGCCCCAAAAAGAACAAAAAAATTCATTAAAAATCCAAAAATCACTGGACCATGACCACTTGAACAAACTTGGTAGAGACCCACCCAAGGCACATTTCCACCAAGTTTGAAGCAGATCTAGCCTGCAGTTTTGGAGAAAAAGTTGAAAATGTAAATTGTTTTTGCGACGGACGAAGGACGACAGACAACGGACGTCTCTACTATGATACACTTATGTAGAAAAACATGACCCATATTCATAAATATCAAACCCGACAATGACAGCAAAGAGATTCCAGAGTTACCAAAGCATCAACATTTATCTTCCAATACCAATATGAAGAAACAAATTTCACTCCTGACTTGAGACAAGCAGTCACCCACAAAAGGCAACTGGTGGTTTCAAACCAGTCCTCTCAACCTTTGAAATATTCTTCATTAAATACAGACTAGAGTGTTTCCAATATGTACAGGCCCAACCATTCAAATCCAAATTTTATTACTTCTGCAAAAGATAAAGGAGAATAATTGGTAGGCCTATCACTATTTTGGTTCTGACTAGTTCATCAGCTGAGTTTATAGCAAAAGTACAAAGTAGGCCTATATCGTTTTTGTGATATCTAAGAATCTGGAATATTATTCAATTAATAAGTCAAGTGATTGAATCACTGTTATAGAGTATCAAATGCAAGGAGTAGACTTCTACAAGTCCCTCACTAAACAATTGAACTTCTACAGACGGACGTCTCTACTATGATACACTTATGTAGAAAAACATGATCCATATTCATAAATATCAGACCCGACAATGACAGCAAAGAGATTCCAGAGTTACCAAAGCATCAACATTCATCTTCCAATACCAATGTGAAGAAACAAATTTCACTCCTGACTTGAGACAAGCAGTCACCCACAAAAGGCAACTGGTGGTTTTCAACCAGTCCTCTCAACCTTTGAAATATTCTTCATTAAATGCAGATTAGAGTGTTTCCAATATGTACAGGCCAAACCACTCAAATCCAAATTTTATTACCTCTGCAAAAGATTAAGGAGAATAATTGGTAGGCCTACCACTATTTTGGTTCTTCTGACTAGTTCATCAGCTGAGTTTATAGCAAAAGTACAAAGTAGGCCTATATCGTTTTTGTGATATTTAATGAATCTGGAATATTATTCAATTAATAAGTTAAGTGATTGAATCACTGTTATAGAGTATCAGACGGACAGATGACGGACGGACGACGGATTTTGAAACTATGGTATAAGCTCAGGTGATATGATCACCTGAGCTAAAAATTAAAAAACCAATGCAGTGCCACCTCATGAACAAATTAGGAACTACAAGTCCCTCGGAATGTTCCTGTGTGAAAACAAAGCAATTGGGTGAGCTGTTTCAGAGAAGAAGATTTTTTAAGATTTGCCCTAACACGGAACCAAAAAAAAGTCATAAAAAAGTGGTGGTGGCAGTGGTCATAATATATGAAACAAAAAGTATATTTTGTAAATGTTTCTGAGCATCAATAATGATGTGATATATGCTGTGGCCGCAATTCACTTTAATATCCAAATCAAATGTATTTTTGAGTGACTGTTCTGCAATCAATGCACTGCACAATGTTCAAAATTGCCCTCACCACATGCTGGCTCAAAGTATGTGTCACACTTGGATTTGTAACTAACAATGATAACTGCTTCAGACGCAACTGAGCAAGCAGATTACAGTTAAGACAGTAAGTCATGTTTTAAAGGTACTTTAACAGCCATTTGCCCTGGTAACTTTGAGAACAGACACCTGAAACCTTGCGAAATATTATGATAGCAATCACCCAACAACTGGGGCTATGCTGTTTCATCGAACAACAATGGCTACGCAGCTATGCTGTTTCCCCAGCCCAAGCTAACCTTCCAGACAAGCTCAAATAAAATGCTGTGTTTGAGTTGACTTTACTGCAAGATAATAGCACATAATGGCCACTTTCTCAATAAAATCTTTCAGCCTGGGTCAATCAATTTTTATTTGGGAAGGGTGGCTTGAAAGTTTTTTATGTTTTTGTTGTTGTTGTTGCAATAATATTAGGGTTGGGCCTTTTTAGTAGGGTCTGTCTGCTTTAATACCAGAACCACACATATATTTTGGTTAGGCCTTAGGCAACTTGGATACTTATTGAAACATGTTTAAAATGGATGTTCTTTCCCCTTTTTCACATTCCCTCCTTTGACATCAGTTTCATCTGTTATCTGGGCACAGCCGGAGGCACTTGTTCCCATTAAAAATAATCGAAGATAGTCCATTGTCATAAATGGCATCTGCTTCCACTTTTTTTATTTTCCATCTAGAACAACGTGCTGTAAATTGCTTTTATTTCCCTGTACTCTTATTTTCGCTTATTTTGCTGATGACACAAACTCTGAAAATAAAAACACAGTGAAATAGTATTTCAACATTATTTAAATAGGAATTATGTCAAAAATGGTGAAACTGAAGTGACAGTGAAATGTTAAAAATACCAAAACCATGAAAATTTATACAGGTGAAAATAGCCCAATTTACAGTAGGTCATTAGTCAACAGGTTTTATCAATGCACTCCAGTACAATGCATTCAGAATGCACCATGGAAAGCTGTGAACTGGCCCAGTCCCAACAGGGTTAAATGGCTGCTTTTTCCCCACACAGACAATAAATGTAAATCAGACTGTGCCACCCCAAAATGCTAGCTGCCAACAAAGAGACACTCTGCCTCTCCTCCTAACCAAACCAGAGGGGTATCATCCCAATTAAGTTAATTTCCAATAAGAGGCATATCTATAATTGAATGGGGAGTAGAGCGGATTAGATGGAAGACCCCGGGAAATCTATCACTTGTGGGTAGAGACGTGTGTAAGCCTCATCGAGTCTCACAGATATTTGTCAAAGTGGCATCATACTCAAGCATTTTCTGTTGCAGTTTGACCTTCGCCATGAGGTGAAAAGGAAATCCTGGGAATGGACTCCAGTTAAGCAATGTGCTGACAAACAGCATGAAGAGACAATTTTCGACATCCAAAAGCCCCAGCTCAGCCACCAGGGTACAAGTGACAGTACATTATCCCCGCGTTGAGTGCCTGTATGGCTGGTAACATTGGCCTTCATCTCTAACAACAGATTGGGCTCTGCAAAAATGATTCGGGGTTCGGTACACTGAGATAGTGCCAGTTGTAAGCACTGTGGTCAAAAATGCGTACTGAGTGAGTCCGTATCTGTTTCGATGACAGGTCCAGTCTGGTCGCTGCTTCTCCTACCTCACATCTAAAGGCCTGTAATTGGCAGTGCAAAGCTACTTTAAATCATTATTTCCATTCCTATTGCCCTCTCTACAGGTCCTCTAGTACAAGGAATGTGGCAGTGCATTGACTGAGTGCCAAACGAAAAATGAACTCGGTTTTGGAGGGCACGCAGTGATATTAATATCCTCTGAGTGCCCACATTATATGTATAAAGCAAGGAGGCACCGCATGTCTGATCATAGCTGAGAAATTTCATCAGTTAAACAAAAGCATAAAGCATTACTGTGATATCTGCATATGTGTCCATAATTTAACCCTTTACAGCACTCAATGTACCACTGCAGCAAATCAAAACTACAAAATTTAAATCATTCTTGCAGAAATTAACATCTAGCGGTCCCAAGAAGGGGTCCCTGTGCGATTTCAAAGCAATTGGTTGGGTAATTTTTCAATATTTTGTCAAAATATTACCCCCCCCCCAAAAAAAAAAATAATAATAAATCCAAAAATCAAGGGACCATGACCATTTTAAGAAACTTGGTAGAGACCCACCCAAGGTCCATTCCCACCAAGCGTGAAGTGAATCTGGTTGACAGTTATGGAGAAGTTGAAAATTATGTGAATTTCCATTAATTATCTTGCAATCTTGTATGGTAATCCATAGGAATGCATGCATTAACCAACAAGTAGCCGAATTGAAAAATTTGTTAGAAACCAGGGATCCACAGCATCACTACTTAGTGAACAACTTTGTTTACCTCTGCCACAAGCTTCACATCCACTACATTTCAGAACAATCTCAGAGATGGTTCTGGAGAAGAAGTCGAAAATAGCCTCAACACAAAATTTCGTAAAAAAACAGAAAAAAATTGCAGTGCCACCCCTAGAACAAATGAAGGTCTACGGATCCCCAGAAGTGTCCATATGCAATTTCAAAGCAATTGGCTGGCCAGTTTCGGAGAAGTTTTTTTAAGATTTTGCCAAAAATTGGACCAAAAAATGCAATAAAAAAATCCAAAAATCAATGTATCATGACCAATTGAACAAACTTGGTAGAGACCCACCCAAGGTACTGCCCCACCAAGTTTCAAGTGAATCTGGCTGATGGTTTTGGAAAAGAAATCGAAAATGTGAATTGTGGACTGACGATGGATGACAGACAATGGACCAACAGACAGATGATGGATGACAGACTATGCTATAAGCTCAGGTGATATAGATCAGCGGAGCTAACAAAAACCCCAAATTATTGAAGCAGTGCATAAGAAATATTCTTGGTAGAGACCTATCCAAGGTATACACCCATAAAGTTTCCAGTACAGTTAGATGCGAAATATTGTAGAAAAACTACACAACCTTACGTCAGCATGTACTCGCACCTACCATTACGTGATTTTAAAAATTTGCTAAAAAATTAGCAAATGACAGCACCGCCACCAGTTGAACGACCTTATTGGGGACTGAGCCAAACTACACTCACAGTTAGCTTGAATGAAACTCAGCATGCAGTTTTGCAAAATTGTGAAATGATAAACAGTTACAAGATTGCCTTTTCATAAAAGACTACCATGTCCTTATATATGAGTGTTTTGTGTGACAAAAGGATTACCCTGTTCTTGTACAAGATTACCATGTCCTTATAAAGATTAACATGTCCTTGTACATAGCTAGATTATCATATCCCTTTTCAAGATTACCATCTCTTTGTACGATTAAAAACCTGAAGGAAAAAAAAAAACAACAACCATGATTTCAAACTTTCACTGCATTTGGTCACAAATCTTTGAAGCTTAGGCTGAGTCTCTTGACAAAGTTAGATGATACCAAGATCAAACATGTAAATCAGAGAAGTACGGTGATCACAACCCAGGTACATGACAGGAAGTCTGCTGCATGGACCAGCTTACATTGGATGACAAACCGGTGGTGGCGAGACAGTATATCCACTCTGCTGAGCACAGAGACAAAACAGCAGGCACCCACTGTGTTGTACACAGCCAGCTTCATCAATGCCTGCCCATCCCTCCACCTGATTCAATACATATTTGCCAAACATGACAGAACTGTCCAGTGTGATGGTAGGCTTGCCATAGCATGTGTGTGTCCCCTGGCTGCTGGCCCCGGTCTCTCTCATACATACACGGTGTGGCAGGAGTATAGTACCACCTGCATGTAATTGTCGAACATATCAATCAAAGGTTTGGGGTTGGAGAGCACCTGTACCCTGCCAATGTGCGCCCCTCTCTTATGTGCCCCCTTTGTGTGCAATGTTCATATATGCATCACATGATACTACCCCGCTGTAATATCCTACTTCATTGTGGATAAAACATTTATGAGAATGCAGGAAGCTGTCATAAGCACAACGTGCACAGAATGCCAAGTAAAGATAATGTACCATGTACACTGCTAGGACTTGGGTCTCTGAGGGGCACTCTGTCTTACTGTGGTTACATCTGTCTGTGGGCTGTGTGGTATTTTCAGCTTGTCCATGTACCATTAATGACATGATAGCTGGATATAGACACATAATGGCATTCATGATTTTCACTTGGCCAGACAGTAGCAACCACTGTCAGTCATGGTTACCACTGGGCTAGACAATGACTACTGCTTCCATTCATGATTACAACTTGGCTAGACATCAGCAACCACCTGCACTCATGGTGACAGTGGCTGCCACTGCAATTGATGCTTGTAACTTGGCTGGACATCTTGGGTACATGAAGATTCCAACTTCTGAATGTGGCCCTTTAAAGTTGTCAGCACTGCATCACAATGACAGAGGCCACACCCTGGGCATCTGGTGGCAATGATAGGACAAAGTTTTGGATAAGACATTGGCATGCCACACGGACTACACAGTGTTCATGGTTGCCATGACAACCAGCAGATTCTGTGTAGGCACCTGACACCAGTTCTGGTGGGACGTCAGTTTTCGCGGTACCCTGAGCAGTTTGGTCAATTCCTGACTGCTCAGCATGTTCACATTTTAATTTATTCAATATTGGGTAGTTTGTAACCAAAAGTGATAATTTTCAATGCTATTTTGATTGGCAATTATTCCTGATATCATGACGATCGGGCACAAAGTCAGTCCCATGAAAACTGGGATGCCGTGAAAACTGGCGAAGCCACAATATATATAAATGTATATACACAGTAAAAATTCTCTAACCGAATACCTCCGTATACCGAACACCTCTCTATACTGAACACCATTTCTCGCACCCAAATATATACTTCCTATGCAAGTAAACCTCCCCATACTAAACACCTCACTATACCAAACACTTTTTTCTGGTCCCAAGGGTGTTCGGATTAGGGAGGTTTTACTGCATATGTATGTGGCCACAAAAAGTGAGTTCACTGACATTGAAGATTCATTTCGTGTCAAATAGTCATAAAATATTCAAAACTGCATGTCTTTCCTTCATTTGACACCTTTTTCCATAGGCTATTTCAGGAATTTTAATTGCAAAAGAACGTGATAAATCCTAGTGAAATGGTTTCATGCATATCACAAAATTTTAAAAATATATGAAAAACATGATGGAGCAAATGTTGGCTTTAATTTATATTGATCGGCTTACTATGAAAATATAATGACATTCTGCAAAGTTAACACAGGCTGATAGTGAAATAGAGAAGGCCAAGTGTTCATTGTTGTGTATTTGACAACAGTCACATCCAGCCACCTTGGTGTCCACTGTTAACATCTAGTGACAGTCACTACATCAGGTGTGTCAGCCACCTTGGTGTCCACTATTAACATCTGGTGACAGTCACTACATCAGGTATGCCAGCCATCTTGGTGTCCACTGTAGACAAGCCTTAGCAGAACAGCATGCCCCAAATCAACAGTTTTCCTGGGGACACATTGGATATTTAGCATCCAATCTGATTCCAGCTGTTGACTTAGTGTTACTTTAAGGGGGCAAGTGTGAAGGCCAGAAAGGTGCCAGCTGAGAGGAACAATCAATGATATAGTCCTGGTTTATAGCTTGTTGTCAGGGCTGTCTGTACAGTCTGGTCAGCCAGCCAAGCTGTGCCACCAGTACACAGTGTGGCCATATATGTATATATATATATGGCAGCATGTCAATCACTGCCTGCTCCAAGTCCTTCAACCTCCTTGTCTCTGTGGCTCTGCCAGAATCTCTGTGTTGCCAGCACACAGAGATTCTGTCAAGTGTTGTTCTTTGTGTCTCTGCCAAGTTGAAGAGGTGCAGTCTTTCCCCACAGTTCACCATGGCACATAAACAGACATCTGTCCAGTATACATGCTCCTAGAGGACCCCCCCCCCCCAAAAAAAAAAAAAAAAAGACAAAACAAAAACAAAAACAAAACAAAAAAAAAAAAAAACAAAAAAAAAAAACAACAACAACAAAAAAAAAACGACTGGAGGCAGTCTCTAAATTAAAATCCAAACAGCCCTCTCTTTTTCAACCTCTGAACACACAGTCAAATCAGTATAGTTTTATTTCCATAAAATCAGTACAAGAACCACAATTCATATATTCTCCCAGACTAAAGAGAATCATATGATGATTTTGTGGTTTGATACAGCAGAATGAGAGAGACAACACAAGCAAGCAGCTATGCTAACTCAGCCTTCTGATATGCAACACACTGTCTTTTGGACAGTGGATAGATAGATAGATAGATAGATAGATAGACAGACAGACAGACAGACAGACAGACAGACAGACAGACAGACAGACAGAGAAGGCAGTAGTTACATTTGGTGTAGCTGAAACTATTAAAAGTACATCACTGAATATTACATGTAGTCTCTGCTCTTTGATGAAGCACATCATTAAGAGGCTGGCAAACAATATGCCTAGGTCTGTAATGTAATGGCCACATTGTTCTTCCTTCCATCCATCACTGACTCATGCCCAGCACACCCCTGTGGCATTAGCAATTTTGTCATGTGTATCAAAAATAATACATCTAGATTTTATATAAATTCATTTCATTTTTACCATTGATGTATAAACAGTTATGCCATTTTTGCAGGATTAAATTACTGCAGAAATGAATATATTTTTTTTTGCAATACTTCCCAGGTACAATGCACTGCATGAAGACACTCCGGGGTCATATGCTCACCTGAATCATTGCAGTAATCCACATAGTACGGGGCAGCTTGGTCACAACAGCAAAACAAAATTCAATTTTGCAATAAATGAAGAAAGCAGCAAGAGAGGGCCCCATGCTGTACCCTCTGTGTGTACATATAGTACAAGACCAACAAACTTACCAGGCAGCAAGTACACCATATTTTGGGTGGGTGGATAAGGGGCTTTCGATACTAGCATTTGCTGTACGTAACTCCTTGAATTTCTTTTAATTTCCATACTTTATACCAAAGATTATTTGTCTATTTTTTTAATTTTTTTTTTATTTTCTGTACTTTGTACTGGGGCAAAATGATTATTTGTACCAGCATACCAGGGATCCCCCGTAACCCTCTCTCCCCTCTATTTTCTGGGCAGCCAGCGAGCACAGACCAATGGATTGGGGGATACACACTATAGACACAGCAGTGAATCTTCTGGACACACAATCAGTGCAGATCAATGGACATGACACACCCAATAGTTATAGCCATTTTGTTAATTATTTCATGACTGGGTATTCAGGAAGGTGATAATGGCACAGGTTTAGGGACAATGTGATCAGCTTGTCCATAACACATGGCACTTCCATATACATGTACATGTTTGGGAGTGAAAACCGCACTATTTCCTTCTTCATGCTCTGGCCCATCTTAGCTCCTGACTGTTCAAAGCAGCTAGTGGCCACATTATGGTAGGTGGCTGGTCAAAATTGGCCACATTATGACAGGTGGCCATTCAAAAGTGACCACATTATGACAGGTGACCATTCAAAAGTGACCACATTATGACAGGTGACCATTCAAAAGTGACCACATTATGACAGGTGACCATCAAAAGTGACCACATTATGACAGGTGAACATTCAAAAGTAGCCACATTATGACAGGTGACCATTCAAAAGTAGCCACATTATGACAGGTGACCATCCAAAATGGCCCCATTATGACAGGTGACCATTCAAAATGGCCACATTATGACAGGTGGCTGCTTGAATAGATTCTATGAATGGAAGATAGCTGTGCAAAAATGGCTTTGATTATGACAGGTGGCTCTTCAAAGCCAGTCACACTGAGGCAGGTGGCCATTCTAGGCAGGTCCTGACACACTAAACAGTTTCTACCTCCAGTGTAAAGTGTCTTCTCTTCAGACTGGTTTCCAGCCATTATGATGCTTGCCTGCATCATGTGCCACTTGTCATGTTGTATTTAACTTTCAACACTATAATCTGCATTCAATTTACAGCAACTGCTAGCGATGCTGCCTCATGTATGATCAGGACACAGCCACAACACCATCCCTGTGTCACTTCCTACGATTTTATTGTGGTCATGCAATTAAGAAGAGAATGCTCAGATTCACACCTAGCCAAAAATTCATTAAGGCTTTCAGGCACGCCGTCTTGTTCGCCACACAGAACTACATTCCACCGATCCATTTGTTTTTCTGAAGAAGCTCCAAGAAATGGCCAAGATTGAAGGTAGTATTTACCAGACAGTTCACTGCTGCCACATGAATAGAGATAAAAGCTAAATCAATACCTGGTCATGCAGCCTTTGTTTACTTTACGAAAACATCTGTTTCCCTTCCATTGATGATGTCTTAAAAGGCATGAAACCTCACACAATTTCTACATGCCTTCGAGTAGAATGGATTCTCTGTCCATTGAAACTCGACACCACATCCATTCAAACTGGTTTCGATTTCCATGATTAAGAACTCTTGTGTCTGCTTCCAAAGCAGACCAAGTTCCGTCTTTTCTCTACTCGTGAAGTTCACATACCATGGAGCTTGGGTCTGCTTCAGAGACAACTCTTGGATACATGTGCTTTGAGAAATATTGTAATTTTGAATGACAGTAGTGTTACAGACCATATTTTTGCTGAACAGAATACACAAACTCTTGACAGTCACTCTGAATGTGTGTGCCTATTTTAAATTACACCATTTAGAATATATGCCTTTATGATTCTTCTACCAGCAAAAAAGTATTCCACAAATGCTCCATAAACTGATAAAAATGTCTCACAATAGTCACAAATTCTTCAACTTTTAAATTATAATACAATCATTGATGTTCGCTGCTGGAGATCTTGACATACATGTACCTGTTGCTTAACTCTCTCAATGCCACATTTTTGACCAAATCAACAGCTTCTGTCAGCACGCTTTGGGGGCAACGCAGCCAAGGTGTGCCAAGGAAAGCTGTTGACCTGAACCATTATATTCTCAGGAAGAACAGACAGTTGGTATACTTAGATGAAAATCTCGTCACAAGAATTACGAATCTAGCATCCTTATTATAATTAACGGCGGTTTGTCTGAAGTAGTTTGACTTAAGTCGCAGTTGGCCTTGAAAGAATTAATGAGTCGGCCACCCACAAATGTTTCCATAAGATGGATATATATCTGTATGAGCTTATCAGCATGTCATTTCTACGCAACAACGTCGTGACTTCTAGGTGGTCACTTCCTCAGCAAATACACACAGACAATTAATTAGTGGTCTGTCCTGGAATATCCATGGAGTGAAAAATAAACCTGACTGTCAGAATCAGAATGTGTCTTGAAATGGTTGCTCATTCTTTACAATCTTGAATTAATCTCCCCTTCTCAACAAAAGAATTCCACATGACACAGTCCAACAACGATTTACAGGCCAAACTGTGGCAATGTTGTATTACTGGTGCATAATTCATGCATTGGGAGAGCAAATTGATATGGTCAAATTTAAATTGTGACGATCAAAAATGGTTCCAGTGCTGTTTTGGCAACGTTATCCTTCAGGCTCTCAAACATGTTTTGATTACAACCCACTGAAAACCTGTTGTTATCGTTCTGGCCAAAATAAAACTTTTAAACAAATTATTTGCTCAATGCAATTTGGTGCAACAAAAAAAGTTTTTATAACATCCTTCACTGTTTGTGTAATAGTATTTTACAGCTAGGAAGTGACTAAGGTGGGACAAAACATATTACTGATACCATTTGTAATTTTTACATAGACAGTGTTTCTCTATGCCATCTGCACCAAGCCCCTGATGAATTCTGTCCATATAAATTCTTCCCATGAAGGCAAACAGATTTAGGTCATTTTTTCCAACAGAACAATCCCACAATGGCCAAACTTGCAGCTATATTTTACGCAAATTTCCAGAAATACCTTCCAGTTTTTTTGTTTTTTTTTTTGTTTGCTTATAGCAAGTCAGTTATAATGCTACATGACCACACCATGGCTTATGCAAGGGGATCATGATGATCCTGTGCTCTGCTGACTGGAATTTGCTGCTTGCACAAGGGCAGACATTTTAGCTCTGTCATTATGTACTGTATTAGGTACTTCCCAATAAGTGACCAAAATTTAATATCACCATGATATAAGGCAGTAAGTCAGTTTGACCTTTCTAAGGTCACTCAAGGTCAAAATTAATAACACCAAAAAGAACCCCCCCATAGGTAAATTCCTATTAACTCTTTAAGTGCCACATTTTTGACTGAGTCAACAGCTTTTTCTCGGCACACATTGGGTGAAATGCATCCAATGTATGCCAAGAAAAGCTGTTGACTTGGGATATTCTCTCTAAAACTATTGGGATGCTGGTACATTTGTAGTTGAATGAAAGGCCTTTTTACGAAAACTACGAATCTGAGATCCTAATGATAATTCAGACTAGTCTGCCTTTATTAGATCCACTTTAGACGTGATTGCCACTGAAAGAATAATATTTAACAGTAACCACAGGACTAGGATCACACTACTTGTACCAAGATATAATCGAATATGTCACACTTGCTGAGTTAGAAAATTGTTCAAAATTCTATTAACGTTGCATATATGCATGTGCTCACCCAAACCCACAAAATCAGGCAGAATCAATTTGATTAGACTTTGGCACTCACAATCACATTTCCCTGGAACTGCACTTGCAATTGGCCTCCCATCAAACCGTTTTAATTCTCAAACGAGTAGGAAATGTAGAAGAGTGGGGAAATCAGACGCACATAGACAGACATGGCTGAGCTCTTTAGATCCTCTTCTCAACCAAAAAGTCAGGGCCTACTTGGAATTATTACCATGATTTCAGATGAAAATTCCTCATAAGAAGACCTTTCACTGGAGTTCCAGCATGCCTATATTTCCAGAGAAAACAACATGATCCAGCTCCATGGCTGTGCATCAGATTTTTTACCTCACCTGACTTGTCAGCCAGCTGAGGTTATGGAATGGTCCTCCATCTGTCATCCGTCGGTCGTGAACAATTTACATTTTCCACTTCTCTAAAACAGTTGTCTAGATCCATGTCTTATTTGGTGGGGATGTACCTTGGGTGGGTCTGTATCAAGTTGGTTCAAATGGTCACACCACACTCCAGTAATTTTTGGACTTTCTATGATTTCTTTTTTTTTTTGGGGGGGGGGGGCAAATCTTACAAATTCTTCTCTGAAATTGCTCACCCAATTACTTTGATATCACACAGGAACACTGATGCTATTTTCCAATCATTGTACAGAAACAGGGTTGCGACGGGAAATTGTTCTGTGGGTCTTCAACCTCCAGCAAAATGCCTGGAGCAAATTCAGTCGAATTAAGTAGACTCCCAGTCTTTTGGCTGCCTGATCCACTCTTTCTTTGTTGTTTGTCTCTCTTGTGGGGAAAACTATGGACAGTAACCCCTTCCATCAATTGGGTAATTTTCCATGTTTGTAAATTTCCTTGTGTTGGCATAACAGCCTGGCACTTAGCAATTGCACACAGGCATTTTCGAGGTGATCCCCTGTCAACAACAGCAGCAACAGCTACGCTTTCCTGTGTCCTCTCTCTACCCTTTCCTGTGTCCTCTCTCAACCCATTCACTTCACAATGCTGTGTTATGGCCACTCCTGCCAGTGTCCTTATTCCCGCAAAGTACTGGCGGTAGAAGCGTGCACTATGAGTTCGGATCTGGCTAACGGTTTTGGAGAAGAAATTGAAAAAGCAATGGTGGGCAGAGGACAGACAGATAGATGCAGACTCATCCCATAAGCTCAGGTGACAAGTTAGCTGAGGTAAAAAGGTACAGAGGGATTACTATAGAAGTATGTATACACAACGGTACTTTTAAAATATTACGTGCTTTATCTATCAAGAATCCCAGGCTTTGTAAGCTAAACAACACAAAGGCCAAAGATTGTAGTAGTTCAATAACATTACATGTAGCTGTATGTATGGTCTGAAAAGGAAATACCCGTCTTGAGAAAAAATTTTTCTCCCCGAAAAATCAATGCTGTAATTTAATGAAAATATATGGACTTGTCTAATATGTTTTTCTGACCACAGAATGGCCCGGTCTCGAACCAGCAACCTCTGGCATCAATCACCTAGCCGAAAATGGGAAACATACATACCAACTGCATCAAATCCCAATTCCTATCAAAAAGAATGGTTCAATGGAGGCATGAATGCCATAACTGATGGCCCAGTTCATTGTATTTAATCCAGTAAAAGTACTGTATTTGGTGGTCTCTCAGATCAGGTACTGTACATATGTAAGTCCACCAGCATCAAAGGAGCATGAAAATATTTGTGCTTTGCAGTCATGGAACAATCGAGTCTTGAACCATATGACAATAAAAGTGGATTTCATTTTTATCTCAGCCTTTCCACCATCAACAAGGTGTACAAAAAAAAAAAAAAAAAGATATGTCTGGGTCATTCAGTATTCACGGTGTGCAATTTATCTCAGATCAATAAAGTTGTATGCATTCACAGGACACCTTTCAGTGTAGTGACTTATGGTCATTTCCTAACAGGAGTGCCTTACAGAGAAACATGGCTAGTCAGATAAGTTGTGTTATCACCTCTCAACATAACACCAGAACTCCTTCCCCTCTCACTGTATTCATGAGCCCTCTGACACTTTAAATATCAAAAGATACATTTTCAGGAACTTTTTACTGCATACATGAAATGTTCTGAATGATAATTACGCAAGGAATCTATATTATCATTACAAGCAGTTCCAACAGTTCATGTTTGGGACCAAAAAGCTTGCAGCGCAAAGGACAGAGTTGTCAATCACGCGTAAATGAGAGCAGGACATTAATAACTGTCATGGGCCACTAGCCTCGTCACAACCACTATCTCCTTCCACTTTAGTAGGCACCTGTGGGCTCCAAAATCAAATATCTGGCCAACATATATGCAGTTATTACACATAATTTGATCCGGGTATGCCACGTTGGAACCCCCCGGAGGCGCCATCTCTGGGTGCCTGCGGATCTCCGTTAAATGTCACGGGCAGCCTTTTTGTGCCGACAGAAACCCATTATCTCACCTCTCTTGACAAAGTGGATGAGACAAACTATGGGCAGGAAACCGTGTTGGGCAACATTGTCTTCTAGGCTCAGCACACTGTTATAGAGAAATGGACAAAATTAGCGGGGTATTGGCACTGGATTAATGGTGAATGAGATTCCCTTGTTGATAGCACAGCGGCGCTTCCCTTCACATCCATGATTTCGTAGTGTCACGATACCGTGCACAAATTCTTGAGTCCAATACCATCGTTTTCATCTTCTTCACTTTCCGATTCTTTTACCCACTTCTCATCTTCCAGAACTTGCTCTGCATACAGTTAAGCCCACGTTAAATTACCAGTCAACAAATGCATCAACCTTTTGAGTGAAAGGGAAACCCTTTTCAAACTCATTCATAACACTTTCCAAACCATTTCAAAACCTATTCCTCTTATTGCATTAAAACCCTTTTAAACCCTTTTAAACCTTTCTCTAATGGTTAACAACCATTTTGCACACTTGACCTTATTGATTAAAATGTTGATTTGCTTTGAACCGGTTTGCAACCATTTCAACCATTTGAAACCCTTTTTCAACCTTTTACAAACCTTTTTCAACCTTTACAAACCCCAGTACAACACTTTGCAACACAAAAATGGCTGTTAAGTTTTAGACAGGCATAACTGTATACATATATTTATTTGCTACCTGCTCTATTTTTAATGCTTCCTCAGTCCTAGCCTAGTATTCTTTTCACTTGCTCTACCTTGACCGATCATCTTGTCTAGAAAAACCCCAACCTGTACTGACCATCTTCCTCATCCATCTAATTGCCTCCACTGTTTCTCATCCTTCCTTACGTTCTCATCCTCCTGGTCATCTTTCAGCATTTCTCACCCTGCTGTACACACAGCACCATTCCCATTGAGTGATCATGAAATGTACAGAATGTAAAACTAGACTTCAGGTTTATATTTAAAATATCATAACACTATTTTTTCATAATTTATGGTCAAAATGTAAAATATTGACCTTACTTTAGGGTTGTTGTTTTTTTTGGGGGGGGGGGTCCTTTTAAATTCAAGTCGGAATTGTGCGTAATACTTTCCTTGTTGATTTGAAAGAAGACTCAGAGTTTAAGATGATAAGAGGCCGTGTCGATTATAGCATTCACGCATACCGGCCTAAATTGAACCATTCTTTTCTTAATGGGGGTCTGGTACAGTTGGTATGAGTGTTTCCCATTTTTGGCTAGGTGATTGGCACTGAAGGTTGCTGGTTCGAGACCTTGGTATGAGTGCTTCCCATTTTCGGCTAGGTGATTGGCGCTGAAGGTTGCTGGCTCGAGACCTTGCCATTCCGTGATCACAAAACATAATAACTGATTTCCTTTGAATGGTTCAGGTGTCAAGCACTCGGTCTACTCTAGGGAAAGCTGTTGACCTGAGGCATGTTTTTCTTCATAGGAGTCATCAACAATTCTCATTTAGGTCCTTTTTCATTCCCGCTAAAATGAGCCAAAAACATTGACACACACGACACTTGACCACCAGCCAGCTTTGGCCAGTTTAAGGGGGGAAAAGGTTCAATGGATATGAGTAATAAATGCTGTAAAAAGAAAACTAAGATGGCTGTGTGAACAGCCCGTGCTAAGCTGACCTAAGCTTGTTCACAAAATCAAAGTTGCAACTGAATAGACCTGTGTTGAGCTTTAGCTGAGTGCATATGACATTTAGAAGTACTTGTAACATTTGTCTAAAAAAAACCTTGACTAAAAATATGCATTTACCAATAAGTACCTGAATTGAAAAAAAAATTAAAAATCAGGAATTTGTAGCAGTGCCACCTACTAAACAATCTTCATTTACCCCTTCACAAGGAGCATATCCACCAAGTTTCAGCTTAATCTGAGAGACAGTTCTGGAGAAGTAGAAAAATGCGAAACCACACCAAAAAAAAACAACCCACAGATAATAGGGAAAAATAATATTGCAGACCACCTGATGACCAAATTAAGAACTAGCAGTTATAGAGTGTTCCGGTATGCAACTGGGTGTGTGGTTTTGGAGAAGATTGGTCCCCCCAAAAAACAAACAAAATCCTAAAAAATCCAAAAAACACTGGAGCATGACTATTTCATCAAACATGGTACAGACCCACCCAAGGTAGATCCATACCAAGTTTGCAGAGGATCTGGATCTAAGAACAAGCACAAGTTCACTTGTTGATCAGTCCTGAAGCAAATTAAGAGACATATCAACATGATGATCATGGTTTGTACACCATGAAACTACCAAATAAATCACACAGTGTGACTCTTGTGTTTGATTATGGGGGACCAGGCCAGTCTGACTACAATCACTGCCTCAAGGTTACATTAAGTATGACATGTCCTTGGAATGATATGTACCCTCTCCCCTCACCAGTCCTTTCAGTTTCACTGTGCCCTTTGAATTGTGCTCTTTGTGTGCACACCCGAACACCTTCAACCTTTACTGTGCCTCATAAAATCAATAGGAAAGTACCGGGATTTCAATTGAACTGCACAATCATATTGTCGGCCACACAAGGCTTGTGGGTCCATGTGAGCCCAGGGCCACTGGCCTCCTGAAGATGCCAGCAGGCAAAGGCACTAGAAGTTGAGGAAAACTCAAACAGCGATGAAAGGATGAATAAGAGTAGAAGTGGTGAACATGAAAGCAATGGCCAGTGGCCATGTTGATACATTGGCCATCTACAGCCAGCCAGCCTGCAACCTGCTGACAAGCGTTTTCACTCATACTGTCTGTGTGTCTGACAAAGTGACCCCTCACTTGGAATTTCACCAGCTCAATCTGACCGTGACCAGTAAAATTTTGTGCATTGATTTCTGTTGCAAAATCACATGAAGTCTGAAAGGCACTGTACCATACATAAAAATAAGCAACATATTTTTTCCTGCATATATCTGGTCGTGAAAAGCAAATAAGCGACATATTTTTTCCTGCATATATCTGGTCGTGAAAAGCATGGCATGGAAACTGTTGGTGATATCCTTTCTAACAAGTGATGGGTTAATCTTCACATCTACTGGACACCTGCATTGCCTCTGAAGCTTTTGAACATCACAGCACTCGGGAGTCCTCACCTGCTGACTAACGTCCATAAATACTGCCTTTCAACAGTGATTAGCTTTCAGAACTTTGAGGCACTTTTTTTGTATGTCAAACAGTTTTACCATTTATTGCATATTTACCTGTATGTGGAATTCTTTTACACATGTGAAATTGTCTTACACAAATGTGAAATAAAGTTTTATTGTACATATGTGTAAAACTATTTCACATATGTGTAAACCTTTTTCATGTATGCATAAATCTTTTTCACACATGTAAAGTCTCTCTCTCTCTCTCTCTCTCTCTCTCTCTCTCTCTCTCTCTCTCTCTCTCTCTCTCTCTCTCTCTCTCTCTCTCTCTCTCTCTCTCTCTCTCTCTCTCTCTCTCTCTCTCTCTCTCTCTCTCTCTCTCTCTCTCTCTCTCTCTCTCTCTCTCTCTCTCTCTCTCTCTCTCTCTCTCTCTCTCTCTCTCTCTCTCTCTCTCCTCCTCTCTCTGAAATGTGACCAGACAGACAGATAAATGATCGTGACCACGTATCCTATAAGCTCAGCTGACTGACAAGTCACCTGAGCTAATAAATGGATCTTGCTCTGGAAGACTGTTTAAAATGGGTCAATTTGTCACCAAAAAGTCCAAAAGGCAAGGAAATAATTGAAAAGTGAAAGAGCTGACCAATATACCCCCAAGTTCATTTTGCCCCTTTTGCAGGAACTCTAGTTACGGTCAATTTCCCCCTGCTTTATGTCCCATATTTACATGACCCAGCCTCAATGACTTTTTACTCAGTCCTAGATCCTCTTAAAGGTTGTCCCAGCCAGGTGGGCTACAGCCTCCCCTGTCTGCTGCTAAGAGTCCACCTCTGAGCTAGAAGCGCAATTTGTGCCACACCTTTATCCTGTGAAAAGCTTTCTCGACG
The DNA here is from genome assembly GCA_964020975.1 of Hermodice carunculata. Lineage (NCBI taxonomy): Eukaryota > Metazoa > Annelida > Polychaeta > Eunicida > Amphinomidae > Hermodice > Hermodice carunculata. The sequence goes on along the minus strand of OZ026612.1, from coordinate 18,614,332 downwards.
ATATTTCCTGCTTTTGTTTTCTGCGTGGGTGTCGCAGGAAGCCAATATTATTTGCTTTGGCAATTGGCAATCTCTGTGAGGTGCCAATGTGGTTATGGGGATAACAGAGTAATTCTGTAGCTGGTGCCCAGAGCGAAATCTGTGAGGCTCTGTGAGTGTATCAATAGACCCTTTCAGGACGCCAGAGGGCAGCACTTGAGAGTGATCATTCGCAAAGTTTGACTTATTTGCATAACACCAAATCCTTTTGAAGTTTTGGATTGGTAAACAGCCAAATATATGCAAATGAACACTATCAACTGCTGCCATCTGGGGGCCTAAACTCGTCTGTTACAATGAAGTGCATTACCAGTGACCATACAGGTGGATAAATGCATACTGAGTTCAGTATTTTTATACAGCCACTGTGAGCTGCTTTGTGGGGTACAATAAATGATTCTTTGTGCATTATGATCTCAATAAAATGTTCTTCACACGTTATGATCTCAATTTAATGATTCATGTGTTATGAGCTCACTGAAATAATTCTTTGTGTGTTATGAATACAACTAAAGGATTCCTCATGTGTCATGTTCTCCAATGATTTTATGTGTTATGATCTGAATGACACGATTCTTCATGTGGATAATGATCTCAATGAAATGATTCCTCATGTGGCATGTGGATGAAATAATTCTTAAAGGCATAAACCATCAGCTGATTGCTGACTTCTTGATTGCAATTTTTCAAACCTCCCAGTCACATAGATTCATAAACTGCCGGGTTTATACCACTATATTCCCTTTCCAGATGAAATATAACACTTGACATGTTTGTTTGTATTGAATGACAGTCTTTGTGAGGGCAACGTGCATTTGGAGGTTTAGACTTTCAGGACTGTCTGTTGAATCTGAAGGGTAGGCATTTAAGAGTTGTGAAGTTCCAGCAAGTAATTATATCACCACAGACACTGTGTTATTGGACAAGGAACACACACTCCTAAATCATATGGGTTTATTCCTTCTGCTACACCCTATTATAGGACATGGTCCTATTAAAATCATACCGGTTTATTCCTTCTGCTACACCCTATTAAAGGACATAGTCCTAAATCATACCAGTTTATTCCTTCTACTACACCCTATTAAAGGACATAGTCCTAAATCATACCAGTTTATTCCTTCTACTACACTCTATTAAAGGACATAGTCCTAAATCATACCAGTTTATTCCTTCTGCTACACCCTATTAAAGGACATAGTCCTAAATCATACCAGTTTATTCCTTCTGCTACACCCTATTAAAGGACAATCAAATCATTCTGGTTTATTCTGCTACAACTTAATATAGGATCAAGTACCTGACAACCAGACACTATCATGGGGCCACAGCTTAGTCTACAATATCTAAAGTCTTTGCGTGGCATCTTGGCTTTCACACTGAATTAAACTGTATCTATTTATTAACCATATGATGCCCATACCTGACCCTGTAATGTTACAAGTCTTTCTGTTGCTTTATTGCATATCGTGGCCAGTATTCTGGATAAAATGTCTAAAAGTATTTAACCATATCATGCCTATTACTTAGTCTGTTGTATGAACATGTACTGTAAATTCACTTATCTTAACTGCATTTTAATTTTTGCTTATTTTGCTGATGACCAAAAAAAAAAAAAAAAAACACACACCCCCCCCCAAAAAGAAAACAACAAAAAAACACCCCTGAAAATAAAAACGCAATGAAATAGTATTCATATATAGTTTAACAGGATCTATATCCCAAATAGTAAAATTAAAACCTTACTGCAAATACCTGACATTAAAAAAAAAAAAATGAAAATAAGTACATTTACCATATTTACAGTAGTATAGACTCTGTTCATTAAACTGAATGTTGTATGTGCCATGCATACTTAATTGATCAGAATCATGTATATACCATACACATGTACTTTAATTAATCAGAATGATGTAATTATCCCATGTATACTTTCATTAATCAGAATGATGCATATACCATGTATACATGTACCTTAATTAATCAGAATGATGTATATACCATGTATACTTTAATTAATCAGAATGATGTACATACCATGTATACTTAATTAATCAGAATGATGTATATACCATACACATGTACTTGATTTAATCAGAATAATGTACATCCCATGTATACTTTAATTAGTCAGAATGATGTATATACCATGTATACTTTAATTAGTCAGAATGATGTATATAGCATGTATACTTTAATTAGTCAGAATGGTGTATATACCATGTATACTTTAATTAATCAGAATGATGTATATACCATGTATACTTTAATTAATCAGATTAATTATACTTTACTCTGCAAACCACTACATCCAGTACCTGTGACAAATGTTGTGAGACTGCACACTTTCTGATTTGAAACTCAGATATTGAAGGTTAATCCTGATCTAAAATTTGCCATTTCCTATAAAACAAACTTGCCCCTTCTGACAAAAGCTGTTTGCAGACACAGAACAAATATCTGATGACTTACAACCTGGTTTGATACTTGGTGCTGTGTTGTGTGAATATTATGTGAGACCATCTACTGTTTCTCCAGCTGTACTCTGTATGCTGCACTGCGTATTCGCAAAACCAACCACTAGCTTTGACGTCTGTATATATAGCTCTCAAATAAAGAAAACGTCCACCTACTATTTGTTCCCATGCACCAGAAATACAGCCTTTTCTCCACAGATGTAGGGATTTTAATTTGTTGTGATGAAGATGGACCTAGAAAGTGACATGTTTTATGATCACGAGTATAGCTATGGACACACAAAATATAGTCATTTGTAATTAAAGTTCTAAAATTTCACAGCTGTTTTTTTTTCTTTCTTCTGATATACAATTCCCGGTGCATGATAACATACAGTGTCAGTCTGCATGCTGGAACTGGTCTCTCAAAACTGGAAACAACTGGCTCTATGCTTATGCACAGCATACAGTTCCCTTTACCACTGATAAACTGTTACATGGAGAGGCAATTAATGAGTGACCACAGTACCAGATAACAGTGGCAGTTAGTCATCTGTTCTGACAAAAGAAAACAAAGATAAAAACTTAAAAAAAAATAATAATAATAATAATAATAATAATAATAATAATAATGTCAGTCCAAAAAAGACATATGTCTGATCAGATAATCCATTGGTTACTAGTCTGTTACCACAGTGTGGCAATTTACCTGGGTGCACCTGTGTATAGATTTACAACTTTATGTATGTGTTGTGAATATGTTAGGTTTTTTTTTTGTTTTTGTTTTTCCTCTTTTTTTTCCACACTAGTCTGACTATATCTTGTATCAAAGATTCATGTCAACAAAGACTTCTTCCATTAACAACTTCAAATAACACATCATTATCACAAATGATCTGTTTTCAAACACACACCCCCCCCCCCAAAAAAAAAAAAAAAATCAAAAATACAAAACAAAATTTTGAAAACTAAAAAAAAGAAAGAAAACAACAGAAGGGTGGGCGAGTTTTTTGAAACACTGTAATGTGAACCATCTCCAGTGACTGGCAAGAGAAAAGTGACAAGAACAAAGACATTGATGGGAAAACAAAACAAAGGCATAAGACCTGAATCATGAGAAATGATAATCCATGGAAATGACCAAAGAAATCAGAGGTAAAAAAGAAAAGTAACCATCTCCTTTTCATCACTCACAAACCATTGAATATTTGCAGGTGAGTCCAACAATGGAAACCAATGACTGAAACTTAAAAAAACAACAACAAATATTAATGCTTGGCCAAGAAAAAGTAGGACTGATCAGACAATCCCCACAGAAACATCTCAAAATAGCATATCATTATCAATAAATGATCAGTCAAAAACACCAAAAAATGGCCACACAAAACACAGAACAAAAAAAAAAACAAACAAACAAAACAAAACACAACAAACAAACAAAAAACAAACAAACAAACAAACAAACAAAAAATAAACAAATAATATAAAATGAAAATGAAGCATGAAAAACAAAAAACTGGTTCAATTCATCCTAGAATATACACACACTGATTGCTAAGCCACAGTCTTAGAAGACTTCAACCAGTGGAAACATCCTTAACCATTGCTGACACACATAATACAATGCAAAACTACTGTCCCCACTTACAATCACCATAGAATACAAGACTTCAACTGGACAAACAGACATCATTAATCAAATACTTTATATGATCACAAAGCAAATACAATTCTCAGTTACAAACAGAATTAAACTTAAGCCCATATCGATTAGTAACACCCACATGTATTTATGATTATAGCAAGTTTAAAGACAATAAAATTCACAAATATTCATACAGAAATACAGGGTTAAACCTTTATCAGGCACAAAACCAACTCAAACACACTGATGATAATCACATAGTATCCCAACCAGCGTGAATTACATGTACACGAATACTCTTGAATCCGCATATAATCTTCCTACTATATGATAAATCCCTGCTTAATCAGTCATGAAGACATCATAAATTCATGACGAATAATAACCCACATGCAACCAATAACAATGTTCACAGTACAAGCATAAACTAGACTTGAACAATAATATAATAATATTATAATACAATGCTCTACTTAGGAGCATTGATAAACAGTGAGCATTTATAAACCCAATTCTTGAATATAATTTCTCAAAGCCAAGCCATCATTAAGTTTATTCCCCCCAAGTGAAATCCAAATACCTGTGGTAAGTGTCTGAAGTCCAGTCACCTAATGATTTAATAAGTTCTGGTATTTCCACTTTGAATGCAAAAGTACGCATCTGCCCCATGCTGCACACTATGCCCAGTGAACGGATGTGCACAAAACCCCGCTTTAGTGAAAACATGTCTGAGTAATCAAACAAAATGATATTCAGTAACACGCTTCAACTTGGGAAACATAGCAAAAGTAAAATAAGGAAAAGGTCTTTTGACAGCAAACTAGATTAAATGCAAATTAGCATCCACTGAACAAAAGACATGAATTACTAAAACCGGGTAATGGAATCGTGATAAGACCATCACCCAATTGATTGGTCTTCCACCAGGAGAACAAAATTAACAAGCCATTCTCACTGACTAAAATATCACTCCTGCTCAAATGTCATCTCACATGATACTTCGCCACACTTGGTGGAACTATGTTGGATATACAAGCCATGGCCAACAAAGGCAAGGCAAAGGCTGACCACCAAACAACATGAAGAGGTATTGAAATTACAATGAAAATACATTGTGTGCCCAGTATGTGGTGCCAGAGGTGACGTCCACTACAAATGATGCATATTTAACCTACTCATCCCTGTCCAAAGTAACCTACATTCAACGTGTTCAAGATGATTAAATTCAAGTCCACGAAGCATGGGTATTACTTTGACTCCATTCAAATAGTTATGAATTGAGTCCACTGATTTGCAGAGCTTCCACGTGGTTCTGTATCAAAATCTAGAGGAAATTCAAGGAAAGCACTCCTGTGGTAGATTCTTAAAGTTCTCTTCACTCATAATGGGGAACATTATCAAAAATTTGGCAGCCTCTAATATTTTACAACTTCTACACATGAAAAATTCTGTAGATCTCCCAAAAAATCAGTAGTTTTGGAACCTCTGGATTTGAAAGATCTGATGAGGAATGGAGCAAATTTACAAACTGTACTCACATTGGCGGGTAAAATTTGTAACTTGAAAAATTAACAAAATGAGATGAAGGTCTTCCATTAAAACCGTAAATGATTAAATGTACCAGCAGCAAATGCAGATTTCTGAGAAATGCCACTGCCTCTTTTTAGCCGAGTCACAATGCCACCTGCAACAAATGAATAAACATGTGACTAAATCACCAGTTACAAGTAAACATGAACAATTCCTCCTTACTAGCTCTTGTTTTCATATCCTTTACCACAAAAGAAAGAAACTCATCCAACACAGAAGAGTTATTGTGACATCGTGACTGTAAATCACTCAATCGATTTCCCGGCACAGTCCATGTGAAATGTGTATTTATATTGCACAGAAAAAGGTCAATTCCCTGAGACAAGCGCAAAGAAATGCATTCTCGACTTTGCCTCAATCAATGGGATACACAGAAATCTTTATTGTCACAAATAATTTGCTTGCATTGGTCTCTCAAATGATCAGCCCATAATTTCAACGCTAGCACAATAGCCAACAATTCTAGACAATTAATGTCCTGCTGTTCTTCTGCAATAAATGGACGGACAACAATACAGAAATGTTGCCAACAGTTTAAGAGAAACCGCCAGATCCTGTAAAAATTGCGTTCAAAGAGAACTAGAAGCCGATCAGTGACCACAAAATCCCTCGGCCAGGACGAAGGGACAGACAGAAGGACAGACGCGTAGGTGATGACAATACCCCTCAAGTAGGTCAAATTACTTCTGTTTAACCTAATGACAACGCTTTGGTGCAAATGCAATGAGCAGAGATATCATGGCAAGGCCATTTTTCTTCAATGCAGTACTGTGACCTAAATATGTGACCCAGTGACCTTGTTTTCAATAGGCACCTGAGGCATCCTTAGGACCAACTGTCATAAATAATTGATGAAGTTACATTCTATATTTGCTTAGATATCGTGTTAATGGCATTTTTTTCTTAAATGTAGTCATGTGACTTAAATATGTGACCTAATGAGGTACTTTTCGATAGGCACCTGAAGCACCTCAATGGCCTTCTGTGATAAAAATTTGGTCCCTGTAAAGTGAGTATTTCTGGAGATTTGGATGGGCAAGGCCATTTTTCTTCAATGCAGCACTGTGACCTAAATATGTGACCCAGTAACCTAGTCTTCAATAAGCATCTGGGGCATCCTTAGGTCCAACTATCATAAATAATTATCTTTTTAGAAAATTGTGTCAATGCTGTTGTTTTTTTTTGCAATGTAGTACTGTGACCTAAAAATGAGACCTAGTAACCTACTTTTCAATAGGCACCTGAAGCACCTGAATAGCCCCCTGCGATAAAAATTTGGTCTCTGTAGAGTGATTATTTTTGGAGATATGGCTTTAAAAAGGCATTGACGGATGGACGGACTGGTAGGTAACGACAATACTCCTTTGGCCTTATGGGCCCAGGGGTAAAAACTGTATTTGTCTTTTTGCAGATGACACCAATGTATTCATATCTAATTTAAAGGCAATCAGAGATTGCTCGATCCATGCCCCCCCCCCCCCGGCTCATTTATAATCTTGCTAATCACTTGACCTAAGAGCCAGGGCATGATTTTACAAGGATATGTCACAGGGACCCCAGTACTTGACAGAGTCACCTACTTTTGGTACATGACACACCCTTCTGTGTAGATGCATATGTGTGTAAAGTTTTATAAATTTAAAGGGGGATTATAGCCCAGATACGATTTTAAAAGAATATTTGACTGTAACCCAGATACTCGACCTACTGACCTACTTTTGGTACATGACACACATTTTATTGCTCACAGACAAGTATTTTGCACGTGAGACTACAAACTATCACAACCATTTTCCTACATCTTCCATATGGATATAGCAGGCATCCTACTGTGTTCTTATGAGCATAACATGTACATGCACATATCATGGAATACATGAAAGCTTAATCTGCCCCCCCCCCCCATGTACCCAAGTATGCTGTTTATCTACAAAGGGTATAGAGCTCTTCCACATTTGAACTACTGTCTCTTATATTACCTGACTATTCTGAGGGTATCTGCATGTTATATCTTGATTACACAATTTACCTATGACCATGTATATACATATAGACACATATACATGCATCCATCCATCTATACTACCATCAAATAAGTACATGTATATTGCTAATTGGCTCAGATTGTGAACCTGAATAAATGGCCCACAGAACCAACAGCAGCTCAATCAATACTATAAACTGTTGTTTTTTTGTGTGTATATATATTTTCATTGTTTTTGTATTTTTGACATTTCACTGTAGTTTCAATTTCACTACTTTGGGCATAATTTTTATTCAAACAGTGTTAAATTAATATTTCACTGTGTTTTTATTTTCACTGTTTTGCGCCATGAGTGAAATAAGCAAAACTAAGAGTACAGGGAAATTAAAGCAATTTACAGTAATCAGATGCATCTAATTAAAGCAATTTACAGTAAAAAACAGATGCCCTAAGCATCATCGTCAGTGTGGTTTCTTTAGTAAGAAGTGCCCACTTTTACTTCAGATGTTATGAAAGATGATGTGTAATCGATTGCTTGTGCTGTATTCAGAGACAACAAGCAAGTAAAATACAACTCAGAAGTTTAACTGACTATGGCCTGTCCAGCAAGGTAGTATTTTGACCCATTTTCAAGGTCAATTTTACAACTTTTTTCACATAGTCAACTATGTTTGCCTTATTTTTATGGACGACTGGGCATAAAACAAGTGTGATGCAGAATTTTGTGTTCAAGTGCTGAGATCTTGCCTCTAAATGAATTTCTTGTCAATAAAACTGATTAATTGGAACACCATTATTACACTAAACATTTTTATTGCTTTTCAGATGCAGTACAGATCTGCAAAACACAAACCACATTCAGACCCAGATTACAGAGGGGGCAAAGGTACACACCACTTGCCTTTAAAGAAAAATGTTTAACATTTAAAAAAAAAAAAATCACAAGTACAAATTGACACACATTTGATACCTTTTACACTTAAAACCCCCATGATACCTACATTTTCATGGACCCAGTTTCTTTTAAAACTGCATGTCTTCCACACAGGTCAACTTCATATTGAACATTTTCCTTGCCTTGCCTTCACATTCCTGAATCTGCTACTGGCTTTTGTGACACAGCTGTGCATCTGCACTGTTTTGAACGCATCAATCTTTTTGTTCTGCATATTGTTTGTATAAAATGCAGCATTTCCAGCCAAAGCAGAAACAAGATGTGACAGTAATTTATGCAAAAAGAAAACAAAATGTGGGCATATTGGTTCATGGCTGTAAAGGCACATGCATACAACATTATCCAGTTCAAAAAAAGGTCTCCCATTGCAGCTGGTCCTTGTATATAGCAGACTGTGACAGTCCTGTGCTCAGCTGTACCTAGCATTCAAAGAATGAAGTGGTCCCGTGACCTTCAAATTAATATACAGGTCACTTTCTTTCAAGACCATCGATCATCACTGCTTGCAATATCAGTCTTCCCTCACGCTGTTCTGGAGTCATCGTTTTTAAATGAAAGGCGACAGGGATCCACTATTTCCAACATATAAGCCAGCAAGTCAGTTTGACCTTTCAAGGTCACTCAGGGTCAAAATTAGAAACACTCAAAGAAACCCCCAATCCAAATTGACCAAGTAACAGAAAGGTCTAAGCAAAGAATGACCGCCTTGAAATATAAACTTACTCAAAGGTGTCACGTACAAAAACAACCTGACCCCATCCATGCACTAACAAAAAGAACAATCAGGCTCTATTCTTAGATTGGTCGTTCTACTTCAATTGAAACACTGTACATAACTAGCACAGTCATAGACTATGGAAACACAAACAAAACCCTAATCCTCTGTCCACCATGAATGTATTAAAACATTGGTAAAATGATGGCAAGGGTTGTTTTAATTGTGACCTTTTTTGAGTAATTCTGCACGTGTGTGTTAATTTTCTCTTATTTTTAATGATAAAATCCTGGCTGTCCACATCCATCTGTGCCAGAGAGCAGTCCATATCGCTCTAAACCTAGTTTTATGTGATATAACAACTGAACAAAGAAAGGCAATTTTGGATTTAGACATGAATTCACACCAGTCCCATGCATCTCCCTCGCATGCAGACACAATGCTCAAGACAGCTCTGCTCCCGTCAGTCTGCACTTGGACACAATTATTTAATTTAAAGGGAGCCATCAGTCCCAGTTACTTTAAGATCAACTTCCAAACATTTCTGGCTCCTGTGGGAAGCGCAGTCAACACTAGTTACAGTTAACAACACTGACAAGCTTAGCAGATTTTTGCTTTGTTGCCAAATATGGGAGAACCCAGAAGTTGGATACAAACAAAGATGGAGTCTGAATCAATGCAAAGGCAGGTCAACCACTATCAGTAACATGCTTCATCCACTTCTGTTTGCATTACATTACTGTTATTTATTAAGTGGTGATGTTCAAACAAACTCAAGACCTGGCACTGGTAAAAGGCAACCCAAATACCCCTGCACTAAGTAGGCGCCACCATCTGGAGTAGGGCAGTGAACCATGACCACTGTAACATTTGTATGTGATGAGACTATATATATATATACATATATATATATATATATATACATATACATATACATATATATATATATATATATATATATATATATATATATATATATATATATATACAATAAATTTTATGATCAAATGAGTGAAGACCATTTAGAGCATCCCTTTACCTGTGATTGTTGTTCACTTGGGGGTTATCATTCAGTGCAGATACTATATTGCATGAAGCAGAGGTTAGCGTCAATGTTATAACCATGCAGCCTCAAGGTGTTACCAATGATGATGTTAATCATGACATATAGATCAGGTCCATGACAACCACGCCACTTCAGAAACCACCAATGACAATCTTTGAATGCTTCAGGAAGAAAGGACTATATTTTTTGTGCATTAATGCAAGATCTTTGCCACCTAAGCTGTCAGACATAAGGCCTCCTCGCACCTAAATCTGCAGCAGCTGTCCTATCAATATCAGAGACATGGCTAGATGACATGTTTTCCCAGTGACGAGATAAAATTGACAGCTTAAGATCAAGACAGGTGGCGCTGTTTCTGCATATGTGAAGACGCAGCACTTACAACCCCAGACCCAATCTTGATAATGAGGAAATGGAGGCTCTATGGGTGGAACTTTTACTATCAACAAGAGGCCCTTGGGCCTAATGCTCTGCTGGCCACCATCAACAAAAAATCATTTCCTGAAATGTACATGTGTTCCCTCCATGACCTTGAAAAATTATCGAGCCATTCCATATTATGCAATATCAACTTCCACATGATACACATTTGTGGTACTTTTGGCATCATTCACCTTACTCATCAAGATATTGAATTAAACGTCCTTTTCTTAGTGCTTAATAATCATGAAAAATACATCCAGGTCACACAATCATTGGGTCAAGGTAACCCAAACAGTAGGTCACCAAGTACAGATCTATATACAATGTACTAAATTTTGTGAAATGAAGCAGACAACATCTGAAGATCTGTGTGGTAATTAAAATTATGAGGAAAGTTAAGAACAAAAACAACTCAAACTCTAAGAATAGGTAGATTAAAATGTGAAGCCTCCAAGCGACGGGTGTCCGACCTCCTCCCCAGAGGCTTCTAAATAAAAAACAAAACAAAACTGCAAGCTTAAGTGCGAGATTGAGGGCACACCTGATGATGTTATACATGTGTGTGTGTGTGTGTATATATATATATATATATATATATATATATATATATATATATATATATATATATATATACAGTGCTCCCTCTTCATAACGCTGGTGTTGGGGTCCACAGGGTATACCGTGTTATAGCAAAACCGCCTTATAACAGAGGGACTTTTAACATGGAAGTAATGGGAAAACTATTTCAGTGGGAGCCATGGTACCCACCCTTTTATATCAAAAACCGCCTTGTAATGAGGGGTTTTATAAAGAGGGATCACTGTATATATATATACATATGATAATAATGAAGGGTACACATATCGCTGATGGCACAAAACCATTAAAATACAAACACAGTAAAATAGTATTTTAACATTGTTTAAATAGGACAAAACTATAGTGAAATGTCAAAAATACAATAACCATGAAAATTTATACAGACAAAAACAAAGCAATTCACAGTAGTGCTAATCAAGAATGTTTGATTTGTATAATAAGGGCATGTAATGCAATTGTGATTACAAGGCCTACATCCTGGAGTGGGATAGTATGAGTAAATGTCCAAGTGGACTAATATGTCTCAGCAAGAAGGTTGTTTTTTGAAGTTCAACATCACTTCTTTTTGGAATATATTATGGTGGGTGTCTTGACACAGGTTTAGAATGGGCCACAATGGTGATATGACTGTTGTTGTGAGAGGGCTTGCTGGATGATGTGCAGTGACTATGTTGGTAGGTGGCTCCTGTTGTATGCAAGTAAAAAGCAGCAAGAGGATAACACTTGGTTATAACATCCAATGTGGAGAGGACCCTATCAAAAAATAAAGAAATTGTGTCTGCCAACCAAGTATAATGGAGACTTCTATGCGAGCCCTTGGGTTACTTGACACAAAGTTTTATATCTGAATACATATAGTAGGATAATATATGCAAATTGGCCTCAGGTATCAAGATTATGAATAATTTTAGTCAGAGTATGCAGAAAAGGTGGCGTGCTGGACAACAAGTGATATGATATGGCACTCGCACATAACTACCTCCATTGAACCATTCTTTTAAGGAATGGGGATTTGGTCGAGTGGATATGTGCGTTTCCCATTTCAGCTAGGCGACTGGTGCCAAAGGTTGCAGGTTCGAGTCCCGCTCGTTCCGAACATGAAATATATATTTTCGGCATTTCCTTAATGCTGGTGGATTTAAGTCCCCGATTCTGGAAATAAATGCCGACTCAGTAAATATACTGCTTTACCGTGTTGATATGGCACTCGCACATAACTACCTCCATTGAACCATTCTTTTAAGGAATGGGGATTTGGTCGAGTGGATATGTGCGTTTCCCATTTCAGCTAGGCGACTGGTGCCAAAGGTTGCAGGTTCGAGTCCCGCTCGTTCCGAACATGAAATATTACACAAATACAGCCCATTTATCTTCAGATTTGACAGAACAAAACATTTGGGTCATTTTTTGACCTCATTAGATTTTGATGACCTTGACCTTGTAAACTGGCTTATGTTTTGTACTGAATGGATGATATTCAGCTGCTCACTGGTGCATCTTTCAGTGCCAATCAAGACTTAAGTTGATCTAATTAAGTCAAACTAGTACTGAATTATCATATGGATCCCAGATTCTTATTCCTCATAAAAAGACCTTCCATTCAAGTAGCAGTATGCCGTCAGTTCCAGAGAGTATATCCCAGGTCAACAGCTTTTCCCTGCATGCATTGGGTGCATTTCGCCCAATGCATGCAGGGAAAAGCTGTTGACTCAGTAAAAAATTTGGCCCTGAAAGAGATAATGCAGGTTCACATATGGAAGCTAATAAACTGAACAAATGTTATAAATTCAGTATGCTTAATTGTCAAAAATAACTTAAATATTTTAGTTGTTTTTTTGTTTTGTTTTGTTTTTTATAGACAGAATGTTAATGTTATAATATGTTGTACAAGTACTTATTTTTGTATGTAAAAGCTTTCGCAGTTTTTCGCATTTCAGCCAGTAAAATAAGGTTTATTATAAAAAAAAAAGATCTCTTGCCAGACAAAGCCAATGCCTCTGATGGAGGACTTGATCACCTCCACACATGCTGAGAGTCAATCTATCCTCTCTTGTGGTATAACTCTTTCCTAACTGAGCACAAACAAGTGTGTCCAGCCCTGACAAGTGATATGCTTGAGCTTTGAAATTTGATGACGACAATGGGTCTTACATGACAATACAATGTCAGTAATTACACATTTTGTCCTTTTGCCTGGTGCTGATATCACACAAACAGCCAGACACTGAGGCCATTGCCAGCTGTAAGGTGACTCCTCCAATACTACTTAATGAATTACTAACAAAGCTATCTCTTTCACAAGAACAAAAGCAGCTCAAGAGGCCAGCAGGTCCAGACCCTGTGTGTTTCACACATTTTTGTAGTTTGACTCTACTAGAAATCACTGACCTCAACAGATGGATCAGGATTCTTGTCCCCGTGAGGAACATGAGTAAGCACACTGCATTTTGATCCCTTTCTGCTTTCAGATTGCCTGGGTGTGAAATTTCCTCCTCCTTTGATCTTTTCATTCAAATTTCTTGTTTAACCCTTAAAGTGCTAAACTTGGTTGTAGTTGTTTTCTCATTACCGTTAAACATATAATGGTTAAGAGATTCAAATTCCTCATGGAGATACCTTTCATTCAAATACCAGCAAGCCTAGTCTAAAGCAAAGAGTAGTCTAGTCAACAACTTTCCTTGGTTCACTTTGTGCGCATTGCACGCCAAGTGACTCGGGGAAAGCTGTTGACTTGGTCTTAAATAAGCGCTTTAAGGGTCAACAGAATACAGTGAAACACCATCTTTTCAGGATACACTGAAACCTCTTTTGAGAGACCACTGTGGGGAAAGACCACCTGCCTTTTCAGACCGTGTTTACCATGTCCCTTTTGCCATCTTTCCCATGTTATCACACCTCTTTTGAGAGACCACCTGCCTTATGTGACCACTTATTGGCCTGCCCCAGGGCTGGTCTCTCAAAACAGGTTTTACTGTATACTTAAATTGGTAGATGAACCCATTGCAAGAGCATGTCTTAGGTCAACATCTTACCTTCACACATTCCACTCAACAACTGCAAAGGTTAAATTTGTTCGCTCGGTCTGACTATTACCAGACGAAGGTTAACCACTGCATATTGATTTGTGCACACATACAATGGTGATCAAGGTTCCGATTACCTGCTTGACCAAAGCCAAGTTCATTTTAAAGTATGGTTTGCCATCAGAACTTGGCACTTAAAAAAAGAAAAAAGAAAAAAAATAATTTATTCACATGATCCAAAGTTGTGGACTTTTCCCTCCCAGTATGCACTGTTGGCAAACCCTTTTATAATGTAGTGCAAGTGGGGCATTCATTGTGAAGCCATATTTCAGTAAGACCCTTGATTCGTTCAAATGAATCGTGTCAAGCTTAATGATCCAGGATACATGAATTTTCATATGCTCTGTTTATAAATATTTGAGAACAACCAGTCTTCTTCAATTTATTTCATTCCAATTTCTAGTGACTTATTTTATTATTTCTAGAAGGTGCTGATGTCTTAGGACTTTAGACTTTGACTGATTAACAGAGAATTGTATGTACGTGTGGCCTGTGGCACAAAAACTATAAATAGCTCTCACATTTTTTATTGGAGTTCGCTGATATAAATGACGGGGCAAACTCATGTCACTCACCATGTGGAATACACATATAATTTGCTCTCAGGGCAAGTTACAAACAAAATGTAATTGTAACCTTGGTACTGTAGTCTGCAAAGTTCAATGAAAACTCTGACGCAAAGGCAGAGCTGGTATCTGAGTGGAGTCCTCTTTCTTTCTTTCTTTTTTTCTTTCTTTCTTTCTTTCTTTCTTTCTTTCTTTCTTTCTTTCTTTCTTTCTTTCTTTCTTTCTTTCTTTCTTTCTTTCTTTCTTTCTTTCTTCCTTCCTTTCTCTCTCTCTTTCTCTCTCTTTCTTTCTTTCATTCTTCTTTCTTTCCTTTTATTTTTCTTTCTTTCTTTCTTTTGCTTTCTTTCTTCCTCTGTCTGTCTTACTTTCTTTTTCTTTCTTTTGCCTTTTTTCTCTTTCTTCATTTCTTCCCCTCCTTCCTTCCTTTCTTTTTTCTTTCTTTCTTCTTTTCTTTTCTTACCACTGCAATAACACTTTTCTTGGACATCATAAAAGCCAAAGTTTTGAAATTTAGTGGGAACACTGCATCTGTGATGAACTTTAGCACCTTACCTTGAACTGTAAGGAAGTTCAAAATTATGCAAAATAGGGGCAATTGAAAACTTAAAGGTTTCATATCTTCAAAACTTTTGTAGATGGATGGAAATTTCAACTTGTCCATAATAGGTCTCTGACATCTATCAATGCAGTGAGTCATGACAACAGTTGCAGCATTTTAAATAACGCTAATTAGAGCACTTGAAAACCTTAAATGTTGAATACCTTCAAATCTACACTAGCAGAGTAGCCACTACAAGTGCAAATTATAGGCTTATACTACAGGCAAATCCAATGAACGATGAACTTACACTATAACATTTTAATTTAAGCAAATTAGTCAAATACACAAAATCTTAATGTCAAATATTTTCCAAACTATCATAAATAGAACAACTGAATCTAACTTCAATACACAGATTTTTACAGCAGCAGTATCTCATGAGCCATCAGCCAAAGTGTGTAGCATTTTAACCCTTAAAGTGTTAATCACAGCTACTGACATTTTCTCATTACCGATAAACATACACTGGTTAAAAGATTCAAATGCCTCATGAATATACCTTTTATTCAAACACCAGCAAGCCTAGTCTAAAGCAACAGGTAGTCTTAGTCACCAGCTTTCCTCGGGACACTTTGGGTGCAAAGTGCCCCGAGGGTTCAGTCTTAAATCAGCACTTTAAGGGTTAATTTAAGCAAATACAGAAAATGATAATAGAGAGATGCCATTCCAATTTCAATTTTAATATAGACTTGTGATACAAACACATCCATTGAACAATGAACAAAAGTTGTAGTATTTTAATTTGTTTAACCGTTTTAGTTGCCATGCCAACTCGTCCTGTGGGCTCCTACGATGAACAACAATCAACAGCTGCAGCATTGAACATTGCGCTAAATGAATTACAAACAGATCAACTTTGAAAGTGTTGAAAATGGTATTACCAGATAAAGATACATGTATCTAACTCAATATGCTCTTCCATTTCCTAGCTGTCCTTTCAGCACAGTGGCATTTCATTTACCCATCAAACAAACAGAACTTGAATCAGGGTAATCGTGCTCCCCTTTTTCAATGTTGAAGTTAAACCCTTTAATGTAAAGCATCAAAGGCAGAGATGCCAGTATGCATGGCAATACACCAAGGCAAACAGCTCAAGGACCAATATCAATGTACCAGAACAAACAGCTCAAGGACATGGACCAATATCAATCTACCAGAACAAACAGCTCAAGGACATGGACCAATATCAATGTACCAGAACAAACAGCTCAAGGACATGGACCAATATCAATGTACCAGAACAAACAGCTCAAGGACATGGACCAATATCAATCTACCAGAACAAACAGCTCAAGGACATGGACCAATATCAATGTACCAGAACAAACAGCTCAAGGACATGGACCAATATCAATGTACAGGAACAAACAGCTTAAGGACATGGACCAATATCAATGTACAGGAACAAAAAGCTCAATGACACATACCATTGCACCACAGCCAACAACTCAATGCCCTGGGTCCTTATCCATGTTACCAGGGCAACCTTTCAAATCCACAAGGTAAAAGATCCAGCTGACAGCAAGAGCACAGACCACAAGACAAGCCTTTCTTTATATACCCCACAAGCAGGTCTTCATCTTGGTCATTAGTTCATCATAGCTTGTTGATTTAATCTTTTCCTGAACACACAATTGACAGCATCATTTAAAACATACTGACATGAAAAATTAGTGGGCAAATTACACGTTATTAGAACGCAAATTTCAGAGTTAAAGGTCAAATTGGCAATCAGCGAGCCGCCTGCGTTTCTTCTAAATCATGCAGAAGATACTTCTACAGCCAATGTTCAGAAACCCGGGTAAGCTTGGTGATTGACTGAAAAGTGACTTTGTGCATGACTGCCAAGAAACGCCCGCATCTGTGAGCACTTGGACGACCAGGCACCTTCACAAATACTGGACAAACTGCAATCAGGAGGTTAAAATTCCCATGCATGCCGGTGGGGAGAGACTCTACCTCTACGAAATACCCAGCATTGAGACAGCATAACTGAAAAAAAAAAGCTGTAAAGAAAGTGAAATTATATTTATTAGAAGACTGTCTGGCCACTGTGGTGTCAGACTCATCTACCAGGGGAACTTCTTTTATAGGTGCACATGCTGCCCCAACCAGGTCCCGGTTGCATCAATGTAACAAGTCCCATCAAGAGGGTCCCAAATACCCTGTCAGTAGCTGTAGGCCTATTGTCTGTCTGCATCAGGGTAAGCCTATCTTCAACAATCATTTCTGTCCAAATTTTCAATTTTCAATTGTATTTTTTTTGGATGAAATCCTGCCTCCAGTAAATTCTGCTTGTGTGCTTCTCGGTGTGCCTGAGGCATGGATCTTTTGACTGGAAAGGCGTGGTCCACCTGTTTACAGAGCTAGGGGAAGTATAGCAAAAAGTTTGCCATGATGTGACCTCTCACGCAACACAAATGAATGCTGCATGCACTTGTATTGCCTGTCACTAACTGCATGCAAATCACTTTTGTGTAATTTTGAAGAGCCAATGACAAGCGTTCTAAATTGGGTACAGTCTTTTATTGGTTCTATGAGATGCAGAATGGACTGTGTTCCACTGCACTCCACTCCGCCCACTCTATATCATGTACAGAACAATACAAGACCTATACTTAGCCAACACTGACAAAAACATTGTACAGTGGAAATGTCTTGTCAAAAAGGCAATTCCAGGTTCATTCTGTAATACCACAGAGAAACCATGAATAGATGACTTGTATCCTTCTGTCAGCCAAGCCAAGGTCAAGTGCACAATATGTCCATCACCTTAAATAGCCAAAGTATCAACTGGCAGAAAAAATTGACAATAAAACCATCAGAAGTATACTTTATAAGCCTTTTTTCCGTCCAGTTTTCTACAGTTCATAAGCGGTTGTTATTTTCAGCAAGCATTTCGGGTGACGTCATCTGGAGCACCCATAGCCCGCCTGCACATGGACTGATGCTCGTCATGAGCAGAATGACGTTTTGGGGACCTTTTTTTTGGGGGGGGGGGGTGCAGTCAATTCACAACCATAAAGTTTGGTGACAAGGTGCGTTGCTTGTGGTTGTGCCAACACCCACAAGAAAGGATCCAGTCTTTTCCGCTTCCCAAATGATCCAAAATGGAGGCTACTATGACAGTGGCAAGTACAGTTGACAGGGGCTGCCTTCAATACGACACACAGCAGGGTGCTGTGCTCCACACATTTTTTTCAAAAGAAATGTACCATCCATCTTATGTTACGATGGCAAAGCAAGCTTTGAAAACACCACCAAAGTTAAAAGATGACTCTGTGCCAACTGAATTTGCAAGACTTCCAACCATGCCTTAATTCGCCAAGAACAGCATTGACGCCCACCCAAAAAAATGGACACTTGAAAACAAGTCAATTTGCAGAAATGGATTTTACGTTATTGGATTGGATTTGAACTATTAAAGTCCCTTGAAATGCACATTACTAGCCTAGCCAATGCACATTTTTCTATTTATGTATGCAACTTCCTTCCCCCCTCCCCCTCCCCCCCCCCACTCACAGTTCCATACATTTTTACGGTTTCATAATAAAACGTAACAGTTATTCTCTGCGTTTTACCTATGTAGACATTCAGAAATGCTAGACATGAAATTTTTTTTCCCTTCTTTTAATCAGATTTGATCTATTGTGACAAGAAATGAAATGATAATCATTCTTTAGATGGTAAGTTTACCTTCTGCAATTGTGTCCATGAATCACGATTTGTTTATTGTATCAAGGATCAGGGTTTGTAGATATTGCTAGCCAAGAAGAGAATTTTGCTACAAATTTGTAACCTATCATTAAAATATTGTCGAAAGCTATTGCAATTTACATAAAGTTTTGATGCGCAGGAATGCAGCAAGATCTTTATGCAAACAAGTCGGTGTGGAATAATTTTCCAATCTCCATGACTTGCTTTCTTGAAGCGGCCGATGTGTGGAAACAGCTGCCCCTGGCTCTGGCCAATATGGAGGTACACTTGAAATATGACGCACTTGCCCCAGCAAAAAATTGCTCAACACCGTCATCACCATCACAACTCTCTTCATTCTTTTCAGCAGAAAACGTACATGAGCATAAAAGTTTGAACTCATGGTCAGTGCCCCATCACATCACCAACATCTGCCGTTGTCCATCTGCTCCTTGGCTTTATGTCCCCAGATGACATCACGGAGCTCTTCATAAAGAGGGTGAACTTTGGCCACTTTGGGCTGAGAGGGCTCAAACTTTAAAAAGCTAAAGAAAAATATTTTATCATCAAACTTGGAATTAATCCCATGAACTAATAACAATCTATATGGGTCACTCAGCTGGGCCTTTAAGTGACTGCTCTGTCCCTCAACCAGGCCAAGGTCAAGTGCTGTGTGTGTCCATCAAGTGAGCCTTTGGTTTCAGATGCCACTTCTGGCTGACTGCAGAAATCCATGGAAGTAAAGTCTCATGTAAAATGGAGATTTAATGAGAGACTTTACTTGCAGAAAATATATAAAGCTCTATAAACCTGCCACTAGCTTTGCCAGTATGATTGCCCACCACAGACCCACTGCAGCTTTTTTGCGTTTTTATCTTTGGAGTGAAAAGTATTCTGTGAAGCTTCTAAACACTTTATCTGGACATTTACTGTACTACACAGACCTTTGTGGAAGTTTGTTCCATGAGAACAAGGCCTGTAGACCACAGCTGTACAAGTATAAAGCAGTTCTCACACCATTTTAGTGCTTGTCCGTCTATTTCCAAAATTTAGTTATGTCCAATTTCCTCAGCATCATAATAGGCCTCAATCGTGCCCATTTTCCCTGCTATTTTCATCCACTGACAACTCTCCCCATCAACTTGGATTGAAACTGTTGGCATTTTCATTTGATATATGTACAACATTTAAAGGGACTCTGCTGCAAGCCTTGTTCAGCTGAAAATGAAAGTTTTCTGTCCACACTGTTGGCCAAGGTCCATAACCAGCAACTGCATGGCTTGTTTAACCACTTTCCCCTTTTAATCCACCCAACCTGGCTGGTGGTCAAATGTTGTCTGCTTCAGGGTTTTTGACCAATTTCAAGTGCAATAAAAAACAATTTGGATGAGAAGTTTAGATGAGATCTATCAGGATAACATGTCCAAGGTTATCAGCTTTGCTTGACAAGATAGAGCACATACTGCCCAACCCAGGTGAAAAAGATGTTGACTCTTGCAGTCTTAAACTTGGTCTTAATTTAAAGGGAAAGGTTTACCAACAGAAATGCACACAGCACCATGAAAGTGACTTATCCAAGGTCAAAATGCATTGACTCGTCAATGAAAGTGACTTGTCCGAGGACTAAATGCACTAACACGTCAATGAAAGTGACTTATCCAAGGACAAAATGCACTGACTCATCAATGAAAGTGACTCACCCAAGGACTTAATGCACTGACTCGTCAATCAAAGTGACTTGTTCAAGAACTAAATGCACTGACTCATCCAAGGACGAAATGCTTTGGTGGAACTGCAATACAATGCAGCCAACAACTAAGTGACTCTGGCCAAGAGAATTAAATGTACCAATATTGCCAACTACCACACTGACCAGGCAAGCAAGCAGCAATGCATCAATGACTGCAAAAATTAAAATATGATTTTTCTGCTGGAAGTTTCTCTTTCATCTCCCATAGGAAAATAATGTTTCCCATTTTTGGTGTTTGTGCTATTTTGTTTTGTTATTTTTTTGTTTGTTTGTTTTTGTTTTCTTATATTTTTAAAGGGGTGGTTCTGTTTTGGTTTTGTTTGTTTGTTTGTTTTTTTTTTTGTTTTTTTTGTTTCTCTTTTGTTTTTTTTTTTTTTTTTGTGTTTTTCTGCAAAAACAGGTAAAATTAAAGTTTTTCGAATTAAGCAATAAAAACTCAATTAACACATACAGAGGTTTCATTATTTTAAGGAAGTTAGTGAAGTAACATTCAACTGTGGCATGTGGTGGTCCAGTGCATGTGTAAAGCAGTGCCAGTCTGTAGCTAGATTGGAAATAGAAGTTTGTAATGTCCTGTGGCATACAATAAACATGCATGGATCTATATAAGACATGATCATAACTGGAAATCTTGAGTTTTGAAACTCTTTTCCCTTTTTATGGGGGGGGGATGGGGGGGGGTAAGGGGTCACTTTACTGGGAAGGTTCGCAGCCTATAGCTGATGGGGAAACAGCTGTAAAATTGTAGACATGTGAGAACCATGGAAAAACACTGCAGTGTGCCCAACTGTAACAGGTCTGAAAGAGGCAAGCACAGGTATGCAGGACTGCCAACATTTGAAAGTCTGCATCTGGGACACTTCAAAAATATCCTCAAGTTGAGGTATTACTTACATGTATACGAGCCTAAAATTGTGAGTGGCTGAAGGCCACAGAGTTCTAGGCGTGGTCCAGGGGTAAACAGCCTCAGGCAGACAATTTTGAAATTAGAAAAAAAGGAGCAAAATACTGGTGCATTATGAAGTTGCAATAAATACAAATCAGTAAGAATTTTGGCTCTGTCTTATTATTGTTAACTTTAAAAGCTTTTATTGACACACTAGGAAATTCCGGAGCAAATTTTATGAAACCTGGGTACATTTCCAAAAGACTCAACTTTGCAGAGAAAATGGATTATTGCCACCAGAAAGACAGGACATCAAGGACCATACATGATACCATGCTTTTATAATGGGAACTAAACGGCCAGCACTTCTGTACTACCTGGGGCACCCAGCAAGCCTCTGCAGTACTACTGCTACGCTTTAATAGGCTCACTTCACTTGTGACCATCAGTTTAAATGTTCAATATAGCTGTATCTTCAAAACTACATGAAGATGAAGCTACCAATACACCTCCATTCCCATGCACAATATATTCTCTACTTCAAGTTAGGTTGTGTGCAAGATTCAACATTTAAAAGACTGTTTGTATCATTCTCACGCATGGTGTCTGGCTGCATTACAGCCTATTGACACAATGTCAATACATGTATTTATTATCAGATTTTTACTGTATGCAAGCTCTGAATGCATACATGCATTCAGATTTGCTTTGAAGCAAATCTTTTCTAGTAGCATACATGTCTACTGTATATAAATACCACCAGCTGTTGCCTTGGGTGTCCTGTATCAATGAATATCTTTATTATTTTATTTTTGTACGTGTTCCCATCGCAGGCTATTAACTAGATTCACTTACAGCACCTGCCACCAGGTGTCACTGCAATGTTCAGAGCCAGACCACCCCTCTGGCTGCCTTTTAAACCATATTCCAGCCTGGCAAAGGTGTCCTTGCCAGCCAAGGACCACACCCCTGATTTAGCTCTACTGCATTGCATGACAATTGTCTTATTTTCCAGCCTTGGGCTCAAATTTCATGAGGCACCTGGTGGTAAAATCTATAAAGCAATAAGTCTTAAGTGCAGCACATGATGCCTGAGAGAGACCTTAACCCCTTCAGTTCTGATGGCTCTTGAATTCAAGTTATTTCTAAGAGGAATTTTGATATTGAATTGATATAGTAATTGAAAAAAACATGACTTTTGTCACTTGTGTCACTGAAAAAGCTACTGGATCATTGTAATGCTTTGAAGTTGTAGAATTTTAAATTATGCCAACTAGGGGCATTGAAAATTTTAAAAGTTGAATATCTCCAAAATAATTATAGATAGAGATGCCATTCCAACTTTGATTTATTGGTTTGTGGCAAAGCAACATTCAATGAATAATGAACCAAAGTTGCACAATTTTAATTTATGCAAATTAGGTGACTATGAAAAATCTAAATTTTGAATAGCTTCAAAACTATCAAAGATAGAGGTGCCATTCCAACTTCAATTTAAAACATCAATTTATGAGTTTGTGACATAGCTGCATCCAATGAACCATGAACCAAAACTGTAGATTTTTAATTCATGCATGTTAGGTGAATGCACAATGAATAGGTTCAAAACTATTATAGAAAGAGGTGCCATTCCAACTTCAAGTTAAAACTTTGTGATGTAGCCATATCCCATGAACCAAAACTGTCAAATTTTCAACTTATGCAAATTAGGTGAATACACAAATTTTAAATTTAAATCTTTGATTAACCTCAAACCTATTATACACCGAGGTGCCATTCCAACTTTGATATAGCCACATCTAATGAATCATAAACCAAAGTTCTATTATTTTAATTTGCGCAAATAAGGTCAATACATAAAATTTAAATTTTGAATAGCTTCAAAACTACAACAGATAAAAGTGCTATTTCAACTTCAAATTGTAGGTTTATGACATACGTGCATCCAATGAATCAAAGTTTAGGTTTTCAATTTAAGCAAATAGGGCAAATACACAAAATGTAAATCTTGAATTTCAAAACTATTATACATACAGGTACCATTCCAACTTCAATTTGTAGGTTTGTCACATAATCACGCCCAATGAACCACCAACAAAAGTTTTAGGTTTTTAATTCATGCAAATACACAAAATTAAAATCTTGATAGCTTTAAGCTATCAGAGATAGTGGTGTTATTCAAAGTTCAGTTTATACGTTTGTGACATGGCCACACCCAATGAACCAAGAGCCAAAGTTGTACCATTTCAATTTATGCAAATTTGGCTAATACACAAAATTTATGTTGAACAATGGCAAAGTGTAGCATTTCATACAGTTCTCATTTTGAAGGCACCCAGACAGATTTGCTGTGAAGCAAATCTTCTTTTCTAGTCGGTATTGTTTCTCTTATTCTTTATCAACATTTTCAATTCAGTGTCTTTTTCTTATAAGTTCATAATGACCTTGAAGTGGTAAGTTATGCTGCAAACAATACTGCCCCTGCCATCACTTACCAGGCTCTACAAAAACCACCGGCTTCACCCCTACCCCTCGAATTAACACTGAATCAACAGCTTTCCTTCAAATGGCTTGGGCATCAGTGCCAAACCATGCAAAGGAAAGCTGTTGACACGGGGCATGTGATCTTGATAGGTCTCATCTACAATTCTCGAGCAAAATTGTTTTTTACTGCTGTTGAAACTCGTTGAAAATACTGAAGCAGACAACATGTGACCACCGACAGGTTTAAGGAAGAAAGGGTTAAGACTACCATGGGCTGATTGTGATGCTTGATGTTGAAAGCAAACTCTGTATATATGAACCTGCATGGTTACCAAACAGCTTCTTTGTATATTTCACATGCAAAAATAATGTGACATGATCACATTATGCATGTAAGCCAGGCACAGACGCATGTACCCAGGCAAGAAGTTCACGGTCAATGTTCAGCCAGACATAATACAAATTGAATTTCCTAGGTTCACCTATTGGTCAAAAATATTTATGATGTCTTGGTAATCCAATTTGCTGTGTCTGTGAATGTAGTGTAAGGGATGATTGTACAGTCAAGAGCTAAGAACAAAGACCACAAAATACCACACGGTGCCAGGCCAGTCTCCTGTATGCATATATGACATTTTTCACTTGTAGCACAAGATCTACTTCTCAACTTTTGTTTAAATTTTCCTGGTTTTACATTTTATGCATTTTAACTGAAGTTTTTCATTTCCATTCAGAATCTATCTATGTGAAATTGCTTTTTCCCTGTGTTTTTATTTAGATGGTTTTCTGCCACCAGGAAAATATCGGCAAACATAAAAATGGAGTGAAAATAAGTATATGGATTCTGCAACATTGCTAAGGTTGCTGAATATGTCTTGTACTTGTTAAAGCTGACTACAAATAATCCAACACTGCTATTTACAGCTTGATTTGCTCCAGGATCAAAACAATAAGAAGACAGCAGGTTACAGACCACAGTTGTGATTGGCTGGTTGCGCATCCCAACGGAGATAGTCCGTAATTGTGAAAATACTGTGTTTTCAGCATGCTGTAGCTTCTGTTTAAATAAAGTTAGCTAAGTCAGGTTTGCTGCATCGCAGAGTTGTTCCATTGGTAGTCATATAGGTGCACTGTATTCTTGGCCAGGTGGGAACTTTATGGTGGGGAAAGACAATGATGTGACCCTGGCAAGAGCACAGTTCATACACCTGTATAAAGCTGACATCCAGGTGTTGTTTCGTATTTCAATTATCACAAATTAACGAGCTGGGAATTATATGACAAAAATCCATCCATGTTTTTCTGACATTTTTATCTGTTAAATGCCGTTCACGGAATTTTAAAATACCAAAATGCTGATTTTTTAGACTGAAAAATGCTAATATGAAAAATAGAAGGATTTATAACTGTGGTCTGTGGCCAGCACTTTGATCCCGCAGCCCAGCAACTGAATCAACTTTATGGAAAATTTCTGTACCACAATTGCAAATCAGACACTTGGGAAAGGAATACACATATCCAGGTCTCAAAGACTGTCCAATAGAAATGCATGTACAAGTATGCTCCAGCCTACTACAAGTATATTGTATGAAAGTACATGTGCATAATACTAGTATTGGCATATCATGGTGGCTTAGCTGAGAGTACATGTATATAGGCATATTACAGTGCCTACTAAGAGTACTGGTGTATGACATTATCCCATTTTTATGTAGTTTCTTGGCTTCTGATTGGTTAATAGCCATGAAATGCCTGCCGCACCTAATTGAAATTATGGTATTACCCACATGGGGTTGGTATTACTGTAGTAATACCATGCGACACCTAGCGGCTAAAGTGAAAACGGCTCTGACAGGGGAACGCAGACGACAAAATGGCAGAACAGGTGCCTTCTTCTGCCAATAAAAGGTGCTAGTAAGTTAGAAACTACATAAAAATGGGATAAATTCGTTACACACTGGTAGACTGGGTAATACAGCAAGCATCTCCCACTCAGGGAATTGGTATTACCCTCGGCTGGCGCCTCTCCCACTCAGGGAATTGGTATTACCCTCGGCTGGCGCCTCGGGTAATACCAGTTCCCTTCGTGGGAGATGCTCGCTGTATTACCGAGTCTACCAGTGTGTAACTAATAGTATCTGTTAAGAGTGTTGGTGTATACTACAGTACCTAATCGGAGTATTACAATATCACTGACGAGTACTGATGCATCACAGTTCATATTCAGAGTCTGAAGTATATTGCACTAACTATTGAACGTATTGGCATGTCGGACTATTTTTAACAGCATCAGTGTATTCACAGTACTTATTGAGCCATGGGTATACTACAATGCCTACTCTAAGTACTTGCATTTCAAAGTACATGTACCCAATGAGAGTACTGATGCAATATTGTACCTACTATGAATATCAGTGTATCACAGTACTCAGTGAGTACATGGTCCCTCCTTTGAAAGACCCCTCTTGTGGGAGACCATCTGTCTTTTGTGACCATTTTCACTGAGCAAAAGCACTTTCTAATGATAATTTACCTCCTTTGGGTGGCCACCTGCAGAACCTAATCATGACCAGTGACCACCCAAAGGAACCTCAAAAGACTACCTATCCATCCAGAAATTACCCATTTGTGACAAGTAAAACCTACTTATTTTGTACCAGATTGGTAAAATAATTTGTCAAAACCAGTTTATAAATTCAAAATATGGTTATGATAGCAATAAATAAGTGAAGAGATAACTGGAATGGGGTCTATTGAGTGTACAGCAGTCATGTTTGAATCTAAATTATGAATGGGAATTCAACCGTAATGGTTAGTTGTTGGGCAGCTGCAAGAGTCAAACCTCCTTTGGGAGACCACCTGCTTTATGTGACCACTTCTTGGATGGCACTATATAGAGATGGTCTCTCAAAGAGAGACTACAATATTGGTATATCCTTATACCCAATGAGAGTATTAGTGTTTCAAAGTACAAGTACCTTCTGAGAGTATTGGTGTATCCTTCATGAATATCAGTGTATCAAAGTATTTTCTATGAGTATTGGTGTATCGCACTACCTCTCAAAGGTACTGGTGTATCCCAGTACCTACTGGCAGTACAGCCAGGGTCCTTTGTGCGTGTCAATATCCATTGCTGGTGAAAATTACAATACCCAGTTTTTATTTACTTTTCTTGTTTTTTTCTTTTCTTTTTCTAAACTACAGAAGTACATAACATTGTTGTCTAGTGCT
This sequence comes from Hermodice carunculata, assembly GCA_964020975.1. Lineage (NCBI taxonomy): Eukaryota > Metazoa > Annelida > Polychaeta > Eunicida > Amphinomidae > Hermodice > Hermodice carunculata. The sequence continues at coordinate 18,586,562 of OZ026612.1, read as the reverse complement.
GATGAAATATCTGTCACGTCTTAACATGCAGGAGCAGATATAAGGCTAAATGTCAAATACGTACCACCTGTAGGCACCTTCAAGTTGTCACTCTAAAACACTCAAGTGTCCATAAGTTGTACTCACCTGAAAGTAGACAAAGATATAAATATCAATATGCGAACAAATAATTATGTTAATTTTCAAATTCTCCATACCAACCTACACATCTACTGTATGGAAACCAATCTTGACACACTGCAGCCACAAAACATTGTCAGCTTAACTCTTTCAGTACCAAATTTTGGACTGAGTCAACAGCTTTTCTTGGTGCGCATTGGGAGCACTGCACCCAATGCAAGCCAAGAAAAGCTGTTGACCTGGGATAGTCTCTATAGATTTATATGGCACTTGAATGAAGCTACTACACTTAACTTTGCCACATCACAATAATAGGCACAGCTTTTAGATATATATTCAATTACTTTGACCATTTAAGGCAGCAAAACATGCCTGATGATTTTCTCGCTGATGACCTGCTGATAATTCATTTGCCTGCTGAAGCACTGAATTTTCCAAATTTTGAATCAAACATGACAATAGGTGACTTATTTTATACGTTCAGACATAGACAGTCACTGGGAGTGTAGAGAAAACAGATTGTGATATTTTGGAGGGTTTGAAACGGCGTGGAACATGGGTAACTGTCGCTACTCTTTGTATAATTGGATATTAAAATCATGTCTTTATATACAAAGGAATTTTCATGAAACAAATGGAATTGTGTGTCACGACTGTAGTTGTTCCCAGATGGTGTGGCCGGCCAAAAGGACCAGGTTGGCACCAAATATTTTTGGGAAATTGCCACTGCACTGCGATTCACCCCATTATCATGTGATCCCAATGTTTCGGTGCACCCCTGGCACCCAGGAAAGAGGCGTTCAATTGTTAATTAAATGTATGACAATCTGTAATTAACACCTCCTGACCAGGGGCGGGCATCCTGTCGCACTGTCACACAAAAATGCGGCACAAGGACTGAAAAGTGTGACAGGGCACCATGCAACACATATACCAGTACACGTATTTACACTGCAAAAATTCTGAACCATCTTTGAATCTCATTAACACCGGTGCTGATTTTTGAAAAATCTCATTTCCTGTTCCAGTCTATTTTTGTGATAATTAAATGAAATACAAGACTTTTTTTTTCAGAAACACAAGGAGCTCTTGTGTAGATGTAAGGAATCAATTGTCTGTTTATTCCAAGTTCTACACAGAGCCTATTTTGTGACAAATGAAATATATGACTTTTTTTTTTTCAGAAAACAAGGTACTCTTGTGTACAGTAAATGAGTCCATTGTCTGTTTATTGGTTGTTATAAGTACAGTTATTAAAAGGAGAGACGACTTATTATTGGTACTACTGCCAGTGCGCTGTTTATTTATATCCAAGTGTGATGATGAAAGTGAATGGATGTGAGTGATGTGCATCCTCAATGAGTCAGTCACCTGTGTATCAAAGCAGCTTGAAGTTGAAGAAGGGTGATGTATTTAAGAATTTTCTCTGGTCTTAATTGTCACATGGCTCAGCATTTTCACTCATAAACTTCACTAGCCTATGGATAATATTATTATTTGGTACAAGATTTTTTTTTTAATTACTTTTTGAATGATAGTCTCCATTGGCAAATGAATGAACATCTTGATATTGATAGACGTGATTAGAGAATCACTTTAGACTCAGTGGCTCACTGTCCACCAAGTCAATCAATTCTAAAGCATAATACATATAAATCCTCAGTTGTTTGTGAACTTATGTTGAATTCCCAAGATCCTCTAAAATGTCTCAGCATAACTTTGACAGAACAGAAAAAAGAGGTGCATATATTTTAGTATCAGACGCAACCAAAGGGCATTATGGGCCTGGTTATAAATTTATCTTGAGCGTCAAGCAAGGGGTAACCCTCCCTCCTATTTGCCCCCCCCCCCCTCCATTATGGCTAATGGGAACTTTTTTCATTTGTAAAGTCAAACACTGCACTAAACTGACTATATAAATTTCTCAGTTTAAAGAAGAGACCTTTTTCCTGTGAGTCCAGGCAGGTCTAGCTAGCTTACAACCCAGTCTCTGCCAGACAGAGATTGTGTTGATCTATTCCCCTGACAGTGAACCAAAGGTGACTTGGACAGGAAATGTCACAAATCTGCTGTAGTATTTTCCACTGATTACTTTCTGGTAAATAGAAAACAGTCTCCATAAAACTGGCAGACACAACCTAGAGAACATAGAGCAGGCCTAAAGTCACCATGTACTCAACACCAGCAAATACTCAACCAACATGAAGCCAATGAAAGCTACTCAACACAGTAACGGGGGGGGGGGGGGGGGGGGGGGGGAGAGAGGAGGAGTTACCCATCACCACCAGTGCCAACCCCCACCCCCAAAACTGGCTGGATGAATAATTTTGTCTGCTTTAATTAGTTAACTTTCAGATTAATTTTAAGTGTCAATGAAAAAACAATTTGAGTAGCACTCTTAGGAAAGTCCTATTAGAACTGTACAGCCCAGGTCAACAGCCCAGGTCAACATTGACCTCTGAAAAAAGATTGAAGTAGTCAAGCCCCTAGGTGACAGGGATTCATGCTTTTTAGTTAACATTATTACAGCACCCCCAAGTCTCCCACCTTGGGGGGGGGGAGATCTGCTTATTCGTACTTTTTTACAAAGGCTCCCGCTTTTTGTAAAATTAAAAAAAGTAGCATTATTCCATTGGTGGCTGTAAAATTGTACTGTTTTGCCCTGTTGTTGCAGTGTATATGTGCAGAATATGTCTATGATGGTGCCTGAAATGATTCAAAATGCAGGAAATGAAGGTGCAAATTTCAAATTTTTCCCCCAGACCCCCTACATATACTTTGCACCTTTGGCGCTCACCCTCCTACTTTTCAGTACCTGCAGGAGGCAGAGTCTCCCACTTTTAACATAATGGCCATGCAGCTTGGAGGCTCTGATATCAGGTGGTCAGGTGTTACCCCCATGCAGCGTCCACACAATACTCTGTACCCTAAATATAGAACTAAGATTGCCTTCATACTGTATTTTTAGTCCTCTAGCATACAGTGTGTTCAGAGGGACCCCAGCCACATCAAAATGAGGTAGTGTACTGAATCTGTCCCATTAGAATGTTGGAGAAATGTTACCCTGGCAACCCCCCAGGATTGCTGTACCTTCCCCAAGGGAAGATACAGCCTCCTAATTGAAATAGCATTGAAAGTAAGCGTATCCCTCATTTTTTCATTAGCAAATGAGAATGCTCCCTTTTTTGTTAGCCTGACAGCCTGCCTCACTATAGCCTTCACAGACCTGAGTAACGGCTACTGGAGGGGAAAGGCAGTTGGACATTCAGGCTGACAAAATTTTAATTTCTAATATTTTCATTCTATTTTTTCTCGTTGAAGCACATTATGGACACTGGTACTGAGGATACATAGATTATCCTATGCCCAATTCATCCTCACCTGCATGAATCCCCCTGTAGCCTGTATCCTCCCTCCACCCTTTAGGTCTTGGGAGGATACGGCCGCTCGGGGGATCCATACAGGCGAGGATACTGAATCGGGTATAGGATAACCCCTAATTATTCCTCTCCTGTCTGTCAACTCTCGTCTATCATTGTGATATTTGAGAGTGCAATCCTCTGTATACACTGCATTCACAGCTCATCAATCATACCTGCTTGAAAGCATCGTAATATTTGCAAGTCACTCACATGTTCTAAAATGCCAACATGAAAACCACTTCCTGTCAATGGTTCTGTATGTATAGCTGTCAATAGTTCTGTATGTTGACATGGTTAAGCTATTGTGTACATCTGATGCAAACTCTACATCATAACCATCTGTATTTGTGTCTCCCCTTGCAGCGGTTGTCCTTTGGATGCAGGCATTGTTATCAGCTTGTCCTAAAGAAGCAGGGATTGTTTTCAGTCTTTTCTTAAGAAGGAGGCATTGTCAACCTGTTCTTCAGGAGGCACTGTTTTCAGCCTGTCCATAGGCAGCATTGTTTTCAGCCTATCTCAAAAGAAGCAGGCATTGTTGTCAGCTGTTCTTAAAAAGCAGGCATTGTTGTCAGCTGTTCTTAAAAAGCAAGCATTGTTGTCAGCTGTTCTTAAATGCAGGCATTGTTGTCAGCTGTTCTTAAAATGCAGGCATTGTTGTCAGCTGTTCTTAAAAAGCAGGCATTGTTGTCAGCTGTTCTTAAAAAGCAGGCATTATTGTCAGCTGTTCTTAAAAAGCAGGCATTGTTGTCAGCTGTTCTTAAAAAGCAGGCATTGTTGTCAGCTGTTCTTAAAAAGCAGGTATTGTTGTCAGCTGTTCTTAAAAAGCAGGCATTGTTGTCAGCCTCTTCTTGAACAGTGGACATTAATTTCAGCCTATCCTAAAGAAGGAGGCATTGTTTTCAGCCTGTTCTTAAGGAGGCATTGTTTTCAGCCTGTTCTTAAGGAGGCATTGTTTTCAGCTTGTTTCAAAGGAGACATTGTTTTCAGTCTGTTCTTAAGAAGGAGGCATTGTTGTTAGCCTGTTCCTAAGGAAGCATTTTTTTCAGTCTGTTACTAAGGAGGCATTGTTGTTAACCTGTTCCTAAGGAGGCACTGTTGTTAGCCTGTCCTTAAGAAGGAGGCACAGTTGTCAGCCAGTCTTTAAGATATAAACATAGTTTGCAGTATATTTTTAAGAAGCCGACACTGTTTTCCAGCTGCCTTTATGAAGCAGACATTACTTTCTGCCACAGACACAGCATTGCTTTTAGCCTGTTCCCAAAGAGGCACCCATTGATCTTAGGATCAATGACCCTCCACGTGGATGCCATAACCAATCTAGTCAAAAATGAAGTTCATTGGGAAATCAATTCATTGAAGTGACCATTCACCAACATGCATACATCATCGTCGTTATTATACCATGGTTGACTTACATTTTGTCTCCATGAAAAGACATTACATTTCTTTGTAAAAAACTTGCCTCAGAATGGACAGTTTCCATCACTCATTTTTCGAATCAAAGCAGAAATTGTGAAATGAAGACAGAATGGAATTATAGTTTTAAACATCTTCTTTGTATATTTATCAACATAGTTGCGGAACATAACCCAATCAACAAATATTTTAATCATATCATTCATTCATTCAATTGAAATAAACTAAGCGTCGGGGAATATTTTGTTCCCCCTGAATGGTAGTTCCCTCTTGGAAAGAATATTCATTCCCCCCAGGAATATTTGTTTCCCTTACAAATATTTCTTCCCATACCATACACTTTGTATTATCAATTAAGTATATGCTATGAACATAATATCCACACATGGAAATATTTGAGGCAATGTCCAACCAATTTTGGATAATTTTGTTCATTTTAAGATTGTGAGATATTTCCGTTGACATATATGTGGTCTATCATATTTCCAAACTTAGTAGTTCTTGCCTCAATACAATCTGAAGAAATTAACAAAATACTTTCAAAGTTAACATGGTAGTCAATCGCCCATTTTATCCTTTAGAATTTGACAACTGACTATAGGTATCTATTCTGAAATGTCCATTTCACATGGATATTTCTCTAAAACGAACTCTCTGATTTAAATCAAATACAAATTCCTCAACTCTAAAAATTCTCTACAGCAAGGAGGTATCAGGGATTTTCTAAGAAAGCATTGGTTCTTTTTTAAATGTGTATCAAAAATGAAGAGCTCCACACATTTTATAAATTGCACAAAAATAACCATTTTGCATTTTTTGTATCCCCATTCTAAACAAACAGATCGAGTTATGAAAAATCTGATGTTTTCACAGGTACATGTGTTGAGATTATAATTATAGCACATATTTGACCCTCTTATCTTGAATAATTTTTGAGAAATATCCAAAATTCTACCAAAACCACATTTTTACCCAGAATACTTGTGTTTATACAACTTTGAATTTTGAGTTCCATTTTTAGTGCAGATGGATTCTGCAAAACTTGCTATCAATTGAGTATACAGGTTTATTATGTCAGGGAGGCATCTTTTTGTGATGTCTGGCATACATGTAAATGTAACGTCACTTTCCCAGGTTAGACATTACCTTAATACACATTACCATCATCAGCCTATGTTCAGCTACACTTAGTGGTGATTGAACTTGAACAAAGCAAAAACTAAGATAACCTAAGCTCAGCTACATTTAGTAAGCAAAATAAAAAAAATAAAAAAATAATAAAAAGAAACATAAATAAGATGAAAAAAATTCTAGCAAGCACAATAAGTCAATACATGTATTCACACAAAAATTAATCATAACTTTGTGGGTGGAAACAAATATTTGAAGAACTTTAATTCCTTATACTGGTGGGGAAGGGGGAAGGAAAAATATTAGTGGGTGGGGGAATATTCATTCTCCCGGGAACACACATTTGCTGAACATTTGTTCCTGGGGGAACAAAATATTCCGTTACACCAGATACTTTTGTTTTTATGCCTTGCTTAAGTTAGCATATTTGTTCCTGGGGGAACAAATATTGGTTTGCACTCAATACCTTTCTTTTTATGCCTTGCTGAAGGTAGTGGTGGAGATTGAACCACACACAACCATGCAGCATAGATTAACTAGGATTCACATGTCACCCATGAATAGATCCATCCAATCTAAATTGTATAGATATATATTTGTTAGAAACAACTTGTGTGTGTGTGTGTCTGTCTGTGTGTGTGTATGTGTGTGTATGTGTCTGTGTGTGTGTGTGTGTGTATGTCTGTGTGTGTGTGTGTCTGTCTGTGTATGTGTGTGGAATACAGCATACATGTATTTCTTATACTTTTCTGTATTTTAGTGTAAAATAGGTATACATACATATATATATATATATATTTGCCTGGTTTTACATGGTTTTATCGAATAAGCAAGCAACTTATTAAATACCATATAACTGTCAAACTTAATATTGAATAGCAAATATCATGTCCCTGACCTCTATTCCTGCAAGCCTTCTATCACCAATACACAACTCAATACTGTGACAAAAGATTATTTTAAATAGTTACAAAACTGAAGGGGAAATTCTATGTAAAGCGGAGACCTGAACACTTATGAATAATGTACATTTACCTATTTCTTACATAAAATCTGCTCGTGTTGTTGCTGATTTGAATGCTGATTTCTGGTTGCAATTTCTAATCATTAACAATTCTGAGATGTATCTGTATGAACTCAGAGCATGTGCTGCCACCTAGGCTGTGGTAAGGAACTTGACAGGAAGGAGGGCAGTTCTATGTACAATATGCATGGCTAAAAGTAAACTCCTACGATAAAAGGCACAACTCCAGAGAGTAAAAGTCATTCACCAAGTTTTAAAACATACAAGATGCCAAACACATTTAGAAAATTCCATCTGTTAGGAAGAAAAAGTGTTATTTCTGGATGGTTGAGCTACATAACTGGTATATGTGCCCTGATCATGGCCAAAGCATAGTGCCATTGCCTAGCAACACAGGGGACCAGGGCAGGTGTCAGGCTCATATTGTTACATGTAAATACCAGCTATTAAAGCAATTAAGTCACAGGGAACAGTCTCTCAACCACTTTAATGTTAATTGTTAAACGGGTATAGCCCCTTTCATAAAAATATAAATAATCACTGTGTGCTAAGCAAAATTTTTCCACAATCTGGCCACCAGACAGGGCCATCGTGATTATGATTTATCTTTTCAAGTAAAAGGGGTGATGAGGTACTTGCTATGATGCATGGAGTCCCTTGGTCAGGCCTCCGGTTCCGCATGTAATTTTAAGGCAAGGGTCAGTTCCTGTTTTTGACCAGGGCAATGTTACAAAATATGTTATCTATTGCTACATGTGTCACTGCACCTGCCCGTCAGACATGTAACTGCAAAAGTGTGACCACATTATCCGGGTTTTCTCATCAGGAAGACTGACAATTGGAGTAGAAAATAGTATGCACTTTGCACGGTACTCTTTGTCCCCCTTAGGACACATGTGAGCCACTATATTATCTCAAGATAATGATGGAAATCCAGCACTGCACACTTATTCCCCACCCCCCCCCCACCCCCCCAAAAAAGAAAAGAACAGAAAATCTACCAAAGGCACACTGCAGAAATAAAATCTTGCCCCCCCCCCCCTCCCCCAGTGAAATGGTAAGGACTCTTGTCAAACATAAAGCGAGAGCTTGGGTGACTTTTGGGGTAGTTCTGCACCCTGAATGAAACACGTGATTAGAGAATATATCTGAACAAAACAGAGATGCGGCAAACTGGACTGACACAGGTATTACACATAGGCAGAACTGGATGGTGATGTTACATCTTTTCCTATATATCTTATTCCATGGGCCTAAAACTTATGGGCAGCACAAAATGAAATGATGCATGTATATTCATATTACATAGTGTGTGACAGATGTAAACTCTTCAGAAGATTCTTATGTGCATTATTACTATCACTGTCAGGTCAATGATAGTATCAGTAGTCTATTAGTGATCTGCTTATAGGATCATTTAATATGACAGAATAGTAAAAGGCAATATACCTAGTCACCTTTAATGGTCATTTTCAAAAATAAAAGTAACCATATTCTCAAGATCAAATTTTCATTTATTTTTTTCTCAAAATCAAGTTGTTTTGGATCAGTGTACCTTAATACCCCCCCCCCCCCCCATTGAGTGGGCAAATCTGTGCATATTAAATGAAGCAACCTTCCATGGATATGCCTGCGGATGATACCACTTCTAGTGGGAGTGTATCCTACATATAGAATTACTCCAATGTTTATATTTCAATGTTATCAGTATATTTGTCCTGTGTATGTGATGCATATATGCACATATTTTATTTTAATGTTATCACTTTATTTGTCATGTATATCTCAAGATGGTTTGCATATATACCATGTATACTGTTGAAGTAGCAATGAATACATTCACACTGGGCACCCTGTCTTGGGTAATGATTCTGTCCAGAGTTCATTGCTAACATTGCCTCCTGACGTCCCCTGGCTTTTATATCGACATAAATTATGTCTTCCATTTAAAGCTCAAATTAAATAAAGGCAAACAAAATTGATTTACCAGTCTCCCAGGTTTGACAAAGCTTTTGAAATGATTGAAGCTGGGCCAATACAGTTGTCAATGGTACAGATGACTTGCCAATATTTTACAGCAAACATTTGAAGTTCAAATTAAATGAAGGCAAATGAATTTCATTTTACGGGTCTCCCATGTTTGACAAAACTTTTGAAATGAATGCAGCTGGACTCATGTGGTTGTCAACGGTACAAATGACTTGGCAATATTTTACAAGCAAACATAAGCAATGTTTATATCAAAAATAATGTGATTTTGTCCAATAATGGAAAAAAGAATAAAAGGCAAACAAAAAAAAATATTGCAATTTTGTCTGATAACAATGGGAGAGAAGACTAAAACATAACTGGCCCTGCATAATTTTTCCAAATCAGAATCCCATTTCAAAATGGAAAACTTTCATCTGTGTGCAGCATGCACTACAGCAAACTGAATGTACTTGGTGGAATTCCTAATTGCTATGTTTATTTAGGCCCAGAGTATTGTTGTTGAAAATTGCCATTTGATGAAGCTAACAAGTCACAGCAACAAAATCACATAAATAAGAGGCCCATGGGCCTAATGCTCTGCTGGCACTCTGGCTATATTGCACCTCTTCATTTCAAAGTTATGAGTCCTCAAGCGGCTTCTGAACCTATCAAGCTTATGTAAATTTAGTGTACAAACTGTCCACCAGATGGCACTTCACTCCACATGTAACATAGCTTATTTGTGCAATTCCTGTGACGGATATTGTTGCATGTGCCAAGGCAACAATGAGTGAGTCCTTAACTTTATATCCTCAGTGACAAGATTATGTAATACAAGAGGCCCATAGGCCTGCCTGGTGCTGTGCTGACATTGCTATTGATGTCCAAGTTACACCCTGCCATTACAAAATCATCTCTTTCAACTTTACAGGCATGGTGACCTCACAAAAATAGGTCAAGGTCACAGATATTATATAACATTATACCTTTGCACATTGTTTATACATCCTATAAATTTGGCACATCTAATCCAATTACTTTTCAAGATGTGGAATTTGACATCTTAAAACACATTTTGCCTCATAATTTCTGTCAAATTAAAGGTGGTGCCACTAGTATCATCTGCAACTTAAACTTTGACCTCCCCCACAATCCCACTGAATTTGGCGAATATTTGCTAAAAATTTACAATGCCAAGAGTGTTCATAAGATTTTCATATTTTGACCCTTGTATTGCATAATATTGTAGGTGGTGCCATCAATATTGAAATGAACCCAGATTTTAATACTCACTACAGGTCCCAAAAGTTATATTGGGCTAACTTGAAAACTGTGAACAATATCGCAGTCACAAGACTTTCACATTTTGACCTGTATATTACATAAAACACCACCAACATTGATGTCGACAAAGATTTTTATACACTTTGTAACTCCTAAATGTTATATGGACCTAACCAAAAAAATTGTGGAGTGCAGAGCCTTCACCCGAAGACCCCTATATTCAAACTGGCCATTTGACCTTGACCTTTAAATCAGATTAAAAAAATTGTTGCTGTTCAAAATATGTACCCGACATCCAGCTTTCTAATATATAGTCTGTTTGTCCAAATGGGGTAATAACTTTTTGAGTTATTGACGAAAAAAAAATTGGACAAGCACCAAACTTGATAATTACTGAATCACAGTCACAGTGACCTAAACGTAGGTCACCAAGTACAGTTTTATGTATAATGTAATCAAGAGCAATTTTGATATGAAGGCTCAATTCTCTTTTACCATTGATGTCCAAGCTACACCCTGCCATTACAAAATCAACTCTTTCAACTTTACAGGCATGGTGACCTCACAAAAATACATCAAGGTCACTGATATTACATAAACATTTTACCTTTGGCCACGGTCTATATATCCTATAAATTTGGCAAGTCTAATCCTATTAGTTTTCCAAATATGGAATTTTACATCTTAAAATACATTTTGGCTCATAATTTCTGTCAAATTATAGGTGGCACCACTAGTATCATTCGCAATTTGACTTTGACCTCCCCCACAATCCCACCACATTTGGTGAAGATCCACCAAAAATTAAAGCTAGAGAGTTCACAAGATTTTCACATTTTGACCCAAATATTACATAATAATGTAGGTGGCACCACCAATATCGCAAGGGGCCTAGATTTTCGTACAACTGATTTGTCCTAAAAGTTATATCGGGCTAACTTGAAAACTGTGGATGGTATAACACTAACAATCAAAAGTTTATAGATGTCTCTAGTATGTTACACTTATGTACTAACAATGATTGTGAAGTGAGTGTAAAGGTAATTGACTATAGGCACCCAAGTGATGAAATAGGAGGAGCGGACAGACATGAGTGGTCGCATAAGCTCTGCCACCATAGGTCAGCAGAGCTAAAAAGAAAGCCTTGCAGCTGAGACCTGTACTCCGTCAATTGTGGTCCAGCATTTCATCAGCCTTCATTGGTTGTGCATCTCTTTAAAACACCTGTTCCTACATAACCTTGTGGCTTGGCTCAAAATAAATACCACTATGCATTGGATGTCTAAAATATATATATAGCCATCCATTCCCTTCTAGAGAATTTGAAACACTGCTCGTCAACAAGTATCAGACATAAAAATCCATGCCACTGGTGTGATTATGCCATTATACCACATGATAGACCTGTAAGTTGACTGTGCCAATGGCCAACCTAATCGTGATTTGTTTATCAAGTCTGAACTTCCACCAAGAAGTGGCTGTTTTTATATATATCACAGTAATGAAATTGAAAATATTCATAGATTGTAAACCCGATGCCAAGAGGTTGTCAAGCTTGTCATTATACAAATGCCGGCTTGGCATATTGCCTCCCAGACAGCGGTGGGCTCTGTTATTACACTGGCCTGGACAAACATCAGCAATTCCTTGTTACTTCCCGTTGACCAACGGGAATGCTTTGACGGGGAACGTCCACTGTGCGCCAGTCCAGCTGTATGGACGTGTCTGGCTCTCCCTTCACACATTCAGTCTACCTTACAGACATTGGAAAACACATCTTTATCTCACTTATGCTACACCAATTTAATTTAATTTAATTTAATTTAATTTTATTTTATTTTATTTATGGTTGAGATAGCCAGCTTTAAAATTTTGGCAGTTGCTTGTGTTCACTTCATTTGCATTGTGTCAATTGTGCTTGTAGACTGTACAGGTTGACAGGTATTTACCATGTAGCTTCCTGCTTGATACGTACAACCCAGCCAAATTTGAAGTGAATCTGGCCCCCAGTTTTGGAGATGGAAGTCAAAAATGTACCACTGCAATCCCCCGCAGACTTACATGGTAATCAAAAGGAATTGCATGCATCAAGCTACAATCACAATTAATTCCATCCTTCTCTACCCTGATCTTCTGCAGGCCCTGTGGGATCAGGGAGCAGAAGGGTGCATGTAAGCCCAAATGTTCTCCCAGCTTATGCAGTGGCGTCCACCACCAAAGCTATAGCTAATTGTCCTGTATCAGCAAGATGCAGGGCAGTATTTCCATAGGTGTCAACCCCCAAAGATGTGTGACTGGGAGGTTCTAGTAAAAAGTGCATGAAACAAAAGAAAATTGCCAATTTTGCCCTAACATCCCTCTCATTTCAAGAACTTTTTGAGTCTCTAAAATGGGAGACTACCGGTGAAAAATGGGAGAGTTGACAGCTATGTATTTCGTGAATGTCTATGGTGGCAAGCAGGTCTATGTGACGGGTGAACCAAAGGCCCCAGACAGACCAGATGACCTGAGGATGTATAGTGACTATTCTGTGTTGATCACCCTATGTTGGCATGACAATGGGTTGGCCTTCACAATGAGTACTCCCCATACACATACATGTGCCTTATGCCCCTGTCTGCACACCAGAGCAGCAACGTCTCAGTCAGCCCCAATGGGGGTGTGTAGCTGGTCCCCCCATTTGTTCACGCATGCAACTAGTGTCTGATTGTCCGAGCAGACCAGTACATGTTTGTGAGACAGAAGCTGCTGGAAACTCTCCAAAGCCAGACAGATAGCCTCTAGTTCCAGCCAATTGATGGGATAAGACTTGTAGTGAGAAGGTCTGACTCTGGATACAAGTAAAGTCTTCAAGCTCATACAGCCCCCCCCCCCCCCCCAATTCCTGAAGCAACACGTCCAGGTAAACCAGGGGTGCCAGAGCTAGGCTAAACGGGAGCACCCGGAACTGGTACACTACTCCATTCATGGAGAAATGCTGGTTCTTCTGGTTTTACTCAGCAATCAGAATGTGAAAATAAGCCACTTTCAAGTCCACCCATGTTGCCCAGTTGCCCAGGTGACCTGTGGCCACTACGAATTAAAATATGTCTTTCAAGTCCACGGATGTGGCCCAGTCGCCATGCGAACAGCAGCCACTACTCTATCTTGAACTTCCTGTGGAGAAAAGTTGTTGAGCCTAAAACCTCATTGACAACAGCTTTAAAACTCTCTCTACTGCTCCTTTGTGCATTAGAGACCTTACTACATGTACATTCTCAAAGTCCTTTTTCGGCATCCACATTCCCTTGGAGGGAGGGGAGTGAGCCGGCAAGTTTGACAAGGCTGATGGCCCTGATTCCGTAAAAGTACATGGGAATGTAGTCAAGAACAGGCGAGACCAGTGACGGAAACCCCAGGACCAGGAAAAAGCCAGACCGGTTTTGAATCCTACAATGGCAGTTGGAATACCGTCGACTGCTGCTCAAATAGCAGGGGGTAATGTTGCTGGGAATGTAACCTGCACTCAAGATGGCTAACAAGTAGATGAAATTGAAACAATGGTGGAATTGTAAGAGGTGACGGAGATTCGGGTGCTATAACACTACTTTGAGGGAATATTCCGAGATATTAGTCAGAAGAAATATGAAGAAATTGGAGTTGAACTTTGCAAAACAGGTAGGTTATTATTAGAGAGAATAGGGGTCATGCAATTCAAAAGAAGATATGACCTGGGTAGCAGTGTCTTCTCATGCCAGAATTGGAAGAAGTGTGATGGAAATATTGGCAGTCGACTGATTGTGTGTGCAGCTGTGCTGTACACATCAAAAACTTGGCTCTAACTGCAGCTGGCATATGATCCAACTTTTATCATATGGTGTCCATGGATGATGGGCTTGAAGCTGTTTGCCTGCATGTGGACATGAAGCTACAGGTCTTGTGTACTGTAAACTGATTTAATTTCTCTGTGTTCTTATTTTCACTAATTTCCCTAATGGCACAAAACCTTGAAAATAAAAGCAGCGTGAAATAGTTTTTTAAATGATGTATGAATAGGAATTATGTCCAAAATAGTGAAATATCAAAATTACAGTGAAATGTCAACAAACCAAAAAAGTGAAATTTTAAACACTCTAAAATACAGCAATTTACTGTACATGTATATGCCAAACACACTTGCTGATCACCCACTAACTTGAGATCTCATACACCTCCTTCTTGGACCCTGCCCCAAGGTTAATTATAGATAATTCCCTTTGTCCATTCCCCTTGTCTACCGAGATTATCACTTGCACCCATTTTGAGACTGAATGTGTGCTTTGTGGGCTATGATGATCAAAGAAGACAGTTCTTCACGCAAATTTGCAAGCCAGCCTTATCATTTTATCCCCCAGAACGGACTCTATGATCATCTGCACAGAGTGGTATGTGGGTAGGAATAATGCCAGTGAAAAGGAGAGAATAGCAATAAATGGCATTCCAAAGGGAGTTCTAACATTGTATTGTAACGGGTACAGTCAGATGACACAAATTGGGTCAGAAATAAAGGCGTAGGGGGCACACCCACTAAGTAGGTGGGTGCAGGGGCAGCAGCCATTCCTTCACAATGGAGGTCAGCCGTGGCCGCCTCAAAAAACAGGGGGCCATGTCAGGGGCCAAGATGTGGCCACAGGCACTGGTCAGTGTCCATTTATCTCCTAGTCACTTGTAGGCCCACTTGCACCTGCTTGTTCCTGCCTCTTAGTGTTGGCTTATTGATCCTGTTCAGCAGATATTTTCAATCAGCACCTGGACCTTTTGGGAGACAAAAATCTGTTTGCAGGTCACACAGTCCTTTCAGCGCATGCAGACAGTCAACAGCTTTCTTCCCTCCACTTCTGGCACAATGTGCTTGAAGCACACCAAGGAAAGCTGTTCACCTACACCTACCTCCTTTGAAAACAGGCAGCCGGTACACACACTCGAACCAAGCCCCATTTAACTCTTTCAGTACCATATATAACTAAAGTCAAATTACTTACGACAAACTGCTCTCCATTATAATAAGGATGCCAGATTCATATTCTTGAGAAAAGGCCTTTCATACCAGCATGCCTATAGTTCCAGAAATAAATAATGGTCCATGTCAACAACTTTCCTCGGCACGCTGTGGGCATCCTGTGGACACCCTGTGTCCACAGGATGCCGAGGAAAGCTGTTGATACAATCCAAAACGTGGCACTGACACAGTTAACAAGGAATTTGAATCTGGAATCATTCTGAGCACAACTTCTGCGGTGATCACCTCAAAAAGAACAAATTAACTCGTGTAGAGTGGAATGGTAACCTCAACACCAGGCAGTTTTGTAGAATTCAACTAATAAAGGTCATGTTGGGTGACATTAGACTTTCTCACATGCGCAAAGCATGCATGTTAGCCCCTCGTATTGTAGCACAGCCATTAAAATTGCTCTTTGCCCATATGAGACGGCCTGAAGAGGTGTGGCTTGTGTAATGTAGGTGGCCAATCATGTTTGCTAGGGACTACTTGAAAACTGTGGTAGTCACACAACTGCTTATATGGAATGCCAGGCATAAAAGCATGGCGTAGGAGACATGTTTGCATGAATAAAAGTTCACGTTTATAATGGCAGGGCTAGAAATAGGGCTTATCCGCTTGTCCGTACTAAGTGAAACTTGTGACAGACAAGTAAAGTTGCCAATGCACTTGTCCAAAATTTACATACAGTTCAATTAGAATAAGACTCCACTTGGTTGGCGGACAAGTGAAAATTTTTCCTTATTTCTAGCACTGAATGGTCAGTCTCCCAAAATGGTGTCATCAGAGAATCATCTGTCACTTCAGAACATAGTTTAGTGATTAAGAATGCCAAAACAGGTATGCGAGAAAAAAAATCTTGTTTACCCCGGTGGTTATTTTTTTTCTCTTCTCATTTTTGGTAGGTTTCACATAGTAAAAAAAAAATGCCTCATGTTACTTGTGTCCCAACATGGTCCCAAATGCTTTGTCATACAAGATTCTCTTAATCTCTTATTAGGACAATGATTAAACTGTGGCTTGACACTCATGGCAGGGGTTGGGTGGTGGGGAATGGGATGTGGGGTGGGGAGGGGGTGGGGGGGTCAAGAGAGACCATCAGCAGGACTATGACCAGGGGTCTAGTCAGTCAATATAAGGAAAAACTAAAGAAATGTAATCTCAGGATGACAGCCAAGGCACAAGTATTCTCTGGTACACATACTAATCCTAATTGTTCTCTCTCTCTCTCTCTCTCTCTCTCTCTCTCTCTCTCTCTCTCTCTCTCTCTCTCTCTCTCTCTCTCTCTCTCTCTCTCTCTCTCTCTCTCTCTCTCTCTCTCTCCCCCCTCTCTCCCCTCTCTCTCTCTCTCTCTCTCTCTCATTGCCACAGCTTTATGGACTTAAAACAGTTGGCAAGAAAACCCTGTAGATTTCAACACCAACAAGTTTGCAAAATGGCCCCTGACACTTGCATGCCTTACTCAGTACACGAACCCACCACCACAAATATTTTACCCAATGAAAAAGGCTTAAACAGCACAAGAACAGTGTTGGACCAGTGTTTCTGGATTTGGATTAAGTGTTTAATGTAGCAAAGACAAGGTTTCTACAATAATGTAAAGCCTCATTAGATTGCTGCTGAAGGAGCAATTTCCCAGGAGATTGAGTACGAGTGGAATACATCATGTTGCTAGACAGGGCCTATTACAAGAGCGGAACATGTCATGCCGCCAGACTACCCCTATGACACATACTGGCCATTACGCCATTGAGGTATGGCCCACCAAATTATGCCTAAATATCCCCCATCACAGAGGTACAAATAGTTGGTCAAAGGGGCAACTGTACACAGATCCTGTACTCAACTGCCCAAAACATGGACGCCATATGTGTGGACCTTGTTCAGGTCTGGTTTTGAGCGATCCAGACACTTCCTGTAAGATCAATCTTCAGTGCATGCTGACCACTCCAGCCTGCACACAATACCTTTATCTAGCTGTAATGCTACTTGCCAACCAGTCGCTTGTCATGCTTGCTTTTTTTTTTTTTTCAATGGGTCAAAGGTCTATATATTTATTTGCTGTCCATTTGTTCGTGGTTTTTATACTGACAACCTAGCCAATTAACATTCCTTTTTTTAATGATCCTTTGCTGCAGATAAACTGACACTCCAACTGTTCTCTTCCTGCACTCCATGACTCGAGTACACCTGCCACGAGGCATTCTGTTAAACCCCTACTTGGGCTGCACACCGTGTAAATCACCCCAAAAAACTCCATTTTAAGGGCACAACTCCTGGTGCCTAAAAGTAATGCAAACATTGGCACAATGCTTTACGTCAGGATGGCCAAGATGTCCTCATCCAATGACAAACAATAATACATATATAAACAACCAATTGCAGGCAAAGATGCATTTACGCATGAACTTTTCATGCGGGATGCTCCAGAAGATGCCGCGTGTACCGGGAGTTCATTGTAAACATTGTCATGTAAACACAGAAACTTCCTGACCTCTATCTTTGTTTAAAATGAAAAAAAAAAACAAAAAAAACAGTCCCTCATCTGGCAGAATGGGCCTGTGACGCAATGCACTTGCCTATTTCAGGACCCTATGGATTTAATTGTATGTCTGTGGCATTAAAATGTTGGCAAAGGTCGGCTAGATACCAGCTGATGCTAATTGGTTTGTTCATTGTGGATCCAAAATGAGTAACAAGTGTGTGTATGCCCTCTCCTTGCCATGACTTACTGGGTACATTGCAGTATGTTGTCCAGTAAGCAGGACAGATATGAATGCTCCACATTAAAAGATATTTAGGACTTTTAGCTGCTGTTCAGCTCACATACACCAGCTCATTTATTGTGTACCATACACTTGCTTCGAAGGTTGTTCCAATAACACAAACCACATATATGCAGAAGTTCTGTGTTTCAAAGATGTTTATCAGTATTATACATAATATACATATATATATATATATATATATATATATATATATATATGTACATCAGACTACCGTCTGACTGCAAGGCTTTAACCTACTTGAAGTAAGTTAAGGGATCATGTACAATTACAACGATTCCAAAACTCCAATTATCCATTGGAATAATATTTACCCCCTCCCCCCCTCCTTAGTCCAAAATTACCTATTTCCTGGAATTCATATACCAAATCAGAGTGTCACTGCTTGCCACTCTTCTTATCGTTAGTACGAGCAGCACTATCTGTACTTATATCATTGTGAACATTGGTTTAAACTTATTTCATTTCTTGAAAGAAAAAATGATTGTGGAGCAGGCAATGGCTATATGAACATATGGACATTCACAAACAGGTTAAAACCCTTAAACTTTGAAGTGGTATAATCGCAGCCATCAACCTAAAAGCAGTGATCATTAGGCCCTCGATCGCTGATCATCGCTACACATGCGGTCCGTACATCCCAAGAATGATGACACCTCATTTTGTTCCATTACTTTGGGGAATGAGTGTTGCTACATATTATATTGTATAGATGATGAAGTTCTTGTGCTTCAAATTTCATTATCATGCATATTTAACGAGTTATTTGCAATTAGCTGTAAGATTCGTCGTGTCAAAACTAGAACATTTGGGAAAGACAAATCTTCCACTGTGTCCCTGCATGTCAACTGATGATAAACACAGTTTTTCTGTCCATGGCACAGTCAAATGAGTGCAATTTTGTTGCATTTTTTGGCATTGTTTTTGGATTTTCAGCCAGCAAAGTATTCAAAACATGCCACAAAAGTTACATTGTACATCTCAACAAGTAAAGTTTATGTCTTTATAAGGCATTATCGTGGTATGGACTGTGAAATGCTGCATTCTGTCAACCATTTCTGCCCAAATGACACCTGTTCCCTCAAGGTACCAGGTTTCATATTGACTGCAAAACACTGTAATGGTAAAATGATGCTAAAAGGGAAGTAGTTCAGCACTGCAAGCACTCCACAACAGAATATTGTAGCTGTTTAAATTCTTAAAAACCGATGTACATATGACAGGCGAAATTTTGTCACTATGCACTTTATTTTCACACTCGCTTGAAGTGACTTTTACCACTCTTCACACTCAAGATGGCGCTCAATAGCGCATTTCCAAACCTTTGGTGACACTCCAAGTTGGAGCTTGGACCCCTTCCCCTGTCTGATGGTTTCTTGGAATTTTGGAATGGTTATATTTGTACATGGTCCCTAAGTATTATCAGCTATAGCTGCTTTTGTGTCTTCATACAGCTGCTATATAGTGTCTACATACAGCTGCTATATAGAGTTTATATACAGCTGCTATACAGCCTATATACAGCTGCTATATAGTGTGTACTTACAGCTGCTATGTGGCTACATATCATTTTTTAATGTTTGAAAATGTGGCACATATTCCAATTCCGTCCATATCCTGCAACCAAATGTTGCCATATGTAGTGACTATATAGCTGCTGCACAGCATTCCATCTCACTTTCATTAGTTTTTTTCTCAACATTTTTAACTGTTTCAATGCTAAGTACAACTGAAGTTGAACTATTTAACACAAACTGCAGTGAATTATAAAGGGTGCTATACTCATGTTCCTTGCAAAAAGGCCTTTCATTCCAGTATCAGCATGGCTGCAGTTACATCAAATACAAGAGTGCACGTCAACAGCTTTCCTTGGCATGCTTTGGGCATAATGCACCCAAAGTGTGCCAAGGAAAGCTGTTGACTCAGTCTCAATTGTGGCACTGAAACAGTTAAAGCAAATTTTATCACATTAGTATCAAATAAAAAAGTATTAGGCGAGGGAATTCTCCCTCTGATTTTTAATAAACATGTTGTTCTCGCTCAGTGTTGCTGTCAGGGCTGCCACCATTGAAAAGTCCATTTCAGGGACTAGTCAAGTCCTTCACATACAGAAAAGAAATGACAAAACATGTAGAAGAAAATTAAAATTTTGATGAGGGACAAATGCTGAAAGTGGTCAAATTTTCAACTGATTTCAGAGACTGTCTCTGACGTTGAAGGGCAACTGGCAACAATGTGCTGTGCATGAGTCAAAATCTGGATTACTGTTGAAAAAACAGATATTTACCATGTACTTTATAAGGCTGCAACTCGGACCAAAAAAAAAAAAAAAAGAAATGTACACACAGTCTGACAGATTGTTCCACCTTGTAATTTCCATTATTGGTTACATTACATGGTAGATGATATTTAAACCTGTGGTCCTGAAGACACCCCAATATTTATCCAAGTGTGTTGATGCATATGTGTATATAGCTGAAACTCTGATGATCTTCTGCAGCATGATCGTACAGCCCTCCTGGGGGCTTCTTACATAACAAAACTTGTGAGAGCTTCCCCATAGTCTGCACATCCACAGAAGACTGGCCGCTGATGGTGGCGTGTTTATTAACAAGACTGTTTCAGGATGCCAGGGTTACTATTACTGTTTTTGCTTATCTTATGATGTTACATAACAGAGAATCTCACCCAGGTTAACAGCTTAACCTTTTACATCTTGCACCAGCCAAAAACTGGCTGCGGGTGAAATGCTGTCTGCTTTCTACATATTTTCATTTTTGTGTGTCTGTTAACAGACAAATATTGGAATGAGAATTGTACACGAGCCTCATAAGAATCAAAATATATACCGCAGGTCAAAGGTCAACAGATTTACTTGGGGATCGGCCAATCCTACCCTAAGAAAAGTTAATTCAGTGCTAATTCAAGTGGGGAGGGGGAGGGGGAGGGGAAGGAGGGTTAAAGCCCCGACCATACAACTGCTTCATGTACCAGACTAAATGTACTCCGTCTCAAGGACAGCAGCAGACCTGCTGCACTGTGATGTATACTTGCTCAGTAAATGAGTTACATGTCTGGACATCCCTGCCATCACCTTGAGAATCCCATCCCCTTGGATCTCATTGAAATGCAGAGGAGAGACAGGCATATTATGTGACATGCTTCAGTTTGCTGCACATACATTTGCTGTTACACAGATATCCATTTAAAGCTAGCAATGGAGCCAGCAACCTCTTGCACAACTACAGTAATGTTTTCTCCAGAAAAAGATTATACCTGGTTGTGTCACTGCGAGGAAGCGAGAATTAAGCGACGAAGTGGGTGGTGGGACCAGGAGGGAGGGTTCTCCCCCTCCCAGAGGGCAAAAAAATATTGAAATCAGGCATCCAAAACTGCCTTTTTTATGCACTTTAAGAGCACAAATTTGCAAGCAGAGTTTAGATTGCAGGGACAATGTACAATACAATTCTGGATTGTACATTATTGTAACAACAGGCAAATGAGACCCTGCAAATTAAGGCAACAACAGATAACAGGAATCTTAGGAATTAGTCTGACTGGTTTCGTCAATTACATTGACTCTTCGGGGACAAGATGGCAAATGACGCAAAATCATTAAACCCCTGGAAAATGCTTTGCCGCTGTCACATAAAACATGAGACCTGATTGCGTAACACGGAAGCCAAGTTCCACTGTGATTTGGGTTGTCATAGTGACATGTGGTCCAAACCAATGTTTGGATAGCAGTAGGAAAACAACTTTGGGCTACTACTTGTACACAATGTCATTTTACTAATCTTTTATCACACATTTCAGGTATACAGTTATGATCCTCTTCTGCAGACATTACTTCCAAGTTCTGCAAGATGAAATGCAGATTGGAGCACACAAGGATTCCTGATCGACATGTAGTGTCCAAATGAATAAAGATACCTATTTTTTTACTCTATTTTTTTGTAGAGTGTCAGTGGCAAGATTACGGGACAACAGGGGTAAAACCACTACAGTTCCAATGAATCAATCCACAAGATGAACAGAATTAAGATTAATGATTTCCAGTAATAACTGGTGCAATGTTAGTGCATGCATGAACCAAACTTGACTGTAGAGTGGCTTTACTGAATTGTGGTTTAACAGTGATGATGATGATGATGATGATGATGATGATGATGATGATGATGATGATGATGATGATGATGATGACGATAACAACAACTATAATAATAACGCATTTTACTAACATATAAAGGCCACAATACAACTGCATTTTTGATAACACATATGAAGAAGATTGTTTGCAAAGATAAAAACATGTGCTTTCAAAATGTCTAAGACATTTTAAAATTTTACTGTAGGTGTTGTGGCCTTAAACCAGTCTCTTACCTTGCATGGAGTACTTATTATAGCCAGCAACTGCATGTATGGCTTCTCCCAGGATAACAAAGATTATAACTGACACACCGGTACCTGCC
Source organism: Hermodice carunculata (assembly GCA_964020975.1). NCBI lineage: Eukaryota > Metazoa > Annelida > Polychaeta > Eunicida > Amphinomidae > Hermodice > Hermodice carunculata. The sequence continues at coordinate 18,563,919 of OZ026612.1, read as the reverse complement.
TTGACACGGCTGTCAGACTTAGGCTTTTTGAAAAAGTACCTTGCTGACCAAAATTACTTACTTTTTTTTTTCAACTGAGTCTGTTGGGAATATTACCCTGCCTACCACCATAGGAAGAAAAAAACAAAGGGGAGAGAAGAACAAATTTAATGCTGCAATTTGACTTGATCTGATTGTAAGCCTTGAATTTCTGTGGTGTTCCATGTAGCGTGCCCTCCTGAATCCTTTGCCTGGAACTTTGTTCCATACACCCATACCATTCTTTGCCTTAGGATTATTTTTGACAAAGGGAACAAAACAGTTCTTTCCTCTGTCAGCCCACTATCTGTTATGGAAAATCTCTCTTTCAACAATCTGTGCTGTCTTCATAACTTTCTGCCTTCTGTTTCTGTGGCCTTCCTGTCATATCGATCGTATAATTGAATTAACTGGCTCAGTACGCAGCCTGTTTGTAGCTAAACTCTTCTCCAAAACAACTGCTGAATTTATACTCTCTGTCCTTGATTTCTTCATGAAATATGTGATCAATACCGCTGGCGGTCGCTTTTTACCTCTGGGTGCCATCATTGTCCTTGCTTGGCATGGAAACCACACACTTGTGACACAGGCTGCCAGGGATTTAAAGCATGAAAATTGTACCATGCGGACATGCAAAGACAGGCCACAGCGCCATGGCACCTCTGTTAAAGGTTATAGCCTCAGTATTGTCAGATGCGCATGCTCCAGACTACAGCTGTCCTGCTGTCACAGAAATGCATCTCAACCGTCAACAACTGTATCATATACAATGTATTTCTTCACAGGAGAGTTGACAAAACATTATTTTATTTTTTCTCCCAATAAACTGAAATTTAAGAAAATGCACCAATATCTGGGCCAATATGTACAAGTTTCCACAGCTGGCTTGATGATGACATGGCCAGTCAAACAAACGTAACAGCTGGTCGATGTAGCCGGCTGTAGATACCTGGCGAGAATGATGAACTATTCATGTGTTATTTTGTCCCCCCTTGCTGCATATCTTGAGTAATTCCATTTCCTGTTTCAATCCGGTTGGTTCAAAAGGCCTTCGTTCATTTGTTTCTTTATAATTCATCCTTTATTCATCCAATGTGTCAATAAATCTATATGTATATATTTTTAATCTAAACCACAAGTAAAGTTCACAAAAGCCTGGTCACAGTTTGGGCCCCTGCAGAAGATCACTGTAACATTATGCTATTTGTATTATTCTAAATTAAAATGAAAACATGGCTGCATGCCATTGATGCATTAAAAACTAGACATACCTTGAATGCAAAGCATTGACTGAAGGGGTCCACCATCTTCTCAAATTAGGTCATGGTGACACCAAAATCAAATCTGTTCATCTTACCAGGTAAGATAAGCACATTGCCAAATTTGGGCAAAATACATGGAGGCATTCTGTAGATATTGCGGTAATGAGAATGCGCACCTCCTGACTGACGGAAATCCAGACAGACATCTGGACGGGCATCCATATGGACAGACAACCCAAAAACAGACAGGGTCCCCCCATGGGGCGAACCCTAAAGGGCTTATGTTTCATTTTCTGAGTCTGGGTACTGTTACGGTATTGTGCTATACTTGTGCTTTTGTCTTACTTGCAAGCCCGCCTTGGTGCAAAGGATGGCTGGTAAAATGAACAAGGCATAATGCCTTTATGCTGCGCCTTTTTTTGTTTTTGTTTTTGTTTTTGTTTTTTTTGTTTTTTGTTTTTGGGCACGGTGAGAAATAGTACAAAGAAGTAATTTGGACATTTACTGTGTTCATGATGCCTGACTGCTTTGATTTTCAAAATGACAAACTTGTTCTATGATATTACATGCCAAGTTGCACCATATACAAGGTGTCTGGTAACCTTGAACAAAGAAACAAGAGGACTGTAGGCGGCCTGTGATCAGCTGACCTTACAGGCATAGACTGGAGTGGTTGTGTGAACTTCAGAATGATATCAAGGTCACCTTTGTTTAAGACCACCATCACTGTTTGTAATATCAGTCTTCATTCATACAATATACAATTCATGAGTTATTTTTTAAATAAAAAGTGACATAACTGTTCAATTTTATTCTCAAAAGAATTGATTGGAAGCAAATGAAAAAATAAAATACATCCTACTGTTGAGTAAATTGATGCCTGTTCACCTATTCAAGTTATGTTTTCTTACTTCCGGTCAGTTACTATGCAATTTATCAACAAGCCATCTCTTTCTGATTTTTTTTTCCTCTGAAAAAAATTTAGTTTCTGCTGGAAGTTGATTAATTCAGGTGTCTTTGTTTTCCATCAAGTAAAAAATGTGAGTATGTGCAGATTGCTGATTGTTGAACTTACCACTTTTGACTCATATTTAGTATGGACTGCAGAGCCAACAATGTTTGTTCCTCGTGTTAAATGTTTTCTTGTTGGTTTCGTTGTTGACTGCTGTTTTCTATGAATTCAACATGACTTCAAAGAGAGATGGTTTAAGAAATTTCACTCTAAAAGATTGTGTCAAAATTGCATTACCGACTGGATCAGGGAGCGCAGGACATCAATGGTACATGCCTAGATAGGTTTGAAGATGTGGTCGGTGCCAATGGTAATTCAGCATTGCTCAAGGAGCATTCCAAAGACACTGTAGACTATATACAGCCAACATATTAAAAGTCAAATAAGGCCAGCCTTAAAAATATCCTTGTTGCGGATAGCATGCTAAAAAAAATCCCATCAGGCAGGCAAATTACTTTTTTTTTTTTTCACCTGGAAAAGCCATATGGGATTAGCGGACTTTTTTTTTCATGTTGCATACATAAAAGTTGCATGCTTAGCTGACCCAGGGTCTTCAAAATTTGACCTAGGACCCTGTCAGGGCTACCAGCCAAATAGTGTGGCCTCAGAGTCAGCTATTAAACAGGCAAACATTAAACACACATTTTTCCACAAAGTTTTAAGTGACTGTGCAGATACAACACTTACAGGTCTCAAATCAACTCACAAGAAATATCAGGAGCCATTGATATTTAATACTGGGTGAATTTGAAATAAAAAGTGTCTGTCAGATTTCCAAGCTCCAGTGTTTAGATTCCTACCATTGAATCTGAACATATTAAAATACTTTCTTTGTATATATTCAGACATGTACTCACACCTGTTGCAGTTTGTTGCATATTGGATTCATACCTGTTCCAGTTTGGCAGTACACTACCCATCTGATGAATGTATCTAGATGCATCCCAGTCACCAAATGCTCTGGGGACCCTGAGTGTACTAATGCCTGGCTTGTCTAACCACACTAACACTGAATTTAAGCTAGTGGTCGAAACCATCTTGACTTGATTGATTTGATATCAAACCTGAGAAATTATTTGATTACAAATATGAATGGAATGTTGTAGTTTCTTACAAATTGTATTGCATTTCAGTCTGTATTACGAAAAGAATTTCAATAGTATAAACATTGAATTACAAAAAAAGCTAAACTTGGTGCATCTGTACTTTTACTTACTTGGTGCATCTGTGCTTTTACTTACTTGGTGCATCTGTACTCTTACTTACTTGGTGCATCTGTACTTTTACTTACTTGGTGCATCTGTACTTTTACTTACTTGGTGCATCTGTACTTTTACTTACTTGGTGCATCTGTCCTTTTACTTACAGCATATCACTACAAAGTCAAGATGGTCATGGGGACTTCTATTATAAGAATGTGAACAGTTGCTTTTTGAATGAAAAGTTTCAAAGTCCTGCATGTACAGAACCAGTAGCACTTCTTGGAAGGACCATGTATGGCAACCAGAGAAAGTTGTGAAGTTTTAATGTTTATACACTGCCAAATTCAGGAGAAAGATTTAATAAAAACTAAAATTTCTGAATGAAGGCTTCAAAAGTTTGAAGATACAAATACACAGTTTCAAAAATACACAACAGTGCTACATGTACAAAGTTCTGTACATTGAAATAGAGTGTACTTAAAAAACAGAGAGAAAAAAAACACCCAAATTTTCAACCATTTGACATTTTTAATTCACTTTTTTGTACAACTGTAGGTCTTGAAGTACCACGGAAGCTTAGTTTTCCTGGCATGGCTCTTGCAGTTAAACAATTCTGTGCGGTTTCTGAATCACTTGCGCATTACCTATATGCCAACTTGATGTAAAAAGAGTCTAAAAGTTGTTGACTGTACCAAGGATGGATTCAATCTACCCAGGAACCTGCTATTAAGACTAAGTCTATAACACATCCTTGGTCTACCAAAAAATGGTTGTGAAGGGGGATTAACCCCTAGCATGCTGCCAGTGTGCCAGCAGTATCTGGTATTGCACATCATGTGCCACCGGACAGTTTTTTAACTCGCTTTCACAACAAACGGCATGCATGATTGAACATGCCTGGGCTCTGTTATTTTTGCGATTGATTCCACGTGATGAAATGGTCAGGAATTACATGATTTATATTTCAGTGCACTTTCTATTTCAATATACCTGAAAAATTTGATGCCGTAGGCGGTGTTAAGAGTTTGATCTTGAGTGCGTCCACTTTTTTTCACCAAGCAACACAGTAGGCCTACAAGCTGTGCAACACACAAGCAAGTGCACACAGCCTGTCACGGGCATGCACCCAGGCATGGTTTTCCACTTTGTTGATCATAAATTTCTTTCCCATCTTGTTCTGTCATACAGATTTGTTCCATTCAAACATTTCAATAAAATCAAAACAACCAAATTTTGTTAAAAAAACACCAATAACCACGTAACCCACAGAGACAATGATGAACAACATCGTGTCAGGCCTAATGCAAATTTTTGCTTCTTCCACAACTAACCGTGCGATGACTAATCTGCGTATTTTCCTTGCCATCCGTAATGAATTTTCACTCCTGCCTTTATCTGGGTCTAGATTTGTTCGATGGAAGTCTTCTTGGTGAAAATACGATGTGAAAATTTAACCTCTTGGGCCAATAATCTTTGCGTAATGCTACTTGTACCTCTCCAACATTGTGGACATGAGACAAGCACATGCACAACAACGAACTTGATTGGACAGTGAGCGGCACGTGATCAAATCCACCCAATGAGGAGCCCGGAAGTGCTCTCTCAGCGCATTTATAATGAGATGAAATGACGTACATCCATTCCCATTCTGGTAAACTTTTGGAGGGCTACCCCAGAGATATTTTTTCTTAGCAAATAAGACAGCTTGTTACATAGAAAGACGAACATCAGAGGATTCCATCAGTATAATACATAATCATGATATTGATATTAATGATCATGGTGGATGCAAAACACTGTGTCCGCTTGGAGTAATTTTTGCAGTTGTATCATTCAAAATGCATCACATTTTTGTGCGTGCATCCACAGAGACGCAAAATGACAATGTCTTATTAATTTCCAGGTTGTATCATTCAAAATGCATCGCGTTTTTGTGTGTGCATCCACAGAGTGGCAAAATGACAATGTTTTACTAATTTCCAGGTGTCATTTCTTTATTTTTTGCATCTACGACACAGGACGCAAGCTTAATGTGACCCCTGCATGATTTTGTCAGATCTCACACCACCACGTGATCACGGGTCCACCTAAACACCCGTTGGCTTTCTCGCTAGACGAGAGATCATGATATCAAAACTATTATTGACTTGTAAACAGCCGTCATGGCAGTGACAAACAACACACCAAACCAAAAATTAGCTATAGAAAACCCCATGGAGACTACTTGTAATGATAAATATTTCCAGGTTACCATTTCATACACCAGCGAATATTTTTGCCGTACAAATTTCTTTTTTTTTTGGTCCTTCATATGGATATACGGCCGCATTTTATTTTTCTACAGATTTATCTTATATGGTCATTTTTATGGACTATTTCATTGATACGGCTGCGATATCTACAACAGATGTTTTTTTAAGGCTGGCCTGATGCAGACCTTGATTGATTAGCAGATTGGTAAGAGCAGTTACAACAACAAAAACTGCTTGTTCAGAGAAACAAATAAGAGGACTGTGACAGTCTTATATGCTGAGCTGACTTTATATTCACTCACAACCTGAAGTCATCCTGCGAACTTCAGAATGATATCAAGGTCACCTTTGTTTAAGACCATCATCATTGTTGGTAATATATTCATATCCCCTTATCCATTTTTTTCTAATTTTATGATAATTTGTAAAAAAATAGAAAATGACAACACCACCATGTAGTGAACTAATTTGGTGGCAATCAAGTCCACATACATTTCCAACAAGTTTGAAGAAGATCCAACTTCCACTTTGTTAGAAGAAGCTAAGAAGAGCAAAAACACAAAAATTCTTTATAAAAAAAGAGGAAATACAATTGTCGCACCACCTGTTGAACAAATGAAGGTCTAGGCGTCCCAAAAGTGTTTCTATGAAACTGCAAAACAATAGCTTAGTTCCGAGATAGGGACAATTTTTGCCACCGGTGGCGCTGACTACTATGTTCCCGCGAAGTCACGGATGTTTCTCCAAGTCTCGGGGGACACTTTCAAGTTTCGCCATTTTTTCCCCATTGAGTTAACACGGGAAAGGTGGTGTCATTTTTTTAACGCCGGTTATTTCAATAATCTACAAGTGTAACTGCAAGAAAGCATGCCAGTGTACAACTGTAAGATACCAGGATGTACCAAAGATAGCAGAAAACACGGTCACTATGAAAAATATTGACACAAAACCTGAGACAAAACCTATACAAATTGGGGCCTGCATTGTGGCACAACTAGCCATGCATTAAGTCACCCTTGATTCACTCGGTGAGTTCTGAGGGATTAGCCTAGGGCGCACTTCTGCCAGTGCTTTGAAGATCCCCGCGCTTGGCTGACCACTAACCAGATTAGCGCTTGACGGGTGCAATCAGAAATTAACAGTAAAGCACCTGACTTAAATTCGCAATACACTGTCTGCAAACTTTGTTACCTGATCACTGGCACACTGTAGGCCTTCAAGCATTTTCAGATCAGCTGTTATTATTTGTTTAAGATTGGCGACATTAAACAATAAATCAATATCAAATAATTATTATTAAAGCCAGTATGGATGACCCCTTCTTCCGTGACTATTCCCCAGACCTGGTTCAGTGCCTCGCCTTGCGAGGTTGGTCTTGTACAAAGTGCCTTCACCTACAAAAGTTTGCATGGAACAAAGTTCGACAGCACGTGCAACTTAACCCCATGGATGCGCCCCTGTTCCGCAAGTTGGTAGCCCCTGGATTCGCGGCACTTCTGAACATTCTTGGGTGTCCAGTCACATTTGCTTATTAGGTAGGCAATCTTTAGAAACTTCTTAAGGTCAACCACTTTCATCTTTGAGAATTTGTCATGTAGTTCATTTTCCGTCTGTTCAATCACGTTAATCGCCGCTCCGTCGTCCGTATTTCCCGCCATGTTCACTGAAACTGAACGATCACTGTTCTGTTCTGTTCTGTGGTGGGATTTTTTTGGCTGTCTGTCGATATGAAAAAGTTAGCCAGGATGGATTTTGTAGAGCCCAGTGGCCACCGTCCTGAATGGGGCAATCCCAGAACGATCACTGTTGCATGTTGATTCTCTTATGGGTTTCGCTGCCACGCTGTGTTGGTCACGGCCTACTATCACCCCGGGAAAGCTTGACCGCGGAATTGCGTTACCAGGCATGTCGGGCATGCGCGGAGGGAAAAAATCTACCATGCGAAGCCTGGTGTTAAAAAATATCCCTAACTCGGAACGCCCGTATTGGCATGGCAGTTTGTGAAATTTTTTTGTTTAAAGATTTTACCGCCCCCAAAATGACTAACCTAAGGCGAATCTCTACCAAGTTTAAACTGGATATGACTGACAGTTTGGGATAAGTTAAAAATGTAAACTGTGGATGCCATGGATGGATGGATGGATGGATGGATGATAGACAAAGCAAAAAGTTTCAGAAAAGTCGTTCACCATGTTTTAAAACATACAACTTACTAAACATATTTAGAAAATTTGTTTTGTTTCATACAAATACATGCAGTGTCATTTCTGAACGGTTAAGTAACATAATTGGTAAAAGTGCCCTCATCATGGTGCAGGCATAGTTCCATTGCCCAGCAACTGAGTGGACCATAGCAGGTCTGCACTTTATACAGTTGAATATGAATACCTCCTATAAACACTTTCAAGTCTAGGCTTTTTCAATAGGTTTGGAGTCTGTGTCTGGTGATTTTTATTAATTTTGCATGAAATACTAAATATTGGAGCTGGCCCTATTTATTTTTCTTTATGATACAAAAGATTGCAAGTATATATACCAAAATGATTATTGAATATGAAAAAAAATGCAAACTGATATCTTTGTTTTGTACGGATATGAAACTGTAAATTTTAACATGAAAACGGATTAACATAGAATCTGACTTTTTATGAAAATCCCCCCAAAATTGCTTAATGATTATAATGTTTTCAAACTAAAGTGCAGTCAACAATATAAATATGTCTACTATTACATTCCTGGAATATATTGATACTTATTTATAGCTTATTATTGTCTCAAATGCCTTTTGTGAAAATGGAAACCCTTACAATAACAAACATTGACATCAACTGCTGTTTGATGCCAGGCAGGGACCTAAGCTTCTTATCTCCTCCAATGTCATGCCATCTAAATCTGGACGTGGTACACAGTCTTTTGCCCACATTGATTTGTCTTAACATGTAACTGTAAATTCACAATTAATCCCTATGGCTCAGCACAAATAATTACTAGGGCTGTAAGGACACTTTACTTTGGCTTCTTTTCAGCAATCTGCTATGCCCATTGCTTGATATCATTTTGTTCCGAAGCACTGGAAAGAAAGAAATTATTCTTGCCACTCATTGATAATATTGCTGGACTATAATTATTGACTTTTTTGCTTGACAGAGCACACTTCCTACAGCTTGTCTTGCCAAAAGAAGACTGATCCATGTTAAAACACAGACACACAGACAGACAGACACACACACATGCACACACAAAGACAGACAGAGACACACACACTCCCATAACTTCATGGTTGATAGTTGATGGTTTCTTTGTGTTTTGTTTACACCATTATGCTGGCATAATTTTCTCAGAAAAGCATCAGTGCATTTCACCCCCAGCAGAATCCCGCCTGACCATCATCTGTGCTGCCACAATGAACTTTCTCAGTCAATGCCACTTGTTGCTTGGTATATTGTATTTGTGTCTTTTTGTCCAAAACCACTTCCTAGTAGTCATTATCCTATTCCGTAGTCCGAACTCTTTACTCTCCATAAGCTAACCTGTCCCTGTCTAACTTATATACATAGAAGTTCTATTGTCCATATTGCACACGTTCCTCTGTAAAATTTTGACATAGGCTGTATTAGCCCAAATAAATTAAAGGGTCTTCAGCGGGTAAGTACTCAACATGTTTCGGAGCCTTTTACCCGTACATGTCTCTCTGAGTAGCGGCTCCTTGTCTAAGCTAAATATTCAGCAAAGACAACCCACATAATAATGAATAAATATGAGCGTGGCAATTGATGAATTAGCTAAATATGTGAAGTTTTGCTTATAAATGCAGAGCTTCATATCAAATAGTTGGTTAGCCACAGCACCAAGGAGCGCAAGTGCAAGGCCTCATGCAGTCCACAGTGAGGTGTGGCCAGCATGCCAGGTTAGGAGGACCCCTCAGGGCCCCTCTACCTTTGTATTATCTCCAGCATGCAAAACATGTATGCCACATGGTTGGCTGTCTTGGTTTTGACCTTTAACCCCCCCCCCCTCCAACCCAACCCAACTAGCCAAAACCAACTGGTGTTCAAATGTTAACTGCTCTTCAATGTTTCAAAATGTATTTCAACAGTCATGCAAAACAATTTGAACGAGAATTGTAGATGAGATCTGTCAAGATAACATGCCCCAGGTCAACAGCATTCTTTGCAGTGAGTTAGGCATTTATGCCAATGAAAGATCTTAATTCAGACTTAATTTTTTCATTCTTAAATTCAGTCTGCATAAATTTGTTGTGTTTGTGTCTTGTGTTGTGTTGTTTTATTTATTCATGTATTTTTTTCATTTGCTAGCTATAAGTAGAAACAAAACTGGAGCCAGCTCTGGAACAACTGTTGTGGTAAGGTTAAGGTTAAAGTCAACGTTAAGGTCAAGTTGTCTTTACAGAAAAACAACAGGTGTGTGATGACAACCTTGACCACCAGGTGGGGCAGCTCAACCACTCTGCCTGTCTTCCAGGCCAGATCATTTGACAGCAGTCTCAATGTTGGTCCTCATCAATTGTTTGCCAGCATTTTTTAATTATTGATGGGGTATGCTGCCTATCGGTGGTACTTCAGGTAACTTCCCAGTGGTACTCACCTGTTGCAGGTAGAGACACCTGGGGGATAATATAAACAAATCCAGCGTTGTTCACTGGGTAAAAATTTCCAGTGACACAGGAAGTAGGTGATGTCTTTCCAGAGATCAATATCTTTGACATTCTTCATTATGCACAATGTGGCAGCATTCTTATTGACAGAAGGTAAACCACATTCAAACAGGTAAATTAACTGTCATGTGTGGAGGTCCTTCAGGTCTGCATTGCCAACCCCTCTTCAATTTATATTATTGCTATAAGCATATCCAATGAAGAATGAACAAAAGTTGTAGCATTCACTATTCACAAGTTTTTATGGCACAGATTTGCTCTGAAGCAAATCTTCTTTTCTAGTTTTTTTTTTAAAAACTGAACTGTTGATGCCCACACCCCAATCAAAGACCAGGCACAGCTCAACAGTTTCGTTATAGGTCACTAAACCTAACCATGAGTGATTTGACAACTGATGCTGGGGGATTTTTTTTTGCTCATCATATTACGAGATAATAAGCCCGATCCACCTTCCCTAATCCCTCCGGATCCTATACTCGTACCATGTGGTGTAATTCCATTCTAAAGATGTCATCATACTTGTCTGTTACTAATCCATCACCTGCAACTTTATAATTACAACACATTCATTTGTGTCATTATTTATAACATTTTGAAGAAGGAAGAAAAAATGCTACCAACTAAAAATACATGTACTCACAGAGTTTAATGCGCTTGCATAATGATCACACCTGCCATAAACGGCTCACGTTTTGTTGATGACAACAAAAAAAACCAATGCATAGATGACCCTCAACAGCCTTTTTTTTAAGGGGGGGGGTTGCTAATTTTATACACTCCAGAATAACACAACAGCCCCATGAAATGTTGAACTGGTAAAATGGATATATTGTGCAATGTATAAAAAAGTACACTTTGAAACATGAAAAAAAAAGTACACTTTGAAACATCACAGTAACATCAATTACATGTACTTGGAAATCTTGCATGTAACCTACCTCAAAGTAATATGCTAAAATTTCATTCAAAATGAATTTAACAAAACAAAAGAATATACAATACAATGCTGCTCGGGTACGAACACTGGAAATGGATGGGGAACCTGTTACTGGATAAAAGTAAAACCAGTGGCATCATGGAGCATACTCGTCAGACTGGTCTTGTGCAAGCATGTTGGCCAGTCTGGTGACTCGTATGCTCCAGTGGCTGTTTGTTTTACTATTGTCCTCACCAATTACCAAATTACCTCTCAAAACTCCTTTTTGACACTGTCCATCATTTTTCCCATCAAACAGAGGAGGAGGAGGAGGAGGAGGAGGAGGAGGAGGAGGAGGAGGAGGAGGAGGAGGAGGAGGAAGAGGAGGAAGAGGAGGAGGAGGAGGAAGAGGAGGAGGAGGAGAAAAATAACACATTCAACAGCATGCTACCATATTTTCAGATACAGTGCCATGGTTTGGTCTCTGAAACAGGACCAACAAGAGGGCTGTATGAACAGCCCATGCTCAGCTGACCTAGAGATTCATCACACTTGTGGCTCTGTGAACTTGGGATACGATCAAGGTCACCCATGTACTGAGTAAGTCTGACCTTCATGGAAGAACACTTACATGTGCAATATCAAGGTCCCAGTTCAAGTAGTTCTCAAGTTATAGTGAAGAGTAAAAATTCATGTATGTTGCACTGTGATCCCACAAATGAGGTCAAAGGTCACTCATGTACTGTCTAAGCATCATCCTCACAGAGAAACATTAATATGTGCAACATCAAGGTCCTAACTCCGACAAATGAACATTTCATGTCAGTTGTCTTGTGACCTTGGGAATGAGGTCAAGATCCAAAAATCACTGGAGCATGACCACTTGCATAAAAGAGGTACATGTAGACACTTATCAAGGTATATCCCTTCCAAGTTAGACAAAAATCTGGCCAAAAATATTTAAGTTATAACCATTACAAGAAATTCCCACGTTAAACTTTCCTATTAAAACTTCTTTTAAAGATCCGCCCCCCCCCCAAAAAAAATAATTTAAAAATCATCAAAAATCACTGGAGCATGATCATTCAAACAAACTTGGTAGAAACCTACCCAAGGTACATTGCTACCAAGTTTGAAGTCAATCTTACTGACTGTTTCTTGTGAGAAGTCCAAAATGTGAATAAGCATTAGAACCCCCCTTGACTCAAACTCAAACTCAAACTCAAAACTCATTTATTTTAGCCAATCAATACAATGACGATTTCAATATTGAGATATATGTACATAATGATAAAAAAATTGATGTGGCTAGGGGACTCCTATTAAGACAAATACATGTCGCTCTCATAGGAGCCACCTTTAAGTCTTAAACATTTGAAACAATATAGATGGCAGTTACTTTAACAATAAATGTCGAAATAAACTTCATGATATAATACAGTTTACACACACAACATGGGTGGGAAAATATAATTGTTAATTATTTTGACAAACATAGCAGTTATTAATATTACAACTCTGTTCATAATTATTCAAAAAAATATTTTTAATATATAAGGAAAACCCTTGTAAACTATGAGTATGTATTTTCCTTATAACATTCTTATCTGTTTGATTCACTGTGATTGGAATATCATAGTTTAAACTCTGTTTTGCAAATTGTTCATTCTGAGTCCCCCCCCCCCCCCACTGTGAAGCAAAGTAGAATAATGATGTGGATTCCACCTCTGTTATTAGAAGATTATAGTTTACATTCCATTTCTCTATCTCTGCTTTGTATTAGTGCCAATTGCAACAAACTCCCTAATGCATGTAACCCACACCAGTCTAATGATTTCAGGTTCATATTGCCTGTAACATTATCTGTTATTCAAGTAGAGTGTACAACAATGTGTGTATCTGTAGATCTTAACACAAGAACACAGTCCGGGTCAACAGCTTTCCTCATCCTGCTTTACGCACAATGCACTGACAGCACACTGAACAAAGCTGTTGACTCATTCTACAATTTAGCACCAAATGAGGGGTTTTTTTTTTATACATCTGGAATATCTGCCATTGATATTTAATGTATATCGCATCTCTACATTCCCACTTTAATTCCGTCAAGTTGCCAGCCAATCAAACACTCTACATGTACCTTTGAGTACGCCAGACTCATATGCGATGTCAGACTGAGACAATACGTGAAGCGAGATTAACTATCACCACAAAACACCTGTCCTGATTTCAATTACACATCTAAGTGCGCTACTCTTCTCAACTCACCCAGGTTATCATGACTCAGCGTGAAGAGGTATCAACACAGAAATAAGTCTTGTTATATACCACTGCTGTCAGAATGCTGCGCCATTTATACTCAAAGACACTAAGAAGCAATAAGAGACATGCATATCAATTTCACGCCACAACTGCATACCCAGTTGCATAGTCTCGCTTGGCGAGATATGGGTGGGTACCTGTGTGGACAAGCGGGATATTACTTATATTTTAGAAATGAAGAATACTTATTAAAAGGCAGATGGAATTTTTTTCTTATATTCTTATAAATGGCTTGGGAAGTGCTAGATGAATACCCGTTTGGCATTTGTGAACTCAA